>JAUCRC010000011.1:7177500-7880000 GCA_032399595.1 Tetragonula carbonaria
CAGAGTTTTCTATGAATAAATAAACTAGGTCAAACAAATGGCCTTCTCGTTATATACAGAAAATTATACCAAAGATGAGTGAAATACTGTTTAAAATGAACAAAGTGCAATAAAAATATTTAATAGTGATTAATTAGAGTATTTATCTTTCAATCATATAAAACTTGAAAATGAAAGTATAATAAGTATAATAATTTATATTGATTTGAAGCTATTGCTTCTTTTCATCATAAAGGTTTTATAATTTGTGTGTATATATATATGTATATATAAGCATAGATTGTACAAAAAGTATAAAAATTTATATCTTTTAATGAAAAGTATTTTTTTAAAATGATTATTTTTGAATTTTTTATTTGAGAAATTTGATAAACAATCTTTTTAATCGTTTTAGTTGTCTATGAGAAAAAAACAAAATGAAAGATATATTAAATTCTTACTCTATATTAAATTATATTGTGATATACTAGTCATGATTATATAATTTTGTATAAAATACAGATTATTGAGCAAATGATGTGAAATTCTTCAACTACGTGTTATACATGAACTATATTGAAATTTGGAACCATTACCGTCGAAACTTGACATAATCATATTGATATCTTTAATGCGAGTTGATAGTGATCACGCTATTTAATATTTTAGATTTTTTTTTTTCTTTTTAGCTAAAGTGTGACAAGGTTGACATTGCGTATAATGCGAGTACATACTATGTGATTGTAAATATATAATGTTGTATATGTGATTGTAACTATGTATATATTATCATCTTCATTAAAGTACAGTTGCAGAAATACACATATAGCTAGTACAAGTGTATCAAATCTTTCTACATATATTTCCATTGCTCTGCTTTTAAAGATTTTCTTCTGTTTTTTTTTTTTTTTTTTTAAGAAGATAAAATCTAACAGCTAATATCAACAAGTAAATTCGAAATTCCGTCGTATTCAAATATTCAAACTTAACAGAGCAAATAGTAGGCAATAGTAGTAGAGCAGGCATTTTTGGAAAACTGATTCAAAAATTGTGGTATGAAAGGAAATCTCAAATCATGGATAAACCTGGAAGTATATATAAATTTTTGAAAATTTAATTAATTGATAATTACGATTGCAATATATTTACGAGTACAAGTACCTGGCGTGTACAAGGGGCAAGAAAAACGTATCCATGAAATATTTGAAATAACGAACTGCCGATAGTTACTGCGACTACCGTTCGAAACAATCGGCGTTGCGATCGTTCAGAAAAGAGAAAGAGAGAGAGAGACAGACAACTGAGAAATCAAAATGGCGTCGCGTGCACGGTGCCGATAATTTACGTTAGAATGTTCGTTTATATTTTTTGTGCACGATACAATTAAAACGGGAGCAATGTTCCCTGTTTAGACTGTGCGAGGCTCAACGGAATCTCGTGTAAAGTGTCGTAGAGCAACATCACTCGCGTGGCGCTCTGATTTTTCGGCGTAACTCGCGCGACAACGATCGTGCGAGACAACCAAGGGGAAAAAGTACTGTTTTGCGTATGGCTTTCAAACCGCACGAACAGTTTTGCTTCGCCGATAACCTTGTTCTTGGTGGTGAACGTCACTGACATGGCGAACGACGCGTGTTTCATTTTCGTGGATCGTGAAACCACGGTGAACTATGTGCTTTGACGTACACGGGTGAGATCCAGTTTCGTTGAAAGACTCGCAAAGGTGTGGAGACGACGTGTTTGTTAGCCACCATGGCGGTGAATCCGCATGATATGGACGGTTTTATGCCGCTCCTGTCAACGACGGACATCAAGAAAAAGTTAAACGTTGGTAGTTTACTGTTGAATTATTTGGGAGATGCGACGAAGAGTATCGAGTGTCAAGACATCGGACAGTTTATCGACAACATCATACCGTGGTTAAGCAACGGCAACCCCAAGGTAACGAATGGAGCCCCTTTGTAATCTTTCCCTTTACGCGTTAATATTATTCAAACATCCCTATAGGTAGTTGATTTATCAAAACGAAAAGAAAAAAAAAACAAAAATATATCGACGATTCTTTCGTCGTAGCTTGACTCTAAATACAGAGTGAATGAATCAGCGAGTGACCATCGTCGTCGGGGTTTGTTGTCAAATAATATCATTTCCGTACGTTCAAACTTCTTTACTGTTCTTTTCAACGTTGACAATGAATGTCTATCACTCGTTACAAAACCATGTTTGTAAACAAAACCATGCAAGAGATTTGCCAGCTTTTTAACGTTTGCTCTCTGGAGTAACTCATTCGTGCCATTTAGTATTTATGTCGTGCAAAAACTCCCCATATATAGTGCACGGAACGGAACGTAATGAAAAACAAAGAAATTTTCCCTAATGAAAAATGTGACTTGCAGGAATCAGCGGGCTGTGCCGGGTGACAAAACGGCTAGATTGTGCGCGATGTATTCGGACAGAGGTGCTCATTTATATCTACTGAATTTGTATCTTACGTGTCAGGATTTATGTACAAACTATTAACTACTAAAAAACATGAACGGTTCGTAGAACTGTAATCGTGGCTGAACTAAGTAAGAAGTAAGTTGCAATTAGCGAGAATGACGTGACACGATCAATGACATTTCAAATTCGCCCTCGGGCCAAACATATATATATATATACGTATTTACGTATATTTTATTTTGGTCGACCTATATTTTCTGCGTGCACTCAAAACTTTCTACGCTCGATACTCGGGAATGGACGATGCTACTGGCGACAGCAACGTGACCGATTTGTAAATCAAATTTGAATCTTATTTGAATTAGCCATCCTTTGGCTAAACACGAGAGAGAAGGAAAGAATTTTTCGCGGTCTTCGAGTATGATGGAAGAGGACAAGTGTTGCATGAGACTTGCTTCAGACAAATCTTAAATTTATGATATTTGCATAAGAGAGATTACGTATCATTTCAAGTCACGTTTTTTTTTTTTAATATTAAGAATTGTTACAGTAGCATATTCTCAGTTTTAGTGCTATTCGTATTTTAACCAGTTACACCTAATTATAATAATTGTTCGCAACGCGAGATTTAAATGAAAAACGATTACGAAACATTAGTCCGTGCGAGCTTTTAGTTGCTTAATCTTCTAACGAGAGATTGAGATTTACCAGCGGTGATTTATCAACACCAACTTTTATCCTTCGTACTTTCGTTAAGTAATCTTCACCTGGCAGAACTTGTTGTGTTGTGTCAACCCTTCTTAGTTAAAATATTTGATGGAAACTGACAACGATCGATGGTAACGGTAATTATGTTCTAAATTTGATTCATCGTCAGATTATTTTGCTATCTAATCTTAAATTTATGATATTTGCATAAGAGAGATTACGTATCATTTCAAGTCACGTTTTTTTTTTTTTAATATTAAGAATTGTTACAGTAGCATACTCTCAGTTTTAGTGTTATTCGTATTTTAACCAGTTATACCTAATTATAATAATTGCTCGCAACGCGAGATTTAAATGGAAAACGATTACTTGCGACGAGATTGGTTTCTCGACAAGATACTACAAAACTTGAGCTGGTTCTGCGTCAGGAACGTATAAGGGAAAAACTTTCGCACCATGTACGTAAAGTGTCCTTTGGCACAGTGTGTCACGGAGTATGTTGCTGAACGATCGGCGTTTAATCAAAGCTATCGCATTCACAATCGGTCGAATGTTCATTGGCAATAGATAAAGAAACATTGGATGCGAGAATATCGGAAAGGAAGAACACGAACGAATCGACACACGGTTTTAGGGCTTTAGTCCATCGAAACCTAGAGAGTCGTAAACAGTTTCGTCGGATCCACTTGTGCGTGAGTACAATCGTTCCCTGATAAAGACAATCAGGCCAGAATATTCTCGACGGCTAACTCGTCAAGTGTTTAATCATCTTTGTTGTTCTCCAACCAAGATGCGGTAGAAGACGTACTGGACATACCGGCTACAATTACTTGAACACCTGACACAATTCCATCGGATGATTCATATTTTTATTATTTTGCATCTTTTTTCTCTTGAACTCAAAAAGAATTTTTCTTCTCTTTGAATTTAAACTGGACGCATAATGGAACATATTTAAAGTTGTCCAATTCAAGAGACAATTTTTATTCATTTCCAATTGTTTTTTTTTTTTTTATTTCTACTAATTAATGCTACTTATTATTTTTACTTAAATTTATTTATTGTATACAGTTGCCTGAAACAGGATAAAAGACCAGAGTTGTATATTTTATGTACTTGTAATCATTCGGAAGTGTCTAAACGTTTATGGATGGCAGTGTATATGTATTTCTATTTACTATGGAAGTATGTGGTCATTGAATAAGAACGACACGAACAGAGGTTATATACGAGGTAATTAATTGCAAGAATTTTTGTTTCGTATGTTATATACAAATATTTTTTTTCTTTTTTTTCTTTTTTTTTTTTTTTTTTTTCATTAACAGGCACTTGAGGGAAAGTTGTGAAGTTAAATTCCTCAATTTTTTCTTACCATTTCCGGGCGAGTTTCTACGAACGGATTTATCTCGTGAGAGAATCAAAAGGGAAACGAACCTCTAGAACAGTTGCTCTTGAAGGAAACAGACGCGTTGACTCGCCGGTAAAAATGTTGGTCAGAAGTTGGATATTTGAGTTGGTCAAATGTATATTGAAAAAAATTGCCACTAGCCAAATTTCACTAGGCCAATAAGCATACGTCATCCTGTTCCGAGAAAGGAAAGAACGAGGAAAACATTCCCTTCGAAGCGACGAACGACGTGCAAACTTCAACCAAATCGTTGTTCGCGGTTAAAATTCAGCATCGTACATAATGTATGAGCTACCAATCCCTTCCTGTACACTACGCACGGTACATTTCTCCGTTTGTAATGTACGAATAAGCATGCTAAGCAGGCATGCTTAGAAGTATACCTGCCCGTTCGTTTCTACATTTAGAGTAGCTTTTTGTTACACGTGTTATTGCGCCGTTGTTCTCAAGTTTTTCTGGCCATTGCTAGAAAAAGTATGCAGAGAGAAAGAAACTCTCGAGTTAACGCTATAATCCGAGTGTTGTAGAGATACTACCAAGTGGAAATGATTGGACGGATAATTCAGAAACTTCACACATCGTTGAACGAATTTTCGCACGAACACGGTATTGATAACACGAGAGAATTTTCATTTTACAAGTAGGATAAAAAGTGATAGCTAATCGTGTGTCATTATCTAGCACCACTTGTTGCTGAAAGCTCACTTTCAAAATATCAACTTAACATGCGAAAGAGTTGTTGAAATGGGAAACTTGCTCGTGTCAGAGATATGATAGATCGTTTCGAAGGTTTAACTTTCTCGCAATGAATACTGAAGAAATGGCTTTAGAAATTAATTAAGATCTTCAAAAATGTAATGCAATATATCGACTAAGAATGGAAGAGTAAGGAGCCTGTTACTCCACTGAGAAAGGTTGATCAAGGAAAAAATGACACACTCTGATATTTATTGGATATATATTTTGCGTCGCATCTTGAGAGAATAGGAAAATGCATTGGTCGTCGATTGAAAAGAAGAGGCCTCGCTGTCTTCTTAACGAAGGTGCCGTGAATAAGGCATACAGACCGCCTTTCGTTTTTAATTTTCACCGAGCCCACCATTGTCGAAATTTTTGGCAGGAAGCCTGCTACGTGATGAGCCTTCCTATCTCGTTAGGATACTCTCTATCGATCTGGACTTTCCTTCTAGACCTGATTAATCTCGAAAACTTTATTTCTCGATTATTCCGATGGCACTTGAACCTATTTGATATATTTGAATTCTATCAAGCAAATTGTAACAAGTTTCGATATAGGATCTTATGACTTGTGATCTATTAATTAAGACGGTTATTGATCGCTACAGTGTAATAGTTGAAGATTGGAGGCCACTAAAGAAAAACACGACAGCTTAAATCTTTTGCGAAAGAACAATTTTAAGATTAAACATCAAGTTATCGAGTAGTTCTACGTACAGTCAAATTAAAAGTAACGCAACATTGATTTTAATAACACAAATAATTAATATTATTTACTTTTTACAAAAGAAGTTCTCGAAGATAATATTACATTAAAATTCTTTTTTACATAAAGAAATAAGTAAATCAACAAAAATTGATTTATCATACTTCTCCTCTGTGGTGTTCGAGGGAAACAAGGCTATCGCTAGAAGGTGGTCGCAAGGTATATTCGTTCTGAATATTTCCGCGTGACCTGCCTCGTATCTCGTTACAATTGAATCACAATGCGTCTCATTCTGGTAGATCTTAACTGTACCATTTTTACAAGCCATCGGTACACCGTATCGGTGTCAAGGACGCACAGGACAACGTTAACTGCGGCCCATAATTTCTCTCTCTCTCTCTCTCTCTCTCTCTCTCTGACGTTGTTCCGTTCTTTTTCTCTGCCGCGAACGTTTCCTTTTTCGAATTTAAAGCATGACATCACTCGCGCCTTGCGGTAATCTCGATGCTTTTTTACACGTATCGCGTTAGTTTGTGTTACTTTGTGCAACTTGCACAACTATATGCTACCAGGACTGGTCACGCTCGATATCTCGTGCAAAGGGTCGCCATAAAAACGATAGATATATCTCGATAACGCGAGTTGCAATTCGAAGCGGTTGGCTGTTACTTCATAAATTATTAATAGCCGCTCAGTGACAATTACGCTACTAACTGGATGCACCGGCGTTTCGCTGCGAAAATCAGGCTTGCATATATGACGTCTTCTCCGTGATTAATTTAAAATTATAGAAACGAACGAAATGTCTTCAAATGTTCAGGCGTTGCTAGGAGAGTAATCGGTTCCCGATCGCAGTGAGAATCATTCTACGCTCGTATAGACGTGGATTTCATCCTATTTTATCCAAGTTGTATGCTGGTAGCCCATTATCTGATTATGATTGGTATTTATTAAATCGATATTTACTTCTCGTACGTTACATAATTGACGCAGTGCGCTTTATCTCGTTCATAATCGATGAATGTTATTAAATCAAAGACTTATTCCACTTATTCCATTGAACAATGTCGTCTGATCAACCACGAACGAAGAACTTGCCCGACAGACAATACGGTCTGACAGTAATCGCTCATTTTACTTATTACGTCAGCTCTCGCGCTACTTTACAGACGGATACGTGACACAGAGTCCATGTGTTGTACGATTAATAATTGTGCGTACGTGTGTGTGTTTTTTTAAGCATCAATTCGTCAGCCGAGAACTGAGAATAAGGAATTCGTAACGACCGAGTGATAACGAAACCGCGAAATCATCATACGCTCGTCGCGAAAAGCATGCGACCAGAATGTCATCTGTTTGCTCCGATTCCGTCGTCCCATAAGAGGATGGAAAGGAAACTTCTACCTGCAGGAGATTATTCTCCAAGCTAATAGCTTTTCCTGTTCGTTGTTCGACGTGCGTTGTACGCTTTGCAACAAAAGCCACAAAAAGAATGCATTTCGCTCGTAAACGTCGTTTCTGCGAGAGAAACAGGGAGGAGTAGTAGCCGCCTCCCACGTGGTCCTAACAGTTTTAAAGGGCCCTGCTCCCAACTTTAACGAGTAAGACCAGACAACTCGCCCACACGTTTTGCACCACGTCTACGCACCGACTTCGAAGCATCGCGCGCATCCGATCTATTGTTATCTGCCCTCGGTGATCTATTCGACGAACGTGTTGAGAAGAGACGACAGATTTTCAGGATAAAGTTCAAGGTGTGCCCGACGTCGTCTTTTTGCAGTCTTTGTTTTCGACGTGCATGCAGATCAGTGGCCAATTTTTGATCAACCTTTTCTATCGTGTTTTTTTTTTAAACATCGAATCGGGAGTATTTCGCCGAAGTAGCTGATTCATCGGATGGAGTTCAAGTTGCTCTCGCTTTCTCTCTCTCTCTCTCTCTCTCTCTCTTTATTTGCAAATAAATTAGAACTTTGAATGCTGATCTATTTAATATTAAATATTCCATCGGTTTTTGAAAGTGATTTTAAGGCAAGGAAAGGAAACTGCCAGATGAAGAGCGCAAGACACATTCGGGTTATCAATTTAGTTGATATTTCGAACGCTTTCGATAAATTTCATATTATTAATCGTGTTTTTTTCTTTTTAAGCTTCCTTAACTTTTCCTTTACGAATGCTCGATGCAACGAGAACTTTCAACATTGTTCAAAGGTCAATTGTCAAAAAGAACTGCATTATTTATGGGATGATCTCGGTATACAAAGTTTCAACTAAATCGATCGTCGTCGTCTGAACATTTCGCATTTGCGATTGTCGTGCTCTGTCATTCTTCGGATTTCACTTTCGAGAAAATGACGTATAAGTCATCTCTTCCAAAACAGACAGTTATCTCTTCCGAAATGCGCGAATTCGGTTCGGCAGAATCGTGCAATATTCATCTCGATTCATCTCGATTCATCTCGATTAACCACGTTCGAGCGTGGATGCGTTCACCGTCTCGATCAGGCTTAAGTTAACGATTAAAACTGCGTGCTAATTATATGAAAGTTAAGACAGAAAGAGAGAAACGAAAAGCCTCGATGTTGAGCAATGATGTCACAGGCAGACGACAACCCTGAGAGAACGTTTACCCCGCGACTCTAAAATAGGTTTATATGCCTATGTATAGCGCTTCGTTAAATGTATTTAAACTGTCGCCGAGTAATGGACGCTTTTGCAGACAGTGACATTGGATTTGCCGTGTGCACTTGAAACATCGGGTTCGACCCGAGGAGTATTGCCAATGCCGATTGGGATCGAACGTCCGTTGCTGCTGGCTGGCTGAAAGGAATATTCATTCGGCCAGCTTTCGTTATCGTCGACTGGGGTTCTACTTTTGAGGGTTTCTACTACGATAAATCCACCGAATGGCTACACTTGCACTTTCTATATTAATCTGCTGCTTGTCCTCCTCCCGGTGGAGCAGTTCGTTCACCCTCGAATCCCAGGTCGATCTTGCAATGTTCAACATTTTCTGCCAGCACAACGTACAGATATAAATGCGATATTAGACGATGTAATAATCTCGCTGAATGCTGCACATTCTCTACGCTCTTTTTGCATCCTTGAATTTTCATAATAATTTTGGAAAGGGTGTCTTCGTCTTGCTAAGTTTTTCTTTTAAAGGTAACAGCAAGAACGATGATGACAATTGTAGAATGTGTTGCATCTTTTAAAATCATTTCGACGATGCATACGTATATTCACGTTGTACTTTTGTAAATTAAATCGATCAACTAAATGGTAAAATGTATTTCTTTTGTGGAGCATAGAGTTCTATCTGAGAAGTAGTTTCTGTCTCTCTATTTTTAATCATTGATGATAATTCGTTTTCTTCTTCACAGGCTGAAAACGATTCCCAGAAAAGAATCGAACAGAGGAAAGGAAATATTTTTGCGAAACGAAAATTAAAAAAAAAAAAGAAAAAAAAATAGAAGAACATAATCACTAGATCGTTCCTTCAGAAGAAATTATAACTACTTCTTCGTAAGAGTCAACGATGTACACGCTTTACGGTCAACTTACTGAATTTCACCAGTAAACCACATGCATAAGAGATTCTTATTGATTTCGCGTGTAACCACGGAACCGGAATGCGTGTAATTCGCTCGAACCTCCGTAATTATGTTTTGACGAAAGCGCACAGGCAAAAGAAAAGGGGAGGAAAAAAGGAAGGCGGAAAAAAAGAGAAAAAGAAATTGCCGTGAAGTAATCATTACGAGTGCACGCGGAGAGCTCACAGACGAAGTATAATTACGAGCAAGAGGGAAAGTGCGAGGGGTCTACGATTTTTTAGCTTTCAGGGAAGCAGAGTTTATCTTGCCTGGATCAATATGACCTGAACTCCCTGATGCAGCGTAAACGCGGGTGCAGAAAACATTAAACTGGCAGGAAATCTTGACTTGGGAATATGTTTTTTTTTTTTTAATTAACACGCGACACGCGTTACGCGTATTCCTTTTTTTTTTTTTTTTATCAACCTTGATTCGTTGTTAACTGCAATCACTTTGCTATTTTTGTATCGTTCGTCGTTCTACGTGTAAGTTACTCGACGAACAGATTTTCTCGCCAAATCGTTATAATTAATCTCTCGTCGCGAGAGCGCATATAAACGTCTTCTGTGTTCAATAAATTAGCCAGCAAACCCCGATCGCCTTGGTAGAACGGCTAGAAAGTCGGCTAGAAGAAGATTCAGAACGATGTCTGTATGAACGAAAGGGGACAATCGTTCCGCTATAATCGTCGATATGTGTGACATAGATCTTAGAATGATCCTTTTATTCTGTTGTTCCAGGTCGTTCAGAATGGTTTAGAAATCCTCACGTTTCTCGCTGATCGAATGGGTCACGACTTCAAGCCTTATATTTCCACTATTATTCAACCAACAATAGATCGACTAGGTGGGTGTCTTGAACTTTCTTGTGGCTCATTTGTCACTGTGGTACTTAGAAATTATTCTCAACGAAGGAAACTGAACTTGTTGCGTCGAAAATTATTTGCTCGCGGAAAATTATCGACTCGCGCGATTGTATAAATGTAGTTTATACATTGACACAGTACGTGTATCGTTCGTTTGTTTTACAATGTTTCGTTAGCTGGACTTGGTCTCGTATTCTTTGAATCGTTGGTTAGATGAGCTCCGGATGAAATAGGCACGGAACTTCAACCGCGTATTACTGGATGAGATATTATGACGGAAGATATAAATATACGCAGAACCGGTCTCTGCAAGTTTTGTTTCCTTTAGCTTGCTTTAGACAGTAAGGAACGCAATTAAGAATATCGATGATGTGTGTCCGATAGGCGACAGTAAAGATGCAACACGGGAAAAGGCACAGCTAGTGCTTCTTAAAATAATGGAGAAAGGATGTATGTCTCCTCAACAGCTTTTAGACAGACTGCGGCCGGCTTTTAATCACAAGAATGCAAAATTACGAGAAGAAGCTCTAATTCTACTAACTACGACGTTGAATGAGTAAGTGTTACTTGTTACAGAATGAGAGAGACAGACAGTTAGATAGTCGTTGAAATATATTCGATATATATATATATATATATATATATATATATAACGATATGTAACGATAAATCTTTTTACAGACACGGAGCTGATGAAATGATATTGTCAGGAGTGATTCCAAGTATCGTGAAATTGTTGTCGGATCCATCAGAAAAAGTGCGGGAGACTGCTTTGAACACGTTAGCGGATATCTACAGACACGTTGGTGAAAGATTGCGCGTGGATTTACAGAGAAAGCACAATGTACCGCAAGCCAAGTAAGTGAAAAAGCGAAATCGATTCCTGGCTTCTCGCCAGTCAGCGTTCGTTAGATTAAACGGTGGTTTCTTCTCAAATGATTCAAAGTAATTTAATCGTTGATACCATTTTGTGATTTACTTGGAAAAGCATGAATCATCAATGATAAGAACTACTTACCAACTAATTCTCGAGATCACGTATGTCGAAATAATAAGCTAATTTCATTTGATCTTGTGTTACAGATTACTGCTGTTAATAGAGAAATTCGATCAGCTGAAAGCTGCTGGCGATCTGCTGCCTCTGGCAATGTCTTCGGACGGTGAGTGAATTCATCGAATTTCCTTCCCGGCAGGTATCCAGTAAATTAAGTCAGAAAAGGCCATAAAAACCAATGCCACGCGCGTCACCTCCGTTATGTTATTCAAGCTGTCTGTATCGTGCTGCCATCACGCAGCCATGAACGCCATCGCGTTGAAATACCTTCGCATTCGAGAAGACCAACCTTCATTCTTCCCTTCTTCGCTTCTTACTCTCTCTCTCTCTCTCTTCTCTCTTCTCTCTCGCTCTCCTTCTCTCTTTGTCTCCTCGTCTCTCCTTCATTGTTCACGTTACCTGGTACACACGATGAATATTTAGCAAGGACCGTTTGTTCTTCAACGTGATAAGAATATTCAGCTTGATTCAGCACGGCAAAACATAGGCAATTCGAATGTAATTATGTCGCACTGGCACGTTTTCTGCTCGAACTTCTGGTTCGATCGTGACCAACGCGTACATTTCGGTTTTTCACCTGTGTGTGAACAGTGTTTACACAGCGTTGCGTTCCTCGAGATTGATTTCTCCGGCCAATGTGGCCATAATGCCCCGAAGAAAGGAAATAAAAAGAGGAGGTACCTACGCTCGAAACGATTAAGGGATCACGTCTTTGGCCAATTCGTGAAAGGAATGCCAGTGGTTTTTATCGATCGTAATTTCTGCAGAGACCGTGGAACACGTTTTCAAGCAGTTGAGATCATTCGTTGAGATCGATGAAGCGATCCTTCATAATTATGCGTATCGGTTTTGGAGGAAAGCTTCCGAGCATGGGAAAGGTAATTGTGCCTCTTGCATAAAGTACCATTTCCTTGAGCGGGGTGACACGACGATATTACTAATTCGCGTTATCTATTCTAAGACATTACATAATATTACATACACCGATAGGTACGGTACACTGTGCAATATCGGCGGTATATTGTTTCAAACGCTCTCTGTAATTCATACCGTAAAGCCGTCCTGCTTCGAACAAACGGCCTTGTAACATTGTATGACTACTGGCCAGGGTGTTCAAATTTCGATTGCAAATATTACATATCGCCAGCAACCGAATACTTAACATATTATTTCCAAAGCTGTCGTTAAAGAAAAGGAAAAAAAAATCCAACTTTATGATACCGATAGATGGTAAAAAGTACAAGTAAACCGAGATTTTCGATGAGTCATGATGCGCATACATACATGCATTCCATTGTATAATTAATCTTTGTCCCTTGATAAAAAAAAAAGTACCGACACATACTTCTCTCATGCAACGATACATTGAAGGAATATACACCTTGGCGTAAGTAATCATGTAGAGTTTCGAAGAAGTTTTATTTATTTTGCAGATAATATTAAAAATATTCATTAATCGTAGCTGTGTCGTAGTATATTTTCCACGATCGACAATTGGTAAAAAGACACGGCACGATAATCATAATCGTTTCTATTCTGCGTCTCGTATTTGCAAGCGACGATGCATCTGCATTTAAAGACAGAATGCATTTCTTCTTCTCTGTCGCTTAATCACGATTAGGTCATACGTTGGGCTTGGCAAGAGAATTACCGTTACGGTTCTTCGCTTGATTTCAGCTATATTAATAGAACAACCAAATTACCATGAAGATGTAACGTCGATCTCATACGTAATTTCCTGTCGCTGTATAATATTAAATTATCATGAGTTAAAAATTCTTTTTCCTCTCGTGAAACTTACGAAAAAGAAAAAAGAGAAAATACATCACGTACTTCTTCGTCTTTAGCGAAGTCTTTTCACGTAGTAATGCCGGCATTTTTCTCAGTTGTATGGGGACTTGTATACAGCTTAGCGCCGCGAGTATCCTTGTACGCGGTATGTGACACGGTTGACAAAGGTTAAACGAACATGGCGCTACAAAAAATTTGCATACGTCTCATTTTCGCTCTCTCTTTCCTTCTGACCTGCCTGCGAGGTGGAAGGACAGAAAAGATGCTTCGTGTCGAATCGGTATTACACCGTCGTTTTATATCGTGCCGTATTTTACATCGAGACAACTACTGTGTTTCTTACAGGTCGGTTCATAATTTCATATAAACGGTTCAATTCGTTCGATCTCGTTAGCCTTATCTCGACGGTGATGGTGAGAGACAACAGCGGTTTTTTTTCTTTTTTTCTTTTTTTTTTTTCTTTTTCTCCTCTTTACGAGACACGACAAGAATCTCTCTAAGGTGTATTTCTGCCGCACCGGTTTCTCGGCAGAGTGAGAGATTATTCACCCTACCCCCTTCACTGCTCGATCGAAATTAGCACCCACACCGTTCAGCTTGAACTCGCCTTCTTTGTGTGTACGACCTTACCCTGAGGACAGCGCGCAAGACGCGTGTACACGTGCACGAGAGAAGTGAAAGGTAGGGTGGTAACATAGATTTATCTTTATATACACCGTGCACAGTTTTACGGTGCACCGTTCTGTGTTCTCCGTGCATGATCAGATATTAAACGCGGGATAGCACGCGGATGCCCTTTTTATCCTCTCTCGTTAACTCCCTGCTGACATTCTGCGCCGGCTCGCGGAACAACGTTCGCGCTTAGCCTATTGACAAAAGCCGCGAGTCCACGGGAGACAAGTAGTTAGCATGCTGGATTAAAGACTACCAGCGTTGGAACGCAAGAAAACTGAAAGTAACGACCTGGCTGAGAAGATTCATCGTTCATTGTACACGCTTTCTTATAGCACTGGCGATGCCAGTGTGAAGAAAGTGTGTATCGTGTGTGTGTGTGTGTGTGTGAAAGATCTTTCGTTTCTCCAAATCAAGCAAAACGAGCTTCCCCTCGAGCGTTTTTTCACGGAAAGGGGAAAAAAGGCTCGTTCGACTAATTTCCTTAATAGAATAATAATTGTTTGCTTGATCCACGATACTTGACTTGCCTGAAACGATAAAACCACATTCTCGCCCGATACCGTGTACACAGTACAGTTTGTACGTAATATTATGTAACATTGAAGATAATATTATCGTGTTCAAAGCGTGTCGTTCGCGTGGGCGATTCTACCTTTTTCTTCTTCTCCTCAGCGACGTTTTTAATAACTGTTCCGTGGAATTGGCGTTTCGTGTTTTCCTTTTTCTTCCATTGGTTCTATCGCATCGTGGCTACAATAGCAGTTAGCGAAACAATGAGAATCGCGCGCACGAATACGCGACATCGGATTTTCTTCTTCTCTCCCTTTCTTCTCTCAGCTTTCTTCGATGGGAAATCAGAAGCACCGTCGTATTTTGCTGATGGATAAGAATAATAAATAACATTACTTTCACCAATGAATGACAGACAGTGTAAATACGATTTATGGAGAAATTACCTAGTGATTACTATATCTCGTTTTCTATCCACAATTTTATTCTGCATTCGATTCGCACTCGATTTCTAAGAATTTGACGAGTAGTGGATCGTCGCGACTCGTCAAAGAAAAAGTTATAATAATTACTCGGTATTTTGTCTCGTACACGCATCACATTAATTATACGAATGATCTCCTCTCTCGTAATCACTAATATTTTTCCGCCATACGTGCAAACGTAGATGTAATCGAATTTCATCGTCGAGTTTCGAGCATCGAGGAAAGATGATTTCCAAATTAGGAAGAATGATCGGTTAACTTTCCTATTTTTTTTTTCTCCTTCCTTCTCTTTTCTCTTTGTCGCTCGTTTCAAATTGTTACGACCTATAAAACGATTGCCGTATACTTATCTGAAGCACGCTCGATAGCTCGTTTAAAATGATATGAATCAATATACGAGTACATACATACTCTGGATTTAATTTAAAGGCTGTCCCTTTTTAATCGCCGAATGAAGATTAAGCAGACGTTAATTGCATCTTTAATTCGAGACGTGTAATTACGGTGGTGGGGTAGTAGCTTATAGTTCAGATTATTTCTTCATCGGAGCATTATTGCTCTGCCGGCCGGGACCTCCTTCCTTCACGGTCCTGTTTGCATTAACTTCTTGCCTTCAGAGCGAGGGGGAACTCTCGATGACGGTACAAGCGGTTTATTACAGATAAACATTGTAATTGCAACGGCGATCCACTTACTTTTCTTCCCATGCTGCGGTAGATCTCGAATTTAATTATATCTCCGTACACCAGCAATCTGTGTTAATCGTTTAGATTATCAGAAACATTTGTTGCATCATCTCGGCAGGTGTGGTTGCGGCTGAATTTTCGGACGAGGGATCCCTTAAACGTTTTTTCCCATCGTTAGAGATTCAATTCGGAGGACAACTTCGGGGACAATTTTTACCTTATTCATCGTACGACCTGTTTCTTGCCCGCATTAACATTAATCTTCGTTTACTCCCTCTACTCGTACCGTCGATCCTCCATAAACGCGGGGAAACGTTCAAATGACTGCAAATTGAATGGAACCGCATTAATCAGTCACCTTGTTTTACACCTGGGTGCAGGACAATTTGTTCGTGCTTTCGCAATCAGGTCAATCTGCTCATTTCGCTCGGCTTTCTTGTTTTTATTTTGACTCGATCGCCAATATATATGGCCATGCATTTAATTATACTTGTGATAAATCAATCGATAACGCAGTCTTAATTTAAAAATCTCGAATATAGCTCGACACGTATGGAAAGCGAAACTGCAACAAGAAAAACATTAAGAAATAGGTTTATTATGTTCTCTGATACGGGTAACTTAAAGTATGATATTCATATTATCGTTCATAAATATGCGTGGCAAGTAGAAAAATTAAAGATACACGATGATTGATTTTGCTGGAACAGAGCTGAATGAAGCAACGTTGATATTAGAATTATCAAAGTGGAGCATATACCAAGTATTTAAATAATCACGAATGATGAATGCACGTGTATAATAGTTAGTAATTTCTCTCAGATTTTTAAGTCTGCAATCGAGAAATAAGTTGTTGAATAGTACAAATAATAGTACATGGCCAAGATCGCTGCCGATTCGATTTTTCAGCGTCATTTTTACAAAGCACGAATAACACCGCTTTCGAGAGAGTATCTAAAATATTTGACGCTGCTGTAATCGAGAGAGATGGGTTCTCGAATGTTGCGGGTCCCTCGATTTGGCCCCCATCGGGGGGCACCCGATAGGGGAAGGTCCCCTTCCTCCTGTCCAACTTTAGTCTCGGGTCTCGCGACCGTCTCACAGCGCTTACGGGAGTTTGTAAACGAGTCGCCATTTAGTAACGTGAGAGACGCGTGTCTCTCCGCGTGTCTGTCTTCTCGTTGGATAGTTTCTTCTTTAAAAAAAAAAAAAAAAAAAAGAAAAAAAACGAAAAAAAACGTATCCAGAATCGTGACGGGCTGCTCGGTGATCTTGATCGTGTTTTTTTTTTTTTTTTTTCTATGTCACGGGTCGAACACGATCTGGCCAGAAGTATGACATAGTGTTGTGTTCTAAGCAGTACGTGTTGTTGTTACCATTCACGGACAATGGGCAAGGACGATCGTTTCAGTTTCTGCTCGTGCGTTTGTTTACCCGATCAGACGTAACCGTAGCGACGAAATGCATCGTCGTTACGTCTAACAGGTGGAGTTAGCAGGAGAACGATTCGTCCGCGGTGTTAGTTGCCCTCGATCGTTCGAACGAAACTGCAACGTTATTCTACGCGAATTATCGCCTACCGTGTTTGCCATGCTAATTCGATACTGCGCGATAAAGATTACGCACCAAGGTAGTGGAACGTAGTCGTGCCACGGCAAAAGAAAATATCGTCGTTAGTTTGTTGTTTTAGTGGAAGACGAGCTAATTCCTTTGTTCTGCATTCTCGACCCGATGAGTTAACGGGCGTGTGCCGTTTGAAAAAAATCGACGAAGGAAACTGTCGAATGATATATCGAATATATCGATATCCTGGAAAATGACGATCGTGACTAACGTGTTTCGAGATGGAGAAGAAGAACGTGTTTCACTTGAACGTGCAAAATCTTGAAAAAAACTTTTCAAGTTTTGAAAGTAACTCCTACCGTGTTATTATCCCTGCAGAAATGAAAAGTGATTAACGATTAACGCGTGCTTACTTTCACGTGCACGCGACGCATCAGCGATTTCGCTTTCTTCAAATCGACTGAAAATTTTCCTAGTGTTCTTCAGTTCTTCAATTTCGTTTTCTATTTCTCCCGTCTTGAGTAGCGTAACATGTTTCTGAGAGGATCCAAACGAAGGATTATTGTACGATCTTCGTTATCATTAGAGTAAAGCGTGTTTGTACTCTGGTGATTTACGTGCAACTACCTGTGGTCCGTGTCCGTGACGCAACGATCCTTGGAAATGCAATTTATTTTTCTTTTTCAAAAAAAGATCGCTTCGCCGATTGTCTCGTTCGTTCGTTCGTTCGTTCGTTCGTTCGTTCGTTCGTTCGTTGTATAATAGAAAAGTTTCAACAAGAAACGGAAACTTGGAACGTTGATGATGAAACTTGGAGGAAAAATCTCGACTAACCAAACATAATGAGGATGCTGCTGCATGCGTTATCTGTAACGTGAGAAAATAACTCTCTCGCGTCTCATTGCCGTGCTTATTACGAGTGATAATGCGATCGTGAATGCGAATCTAGATTCTTAGCCCAGCTGCAACGTGTTGTGCCGCTGTTCGATATTTTACGTTCGAGTTGGAATCGGTTTTTACACACGATCTACGTGATCACTGACTATTATTGCATTCGCATTTCTGATCCCCTACGTAACAGTAATTATGCATCATTACGATGAATGGAAACCTGTGTTAATTGTGAAACGTCCGCGTGGACTTGACACGATGGCCGACGTCCTCCAACCGTTAGAGTCTAAACTTTCTTCCGATATTGTTCGATCGTTTTCGAATTGTCCGGTGTTTGTCAGAAAAGAGATAAGACCCTATGATAAATTAGGAAATAATTTCATTACGTATAAAGTGAAAATGATTCTCTTTGTCCAGAGACATGTATACGCTATTAGTCCGAGAAATTTCACGTGGTAATTCAAGAAATGAAAGTCGGTAATGAAATTCGAAAATCACGATGGAATCATTTTTCTTTTTCTTTCTTTCTTCTCTTTGTTGATTGAAAATCAGGATAATTTAAATCTCTATGCTATCGAAGAATTTCATAAGATAGACAAGAAGTTCGTATAGTCCCTTGACTAAAGAAATAGCGATTAAAAAGTCGATAATTAGTTATGAAAGTTCTCTGCTTCGTTAAAGGATAATGCAAATCACTTTCACTGACGAGAACATGCCGATTATTTCGTTCGTTCTAGATTATTTCGTGTTCTAGAAGAAACGTGAGCCGTGAGTTTTCACTTTTCTCTAAGCGAATATCTTTTGTTTCTCGTTAATAACTTTAACAAACTACTAACTGACTTCTTGAGTGTGTAGAATCTTGATTGATATCGTGTAAATGCAAAACGATGCGAGAAGATATATTTAGCTATGCCATAATGAAGACTATTCGCGGTCTATATGATGGTGTTAAAGCGTAAACTACACTTTTGTATTTTGCAAGATGTCTCGTAATTGTGTTATTCAGTGATTTCGATAAAAAAAAAAAAAAAGAAAGAAAGTCCTCTTCATTACCATGAACGACACTGATATGTTGTTATCAAGCAACCATCGCTGCTTGCACAGAGGATTAAAGAAATATCCCAGTATCGATAAAAAACTGTGGGATCCAAGTAGTAGATGGATTCTTCAGTGGGATAATATCGTGAAACATCCAGGTGCTCGAGCAAGAGGTTGCCATTGCGATATTCACAAACCACCGTGGCTATATCCAGATTTAGGTATAAAGTTTTTTAGGAAAAAATAAATTTCGACTGAGAAAAAGATCTTTGACCGTCGAACAGAGTCGAATAATTTTGTTGCATCTCTGAGAGACATGTTTGCGTAATTCTCTTGAACTCTCGCGTCATTGAATATATTTTGTTTTTTTCTGTTTCTTTTTTTCAGTTGGGAAGACCACGGATGAAACAGATAGAGCAGTGAGTATCAGTTTCAAAAAAAAAAAATTAAACTACGTATATACTTGCGTGAAACAACACGCGAAATAAATATTGAAATATTTTAGATTAAATCGGCTCCCATGAAAAGGTCGGCTGCTACACCAAAAAGAGGACAATTCGGACCGGCAAAAACCCCATCTTCAGCTCTAGGTACACACGAATTTCGTACAGACTCAATGCTATTTGTCATTCTGTATAAATCGACGATGTCCAAGTATAAAGATCTTTCTTTTTTTATTTATTCTAAGCATGTTATGTCACGCTCGTTTACTTTAACGCAGATTTATTCTACTCGATCTACGAAATAATGTTCTACTCTTTGTTTGTATTCCCATAATCTATATAGGCAAGTTAGTAAAATTTGTATTAGCAAATGTAATTATATCGAATTATTTTACAGCTGTATTTATATACATAGAGAACCCGGGATAAAAATAGTACCGTGCAAATTAGATCTCAACGTTATAAGTCAATCGAATTTAGAATTATTTAATAATATATTTAATCGTTCACCTTTGTTTATAAAATTGTCTTTGCTACTTCACTTATTGTATTGTATGTAAACGGAAGCACTTTGTGTATACTATAAGTGCTTTATTTATGTGCAAGACAAATGTTATTAATACACATGGATGAATGATTGATGTCATGATTGATTTTTAAGATTAACATTGTGATAGCACATGTTCCTCCTGCCAACCAACGCACAGGTGTGAAGCGTGCTAACTAATTTATAACTTTTGCTTTCTCCTATCGTGGCTCGGCATTTCGTACGATATTAATAATATTTTCTGAAACCATCCGCCGACAAATTGTCGATAAACTGTTGACGTTTCGTTGACGAGAATGCTAATTATTCGCTTGCATGACAGCTCAGCCTGGTAATACACATTCCATGGTTCCAAGGGCTACAACCGTCAAAAGAAACGTGTCAGTAAGATCGACGTCAGGTATCTAAAACTTCATTGGCATTACTAATTTTCTATTATATCATGATGGTTTCTTTTGCACAAATCTTTATGTTTTTCGTTGAATTGATTTTAGCTTTTGTTTTGTGTTCTCTTCCTTCCCTTTACTCTAAATAAATAACCATCATGATATAAGTACAAGAATATAACATGAAATTTTGTCAAATTCAATTGAATTGAATATCTGTTCACATCATATACGTATCATGCACCTTAAACAATGTTGCTTCATCTCCCTTTCACGCGTAAAATAGATCGCTGTGTATCTGTAATCTGTTTTAATCGCACTGCTTTTTTTATGTCATTCTTATTTAACAGTGTTTTGAAGCATCATAAAGTGTTCATTGCCGTAAGGTAAAATAAAAGCTTATACAAAAATATCTTTCTTCCTTATGAAAAAGAAGTAATAAATCTCGCGGTAAAATTTGAAGTGTCTCAGCGATGAAATTCGTAAAATTAAAAAATTTTGATTTTTTTTATATCCTATGATATTTTATGAAACGAAAGTTTATATCTTGTAAGAACTATAGATAACATTGTCTCGTGAAATAGAATCTTAATTTTTGCGTTAATGCATATAAATTATATACATGTATATTTAATTAATATATTTAGGTCAAGCTGGTGCCGTCGACGAGGAAACTTTCATTACAGCGTTTGAAGATGTGCCATCCGTAAATCTGTTTTCCGCAAAAGATCTGGAAGAGCAGATGAAAATTATAAAAGATAACGTTGGTGACGATAAGAAAGATTGGAAGCAAAGGACAGAAAGTGTATGTAACGTGCCCAGATATTGTTCTAACGTTGCTTGATCAATTTATCACGTGTTAATTAGTTATTTCATAAAATCAATTGTCTTACAGATGAAAAAATTAAGAGCAATCATTATCGCGGGTGGTACGAATTATGAAAACTTTTTAGAAAACTTGAAAAACGTGCAAAGACCTTTCGAAGTGGCTTGCACAGATCTTAGATCGCAAGTGGTAAGAGAGGCGTGTATTACTTTAGCGTTTCTTAGTCAACAGTTAAAAAATAAATTCGCTACTTTTGGAGAAGCAGTCTTACTCACCTTAATGAACCTCATACAAAATAGTGCCAAGGTGAGATTCGTAATTATTTAACGCCAATACCAAAGAGAATCAAAGAGGAGAACTGCGATAACATGGAAAAAAACTTACATTGACAATTTTGCACGTATAGGTTGTGGCAACAGCTGGTGCCGTAGCAGTGAGGTTTATTCTTCAGAATACACATAGCAGTCGTTTCGTGCCAATTATCACGTCGTGTTTAAGTCACAAGAGTAAAGACATACGTCGTGCATCGTGTGAATATCTAAATCTAATTTTACAAATATGGCCTACTCAAATATTGCAAAAACACGTAACGATATTACAAGATACGATCAAGAAAGGTATCGCTGACTCGGATTCGGAAGCAAGAGCTTTTGCCAGGAAGTAAATATTCCTTGTTGCTTCTATCAGTATTTGCTCCTTTGAGCAAGTAACAGACTAAATGTTTTAAATGTTTTCAGATCATATTGGGCATTCAAAGATCATTTTCCGGAACAAGCAGAAGCATTGCTCAACAGTCTCGATACTGCATATAAACGCTCGTTGATGTCTCTTAGTAACAGCGGTAGCATTAACAGTTTAAATGTAGTTACGAGATCGGCGAGCGTTAGCCCTCGAACATCCAGACCAGTAATAAGTGCTACAGGTATATATTCATATTTTCTACTAATCGTTGTTAAACGATGTTTGGAATAGAACAGGAACTATGTATGTAAAAGAAAGATGTAACTGCAGAGACGCAAGTAACAAGACAGCGCGGTATATAAAATACTTCTCACTTTTTTTTCATGCTGCTTTTGTGACTCTCCTTTGCATTAACGTATGAAGGTAGTACGGAAAATTTGCATCAGACTTCGGGTCAACCCCATGGCCCGCTCAGACGAACTCCGTCCTTGCCACGGTCTTATCGTCAGTCTGGTATTCCAGTTCTCCAAAGACCCACTGATAGTCATTGTAATTGTTACCTTCTCGTTCGATGCTTTTAAAAGATCACCGCGTCTTAGAATATTTGCACTGTTGTATTTAATACGATGTATGTTGTTAATTTTCTTTCTTACGATCTTGCTAATTACTTTTTTAACTTTTCTTCAGATCGTGGAACTCCTGGCGTTAGGTCTACCAGTGCAATAGATTTACAAGCTGCACAAAGAGCTAAAGCGAGAATGATGTACGCGAATATGAGCCGACAGAAAGCATCTCTCCGTGAGTAGAAGTTTTTAAGATTTTCACTGTAACTGTTACTATATATTTTAAAGAAATTATACCTACGCTTCTTTCGTTTAGCTCGACCTAACAAATCACCAGACACAACGGCCATTGCCAGTCCAGAAAGAACCGCAAGAACAAGGACGAGAGTATCTGGAGTGTCGCAATCTCAACGTAAGTTCAGAGAAAAGAAAGAACAATTTTTCAACTTTTTTGAAAGAAAAAAAAAGGCAAAAATTAGTATAATTTGTATATTATTAATTACGTAACAGCTAGCAGTAGATCAGGATCGCCATCGTCAAGACTGAGTTATGCAACATATAATCGTGAAGGAGAATCATTAATTGCAAGACCTAGGCGATTATCTGGACATGGAATCAGAAGTACTGGTAACAGTCGTGAACCAAGCCCGCAAAGGTTTGCAATGGATAGAAGTTTTGCAAGCAAAATACGGTATAGCATTCACCTTTTTGATACTCTTGCTTAATCTTAATTCTGGTTGAATAAAGAATACAATGAAATGTAGGGGAAGAAGTTTACATATGTCTCCAACGGACAGGCCACAATCTAGGCCAGTTATGGCGCAAAAAATGTTGCAACAGTCGCGTGAAGCGGAATCAGCGTTGGCGGATGCACTTACGTTTGATAGCATTGATAGTTATACAAGAACACCAAGAGGAAAGGGTGATCACAGTGATGATAGTGAAACTAGCAGCATATGCTCTGAACGCAGTATGGACAGCTTTAGGCGACCAAATGATGTAAGTAGATGGAATGATGTGGATTCTGTACTAAAAGATAGAGTAGTGATCACCTCGTCATAATGATAGTAGAAAAGTAAAGTTAATGCAAAATATCCAATATCTAATACAGAATACATCGATTTCATGAACAATATATACATTGTAACAAATATCATTTATGGCATTAGCATTATAAACACATGATACATGCAATTATTGTATCATGACGCTTTCTTACTTTATGTTTACTATACGTGAATAAATGCTTGCAGCGTTATTTTTATTTGAGAGTTTTCATTTGTTATGCAATTTGAAGATGCTTTAAACGTATCTGTCTTCAATCGAACACAATCACGAATATCATGCTATGTGCTCGTCTATAAGAGTTGTTCATCACTCTATGTGAATCGAATTATTCAAGATTCTTCCATTAAATTCATATATTTAGATTTGTAAAAATATCCTAGTTCCTGAACTCGACGACCAGAGTAGAATTAGACCACAAGCTTAAGAAACAGGCTTTCAGCATCCTATATTGTAGATAACGCATGTCATGTTTTCTTTTGGTTTTGTTGCGGCGTATTTGTTTGGTTTGGACTAACGCGATGCGCCGTTCTGTTCTTCATATCTGTCCATCGTCCATCTACCCATTAGTCGTTCTCATGGAGTGGCTCTCAACAGAGACTGTATCGTGATATGTGGGATCAATCTATCCCAAAGGTTTGTTAAATTTAATATTCATTTTCATTTATGTCATACTTCTGGCAAAAGAGAAAATATAGTAGAACCCTATCGAACATACGTTAAAAAACAAGAATTTATACATATTATTGTTTATAATATTGTGAAAAAGATTTTTTAATTTACAGGATATCAAGGAAATCATAGAAAATTGTGCACATAAACATTGGGGCGATAGGAAAGAAGGTTTAGTCGGATTGCAACATTTTCTTTCAAATGGAAATACGCTTACAGCTACGGAATTGCGCAAAGTAACGGACATTTTTACGAAAATGTTTATGGATTCTCATACAAAAGTATTCAGCTTATTTTTGGACACACTGAATGAGTTAGTAGCTACTCATAGTGAAGATCTTGCTGACTGGCTTTACGTATTGTGTGCGAGATTATTAAATAAATTAGGGACTGACTTACTTGGATCGATACAAGCGAAAATTCACAAAACGCTTGAAGTTGTTAGGTAAGGTTGAATGTGAGATTATTGAAATTAATGCTGTGGATTAATTTTAGATAATTGCTTAAATCTCTTCGAACTTTTAGAGAATGCTTCCCAGGAGAACAACTTTTACCTGCTGTAATGAGGTATTTGACGGATCCAACACAAACACCAAATTCTCGCGTCAAAATAGCCACACTTACGTTTATTACACAAATAGCAGAAACAGCAGAACCATCTGCGCTTAATAATTCTGCAGGAACAGCGCTGGCAAGGTTACTCGACTGGTCAAAGGATGTTAAAAGCCAAGATGTTAGAAGGCATGCACAAAGCGCTGTTATATCGTTGTATAATTTAAATCCTCCGAAAGTGACTATGATATTAGCTGAATTACCGAAGTATTATCAGGTAAGGTGTGATATACACCAGCAGTTTTTATTATACAAACAAAAAATAAGTTATACTATTTATCAAATGTATGTATATTATAGGAGACAGCATTGCCGCTGGTGCAAAATCATTTAAGAAAATCGTCAGGTTCAAGTAATCCCGCATCTCCTGGAACTCCGCCGCCTAGAGCACAGAGTTCACCAGCTCGTTCAAAAGGCAAAGGTGATATCGACAATGCGGATGAAAACTTGGAAGAAGTTTATAAGTAAGTGACGTTCTTAACTCGATCAGTCTACAATTTGTAATTCTTAGTCATTTTAATTTTTAAGTGCTTCCCACAGATCTTTAAGACGTACGACGGCAGAGATACAAAATTATGGTTTCGAACGTTTGGAAAGAGCAACTACTAGTAAAGACAGTGGAATTAGTAATATGGCTGATGTAGAAGAAAAAATGGAGGGACTTACATTGTGTAACTCGGTAATTAAATGGCTGATATACATATGATGTTAAAAATATATTGTATTTGAGATGCATTAGCACGTCGTTTTTTTTTTATTTTTATTAGGGTCGTTCGTCTTCTGTTTCTTCGCCTACGCAAAGAGGACGAAGTGTGACTAATATTACAGTTAATGGTTCAAGTGATACGATCGCGGGAGATCTTATCCTACCTCAAGAGAATAATGGTTATAAAACGCATGGTATGTATAAAATTAGAATGGTAGAAAAATTACTCGTCAACTCGTGTAATTCTATTTGATTTATTAAATGTTTATCACAGGTTCATCACCTGATTCGATAAAGAGGCCAGAGGTATTAGATAATATGATTAAAACGTTGCAATCTAAAATGACACAAACCGAAGAAAAAATAACAGCTCTACAAGAATTTCAATTATATGTTCGCGAAGGAGATGCCTTGTATATTAAACAAAATTTTAAGTATGCGTTATGCTATTGAATTATTTTTCTATTACTGTGATTAAGAGAATTCTAATTATTTATTTTTATTTTCTAGAAAACTGCTCAAAACGTTATTAGATAGTTTGACTAACGATAGCAAGGGAATGCAAGTAGAAGTGCTTCAAACTTTAATTGATATGCTTAAGTGTCAAGAACTTGTAGATAGTTTTTCTGTTTACCCTGAATTGCTGGTTTTAAAAGTAATTAACGCGTATAAGTTGGACGATCAGAAACAAGATTCTTCCGGTAGCAGTAATTCAAGATCTCCGGTAAGTATATAAATTAATTTCATGATATATGAACGATTATTGTTTTGTTACTTTTACTTTTGCTTTTATCAGGTTCTCTGGATGGCGGAAAAATGTGCTGCAACAATAGCGATGGTTTTGAAACCGGAACAAGTAATTCACTTAGTATCGACTATAATAACTACCGAACCATATCCGTTGAATATGGGCGCGATAAAAATGCTTCATAAGGTTGTGGAGCATTGGGGTCGCGATGCAATAGAACCCCATTTAACTAAAGTCATGCCCGGTCTCATCAAAGTAAGTTAACATATCTATATGTAGAAAATCTTTGTTTTATCATAATATACAATGTTTAATTGTGCGTGTCTAAACAGGCGTACGATGATAATGAAAGCGCAGTACGTAAAAGTGCCGTGTTTTGTATGGTAGCAATACATTTGGCAGTTGGTGAAGAACTGTTGAAACCACATCTCAATTGTCTATACACCAGCAAACTGAAACTTTTAAATATTTACATACAACGTGCGCAACAAGCAAACAGTCAGCCAGCAAGCCCACGTAGTAATAGCAAAAATTAACTAACATCAAATTCCGCGACACTTAGAATCGCGATACTCAAGAGATTCACTCGTTTGAGTGCAAGACACGAACGAATGCTGATTGACTTCCTGAGTAAGTCCAATCCGTGAAGATTATGGTCAAACAATAAAACCATACAAGTCGATGTTCTTCAATACGATAGACTGATCTGTACGATTTTATGGCAAAATGTGTACGATATGCCCGAACTCCTAACAGTGATGTTGCCTACCAAAACAGGTAGTATACAAGTTATTTACGTATATTGTGTTTTGTTTGCCAAAAATTTATACCTGTTGCAAAGAGAGAATCGTTTTAGATGTACGATTTCTCCAGTCATAATACATGTATCTTTTATTAATACGTTACTTACATCTTGATGTTAAGTTGCAGCGTTGTTTCTCGTGGTGAAGAAGAAAAAGCTTTAAAAAATTCTTCATATCTTATAAAGCTTGAAAAAAAAAAAAAAAAATAGTATCGTGCCTCTTGTCGATTTTGTAATTTTATATACTTCGAATTTTATTTGCTATTTGTTAGGATGTTGTACATATTTAGACGCACGTCTCCGCATATTGTGCGTCTCTTAGACTTGATTACGATTGTTCAATAGGAATGTGATTTCAATGACTTAAATATCGAGATTTGATTCGAATGAAAGTATAAGAAGATAGCGCGACATCACTGTTTTTGAGAGATCTCGTATACTTTACATAAGCAGAATGTACGTGAATGCCAATTATACCGAGAAAAAAACATTGTATAAAACCACATTATACGCTTGTTCGCCGATCTACAAACATCGCTAATAATATTGCACGTGGCAATAAGTTATCGCGCACTTTGTAATGAATAAATTAGGAGAAAAGTAAACACTCGAAGGTATTGATGAAGGAAAGTTCAAACTGAGAATAGGCGGATATGTTTGGTATCGGTTCTATATGAACACACAGTGAGGATGAATAAATTTCATATAAAATATTTTTTTTCGCATTTCAGCATTAATGAAATAAAAAAAAGGCTCGCGCGAGTATCGTATTTATCAGCAATCTACATATATGCATAATACGATTGTCATGGGAGCTCTTATACACGTCGATATAATTGAAATGTCGAAAATCAAACCATGAACTTATTTGTTAAAAATCCGTGTGCTAGTCAGATTTCCAAGGACGCACAATGATCCAAGAAATGCAGACGAGAGAGATAAGTCGGAAGTTTCTTGAGAAAACAACAGGAATAATATTTGAACACACAGAGCCTGCGAGAGAAACAGAGAGAATGTGATAGAGTGAATGAGAGATTATATGCGACGAAATCAGCAAAATTAGAGTAGGGATAATTAGGGAAATGATAATCGAAACTAACTTTAATATTTAAACTATTCGTCACGTTGCCAATAATTAAACGAATGCTAAATCAAAGCTAACATAACGAGTTTAGTAATATTCTGTGCCATTGTTGTTTTTGTTTTATTTATACATAAAGATAAAATTATATATAAAATATATATGGATCATTCTTCGTCTTTTCTTACTGGTAGGTTCAAGTAACAGAATAATTTCACAATAAAATTGAAAGTAGATCATCGAAGCATTAAAATGAACAAGAAGGAATAGGTATTGCATTAACTAAATTTGACCATGTTCTTTAAATATTATGCATGAATTGAATTCTCACTGCATGTATGAAGATTCTCGAGATTTGAACACGCATACGTGTCTCATCTAACTCGATGTGATAAAACACGTGATAATGTGTTTTGATTTTCCAATAGGTGGCCAAATAGTGCCAAAAATGATATTTGACTATATGTGCGAGCAAAAAGGCAATTGGATTCAAACGTTCGAATAGTCAGGCTATTTCTTTTACTTGGTGCCTTTGGCCGTCGTCAGGACGAGATTTCGGGAATCGTCTTTCATCATCTTGTAAAAAAGAAAGTGAAAGATGAAACTATCGTTGAAGCGATTGTAGTCTGCAACTAGCTAGAGAGCTCCTGTATTTACTGACGTTGCGTAAAGTGGTCAGTGATCGAACTTTTAAATGTTTTTCATTAATTATTAGAATGCAAAGAAAAGAAAAGAAGTAAAGTAATCGGATTATACAATCTTCGTGTTCGTTTTGCAACTCTCGTCGTAAAACACGAAGAACGTACGAATTGATACATATGTATCATTACCATCATTTAAGAATGTATCATGTCTATTTTCATAAATTGCGATAATCGCAAAACAAATTGTACGGACACGAATACGTTTTTTTATCTATTGCGGTTTGATTACGGGCAGGATGAATAGTTTTTTCGTTCACGGGAAATTGCTATGATGTTTCACGGTATTCCGTGGATGGATTTCCGAAGGGAAAGCGTGAAGAATATATGCGTAGGATTTAGCGTGATTACCAATTTGTTTAACATAAATATTTTAACGTTTACCGATACTGTTTTCACAATTAATTAATTAATTATTCATTCATTATCCGTCGTAATTATTTAAGAGAGAAAGAAAAAAAAATTTAGGGTTTGACTTGGTGTGTTCGGATCGTGTATATATATATATATATATTATTATTATTATTATTATTATTATTAAATAATATAGAACCTAATGTAATATTAATACGGATTAGGTAGCTCACCGTCACTGCCTGCAGCGTTGGTCGTGCTGAGAACACGGACCTTGGCACTGCTGTACTCTGCGTAGTGTCGCGATCGTTTATAAAGAAGAAAAAAAAAAGAAGAAAGCTTGTTTTGTTAAGTTTTTGAGCATTATTATTGACGACAGGATTTATATTATATTTACTAATGCGTGTATGATACGTAAGTATGAATATATTACGGCATATTATTGAGATCCTTGCCACTCTATTTGCAACACGACGATGATCAGGCTATATCAATTTAATCCATAAGCATAATTCATTTGTTACACCGGCGTAGTGTACTTTTGCTTTTTATACTTGATATGATAAGGGGAAGAAGGGGAAAGAAAAATATGAAAAGCAACAAAAACAAACATATTTCATTGTAATTAAAAGAATGATGATCATCGTACGAATTTCTACATCAATGTCCGCGCTTATCGCAATCCAATTTAGCACACGCTAATGCTTTGATCGATTTGAATTTAAACGATTACACGAAAATGACTAAGCACGGGCGTATGTCTGTCTTCTTGAGAAATCGTTGCGATGTAAAAAGGATGTAAATGCGCCTTTACGTCTTGGCGTCAATAACCGTATTGGCGTATAAAAGTGAAATTATAAGAATTGTTTTCTTCTCTACGTGGAAGGAACACTCGTTTTGGTATTCGGTATTATCAACGTTATTACTATTATCATTATCATCATCGTCGTCGTCGTCGTCGTCGTCATCGTCATCATCATCATCATCATCATCATCATCATTATCATCATCATCATCATCGCACTTCAATTTGTGCTGAATCTTCGCTTTGTATGGTATTCATTTAAATGCGACCAAATGAAATAACTTTTGCACCGCAGACATGGCTATTAATTCTGTTAATACACATGTATTAATTTAATGCTTCACTACACGCACAGTTGTATTTCATTCTATAAAATTTCCCGAACCGTGAATTTTCCGCGAAAACAAATCGATGAAAATCGGACTCGTTGGAAAAAAAGAAGAGGACGAGGAACGAAATATTATCTCACAATCACCGACATATTTAATACGCTGATCTTACTAATAGTAGAGAATATATTTTATATGCAAACGATGAATGGTCGATTGCTTCATATGTCTGTCAATAAATGAAATTTGAAAATACGTCTAGTCCCGTGTTGAACATGTAGTTTAACTTTTCTCTCTTTCTTTTTTTTTTTTTTTTTTTTTTTTTAAGACTTCCTCTTCCTGAAGGATCTTCAATTAGAAATATCCTCCGATATGATTTGACAAGACACACTAGTCAATTACATAGATATTGTCTGATAGATAAAACAAAATCAAGATTGACAGAATTAATATGCAATACTGCAGCAAAAAGAAAGAGTCGTAAATAAATAACTTTGCTACTTCGTTGCGATATTTTGTCCGACTATATTTTATTATTAAATGTCGATCTTATATCTCATATACGTATGCGTACATTTACGAAACTCATGTAATTTAAACTATTTAACTTTCATTCGTTAATTGATGAATTCTCGCGTCAGAATAAAGTCAATTGTCGTATATACTTTCAAACTTATTTGAATTTATATTTCCTATATAAACCGCCATAAGCATCACGTGATGTCCGTAAAGTCACGTGATATTATATTAATCACGTGATGTATACATTCGTGTATATTTTTTCTCTATATTTCAATTCTCCCGAAATATTTTGTTACAAGATTGTCTCCGTATATATTTTTCAACATATACAAAACATATTACATATATATAACATATAAATGAAACAAACTCAAAAGGGAATATTAATGTTCGCGCACATTTCACGTCGACCAATCAGCATTCGTGATTTCTTCGAAACTTCATTAGTTACATACTTCGTATCCGTGATCGACGTTAACGGTTTTTCGAAATATTTAAAAATGTGTGATTGAATAGTATTCATCGTAAAAACGTAAAATATCTTGGAAAGTTTTGATCAGTTCATTTGATTTTATCTTGAATTTCATGGATTCGTCCATGTCACAAATCTGAATCGGTGAGTAAAAACTATAATTTTTATTCGAAATCGTCAATAACCAAAAGTTCGTGATAATTGTTTTCGCCTTTTCTCATGACGATTGTTCTGCTGATTAACGTGCTTGATGATTAGTGTTATAAATTGCAATATTTTAGTTTCGAAAAATATGATTTTATTAAAAACATTCTATTAAATTTTACAATGTTACGTATACGCATATAGATGTAAGTATATATATGTATACATACACGTATAATCGAAGAATACAAGCATACTATACAGTACGATACAAAGTATTTATTCGTATAAATTTTACTCTGCTCGCATATTCACGCGTACTTATATTATGAAAAAATTGATCAAACAGTCGACAAAAAAAGAAAAAAAACAGAAAAAAAAAGAAAAAGAAAGGCACTTGTCGAATTAAGGAACCCGACATATATATATTTTTAATAATTTTCATTAGATGAAATTAGCGCACGATACACACGTTTTTTTTCTAACCAGAGATTAATCGTAAGCTCATCTTTCCTTTTGCTAGTAACGACAATTATCGAGAATTTGGCTGCATTATGTGTAATTTAACAATCTACGGACAAACTGTATTTCGATAAAAATCAATCAAAAATTCATCGAGTATCCACCCGACATCTTAATAAGGTACACTGGATGTTTGATCTGGTCCACTGATTACGATTATCACATCCAATAAAAGTTCGATTAGTCAACGAATAGCATATCCGTAAATTGACGATGGTTGTTCATGAACTAGTCAAAAAAGTACGTTTGTGCGTTTGGTTAATAGTTGATTCTCGGCCATTCGATGGACAAGGGGAATCTGGTATAAAAAGATATTGTAAAAAATGGTCTGTATACGTAGCTTGAATATCAAACGTGACAACAAAAAGATCGTGACAACAAAAATGTGACGATCGTAATGTTTAGGTATGTAGTTTAAGTAGATGGGCGCTATTAGAAAGAAAGCAAATTCGAGCGAATCAATGGATAGCATTAATGACATACATTGTATGTACACAGGGTACGCGGCGCTTGCACTATATGCTCATAATTGAAACGCTCTGCAGATAAAACAGGATACTGCTTTCCTCTCGTTGCGCGACTTTTCTTTGTAAATATTGATAAATCACAGCAAAGTTGTTAACCATTGGTTTCCAAGGAAGGAATGCTAAGAAACGCTTAAAAGCGGCAAACGATCATAAGCTGTTTCGCGAGACAATCTACAACGTAAAGGAAAAATAAAGTTAGCCATTAGCCTTCGTACCAAACGAAGAATCTTTTTATCGTCTTCTACGGTCATCCATGTACAATTTTATAAGGATGGCTGTATCAGATCAACGTTACGTACATAATACTGTTTTGTAGAATCTCGCGTAGGATTATTCGTTAGTTTTTTGGTAAAAAAATTCTCGTCTGGTTGCCTCCGTAATATCACGTTGTATGCACATGCCGTGCGTATTATCGATCATCTTTCCTCTTGTATACACCAACCATATATATATATATATCGCGAATTCTCACATGCAAACATTTGGTTTTTCAAGTTGTTCCTCTTATCGTGTAATAAACGTAAATCAGCAATCGTAGGAATTTGCCAATTCACTAGTTCATATATATACATACATACATACATACACACATACACATATACCATTCTATGAATATTTGTTTTTTTAAAATTTTCGCCGTATCAACCGAGGTTATTCGTTTACCTCATATATTGAAATATTTCAGAAATATTCATGTTATTCGCATTCGTATTTCATTCAACTTGGAAATATGTCGAAGATTCTTCTAATCTTTCTTCTATCGTGATGATTCCTTTTCTCCTCATTTGTTGTTTCTCATTATTTGGACAAAAATATTCAAGTGCGAAACTACACAGCTTCGTAATGTAATTAATCAATATCGCTCTTCTCTCTCTCTCTCTCTCTCTCTCTCTCTCTCTCTCTCTCTCGTCCTCACACACACTCTCCCTCCCTCCCTTCCTTCCTTTTTTCCCTCTAACTCGAAATACCATCGATCTTAATGATATCAAAGCACTTGGTTTGTAATAATCTGATCCTCGCATCTTCGCGTTTTATGAAGGGTAACAATTTGAACTGAAAAGATAATCCGTATGTCATGCATAGAGGGAACATTATATGTACATACGCAGCTAGGAATTCTTCCTCGTGATCCCAGCCACATAAAAGGAAGCATCTACACGTTCTGCATTGTTTTCGGATTCAATGGCTCTGTGGCGGATTTATCAGTACGCCGTTTCCTTCTTTGTGCGTGCCGTTTCTTCGTTTTCGCCTCGGCGCCGACTGCTAGGAAATGATTTTGGAAGTATTCCTCGATCTCCGAAAGCTTTTTGCCGTGAGTCTCTGGAAGCAACAGCCATACGAACACGGCGGCTGCTATCGAAACACCAGCGAAGAACCACTGCACCGCATGGGATCCTGTGATAAAAATAAAAATAGAAAGAAAGATACGTTTAAAATTAGATGCAAGAGTTTACGTAACAACTGTTATGGCGAGGAAACTGGAAACAGATTTGTATGAAAATATCTTTGAATATAGCTCAGGTATATATCAATGCATTTCCACAGAAGGAATTCAGAAAGAACTTATCAAGTATATACTATTTAGGAAATCACGAAAGCCTTGGAACGAGATTGAATAAATAATTAATTTTTTTTTTTCGATGATAATGATACAATTCTTATTTAGTTACCAACAGAATTTCTTTTTAACTATTGATAACAATGATCGATGATGAGACCTTTGAGACGACTTGGGCAAATATAGATCGACTTTAACGAGTAAATATATAGCTTCTGTAAAATATTGTACACATACCACCAAGGAAATCTTGCAAACTTCTGTAACTTTGTAGAGCAGCGAACATTAGCATGTTGGCCAAGGAATAGCTAATGGAATGCGCGATCCCTCGGATCTCGGTGGGGAATAATTCGGCTGTCATGGTCCATGGGATAGTCAGCATACCGACCATAGATGTGCAAACGTAAAGCAACAGACACAGGACAGGAACCTGTTGAACAAGATGATCAAAAAAAATAATTTCGTCAATTTCGTCAACTTTATTGAAGGATACGAAGGTATCGTTTGGTCTCGAAAGCTTACCCAATATCCAGAACGATCGCCGTTCCTAATAAGATAGGTATAATAACCGGAAACAGCCATACAAAGAGTCATTCCCAAAGACGAGATTATACAGAGGAGCCGCCTTTTGTATCGCCTTAGCAACCATGTATTCACCATTGAACACAAAAAACGAGTTACACCGACTAGAATCGAGGCTATGTAAGCGTCCACACCGGAACCGACTTCCTGAATGACAGTAATTCATATGACGACGATCGTAGAATTATATAATACCCTATGAAATCGACGATTTACAATACTGTGAAGGAAGGTTGTTATTTACTTGGAACCACGTGACAGCGTAGAAGAGAGTGATATAGATGCCAGAAAACTGTTGGAAAGAGAAGAATAGGAAAAGTATCGTTAATGGTTTCCATCCTGTGGGCTTCAGGAATCCTCTGAGTTTAGTGGAGACACCGCCGTGTTTGCTTTTCCTTTGCTCGTTCAATTTGATCTCGTTCTCCTTCACGATCGTGTTGAACTGTGCTTCCGCGGCGCACAGTTTCCCTTGCTTCGCTTCGTGCTTGTACAGCCTGTGATTCAAATATATAAACGTTCAGAATGCTTTCGTATCTTTCGGTAGTGAAAGTCGATTTTCTAGTCGATCTGTTATCGCGTCGTATATTTATTGCGAACTTAATTCACTGATGTCTCCTTACCATTCGAGGGATTTCTTCGCATCCTCCAATCGTCCTTTCGAAACGAGCCATACAGGCGATTCTGGGACAAAGAATTGTACCAAAATAATTGGTACAACTGCATAAATTATGCCAAACCAGGCTACCACTCTCCAATGGATATATGCACCCTTTAAGTACGAAAGCACCATGCCAAACGAGGCCAAAGTCGGACCGAAAGATATCATCGATCCCCTAAGTTCGGGTCGTGCGACCTCGGTGATGTAGACGATTGCCGGTGAAGTTGCTAGGGCTGTGGCTAGCCCTGCTAATAGTCGACCGACTAACACCATTGGTATGTTGGTCGAAATTGCTATTAGAATCCAGCTTGCGATGAAGGGAATAGAGCCGAATTGAAGGGTTCGCAATCTTCCTACCGTCTCCATCAGAAATCCACCTAACAAGGCGCCTAAAGGTGTGCAGACTACTACCACGCTAGCTGAAAATCGAACGCGTTTAACATTCCTATATGTTTCTTTTTTTTTTTCTCCTTGCAGTTATACATAAATACACAAACAATCGGACTTGAAGAGTCGTAAAAATCATTTTAAAAAATCGTAATTTTTTATGTAAACTAGCTATTATGTAAACTAAATTGGTTTTTATCCAATCTTAATATTTCACGTACATCTTTGCCGCTTGTTAGAATCGTAGTAACAGTCATATTTATTGCTAAAATATTTATTGCTCGTAAACCGCAATATGTTCTAACCTCGGATTCTCTGCTATTTTATAAATTTTTATAATAACAGTCATTTTATTATCGAATCTATCGCACGTGAAAAGTTGTTTGCTTACTGATCCAGGAAGTCTGCTCTTGCGTTGCATGCAGTTCCGCGTCCTCAGCCTCAAGGTGAGGAATCAAAATAGCTGAATACGCCATAGCTAGGCCTACTGATATGTGGAAAGATGCGGCAATGATACAGGAAGCGATCTAAGGATAGATTCAGTTAGATATTCGATTGCTTTTTCTTTATAATCCTTTCGTGATTAGCTATACCTCCGGTATGGCATTTTTAATAGTAGTAGGTTCGACGAAGCCTTTGTTGAGACTTCTGCTTGACACAATCGCATCTTTAAAACATTCCCTCTCATTTTCCTCGATGTTCTTCGACGCCTCGCGCTCCACACTGAAACACAAAGAGCCCGTATATGAATTCTTTTATTACTTTTTCCTCGAAACGACTGCAAGCGATTAAAGCATAATTAAAGATAACGAAACGACCAATAAGGAATAGGTTTCGTTGTCTGGATACTTTTTTCTTTTCTTCTCCTGAATGCAATTTATAGATTATTTGTGAAACAACATTTTGAATGTCGATTTCAATTCAATATTGGAAGAGAAAGGCTGACACGTGTGACGATTTGCGATATGTAATAGGGTGTTTTCGTTTCTTCGTATACGCTATCTCGCTACGAAGCCGATAATTTAACTACTCTTCTTCTGTCGAATATTGGCAATGTCAAAACTATATGTAACTATATATAATCTCCACATGATTGTCTTTCGTAACAGTGATATCACGCGAATCGGTTTATCGTGCACGCACGATATCTATTCCTACGTTGGTAATTACAAGTAGATTTATAGCAGCTGCCGATTTATTGCGACAAGTTGATGCAACTTAAATCGACCGACGAACGGAATGGAAAACCAGGTTCGCGCATCGTTTAGATACTACACACGATATACGATAATTACAACCGCTTTCCGATGGGTATGTCATAGTCGATTCATGTTGTACGTCGACGATGTAAAAATCTTTAAAAGACGCTCTCTCTCCGAGCGCGTCGAATTATCTCCTATTACAACACTATCTTTGTAATTCTTCGTATTGATGTAAAGTTGACGTTGTGTGTCACTAGATCACGATAAATGATTTTTCTTCCGTGATTTTTTTCGAAGACTGGCCTGTTGGTTATGAATATGAACTTGGTAGAGTTCTTTTCTAAGTTCTAAGACATCTTTATCAATTAGAATAAAAAATAATAGATCATTGCATTACAGTTACAATTCTATTCCAAGTAAGACTAACTTAAAGTCTTTTCGAAACTCGAAGAATTTTTTTAAATCCTAAATTTATTAATGGAGTTATCGATTATCCACAGTTCTTGATGCGAAACAATTTGTAGGCACTCGACCATTTCTTGTACGTATGGATAACGCTTTGGATTTTTTCTTTGACTCCATTCATGCATTCCTATCTCACATCTATAAAATCTTGTAATATTTTATATTTACAACGCGTCTCTTCGTTCTTTATTTTTTTTATCTCGTCTTATCTTTTTATCTTATGTCTTTTATATTTGTTTTTTCTCATTGTTTCTTTGCGTTTTTTTTTTTATTTATTATTGTGCCGGCGTTCTTTATGTACTTTACATTATCTGTACGCCAATAGGAATTAATTATTATGCATAAAGAATAAATATAAAGAGGATTCAGTGACGACATCAATATTTCGTTTTCAGGTGAGGTAAGGATATTCAGAATTATTTTTCACTTAAGAACAATATGCGAATGTATTGTGTAACAGTAGCTGGAAATACTCCAGTTTTTCACGGCTAAGCTGTCAGGTCTTAATTCACTGTCTTAAGCTTAATTAAATGTTCGAAGGATTAATGGGCGTTAATTTGAGAATTTTGACGTCGATGTATTTAAACGCCACGTGGAAATCGTCAGTAATCCTCGATTCAATTGCGTGCTTTATTACATAACACTGGCGATTCGTTTCAATTTAATATATTCTCTGCTTGGTCAACTGCTTTGTCTGCAAGTCTAACGTTCGTTGCCAAGCATGAGATCGCAAAGATAAGAATTATATAATTTCTTCGCTGGACGAATGGATTGCGCGAAGTAGGAAGATCGAGAAAAATTATATCATATAATGTTTACGTTTTATCTGTCGCACTTGTCGATTAAGAAAAAGACTGCCAAAAGAAAACGGTAATATAGATATGAATTTCTTACGATCGGTCGAGGTAACCAAGCACTAATAGACTCTCGTACATTGCCAATATAATTCTAATAATAATGAAAACACTGTGATAATGAATATTGCCAGAATTAAATTATCGTCGAGCGAATAAGTTTCAAATTGCAATTAAACCAGCGAAATCGGGCTATCCGTCGTTTCTTTTGTGAAAATAAGCACGTAATGATGGAAACAATGGAAATAAGCGACTGGAAATCAATAAGGCAATAGCATGCATTATCAATGAAAGGATTACGTACTGCGTGTATATTCTGGGAGAGTCGTGCATGTGCAAACACGGAAAGACTAATTGATATTCGCGACTATTTAATCCCAGACGAGGAATGATGCCTCGATAAACATCAAGAGTTGCTTGTTTTCATAATTTGTTTAATTTTCCATTGGCCTGATAAACTTTCACGCCGTTGCATGAAATATTATATTTCACTATCGTGTACCGACACTGTCGTGTACGACACTCGCAGTAAAAAAATACTTGTTCTAACGATATTAAACTTTTCTAAAAATAAACGCGCTCACTAGGCATGTACTTACATACATATATATTTTTTGGTATTGACATTTTTAGCTTTAGCCATCTTAGCGTACCGAAGAAACGTAAAACGGAGCGGCAAATACGATCGTGCCGATTACAAGATGCGAACGGACGTCTGGTGAATTTTGTACTTGCAATTAGATAAATAAGTCAGATAAATAAGCCCTAAATAAGTCACCTTGCCTGTATTACAGATTTCAAAAATTTCAATATAACGGGAATAGTGCAAATTGTATATTTGTATCAAGAATATCGTTACTACTGAACAACTCGTTACTAAGCTCTCTATCGCGACAAAAATTATCGGTTGACGTCATGTCATGTTATTTTAACATGGGTTTTTCATAGGTAGCGATAGCGGTTCTCCCTCGCGCATATTTATCGTGTCACGGTGTGTATATTAAAGTGTATATTAAGAAGGAAGAGAAAGAAAAAGAATGATACAAGCAGTTGCATCACAACATGTCACAGTTATTGTTGGATTCATTATCAATGTCATGATAGAGAAAAAAAAAATGAATTAAACGTACATCCTTTGTTGTATGACGTAGCTAACCAGACTGGAGTTGGACTAGACAGATAAGATAAAAAAAGGTATTTGGACAGCACGCTGCATTTCGATGATTGTATCGATCACGCTTAGGTACGTGATCAACCATTTCCCAATCACGGACTTGAATCGATCAATTCTCGTGCCTTATTTCATTTCAGCCTAGTACGTATCACGGTAACAGTAATTGACCTATTCACCGATGGATTGTAAATGGACGTGCAAGTAGAACACCTACCGGTATACATGTATTTCCTATATCATGGCAAGAGAATGCCACCAAGTTTATCCCCTAACGAACTCCGGAGATATTTCATCGTATAACGTCACGGTTTCAATTAATACGAAACACCGCCGACGAAACGATACTTATCGTCATTTCACTAAAAATTTCATTCGCGTCGTGGCAATTTCATTAGAGAACAGTGTTTGAATGTTGACTCGATATTTCCTTGTTCTGTGTTTACAAGCTCTTGAGAAATTACTATAACTATATTAGTAGGTACCACGTGCGATATCAACATGTTAGGTCAAAGGTTAATTTCCGAAATTGGAATCGTGAGAACACGCGTGTAATTAAATTAAATTGAATTTTCCTTTCTGATGTATTCTTAGCTTATTTTCAAAGTTTCATCGATCGAGTTTTCAATTCCTTTTTTTCGACAAGTTTTTCGTTTTTCTCTTTTTTTTTTCTTTACTTCTTTTCTTCCTCAATTTTTGAACACGTTTTGAAATCGTGACGAGTGATATCGATAACGTTTCAAAAGGACACGCACGGGCGATTTAATTCCTTCTGCGTCCAAAACGAGAGTATCGACGATTTAATCGTGACAAAACTGGTTCTCCGAAGAATGAGTCTTCCTGTTACTCGCCCGAACGAGCCACGTGTGTTTTCATTCGACTTGACGTTCTAAATTCGAAATTTTCGCTACCTGTTAATCGAATACGAACAGGTCGGTACTCGTTTGTCGTGAGAACGACGAGTGCCGAAGGACACTTTCCAAAATTCACGTTGTAGATCATGTATTGTCGTTACACGTGCGCGAACAACGAAAACAGACCCGATTGGGTTTTATTATTCGAGGACAGCCAAGGAATCACAATAACTTATTCGTTATGAGATGTCGTCATCCTCTGAATTCTCGATTATCCCTGTTCGCTATTATGAAAGAGAAACCGATCGGTTTAAATAGTCAACTAGGCACACGGTTTTGAGAACCTCTTCTTGCAAAACAATAGCATGCCAGCTAACGTTACAACGATGCAAGCTTGAATTTCGATTACCGTTCGATAAAAAAGAAAAAGGTTAAAACTATTAGTAAAATGACTGCGTTTTCAGCTTATCGTTTTTTTCAACAGTATGTCATTACGGCGGTAAATAACATCGTCGAAAGTTTAACAAAGAAATTGTTCAGGGTCAGGAAAAAAAATATTTTTCAACGACTGTGTGATGTATCCCTCTCATATCATCGTTTCTATCCTCAGGAAAGGTGTGATCGCTGTGATGCGATCGAAGGCCAGGAGTGGAGAGAAAAGCTGGGTTTGCTTTAGAAGGATCTCCCCGAATTGTTCACGAATGGGGAGAGGCAGTAGACGATCACCACAAAGGGGAAAAAAAAATCTCTACTACCTTTCGAAAACCAGTTTAGAAGTTTCATAGATTATACTTGAGATAGAGGTGAGCCGAAAATCGACCTATTTTCTTACCATCTGCTCCAGGAAGGAAAACGATTTTCTTTCGTTCTACCTATGGCCACTCACAATCAGTGTAAATCATTTTCCATTAAAAATGATTTGCGCCGTATAAACATATTTTTCTTATCATAATCTTCAGTCCATGGACTGAAGTTTAACTATAATATCATGGTATAATTATCTTCTAACGACCGTACTATGACCGTATTCTAACTGTTCTGCCGAATGACAATTTTCACAAAAGAATATGGGTATATAATAAAAGATTGCGCATGGCATAAATTACTTCTAACGAGACACTGATTGGATTCTGAGCCGTCCGTACATACATGCAACTCAAGATAATTCGAAGATCGAATGACATCATTTCTTATTCCGACATTTATCACAAAGGCTTTGGACTTGCCATTATTATATTAATCAGACAATTTCTTTTCCCCTTCGCGTTCAATTTATCTCCATAAATTGTTGCCCGTGCAGTGTAAATATATATTTTCTTAAGTAAAACTAACCTTAGTGAATAAGGATCCATAGCTGTTGCTTCTTAACGCTTCTCGTTGGCACGACAACTACACGCTTCTATTTAGCTATCCCTTTAGCCTCCCTTTTTCTTTCGTTAACGCGTTAGTCAGTTTGACCTCTCCTGAAAAGAACTCTTGTCAACTGAGAGCGAGGATCTCGTTCTTGGTCATCATCTTATGTACTCTGGAACAGAAAACATCAAATGTACAATTTTATAACTTGTCCCGACTGTTCTCTTTCGTCGCACGAAAGAAAAGCAAGATAATCGAACGTCGCGTGGCAGACGCAGTTCGTTAACTTGCATAATAGTCCGTGCAAAGTACATATTGTCGTCACGAACGTACGTCTCGAAGCAGACCATGGAATACCATAGTTAATGATACGGTAATTTCATAGCTGAAACCACCTTCGTGGCAGTCACATTGACTTTCTATGACTTTCGTGGAACGTACACATATGTATACACCGCCTCGAGGAGAACGAACGTTTTTCTTCAATCGACGCTTTTCCTTCGCGAATTTTTCTCGAGCATGGCTCCGAGTTGGCTGCACCTCGATGAAATCACGAGCGTACGAGAAGTAAATATTTCGCTCTTCAAACGAGGGGTGGTTTGTTCACTTGCGAAAAACATTATCAGAGTTAAAAATCGACACTTGACGGGCAACTATATTGAGCGATAAAGATTCGATTCGAGGAAAATCTCCGTTAAATCACGATGCGAAACTGTGATGTGGAATTCCTCTATGGATTAAAATAAGAGAAGGGGAAATCAGAATTCTCGATCTTTGAAAATCGTCGACTTTTCTCCCCCCTCTTTTCTACGTTCTTTTGGAATCAAGAATTGCACCGCGAGATCGGGAGTTTACGAACGCGATATCACTTGAAATCGTTCGAGTCTGAATCACGACTGAGATAGTGACTTTGTGCCCGGTTGCATAAGAGATTCACATGTTGAGATCCGTCACGTGATTCATAATTAATGATAGATATCAATAATTATTTGTCACATGGGTCGAAATACCTGTTCAACATATTATCTTCAAGACGATATGATTTCGTGAATTATCGTTTTGATCGTTTAATGCGTGAATGATATTTGATGTACTTACGCTAATTATCAAATATTATTGGTTAATCTTAAATTAAACAAAGTATTAATATAGATTAATTTTACGATACTCGTTGTCTCGCATAATCGTCGCGTTATCAATATCAACAGCTAAAAGATAATTTCTCAGACTTATGTGGGAATTTCGCTCTAAAATGTATATAATGTAGTCTAATTGTTTTAATCTTTGCGTCACGTCCTTTTTATAGTCTTTTTCAATTCTCGCGTGAGCTTCAAGCTCGAAATAAATAGTCTCTTTTTATTTTACATATATAATAACTTCTAAGTACTATTATTTGCATATTGTTATTGTTTCTCATTTGAATGTAAAATGGCGATGAGTATGCCTGAATCATTGTGTACGTATGGACGACCAGGTCAGAGATCAGAAAGTAAAATTGAATTCGTATAGCGACATTCATACGGTTTACAGGTACGACGTAGCAAATATTACGTCATTTACACGATTAAATCATTCGGTAGAGGTACTTTCATGTACTTTGTAAGCATGTATTTAATTGTAGTCTAACGTCGTTTAGAAAAAGCAGTGGAAACAAAACAGAGGAACTCGACGAAGATTCAGAGAACGAAACATTAGATAGATTTGACAACAGACAATGCCATTTTCACCAAATTTTCGAATGAGAATTCGTAAGAAAATTACGGTATAGAACATAGAATTATTATAACGCTGCATCTGAAATATTAATTTTAGATGGAATTATAATTAAATTAAAAGATTTCGTTCTCCAATATATCAGAAAATAATACATATATAATACTATATTTTATTTTTAAACGATGGAAATGTGAAGTTTTCACGTGTGTATAGAATAAACCTAAAGTGAAAAGACAAACTGTCGGAATCACTTAAAACCGATATAAACGTAAACGATATATCTTTTTTTTTTTTTTAGCGTTAATACAATTTCTTAGTCAGTTGAATTTTTTTCAGCTTCAGAATTTATATGTTTGTACGTTTATACATCGTGTACTGTATTTCCTTAAGAAGTATTCTACTTTATTTTCCAACTCGCGTTATACGTAACGAATAGCAATTTCCCGATCGCGTTACAGGATATCCCACTGTGTACCTAATTATTTAGAACGTCGTGTATCATCCTAATTGAGATTTCGAAAGCGTAGGTCACTGTCACAGAGAATGTCTATTTTTGAACGATCGATCCTTGTCACGAGTACGAAATGTTCATACAACACGAGCTCTCTTGAACCTTCGGCAGAGATTATTCTCGAAAGCGGTTCTTCGCTTGGTTTAATACCACGATTTCCCGTGTCTAACGAGAGGACTCGTCGAGTCTGTTCGAAGCAAAACGCCTGACTGCCGTCGTTTCGGTCAATTCTGTTGAAGAAACGAGACGACAGAAGGGGATCGATCGACGAAAAGTCAACGGCCCTGGTCTTTGCCTTCGTATATCCATATTCATTGTCCATTTTTAAATTGCTTCTAATTCAAAAGAAACTTCGTATCTTATCCCTGTGTATAGATGTAAAGCACTTCCTAAATGTAATCGTAAGTATATATCTCTTGTACTTTGAATGTACTCACCTTTTAGTCTCGACTTCTTTTTTCTTTTTTTCTTTTTTCTTTTTTTTTTTTTTTTTTTTTATTTTGGATTTTATATTCGATCCTGAAGCCTCGATAAAGCGGTGGAATAGGTCTCGAGATCAGAAGGAAATTTTCGTGAAACTCGGAGGAAAACGCCTGTTCTTGTGATTTTCACTTTTCTAGTTGCGATGTTCTTCTCCGCTCTTTCTCTCTCTCTCTCTCTCTCTCTGCTGTCAGTGGAATGGAGCAAAAGCCTCGTTCGTCCGGGTACGAACGCCGCGCGACGTGCAGTGCGCGATGGTTGATACGCAACTAAAGGTTGGGAACTGGGAACGCTTGCCTCGCGGTCGATCGTCTCTTCCCGGTGATGCCTGTTTTCTATGCCGGTATATCGTTGGCGACAAAGCAAGCAATTTAGGGGTTGCTTACGTGCATAAAAAGTATAGAACTCTGATTGATACTGAGCACGGGTAGACCAACGAATGATCTTTATGACATAAAGTACTCTTGGACGATGACCTATTCTCGCTTGAAACGTTCGGTCGATGGGCAATTCCCAGGCTGATGACGTGAGTCGATTCGAATGGTGCAAATCATTTGTCGATCCGTTTCAACTTTTATTTATAAATCAACGTTCCACTTTGCGAAACGCAGTTGCCCGTTGAATATTTTGACCGTGAAATCGAATAGGACTTTTGTCAATTTGTATTTTGGCGAAATTGTTATTTATCGAGAAATGAGGCAGCAATTGAGGATCTCTCTCGAGTTGTCAGATGTAAGAGCACGTACCAGTTCACGTGTACGGCAGCATGTATTACGAAAACAGCAACGAGCACGGAGGCGTGTGAATCACGTGGACGGCGAGAGGGGTTCGTTGGATGTATGGCGCACCGTATACATAAATTCTGCATAGGTTTACATCTTTGTGAAGCTGGGTAGAAGGGGCGTTCGCGAAGCGACCGAATATCTCGAAACAACTCGAAAGACATTACGGGGAAAGGCATCGCGGTCTTTAACCCATTTTTCCAGGGTCGCCTTCTTGGTGGAATCAGTAGGTGTACGTTCCACTTGAACATCCAAAATAGTAAACGTCGTTTAACAATAATAAATTTCCATTGAATTTTCCATCGGATCTTATCGTCGCGATCTATTATTTGATTTATTACGACGTGACACCTTTCCGTTTTTTTTTTTTTGTTTATTTATTTATTACGCGAGTTCCATCGTAATAATCGAGTAATGCATTTTTGTAACTTTAATCAGCGAAAAGAAAAAAAAATGTAGATACGCTATTTTCTAAGAAATAATGCCACAGGAAAGATAAAAAGCCGAGGAATGTGTCTCGCAAAGATCGTAATATCGTCGATTGAATAGTTCTTAAACGACATTTTGTTAGACCATACAGACAATGAGAGAGATTCGGTGTAAATGTATCGTGTCTGCCAATCTACGCTCGTATGATTTATGTGTGAACAATTAATTCATTGGTATACATCCTTATTATCTTTCCGCCAAAGTGATAGATATTTAAAGTAATTAATTATTATCGCAATATACTCTTAATGTTCCTACGCAACTATTAGTTCATTCGATAGCGCTAGCAAATACCGCGTTATTTGTATGTAGTGTATTGATTGATATGTTGAATATGAAAATACGAACATTTTCAACAATTTGATCAGATTAATACCAGTATTATTTATTTATTATTCGTATTTATTAATTTATTCGTATTGATACTATATTTCAATAAGAATCATGCATAAATTACATTCAATTGCACATAGTTGTTGAAATGTTATTATCCTTTCCAAACGACTAATTATGATTTATTAGATGTAAAAATAATAATATTATTTAAAAATTTTACTTAGTGCTAATACTTAGTACGTATAATCTATAATACAAAGTCCAATAATATTACTATTGTGGGTATACTATTAGTGTATTAAATACTAAATTGAGTATATTTAGATTACGAAGAAAATTTCGTAGAAATATTAATGAAATTTATTAATGAAATTTAATATTTCCATTCTCTTTTAACTAATTATCACTCCATTTTCCATTGTTAGTTTTTGTTTTCAAATACAATCGTGAACATTCACGAGTGTTTGTAATTTAGAATCGTTTCTCGAGTTCAACTACTCACTTAACCCAACTTCATTGACTCTAAATGTACGTTTATGTTACATAGCGTCGCAAAAGCTTCGTGTTAATTTTTTTTTTTTTATTTGTCATTCAAATCACATTTAAAAACAGATTTTCAACATAATTCTTTTGTAATAAAATATTTCATAATGCAAGATGATTCCTTTCGAATCTAGATATTTAAGATAAGATATAATTGTTGGATGCAATCTGTATAATTGTTTTAACATTCAAATATATTTAAGGTCATTATATTAAAGTTTCAGTCATATTCAAAGTTTCGCGGTTTAAGAAGGATAGTATCGATAAAGTAGAGTCACGATACTTGCCAGCAACTAAATGACACACTTCATTTCATAGTGAAAAAGCAAAATGGCTACTTTAAGTAGACTTCTGCTTGCAACTAATCGAAAATTATTTTATACAAACGGATTATCGGCGAAATTATTAACAAAAAACTATAATCATGTGTTTAAAAACCTAGGTAATAAAAATAATTGTGTTTTGTTTCCTAAATAGAACAGTTTATTAAAGAGTGATAATATTTTGTTACATAACACAAAAGTTTGAACAATTTGTCTGTAGAATTGCTCTAGAATTGTCTCTATTAGCATTGATTTTACAATAATTAAACGTGATGAAATATATTAAGTTGTCTTAAAAGTTTCGTTCGTGCTCTTTATGCAATAATAACATTTATAAATAGAAATTTGATTGGAATATTCTACTTTATTCTCCTTAATCTTCAGATATTACCTTGTCTGATTACTATTTTTTTCCTTTCATTAAAAAATCCTCTTTACAGACTTGGCTCGATAAATGAGAAAAAATGCACCTATAAACTAAGAGCTTTAGTTTTATTAGCAAATCACACAAGTTTTGGGAAGATGAGATTATGAAACTTCCGAAGAGATGAAAAATAGTAAAATAAATAAGAATAAACATAATAAATGATATAAAACATAAAGTATTATATAGTACATTCATTATTTATTTATAGTAAAACAAAAGAAACTTTTGAGATAACTTAATATTTAGACGTATTTGAAGATATTTAGATAATTGTTCCATAAAAATTAATTTCTGTTATTTTTAGAATCAAAAAGATGCATGTCAGGACATCATACAATGGATATAACTCCAAGTCGATGGCAATGGCATAAAACTAAAGATTGGATACACTTTTATTTTTTTGTGGGTGCGATACCTGCTGCTGCGTTTGTTTTTTGCATGAATGTATTTATAGGTCCAGCAACATTACAAGAAATACCAGAAGGATATATTCCAAAACAATGGGAATATTATAGGGTAATACAACATTTAAAAAACATTTTTAAATATATTATCAGATCAAAGTTTATATGTATAAAATCAATTTTTTTTTTGCAGACCCCTGTTGTAAGATTTTTTTCAAGATACTTTTATCCAAATATACAGATGGAATATGAAAAGTTACTTCATAAGACACATGTTGCTAATGTTAAGAGACAATTGTATGGCTTGGAAAGACAGATAGAACAATTAATAAGGAAACATCACGACTATAGATATTGGTCTTATGTTCGTAGTAATGAACGTAATTTAATAAAATTACGGGAAATGATAGATGAGTCCGTGAAATAAAAGAATATTTAATATTTTGTAAGTAATATGTAACTATTATAAATTAGAAATAAAATAAATTTAACATAGAGAATTCAATAAAAGTAATAAAAGCTCAACATGCAATTGATCTAAGTCAATGATTTTTTAAGCATAATACGCATAGGATTCTGTAATTCACTTTGATAAAATATAACATAGATTTAATATTGTATTGCGTATAATTTTGTATTGCGTATTTAAAAATATGTTTTCCAATTCTTACGGCTGACGTTATCGATTCATATCGTGTATATGCTTTACTTTAGCACTTTAGCACTCAGCTATAACATATTCCTCATTTCATTGACGAAAGCAGAATAAGTCCATAGATTTTATGTATATATTTTTCGACCTTTGTTTATGTGGTAAAATCATTGGTGAAATATCAAAAAGCATTATATTATTGATTAAAGACAGTCGTTTGTAGTAATAGTACTGTAATATGGCATACTATCCGACTGTATTGTATCTGCCAATAGCATTCTGTTTTTTTTCTCGCTTGCTATATAGAAACAATAGATGTTGCTACAAACTTCTATCAATGATACAGTAATGAAATTTTGAATTCAAATTTTATTTTATTAATTCTTTGCGGTCTGTAATTATTTTCAAATTGCTATTCGATAGATTCGTATTCTATATTCGTTTTCATAATGGGTCTATTAGGATGAAATCATTATCCAGACAAACTACAAACATTGGATCTAATAAAATGGTTGTATTGGACGTAGGATTACAAAGGATTAAATGGCAAGTTGAAAAATAGTTTAATGAAAAATTCCATTTAATAGTATAATTTGTACACTGCGATAAATAAATATTACTTGAGATAATAAGATGCGGATTAAATACATTCATTAGATATCATATAATTGTAATACAATAGGCTTAAACGCCAGAAGAATCTAAATTTCTCGATATGTCAGTTTTTAGGATTTCGTATGAGTCCCAGATTTTTCTATATTGATATTGTTTTCTTGTATCATTTTATCCTGTTCTCATTCTCATATCTTGTGGAAATAATAATTAAAAACTACAGTATAAAAATATTTTCCTTTTATTCTTTCAATATTTTTTCTTTAGTAAAATAAATTGACACCTTGAAAACAAATAGTTCCTTTCTTTCATTTCAATATTGGGATTCAAATTGCAAGTACAAGAGGATTAATTAACATATAAATTAAAGTTTTTATTTGAAAAATTATATTGCTGTTTAAATAGTTTTCAAAGTCAATCTATATACATGAAAGGCTCAGAGCCAATCAGTGTATTTTCCATTGAAAGTGACTTGTGCGATACAAAAATATTTTTCTTTTCTCAGGGGACAGTTTCGTTATAACGTCATGATTATATTGTATTAACTAAACGTCGATTGATAATTTTAATAGCAAAAGTATATTTGCAAGGCATAAATTATTTCTAAAAGAAAGATGATCTACAAATTGAATTCTGAGCTCTCCACATAATGAATACGTATAATTACACCATCAAGTTTCATATAACATCACTATGAGATAATTGAAATCCAAAGTTATTAGATACTTGTACAAACAAAATAATATATCGGTTTCTCAAGTATAATCTTTTGCAATTGTTCTTACTATGAAGATCATTTATATATTGGCTTTTTTGTTATCTGAATCGATATTACTCCTCCCTATTGTACATGTACATGTTATTAGCACATCATGGAATGAACATCGCGTTGGTAAAGTGAAAAATTGTAGTTGTTTATTTTTCAGGAACATTCTTTCTCCTAAGTAGTATTAAGAAGTCCAGAGGTGGATCGGTAGTCACGAATAACAGACCATTATTCTAGTGGCAAGTTAATGATACAGTCCGACGTACGGCGGTGCCAACGCAACTCATAGTTAGTGGTCATTGTCAAGGCTAGATCGCGATATCTTGCATAATGCTTCGGCGTTCTCTTCTACGATAATAGGAAGACGGGTCGTTGAGGACTATGTGCATATGCGTTGTCGCTTCCAGCTACTTCCTCACGCGAATCGATTTACAATTATTCTCGCGAGTCATTTTCTTTTTCTCCCCCATGTCAATTACCCGCGCATCACGTGAAACTCAATTGTCTCATGTTATGTAATTACTTCTACGTTCAATCCCGACCTGCTCAATCTTCATGTTGAATCCTATAAAATTTCCGCAAAATACACACACACACACACACACACACACATATACGAATCTCGTTTAGTGTTATATGAACGTGATATGTTTTGCTCAACATTCTTTTACTAAATATGAATATGTTGTACCTCTCACGAGCAAAAAATATTAAAAAGCGAAGTAATTTGACTCATTGAATCATTTTTATTCATTATGCATCAAAAAAAAAAGCAAAATACTGCTGATAATTCGTCGTACTTTAATTGTCTTTTTATTGATTCATGGCAAACAAGTACACAATTATATATTATACACAATGCACGATTATTATATTATATTTGCAATTATGCGATGCAACGCACCGTGAATCCATCAAGTTTCGTATATTTTAGGTCCTGCAGCAAAATATATGAACAACTAACATATATAATTATGAACAACTCTGTGAAAAGATTATTTCAGCTTAAAAAGAATGTATTATGCAAGAATTAATAAAACAAACAACAAAATAACGTAGAAATAAAATAACGTACACGTGTTACTAATTGCAACAAGTACAACTGAATAGTAGAATAAATTTTCTTTTTGAAAAATAAAGGTTGCGTCACATGTAATTAACATGTAATTGAGCGTAATTAACGTAGAACGTAAGTATACAATATAAAAATATAAAAAATCTGATTCGTAATCAAATCAGAAAGAAAGTTATTCAACACGACTCAAATAAACTTAACTTTACCCTATTTTAGTAGAAAAATCAAAAGCAGCAGACCATCCTTTGAAAATTTCATCATCAACCATACTTCCTTGTACCTTAATAAATTTAATCTGGAATAATATGGATACCACCAATGTTGCATTTTCTCAACTCATATCAATTACTCTTTAATAAAATATCACACGTAAGGATGTAAATGTAAGTACCTTGTTTTTATTAAATTCAAATTTTGTCTCGTGCATTATTGATCACAAGACATCCTGAAGAATCTAATTTGTCTTACTAATAAATTATTTGATAAATAATAAATGAATTAGACATTAAGAGTAATTCGAATCTGTGGATGATTAAGAAGCATGAAATTGATATTTTAACGATCATTACGATTTTGTTAAACGATCATGTTTAACTTTAAGAGAAAGTTTCATTCCACTCTACAGATTAGAAAGCGTTTACTCGGCAATTTGAATGGTCGGAACAAACTCTGAATGGTTTCAGTAAATCCTTTCCATCAGAATTCATCTGATTTCTTAAATGTTTCTCGTGATCGCAAAAGTAATCGTCCCAAGATTGTTAGTATAGATTACATTGTGCTCCTTTTGATGGAAAAAACTGTGTTATCTTATTAACAAGTGTTTGCCACATTGTAACGAACGTTATGAGAATCATAGTTTAATAATGTCGCAGTAATTACGCGATGATAATTAATTAAATAATTACGCAAGCTTGAGCTCATTTATCATGCAATGAAATGACCGCGTTAGCAAACATAAAACATTTGTGAAAAAATTCGTGAACATTTGGGAGATTGTCGCTGATGAACTACGTTTCATCGTCGGTACAATACAGGTTTAATGTTTATAAAATATTGTCTCTGTACGTTTAAAAACAACGCGAAGAAAATTCAAATAGTTTGAATGGGATCGAGATGATTGATAGATTGCATAATTTATGATCGTATTTTATCGATTGGCATGTAATAATGTAACAAAAAAAGGGGGAACTAAATACCAATGAATAGGAGTATAACGAGTTACACACTTATTGTGAATTATTCATGATGTACAAATTATACGTTATCGATTTATGTCTTGTACATTATTGAGTTTTTAACTATCTTATTTTAACTATTATATTTTTAAATATTTAGATATCACACTTAGGTATCAATGCATATTCCACTTACATCGTCAGAAATGGTAACGTAGCAATGACAAAGTAACGATTTACGACACTATTAAGACACTAGAATATTACAGAGATTGAAATTGTCATCAGCTTCAGAATACTATAAAAGAAGCGAGACTTTGGTTTTCACTGAAAATTGTATCGGATTCTAAGTTATTCTTTGTGACCAGCAAGTAGTACGTCCTGTGCTTAAGATATATGAAAAATCGCTGATTATTCTAAAAAATAAGAGATGTAGTTACAAGTGATTACGTGTTATTTGTAATGTTATAACATACGTTACGTTTCTATCGCTGGTGCATTCGGATTGCATAATAATACGAAACGAAACCTGATACGGTGTCCGTTTTCCGGAAATTCCTCTCATTTTTTTCTTTATCTTTGTTTTTTTTTTTTTTTTTTACCTTACTATTTTTCAGCCTCGATACCAAGACGATGGTTATCGAGTTAATCGTCGTGTTAATAGGATCACGTAACAAACATATGTATTTCGTTTCGTCACGTGAGAAAACAGCGGTGACGTTTCCTCAAGTTGAAATTTATTTTTCCTATTCATAATGTTTCGTACAAAAAGTCCGAATAGCAAAATTTGACGACATGTCAGGGGAAAAAAACAAATCGCCTTGCCATTGTTCTGATCCTAATTAAAAGAACGGAAGGCGAGGGAGTAACAAAAAATCACGTTCGTGATTCGTTCGTTCGTTCTCCAATTTCAATCTGCTTGCTTAATGCCGGGATTACGAATTATCATAGAAAATTAAATCGCGAGTTGAAGTGACATCGTCAGCGGCTTCGTCACGATTTCTTCCTTCTCTTGGCTCCTCGCTAACAACATGGATTCGCAACCGATTATCCGATTGTTTTGTGCGCAGAAATCGGAAAGTACAAAGTATTACAGTATACGCGTCTTGTCTCAAGGCTTTGCCTCTGTGAACGTAATTTTACGAAATCGTATAGAAGCTAATCCTAAATCATAAAATATAATATCAAGAACCAGCACTCATCGATTTCGTGGCATTTAAATACACGTGGATATCACATTGCATTTTACGATTCTGATTAATAATCGTGATAATTTGTGATTAATTCTTTTAAGTCCTTTTGAATTCCCCCTACTGTTAAGAAACATCTCAAAAATATATTTCTTGATCGAAAAGAATCTATAGTGAAAATAAAAATAAATTATTCGCGAATCAAGTGAAAATGAAAAAAACGATTCTTTCCTCGAATTTCAGAAATTCTTTAACGAAATACGAAAATACAATTGATCAAAGTACCAGTAACCTTGCTATATCGTGGCTGTCGCTATATCACCGTGACATTTATCGCGATAGCGATATTTTAACCGTGAAATGACAATTTGTCATATAGCCATCACATAGCCATACATAAGATGAAAATGAAGGAACGTTCGTGCTCGTATCTTCAACAACGATTCCGTCACTCTTAGATAATTGGATATAATTTTTGTTAGATCGACGATGTGCAACTGAATCAGCGTTCATAAAATTACAATTCGAAATCACCGACGATGCAGATTAATTGTCTCGGTCTGACAGAAGTTCCTACGACCGCAATACGATCTATTGTTTAAATTGTTTCGTATTACATCAGTATTACGTGATATCGTTTTGCACTCGAAAGGCGTTGAGCAATTCATCCACGACTCGGCTTCTCGATCATTCCCTCTTTCGTTTCTCTGTTTCTATGCAAGCGTTATCGCGTTTGATTTGCGTTGTCGAACGCAAATCACTTTAAAAGACGATGAGGAGATCATAAACTAGAAGGGAGATTAATGAGCAGCTGATTCACGGTATCGATGTAACAAAAAAAAAAAAAAAAACAAAAAGAAAAAAAAATGACAGGAGAAGAGATCTCGTCGAAGCTTCGGTGGATTTGATGGTTTCATTATGCAATGAGATAATAATCTGGGGAATTAATCTAATCATACGTTTATTGGGTAATTAGGCTAGCGCAATAAGAATATTATTGATCGTTCGTCATATCGAAGATACTTATATAAGAATATTATTGATCGTTCGTCAATCGAAGATACTTATATTTTCCCGAATCAAACTTTTGCAAAACTTTGTTCAGTTGTCGATCAAAAACAACTGTTATTTTTTACGTCCATGGATAATTGTCTTTTACTCGATAAATTTATAAAACAAAGATAAGTCTTTGTTATCACGTGAGTTGTCGAAAAATATTATACTCCTCTATCTTGCTTCCTTCTTTTTTTTTTAACAAACTATTAGAAACATCGTCACTATCCTGTTAAACTAATTATCATCGATTACGCATCATACGCAACGTGTACAGTCATACGCGTCGTTCGATTCGTTATAATCTAGTTACAATAACTGATTAGAATAATAATACAAATAATAATTAATACTTAATTTTTCTGATCGTTCTAGAGAGAGGCAAATTAAGCAATTCTTGATACTCGAGATAGTAAGTAACTCGCATTATTTACGTACCTAAGCACTAGAGTGAGGAACAGAGAGAGAGAGGAGAAGAACGAGAATAAAAGAAGGGAATCTTGTTACCATTGTAAGGTCAGTCGTAATCGGAAACGGAAGGCTTTGGAGGGCTTCGACTTCGATTTACATGAAAGCCATTCGTCACGGAGATAGCGGCTTCCTGAGTCGAACAGATCCTTGGACTTATTTCCTGGTTAATTTCGTTCATTCGCATTATGGCGGATCAATGGCAAGGTCTCTGAGATGGAAGTGAAATGTGTCTGCTCAGAGAAAAGATCAATCCCCAAGATATGTATTTTTAATAATCTCGATCGTACATTTGCGAGCAAGATTCTCAATATTTCACTACGTGATGCAATCATCACGTAATTTCACGTTCATTATTTTATGAAATATTCCGAGAGTTTATCAAATTTGACTTTAACTTTCAGGAATAGCGAATAATTTTTATACTCGCACGCGTACGCTTGATGATCAGGTCAAACTTAATTCAGTAGTATATTTCTTTTCTTACTTTATACAGAAGCAAATCTTTATGTTATTCTGGCGTATAGCAATTAAAAAGGAAACATATTTACAAATATTGTTATTATATTTTTACAATCGCATAATTTATTCTCTTTTTGTACTTAATGTCCGTGCGAAGGTTAAACAATTTTCTGAAGATTCAAATTCTCATTGGGGCTACGTTTCTTCGTAAAACTGTAATAACTAATTCGACCTGGATTCGCTGTGTTAAACATACAATGTTGCGTTAAGTGCAGACTTATTTACCTAGTGATTTCACATTGAACGGAAACGATTTGTTTTCATAAATGTTCCGCGATCGCGAACGACCCTGTATTCGATATTTCCAATTGCTTTTCCAATTGCATAGAGCGGGAAAGGATTAATCGCTGTCGCGAAATAAACGAATGTGTCCAGCCGTTTATTTTAACGTTTAAAAGAGTTTGGAGCTGGTGACTGCGGTCGTGAGAAATGCAAATGAATCAAAAATTAGTAAGATTTTCACAAGGGAGAATTGATGAATCGGTCAGACGATCGAATCAATTAGATTGTAGCGAGATAAAGATACATTCTTGTCTCGTAGAAGAAGTACCGTTAACTGGCATGTGCCGATAAAACAATGTGCTTTGAAATTCATATATCGGAAAGTCCTCGTCAATTATCGTTAGGATGTATCAGATGGGAAAAAGTGAACGCGGATTCGTAGCCGGTGATGAAAGAACGAACTAACTGAACAATCATTCAGCTGAAGAAAGGCATGCCGCGTCAAGTAACAAAGAAAGAAGAATGAGTAAGAAAACTATGAGTCGAGAGAAAAAAACAAACGATTCAACGACGAACAAGATTTATTGCCCGCAAATTTTCAATGTGATTAGAAGGATTGAGCAGACACTTTGAAAAAATATGTTCGTCGTAGTATTTATGGTGAGGCATTCCATAAATGGTCATATACCATAATGTGTAATAGCGTAAGATTAATAAATTATCGTTCCAATCTGTCGTTCCATCGTGAAAAAGAACGAAGACTCGTGTATATGCAACAACCGGAAAACGTCAATTAATTGACATGACGAACTTAATAAAGAAACAATCTGATGCGCCGATTGTTGTATGTAACATCGATAAAGTTTTCAAATTTATCAAAGATCAACACTACCGAATGACGACTTATATCTCAATTAAGAATGCATTTTTCTTTCACTTGTAATCGAATCATCTATTTGCCAGTTGAAAAAAAAAGATAAATATTGTTAGATAATGAATAATCGCTTAAAGAAACAGAAATATAAATAACTGCATGATCGATAAATTAATTATTGCATAGAGAGCTTGAAACAAAACGATGCAAAGATAATAACGAATAATAACAAATAGATTAGATTAACGAAAGAACGTGCGGTATACACAGTGATAGTGGCAATGATGCACTAATTGCTGAATACTTTTCCAATTAACATCGCGTTCGTGACGTTGGTTTCGCGATTAGCGGGACAATTAATTCACTGTTGTGACGGTCACCGGTGATTAAGAGCAAAGACTGCCAAAAAAAAAAAGGATCAACGTGCTTTCGTTCTTTTATACATTTTTTCATGAAGATCTCTTCATGGAGTTCCAAAGAAACCAAAGGAATAAAAATGAAAATATTACTGTTTTAAACGCCGGAAGACATTATCTTTGCCTACAGCAGTCGTATACACAATCTTTGGTGATTGAAAAATAGCATTATTTCATTTATCTAATAAGAGAGACTTTTGCAAAATAAACCTTTGCACAGGTACATATACCTGTTATTTATAGCAAACATTCAACTGTCCCAATACTTGTTTCCAACACATGTGAACTCTACAAAAATTGTAGATCCGCGCGAAATTAGATAATTTCATAATTAGATAATTTCGTCGCAAGTAAGCAAGGAAGTCTTCGCGAATTATTTAACATTTTAGATGACTCATGTTCGCGGCGTTTATTACGTTCGTTAAAATTCGTAGATCTCTCACGTTGATCGATCATTTTGATTCAAGCCAAGGCAAAACAGTGCTTTGGTACTGTCGTTTACAATTCGATTCGTAAAAATAAACGTGAGAATCGCGGTATAATAATCGATGGATCAAAATGAAAATGTCACTTGTGATTTCAATTACGAGATCATCAGTTTCGGTTCGAGACGCGATTTTTTAGGTCAGGCAGAATTCTCCTTGGAAAAATCGAGTTCCTAGCGATCCTAGCGATCATATAACGGCCGACTGTGATTCGAAGGAACCATTGATTACGAACACCGATCGTAAAGAAAAGTAATAACAAGTGGTCAATAAAGAGAAAGATACTTGCAGACCTCGACTGCGTGTATTGCACGATGTCTCGTCAGAAGAACCTCCCAGTTTCTCTGCGACCGTAAATTCTTTTCAGAATGTACAATCAAAATATCACGAACTTGTGAACCTTTCAATTGGTGACAATATAACACGACGATTATCACGATTCGAGACATTTAATTAGCAGCAACTTCCATCCAGATGATACCAGACGATGAGTCTCTATTCGCGGAAATTTCACTCGCACCTTTCTTCGTGAAATAACCACTCGCAACAGCAACATACTCTCTGTAGAAGCATGATCGTTGAATTCCTCGCGAAGATATTCGAGTGTTTTTACGCGTTTTTTATGAAACTTTTGCAAAGTATATAAGCATATAAAAACTCGAGCTTCTTTACTAAATTGCAAACTTCCTTCTAATCTTTGTACTTTTTATTTCTCCGATGCAATATTTTACATGTAAATTCGATCGCTGGTGGTTCTTACGAGTATTCGGATACTTTTCTGGGTTGTTGCATACATTTGTTTATTCTTATTATACCACTTCAGAGGTGCGAATATCTGTGCGTATTTGTATATTTATGATTGGTCAATAATCTTAGTATGAATCATTCGCAGAAGTCAGGTGATCATATTTGTTAATAATTAGCCTCTGTAAAAAAAGAAAAGAGAAAAAATCAGTGTGGTCTTGTTGTTGCGTTTACTTAGAAAGCGAGTTTAAAGGAGTTCTTCAAAGAAACTTATTTGTCGCCAGTCATCGACACAAGTACAATCACCATAGTAATCATACATTTTGTCGTGAATGCATAATATAATGGCTTTTATCGGCAAACAGGCAGGTAACGTGATTGCGAAATAATTTTATCGCGATTAATGGGAGACCGTGTCATTTGAGGATGCTCAAGTTTCTGAATCAAAGACTTCATTATATCACCAGCTTCGTTAAATATAGTTTTAATTAAGATTCGTCGATCACAGTGAACAGTTTGTATTCATAAAAGAATTTAATTAAGAGAGTGGGTTTGTACATTGAAATCATCGTAAGATTGTCGATTTTTTCGTCAGAAATCGTATTCTAAAACGTTTTAACGTTAAATCTCATCGGTCATCGGACGAAAAAATGTTTCTCGGAAGTATTGGATCTTAACTCTTCATTTCGACAATATAGATTTCTTAGAAAAATCAATTTTTACAATAACACCATTTGCAGCTGGAAAAATTTTAAATGGCGTGCAATTATTCCTGCTATTCTACCAAGAAAAACCACAATCATTAGAGATCGTTAGAGGTCAATTTGCCAGGACACAGCGAAGATCGATTCCTGATTAAAAGGACACGCGAGATTTTTTCGCAAGCTGTTCGATTCCTGCCGTGGGAGAATCAAGGGCGAATCAGCTTACTTCTTTCGATTGTTCCTTCTTGCAGAAACGATGACACGCTCGATGAAAATTGTAAAACAACGATAGATAGGATAGATTTCGCAGAAAAAAAAAAAAAGAAAGAAGAAAACAAAGGGAAAAAAGAAGAGACGGAGGAAAGGGAATCGATCAAAGGACGGATAGAGTTAAGGGTCAGAGGGAATCGTTCCGCAAGAAAATAACGGCTTCAGCGTGAAAAAGAGACCGGGAGACCTCGAGACGTCCCTGGAAGGGTGCACCGACGAGGAGAAGCGCCGTTTTGAGAGAGGCGCCTTCCCTCCACTATAAATGCGAACGCGCCGGCGAAAATCATCTCAGTACCAAGTGAGAAGCGAAAAAACCCACGACGGACCTCCTGTGTGAGTGTGTGCCTGTGTTTATGTGTGTACTTGTGGACGGGACAGTCTCTCGATGACTCGGCAGCACGTGTGTCGTACGTCGTTGGTTCACAGGTTGTCGCGATTTTAACGCGGAAGGGAACAGGAACGTCGATCGTCGCCGGCGAGGACACCGATCGCAATCGGAATAACTTCGATCGTAACTTGTATTCTCGCTCTCTCGCTCTTCCGACGTGCCATCGTTTGCGTTTACGACATTCCGTCGTCCGGAATTTCCTGTTCCGGATCGTGACCGCGGTAATACAGATCGTTCCCCGTGGCGCAAATCCAGTAGCGGAACATCCTTGCGCGATTAATAAAAGTGATTTACGATCGTCGAGTCGACGATCGATGATATCGACCTTGCCGTGAGAATCCGAGACTCTAGTCGCGTTCAAACTCTTCGAGCGTATTGTATATCGTATATTGTATATCGTGCGAATGGAGGGCTGGCTCAACTCCGTGGACGTATAACGTAATTGAAGAAGAAAGGAGGGAAAAGTTGAAATCGAAAGCGAAATTTGTCAGATACATTTACGTGATTGTCAATAAGTATAGCTACCAAAGGTTAGTGCCTTTATGGGATTGCTACTCGTATAATGTTTACGCGTTCGTGCATGCGATGTTTCGTGCGACGTTACGAACGATTATTACGTAAAATTTAATGAATCGGTGTAATTGGCACTCCGATTTCGACGATCAATCGGTGAATGAAATTCACTCGGTTTTAACATTGCAAATTGATACGTCGAGAATAAAACAATGGCGATGTAACGTGTCTCTCGAATTAGAATAGAAACGCGTGTGCGTGATCGCGTGAATTGAATCGTTCGTCTGGCATTCAAGCTGGCGCTATTATTCGATCGATCGATCGCTCGATTATGCGGACAACGCTGCCGCGAACGTTACCTGTTACTTGTAATTACTATATCAGAAGTTGTCCGAGTAGCACTTACTTACTTGTTCGCAGTTACGTTAATGCGAAAGCATTTTCATTTTCTCGGAATTCGGAGAAAATGAAAGATCGTTTACTGGTTTCTTTATATCCTCATAACTTGACGACACAGTGATTCATTAATGAACTTTCTGAAAAATTCAAGTGAAAGTGCACCTACCTATATGTTACATTTGCATTGTATCGACGTGATATAACGTATAGAATATCCAAAATGGATTACCCGTTATAATTTTTATTTATGAAAACATGAAATTGCATAAAAATCCTTATTAATAGCCAAGTAATGTTCAAAAGTATCGACAACGTCCTTCATTAGAGACATCTGAGAAAACATTAAAGGGAGTATGTTGTCGTACAAATGCGACACATCTTTCGACGATAATTTTTTATTGCTTCCGCATGCAACAACGTTATCGTTAAACGAATACGCTTGCAGAGTAAAATAAAAGTACCACTTCTTGAGATCCTTTGCGAATAAATAAAACTGATATCATTTATTTAGACAGTGGTTCGATTATCGCGACTCAGCGCCCAGCACTCGCTGTCACACTTGCAAAAACACGTCCATCGGCTAGAAAAAGTAACAATAGGCCGCTTGTTCTCGAAATTTGCTTATTTTTATAAAGAGACGTACGAAGAACGCCATAGATTCGCAAAATTTTCCGTTCCATGCTGTTCGACTGAATTCCACCGTTTCCCTCGCGGAAAATAACAATCATCCTCGTCATTTCATCCTCCCCTATTTTCGAGGATTATCGCGTCGCATCTTGCACGACGAATTAATATTACCCCCAAGTTTTTCACTTGAATTTCCCTGTCAATGATCGTTGTAATTATCACACTATTATTGAAGAAAAAAAAAAAAAAAAAAAAAAAAAAAAAAAAAAAAAAAAAAACGGAGAAGATGTTTAAGCAAATTTTCAATGATCGAGCAAACATAAAACTATATAAATGCTAATAGCCGAATGCAATTATTCGTTTTGCGCAAAAAGAAGCCGTCAGTTAACAGTAACGAGCAAAGTGTTGGCAAGGAAATACGAATTGGAAAGATACATTTGTTTGTACGTTTCACGGAGAACGATGGAAAACCCATTGTTTACGTACATTTACGTAATTTTTCATTTCCTCAAGAATTGGTCATTTATTTGGTGGGGGAAAGAGATGATCGTTTGTTGGAGGCAACCATTTCGTTGGCGGTGAATCAACCCGAGAAGTTTAGTTTCTCGAGAAACGAGATAATGTCGAAATTTAATGGGCGGACAAATTCGTTAATAGACAAATTGCGACTCACGTGCGAATCTGTCACTAGTAAGCGTTGCCTCCGACACGACAGAAAGTCACGCGCGTCTCGTGAGACCATCACTCACGAGATCATTGTGCGGTTCCTCTTGTGTTCCGGTCCGAGTGGGAACACTTAAACGGCTGTCATTATTCAATTCCCTCCGGTAGCCCTTGCGAGAAATAATCTTGTTAAAGTTTTGTTTCGGTGCCGAAAAAATATACGCAATTTCTCGAATTTGTTTCATCGTGAAACACTATGTCTGATGGCTCCCTGTCTGTGTTACAGATACCGGAAGATTCGTCGAACACGATGATCGATCGAGTGAAACTCTGGTGGAAACTTTTATGCACCGAGCAGAAAGGTGTAAGGAACTTTAATCATTTTAATCGACGATCTATTTTTAAAAGGAAAATTTAAATAATTTAAATGCGCGGTGAAGAAGCTTATGCTTGCGTGGTACGTATTTATCAATTTAATTATCGCATACGTTGCGTGCAACGTATTTAACAACTTAATTATCGCAGTGTCGTGTCCACGTATTCCGCGCGTATTCCCGAAGAAGCTGTTTCTAAAATATGTTTTGTTCCGCTGTTTATCTTGTTATCTGATAGAATCGAGTTATACGTCAGATTCGTATTATCTCAATCACAGTCGTTAATCGACATCGGACGTTACGACAGTTCTCCACTAAGTAATAATTAATAAAACAAGGAAGAACCGCGCGTTCGCGCAAGCAATCGCACGGAGATTAATACGCAAGAGGATACGAAAAGTGGTGAAACAGAGGGATTCGGAAGTATCCACGGCGGGGGAAACGCGAAGCATGATCAGCCCACGTTGGAAAAGTGTACGCGTAACAACAATGAATTTAAACGATTGCGATCTGTCCGGTAATTATTGCGATTCGAGACGCTATATCTGTCGAGAATATCTCTCCAGGCTTCTTTAAACGAGGCCAGCGAAGGGAGAACGACGAGGTCCGCGAATAAGTAAGTCGCGTTAGCAGGCTCGTCCTTCCGTTCGATGAGATTTTCGAGATTCCGGTACGGCAACCAGACGACTTTCCACGGTATATCCTGGCTTTTTTAGATCGGCGCTCGCTCCGAGCCACCGCGAACCTTCGCGTTCGACCTCCGGAGGAACTAGTTTCTTCGCCTGTTGCTTCTTAGCCACCGTAACGAGTGGACCGTGAAACTCGTCAAACGAACCCTACGAGTTGCTCGTCCACGCGAACGCAACAGGTGAAAATCATCGTGTAGGAAAACAGGGACGTGTTTCGTCCATCTTCGACATTCGGCGATTCCCTGTGTATCATTAAAAGACGTGTACACGGGTTCTTGAGTTCACGTTTAAAATCCCGATCTTATTCAGTATCGATGATTTCGAGGATCGTGAATTCCACGTTCGTGGAACGATTCACGGTCGTTGTCGATACATGAAAAGATACACATACACGTACGTACATACACATACGTCGGGTTCGTGCATCGCTTACGTGAATTGCGACGCGATTCCGGTGGTATAATTATTTCAGTGCACGTTCGCGGCTTCGAACCTGGCTTCGATTTCTGGCCACGTATCGCACGCGACAGACGTAAGCCTAATTGGTTCGAACGTGGAAACACCAAATACGATGCGAGATAATCGGACGTGCTTGTTATTCGAGCGTGAGCATCCGACGCGGCGAAATTCCTCAAAACGTGCTCCTCGTAACTTTTTTAGATATTCGCTGGACTGGCGGCGCATTCTGGCCAAATATCTGTAGGACTCGGCCAGGGATTCAGCGCGATTTTACTCCCAAAATTGACGGAGGAGGGCTTCGCCAACAGCGATGAAAACACCTGGATCGCTGCACTGGGAGTTATCTCGAATCCTTTGGGATCGGTGATCGCTGGACTGTCCGCCGAATGGTTTGGGAGAAGATCGGCTATCGCTTTAGCCAGTGTTCCTCACGCTGCTGGATGGTTGTTCATAGCATTGTCGAAGAACGTACCTATGTTGTACGTGGGCAGATTTATCAGTGGAATCGGTATGGGCATGGCGAATGGACTGTACCTTTACGTCAGTGAGGTAACTTTTCTATCATTAAGTTTCGTCCGAATAATCGGTTTCTGAATGAAACGTGATATCTGAATTGAATAAATTGGCGAGGCGAATTCTTTTCGAGACAAAGACGACAAGAGAGAGAGAGAGAGAGAGAGAAGTTGAAGGATCAAAACAGAAATAAATTTAAGAAGCGTACTCGTTGGTTATATTAGTAATTATGATAACTAATTCTTCGCGTAATGTTACAGACTGCCGCGCCAAGCCAGAGAGGCTGGTTGGGAAGCTGTGGGCCAGTTCTAGTTTCGGCTGGCGTTCTGATGATCTACTCGCTGGGGGCGTTCATTAGGTGGGAAAATGCCGCTGCGATTAGTATAGGACCTGCTATATTGTCCTTGGCATTGACACGGTAACAATCACTTGAAACATAAAAATCCGTGTCGGGAAATTAATCCTTCGTTCCATCCGAAACTTGATATTTCTTTTTCTCGATGATCGCTTTGAACTTGACACTTGACGGTCAACAAACAGGTATAAAACTTTTATCAAACGAAAGTACAAGGAAGAAGTTTGCAATATAATGAGCTTCTACTTGCTTCTGTTTACGAGAAATCAATCAGATTTCTAAAAAATTTAAAATTTCTGCGGGGGAATTACTAATTAATTTGCAAATTAGCATGACCTCTGAAATACCTCTCGAGAGACTTAATAATTCATTCTTGCGCAGTATGATTCCGGAGACGCCAGGCTGGTTGATCGCCCGAGGACGGACGGAAGAAGCAAAAGAATCCTTATTATGGTTACGAGGATCTGGTTTAAGTACCGACAAAGAGTATGACGAACTTTGCGAGGCGAACGTGAAAAGGGAAGAGAGGAAAGAGAGTCTGCTGAAAGCTCTTCACATGCCAAGCGTCTGGAAGCCTTTTCTCATCCTGCTCGTCTTCTTCGCGCTCCAGCAAATATCTGGGATTTATATAATTCTGTTCTATACCGTAAACATCCTCAAAGACATCGGTATCGACTTGAACGAGTACTCTGCGAGCGTTGGCATCGGCGTGATCAGATTGTTCTCATCGATCGCCGGCGCTGGCCTGGCGAATAGCTTTGGCAGGAAAGCGCTGGCCTTTGTCAGTGGCCTGGGAATGGCGATTTCCGCTGTAGGCGTTGCTCTATCCTACAGGTTTATATTCTTTGCTTTAATTTTCCTTTAATCGATTATCAAAGAGTCGAAGAAATTGCGAATTAAAGACGCGAAACGCTCTCGATAAAAAAAAAAGAACACCTCGTCCAGATGTTACGTCGTTAAAGTACAAATTCTTTGGAATGCTTTGCTCTAACGCGATGCTCTGGACGAGATTGTCGCGTAGAAATTCAAATACGCTTAATGATTGTTGTCGTAGACCAACCTGTTAGTATATAAATGGTATCGCTTAACTAGAACTGTGCGATATTGAACGATCAAAAGCGATCAAGTTTGAAAAGACGAAACTTCTAATCCGTTTTAAATCGGCGTTGTTCGTTTTTGTACTTAACTACGTTACTACCTTCCTTTCCGTCATTGACATAAATCGAGCCGAACTAATTGATCCAATTTTTTTCTTTTCTTTTCCTTCTTCTCAGGTTCAAATTGCCATCTGTGGTGTCCTTGGCATGCATCGGAGGCCACGTGGGCTCGTCTATGATAGGATTTCTCACTCTGCCGTGGGTAATGACTTCCGAACTCTACCCATTAAGATTCAGAGGGCCTCTTGGAGGCATTACTACCAGCATGGCGCAGGTGCTAACATTCGCCACCATTAAGATGTATCCTGATCTGAGCGCGTTAATTGGTATCGAGTCGACGATGTGGACGTTCGCTGTAACAGCCAGTTTAGGAGCATTGTTCGCCCTGATAATCCTGCCTGAGACCAGAGGACGAAGCCTCGATGAGATAGAGAATGGATTCCTGAAAAAATCGGTAACAGATTCCTCCGTCGACGTTCTGCCAACCATTTCCGTTCAAGCTAAGAACATCACGCTTCAGAAATTCGCTTCCATCGGCGAAGAGAAGCATCACAATATCACGGCAAACGCGTACGCTTACGACAATTTTTGCATGGACTTAACCGCCGACGATATAGAGAAAAACACGCAGCCTGCGAAGGATGCCGAAGCGGATCGCGTTACTCATACCGTTTCGTTGAATACCGAACATATTTATTTCTAAATACAAGAAATTATATAAATTCAATGGACTGGTTTTTCTACGTATACGTATAAGTAATCGATTGCCAATAATTCGAAGAGTTCGTGATAAAAACACGTGACGTGCGTGTTGGCATTTCTCTCCAAAAAGAAAAGAAAAAGAAAGAAAAAAGAAAGCCAAAGGATACCTTTAATTTTTATTCGATATGTTAATCTCGTTTAATCTATAACATCGGATTCGGTATCGTTGGACACTGACAGCCGTCAAAGTAGTCTTACATCAGGCTTGCTTCTGGAATTTTTTATGATTTAATTTTACTAATAAAATCTGTCTCAGAGAGAATATAGAATATAGAAAGTTTTCGTAATACAATACGCAAATTATACTACAACGATACCACTTGAGAGTTGAATTTCAATTTCTTTCTATAATTATATCGCGGAAGAGCTACCACGAAATCGAGTTATAAATGACGAAGATTCTTATCAGTCAAGACGTAGATCGTTTTTCGTAATAACAATTTCATCGTATCGCGTATTTATCAAAACGCGTCGTTATCTAAAATCTAAAAGAATTTCACATCTGTTGTTTTTATTAGGAGCCCTTCGATTTAGTGGAAATATAGGTCGGTTTTCCCGACTTCACTCCAACATTGTGATATCTTATCGATACCGTGGGTAGGTATATTCAGACGTCATATATATTTATTGCGTAAATCATCTCGTTTCTCTTTCTTTTTATATTTGCTGAAAAATTCACCATCTATTATTACGAAAATTCCTCTCTAATATGTCTCTTTCAAATGTGTTCTTACAAACAGTGAACCGAGTAATCGTGAATTTTTTCGTATTAGGAAAATATATATATATACACATATATTTTTTTTTCCTTTTTTATGAATAATTGCGTAATAGGAAAATTGAAGAAGCAAATTGTTAACGTATTACATAACGTTACGTATGGTATTAAAAAAAGGCAAAATTTTGTTGTTTGTACTATGCAAGTTTGTACTTGACAAAGAATATCGTACAATATTGTAATACTATCGACGAACATTTGTGTAAAAATTAATTAAGGTAGTCATCTGTGTGTAATTATTTATGTACATACGCATATATTTATATTTATAAATATCTTCTCTGCGTTATAGATGGGAACAATTGTAAATATAAATTCTCCTACATATAAAGTGTACATAATTTTTATTTGATATCGATAAATATATTATTTTTTCAACAAAGTTTCGTGAGTCTATATTAATAATCATTCCCGATTTGTACATCAATCGTTATCAAGCTATAAACAATAAAATCTCGTTTCTACAAAATTAGCCACAAGTATGTGCCTATTGTCCGTATTAACATTCAATGCAACAATAATCAATAACTAATCGATGATATTTGTATCTGAATCATAATCATAAACAATAAAAATTAATAATTCTCTTAATCAGATGTTTATCCAAATTTATTTGATTTACGAACAATGAAATACTATGATCACGTGGCGGTGAAACGCTGCACATTAATTTCACTGCCTATCCTCGTCGCACGACGTTTCGATTCTCGTTTCTATCTGATGGATTGCAACCAGAAATTCGAAAATGTAGCAGGAACATAGAATGTGCGAGGAGGTATCTCAACTACTGTTAGACAAGGAACGCTACACTCCGCGACAAGGACAGATATACGTGACGTAGCAGAGAAGGAGGGCACTACTGAACGACAAGGACAGACAGACTTATCTTCCTAACCTGTTGAATATTCACTAATTATTCAAAAAATTTCAAATTTCAGGAATAATTCATGCACTTTTGGAATTAAAGAATACAGTATAAACCTTAAGTAACGTTCCTTTATAGTTTTGAATAGGATTTCTTGTTCAATTAATTAGTTACTAATAAATATCTCAACAAGCGTCTAGGCTTACGCGACGCGTGTCTACGATTTTTCATTAACATCGAACTTTTGCAAGACTAAAGCTCGTTGTTTGGAATCGTAGAAGCTTCCTTAGACCCCGTACTTTATATTCCACGCACAAACATCACTAATTGACCATTTATTAGTTCAAATTATGCGAAAATTCATCGCGTCGATCCTCCGTAGTAACGGGTCGTTGTTCAATAATTATTAATAACTGTTAATTTAAGCAACAGTTCCGATACAAAACTATATGTGAACGTCGCCTGTAGCCTGGTTATTATTCCACGATTCCAAAAGTGCATAATTTCGTCTGAGAAGTCGAGTAATTAATGAATATTCAATGAATTAGACAGAAAAGTACATCTATCTTTGTCACGTGGTGGCGCTGTTATTTTCTACACTTGAGTGCTGCCATCTATCGGATGTATCGGATTGACAGCCTGGTCTGAGACCAGAAACTCGGAAATGTAACAGGAGTATAGAATACAAATGGAGGTATCTGAACTCCTGTTAGATAAGGAGCGCGACACTGTGCGAAAAGGACAGACACACGTGACGTAACAGAGAAGGAGGGTACTACGAAACGACAAGGACGGACATATTTCTTTGTTTAATTTATTGAATATTCATTAATTATTCAAATTTCAGGAACAACTTGTGCACTTTTGAAATTAAAGAATATAGTATAGATCTTAAGTAACGTTCTTTTACAGTTTTGAATAGGATTTTTTGTTCCATTAATTAGTTATTAACAAATATCTGAACAAGCGTCTCGGCCTACGCAATACATGTCTACGATTTTTCATTATTTTTGAGCTTTTGAAAGATCAAAGCTCGTTATTTGAAATCGCAGAAGCTTCCCTAGACTCTGTACTTTATATTCAATGCACAAAGATTGTTAATTGATTACGTGTTAATTCAAATTATGTGAATATTCATCGCGTCAGTCCTCCGTAGTAACGGGTCGTCGTGCAATAATAATTAATAACTGTTAATTTAAGTAACAATTCCGATACAAAACTGTACGTGAATGTCGCTTGTCGTCTGAATTTTATTCCACGATCCCAAAAGTGCATGATTTCCTCCTAGAAATCGAGTACTTAATGAATATTCAATAAATTAAACAAAGAAATATGTCCGTCCTTGTCGTTTCGTAGTACCCTCCTTCTCTGTTACGTCACGTGTGTCTGTCCTTTTCGCACAGTGTCGCGCTCCTTGTCTAACAGGAGTTCAGATACCTCCATTTGTATTCTATACTCCTGTTACATTTCCGAGTTTCTGGTCTCAGACCAGGCTGTCAATCCGATACATCCGATAGATGGCAGCACTCAAGTGTAGAAAAGAACAGCGCCACCACGTGACAAGGATAGATATACTTTTCTGTTTATTCATTGAATATTCATTAATTACTCGATTTCTAGGAGGAAATCATGCACTTTTGGAATCGTGGAATAATAACCAGGCTACAGGCGACGTTCACATATAGTTTTGTATCGGAACTGTTGCTTAAATTAACAGTTATTAATAATTATTGAACAACGACCCGTTACTACGGAGGATCGACGCGATGAATTTTCGCATAATTTGAACTAATAAATGATCAATTAATGATCTTCGTGCGTGGTATATAAAGTATAGAGTCTGAGGAAGCTTCTACGATTCCAAACAACGAACTTTAGTCTTGCAAAAGTTCGATATTAATGAAAAATCGTAGACACGCGTCGCGTAAGCCTAGACGCTTGTTGAAATATTTGTTAGTAACTAATTAATTGAACAAGAAATCCTATTCAAAACTATAAAGGAACGTTACTTAAGGTTTATACTGTATTCTTTAATTCCAAAAGTGCATGAACTGTTGCTGAAATTTGAATAATTAGTGAATATTTAACAGGTTGGAAAGAGAAGTATGTCTGTCCTTGTCGTTCAATAGCGCGCTCCTTCTCTGCCCTACGTCACATGTGTCTGTCCTTTTCGCACAGTGTCGCGCTTCTTGTCTAACAGGAGTTCAGATACCTCCATTTGTATTCTATACTCCTGTTACATTTCCGAGTTTCTGGTCTCAGGCCAGGCTATCATTCCGAATGATCCGATAGATGGCAGCACTCAAGTGTAGAAAAGAACAGCGCCACCACGTGACAAGGATAGATGTACTTTTCTGTCTAATTCATTGAATATTCATTAATTACTCGATTTTTAGGAGGAAATTATGCACTTTTGGAATCGTGGAATAATAACCAGGCTACAAGCGACGTTCACGTATAGTTTTGTATCGGAATTATTGCTTAAATTATGAGTTATTAATTATTGTTAAATGACAGTCCGTGACTACGGAGAACCGATGCCATGAATTTTTGCTTAATTTCGATTAACAGACAATTAATTAATGATCTTTGTGCGTGGAATACAAAGTACAGAGTCTAAGGAAGTTTCTACGATTCCAAATAACGAGCTTCAATCTTCTAAAAGCTCGATATTAATGTAATATCGCAGACACGCGTCGCGTAAGCCTAGACGCTTGTTGAGATATTTGTTAATAACTAATTAATTGAACAAGAAATCCTATTCAAAACTATAAAGGAACGTTACTGAAGGTTTATACTGTATTCTTTAATTCCAAAAGTGCACAAAGTGTTCCTGAAATTTGAATAATTAGTGAATATTCAACAGATTAGAAAGAGAAATACGTCTGTCCCTATCGTTCAATAGTGCCCTCCTTCTCTGCTACGTCACGTATATCTGTCCTTGTCGCGGAGTGTAGCGCTCCTTGTCTAACAGTAGTTGAGATACCTCCTCGCACATTCTATGTTTCTGTTACATTTCCGAATTTCTGGTCGCAATCCGATAGATGGTAGGTAGCATATATGCTTAGAAGATGATGGCACTGTTAGCTTCCCATATCAAATATGCAGTATGCGTCAATAACTATATAACAATTAATTAATTCTTTAATATTAAATTCTAGACTCAATATCTGGCAGCATATATATATATAATTTTTTTTTTTTTTTTACTTCAAATCAGGGTATATTATTTTCATTTTTTGTGAATATATGTGGAACAATAGGGACATAATGAAATGAATAACTCAATATACGTTATATATACGTTAATATTAACTATATTATTTATATTTATTATAATACAACAAAACTCTTCTATATTATAGCTTACAATGGTAAGTTTATGGCAATAAATGTAGATATTCCATAGGATTCTTGTCCCAAGGATCTGTAAACACGTAGAGTTCTCCAAAAACGGGTTTAATATACGTATCTGCCGGCACAGCTTCATATGTTGGCTCTCCAAAGAATGTACCCACTTCCCAATATGGGAAATCTTTCATTACATCAGCTTCTAATTCTCTCACTCGTTTCAATTGTTTTAACAATCTATAACAACATACACGGTATAATACGCTAGTTATAATAATTAAGAAATATATACTTAAGAAAGAAAAAAATACAATATATGAAATATGATAATGATAGCGTTAACTATTGGCAACTTTAATAAAATTCTGATATAATTTATGAAGATAGTTTTCTGAAAGCAAATTATACGACATGAATCATGGCATAAAATTATACTTACGTTCTATCGTTTTCTGCAAACAAGATAGGCAATGCTGCTAATTCCCTACTTTTGGCCTCAATAATACGTTTTCGTTCACTTTTCCAATTCTGGAAATACAGTGGCATTCCAATAACATTAACAGCAATAAATATACCTATACCCATTTTACCTACAATAATTATATTTAATAAATTTGAAGAAACAGTTGTATATATATTGATACGTCGTACAATTTATTCATGTTTATTAATTTTATTAATCAAAAGATCTCGAATCAAATCATCTTTTGGATAATAAATTAATGTATATAGGTTATATAAGTTAATTTGTACTTGTTGCAAAAGAGCGCAGCTTGATTCGTTCGATTTGAAAAGGAACATATCCTCCTTTTGGAGGTAAATCTTGAGGTCCTTTGGCCTTAGACATCCTTGTTAACTGTATATTGCTATATTGCTATATAAACAATATATTAAGTTACAAACAAAAGCCAATACTTTTTCCTGCCGTACGTCTTCGACGACCTCGAATAGAACAGCACTAGCACCCCTGGTGAATATTTCGGAAATTATTTTTCACGATTTGTGCTAATTTATATAATCGTAGATTCTTTGATTATCTGTTTCTCTGTATCTAACTCTGTAATTAAAAATCATAAATTTTTGTACATATTAATAGAATTGGTATTTAAAGAAATTAAAAAGACAGAAAAGATATTTAAATGAAAATAAAGAAAATCAAATTAAATATCTAATCACTATTTCATTATTTTTTTATTTTTACAAGCATGGTTTTTAAATTAATAATTGCACTTATTTTTAAGAAAAGCATTTTAAAATTCGAATAAAGTATATTATGAAACTATCTAGATTAAAATAAATTTCAAATAAAAAGGTATTAAATTAGACAATAAAAAACATACATTAAAGTATAACTATAATTCAATCGTCGTAGTAATACTTAAATAATATTATTGTATTCATAAATATATAGTTACTATAATAATATTTCCAATAAAATACAATATTAAATAAATATATTCAGGCGTTTATATCTTGCAACTTGATTATACATGATTGTATAACTTAAAGTCACTTATTATATTATTTGTTCTTGTTTATCTTATTACCTATGCAATACGTACAATATTGTATAATATAAAATATCAATCACAACAAATCTTTATATAAGGATTGAATAGGAGGAAAACAGAAGGAAGGAACAAAAATACTATTTAATCACTTTTTTTATCATTAACTGATTGCAGACATTTGCTATGTTCATCATTTAAACGATCATATTCTTTAGCAAGAGATTCTGCTTGTGATTTTATAGCTTCTTTATCTTCCTTTTCCTTTGCAAGTTGATTTTTCAATTCTTGATTTTTCGTTTGCAATTCTTTAATTTGATTTTTCCATTCCGATAGTACTTTATCATGAGCTTCGTTTGAATCATTTTCTGCGGTCTCCTTTGTATTTATCTTTTGTTGTAATAACAAACGTTTGGCTGTTGTAGTTGCTGATTCAGCTTGACGCATAACAGCTTCACTTTTCGCTAACAAAGTAGCTTGACCAGAAATTAAAATTACAAGACGGCGTATGACAAGACTTAAAAACAACGCAAAGCCAGATATGTAGAAGTTTCGTTGTGCTCTGAATAATCTCATATTACCTAAATAAAATAGTAACAGCATTATCATACGATATTTAATTAACATCGTCAACATATCATACTCAATACAATATAAATATAAATATATAATATACCTTGCATTTCAGCATTCAAATGTTGCTCTTTGGCTTCATGAATCATGGAATATTTTCGCATTTCTCTTATAGAATCCAATAAAAACAAAACTAATACTCCGAGCAAAAATATAAAATAAATTGATGCTTTATTGCTCAAACTTTTCAGAAACTGGGATCTAAATAATTTCTGCCATCTCGTTGGGGAAATTATTGGTAATACTAATAATAGAACTACTACAATTTCAAAATAAAGAAATCCAGCAATTAAAGTCCACTGCAGACTCATGATTAATTTCTGTTCACTCTATGTAAATATCTACAAAAAAAGTCGCAAAAACATTAATATTATTGCAAATATCAAATTAATTTATCATTATTATAAATGTTAAACTTATACTCGGTACACAGTTCGGTACACTTCGTTAATAATGTTTATAAATGTCATTAAATGACTTAGTAAAAATGATATAATCAAACGTACGTACAACGTCGCAATATCGGAATCATTTCAAGTAAAAATAAAGTCCTTTAATCAAAATTTTTACCAACTCTCGATAAATTCTATTTTTAAATATAACCTATATATATATATTGTATTATTTTAGTACAAAGAACGAACCACTGTTCTTACCTTCTACTTATTTTCTTCTAGATCACAGCTGTAATAAAAAAATTACTATCAATGTAATAAATTTTAAAATGTTATTACATATAATGACAAAAATCAAAATTAAAAATAATGCAATCGAAGTTCTCAAAGAGAAGAAATAGTTGAAGACAAATGTTATTTAAATTACTTTCTATATTATCGAATATACTCCATTTATCGTAAGCAATGTTTATATAGTCTTGGGACAGCAATTTAAAAACAATTCTTTTAATATATATTTAAAAACTAAACTGACCTGTTACCAAGATACGTGTTTTGACTCATCGTCAGGTTTGCCAATATTTCTACTTCGTGTAGAAGTATATAATACAACAATATATTTTTATATATTGCAATGTGATAGATTTTATTAAAAATTTATTGTTATATTTATATCCGCATACACGTGACACGTATTAAAAGACAAAGTCATATCCTTGATATAAATGTTAAGCATACTGCTAAGCTTAGGTTAACAACAATACTGTCACGAACATTAGAAGATTCTATTTCACGTGAATTCAAAGACACAAATGCTAGAAGATAACAACGAGGAGGAAGAAAAAAGAGTGAAAAAACAGTGTCATGTGATAAAAATGTTATTATCTAAAAGTATTATAACCTTTTATTTTAACATAAAACAAGCATTAGTGTTTTATATTTAACTAAGGAATCGATCAATTTCATTTTGTGCAAAAAAATTTACGTTCGGATTTATTGCCGTTACTTATAACAAATTTCAAATTTGTAAAAAGAACTTTTTGATATTTTTGTTCCTAAAGATATCCAAATTTTAAATTGAGATTTAAATTTTGTATTTCTACTGTTTGATGTTGCAGTAGGGATACAATTACAGCTGCGCTTATTACATAAACGGCTAGTGTGAATACAGGAGTGCATTTATAAATGAAATGTAAAATATTTTTTTTTATTTAATTATCTCTATACTTATCTTAACAATAAATAATTATCTTACAATAAATAAATTATCTTATAATAAGTAATTATGCTATTATAAAAGCAATTGAATATATATTTGGAACAAATTCATTTTTTTTATCATCAGTTTACTTTATTTATAATCAGTTTATGTTGCAAAATGAATTTTGTGTAATATTGTGAACTTAGTTTTATGACAGAACTTTGTACTTAGGCAATGTGTGTAAGTTGTTTTCTTTTTTTTTGTATCAAATCATATTTAAATATTTAATGTCAAATATTTAATGTATAATAATAAAACTGTAGCTTTGATATATAATCCCAATCGTATCATTATGTACATAAAAATAATTATAATAATTGTTTAAATGTCGCATTGTTCTATTCGTGTGTTTAAACATTAAGTTTAATTCTAAAATATCTAAAATATGGTAATAACCTTATTAATAAATGGCAGCACTTTTTTTTTTAAATATTATTTATTTCAATATTTATTGTAAGAATAATAAACATTATATGTTTATATTTGTTGTTAGACACACATTGACATTACATTTAACTCTTTTAACATTCAGTTACTAAAACAAAAAAAAGAAACAAAAATGTGTATATTTTCTTTTTTTATAAAATATCATATTGGTATATAACAAAATTTTTTGACAATATATATTAATAGTAAGAAATGTAATTTTGAAATTGTGGTTAAAAAGCATTGTTTGGAATTTAATTAATACGAACCATGTTGAATATTACTGTATTTATAAATACGTCAAAAATTTAATATTCAAATAATATGAAATGTAAAAATTTCATTGTATCATTTTATATCAATTTCATATATATGTTTCAGGTAACCAGTTTTACATTTCATTTAGTAGCTCATAAAAAATTTGTACTGCTAGAAGTAATCTTTGGAAACAATCAGTCGTGACTTTATTAGGAACAAATTTAAACAGCCAATATGGGTTCTGGACAAAGTGCTCGTAAGCTTACTATTAATAATGAAGAAATAGGTGTAATAGAAATATCGGAATCTGTTGTGGAACGATTAACTCAAAAAATGTCTGAAACAAATGTGGCAAATGAAGTAAGATCTGCTACTTTAACAGAACCGTCTTCTAAAAAAACTTCTAAAACACAATTATCTCAGAGTGGTGATATACCAGTAAATGCTGGATATCCTATATATCATCCACAATTAACTTTAAGTGCTCTTCAAATACAGCAACAGAATGAGGAAGAATTTCGTAAACAGGATAATTATTGGCAAAGACGTTTGCAAAGATTGGAACAAAAGCATTCAGAAATTAATGATATCATTAACGCAGAATATAAAAAAGCAGCAGAAATATATATAGGTATGCATAAACTTGTCACTATTTTGTAAAGTATGAATATGCATAATATTTACAATTCTATAAAAAATTATTTTCATATCACCTTTAACTTTTTAATTGCATTTACTAATAATTATATATATGTTTACTTACTAATATGCATAACATCTTGTAATGTTTTTAACTTTTATTATTTCTTTTTATAGATAAAAAAGGAGTAAATATTCATGATACTATCCAACCATGTAAAAATAGTTCTGAAAAAGTGTTCCAATGTTTCCAAGACCATCCTAAAGAAATTCTGAAGTGTTCTACTTTAGTTGAAGAATTTTCTAATTGTGTAGATCAGCGTCGTGCACGTGTAATTGCAGCACGCTGTTAATACATTTTAATATTGAATCATTGGTAGTTTAATTAAACATCATGTTATTTAATAAAAAAATTTTAGTTCATAAAAATAAATTACAGTAATATATAATCAGATTTTGTGTACTTATCCTTACAATACTGATAACAATAAGTATTATATAATATTTCTATTGTAGATAAAATTTAAACAGTATGAAAATAGAGTTAGTGAAAAGAATAAAATTAAAATAGAGAATAACAATTAGAAATAAAATACTAAATATAAATAATTTTTTGAATGACATTAGAATATTACATAAGATATTTCAATTTTTATTACTTTTAAATGACAAACTTCACTTTCATTGATTTTGGGATATGTAATTCTGAGAAGAATGTAACTCTCTGAAACTTTCCCTGTACATATAACATATAATATATAATACCCCGTACGTATAATATATAATAGAAGTTAATATCTATTGTATATCATAAAAATCTTTTGATACTTTTTATTTTGGTGCAAATAAAGTTTAGGCAAGCTGCATCGATGAACATAATCATATGTCACATCACGAGGTGTGATTTATAAATTTATAAATACAGATAGACGAGAAAAGACAACTCAATTTCTAATTACTTAATAACTTGATTGTTCTAAATATGTATATTTTTCAGTAAATCTAATCCAAATTTAATTAATTAAGCTAGAAAATAACACAAAAAGGTATAGAAATTATTTAGGATATTATAATTTTGATACTATAGTTTTGATACCACAAGATTTTTAAACAATTACTTTTATTGATTAATTTTTTTTTTTTAACCAAACATTTTCATAATTAACATAGTGAGAAATCTCATCAAAAGGCGAAAAGACTTCATATTTTAATTCATTTCCGCAAATTTTTTATAAGTTATAAAATTAAATTATATCATATAAATTTCGATTTAATTCACTTTAAAAAATGTGTACATAATACGTGTAAAATAGATGTGTACTTTGTACTATCTATTCTTACGCTATATGTATAGTCACTAATTACTTATTATAAGGTATGTATTGTGATTGAATGATCTTATAAAATCATGTAGTTTTTAATTTAATTTAACAATCGCGATGAATACTAGCCAATCTGGCACATTTGGTATATTATAATTAGACTCGAACAAACAACTTTTGCCAATTTGTTGAAAACATTGAAATTCTTAACCTTTGGCAGTCGAAAGCCGGCATGTTCCTGGCAAAGCATTCTTATCGTTGCGTTGCAAGGAAAAACAATTCGATACTGCATGTTTAGCCTATATATGAAGTGAAGTGACTTATTGGCGATAAGATTATATTACTTTATACTTCTTTTGATTGTTCGTCACAAATCTATTCTGTCAGTATTTAGATAGCAAGCTCTCCGACTGTTAAGAATTAACACAGTGACTGCTACAAATCATTTTTCAATTAATTCAAATTAAATCGTTTCATTCAATTCAATGAATCGTTTCATTGATATATTTATATGATATAAATATGATGTATAATATACTGTTTTTATTATTGAATATTGAAGAACTTTGGACTCGATAAATAAATAAATTATCAAGTCTAAATATTGGCAATCCTGTTGATGAGTCAACAAATCTTTTTACTTAAGAAATTAGTTTAAATCTCAAATATATTTTTATATTATTCGTGTAAGTATATAAATGTTTGTCTTATATGTACATTTAAAGATAAAAAAAATATTTTAAACAGAAAATATTTTTCGGTTTTGTACTAGCTTCGATTTTATAGTTTTTTGTTATATATACCGGGAGATATTAAAAAAAATTGAATTTGCCAATATTTATTAATTTTTTTGAAACTTTATTTTCATTTTAAAAAATTCTGAGATCATTATGTTGTAAATAATTAATCAAATAATTTTTATTAAATTGTATTACTATGTGACAGTATGAATTCAACACTTTCATCTTACACTTCCTACAATCATGTTTTTACTTATATTTATTCAAATCGTTAATGGAGAAGACAAATTCAGTTATTTAGTCAATATTTATCTCATTAGTTATGATTACTTATTTTTGTATATATCATTGATAATAATAATTTTGTATGATATTTTAGATATACGCAACATTAAAGCAACAAACAAACATGAGTTTGCAGTGGACTTTAATTGCTGGATTTTTATATCTTGAAATTGTAGTAGTTTTATTATTAATACTACCAATTATTTCACCCAAATCATGGCAAAAACTTTTTAAATCTAGATTTTTAAAAAGTTTAAGTAATCAAGCATCGATTTATTTTTTAATTTTGCTTGGAATATTAGTCTTATTTTTATTGGATGCTATTAGAGAAATGCGAAAATATTCCAGTTCTCTTGATGAGCATAAAGATCATCATTTAGATACTGAAATGCAAGGTATGTATTTATTATATTATTATTGCATTTGATATTATTCTTTGTCTATTTTGAGAATTTATTTGTAATGTTACTATCATTTTATGTAGGTAATATGAGATTATTTAGAGCAGAACGGAACTTTTATCTATCTGGTTTCTCATTGTTCTTAAGTCTTGTTATACATCGCCTTGTGATTTTAATTTCTACTCATGCCACTCTGTTAGCACAAAATGAAGCAGCTATACGCCAAGCTGAATCTGCTACTATAACAGCAAAACATTTATTGTCACAAAAACCAATTGGAAAAACTGACTCGAATGCAGCTCACGATGAAGAAATATCAGAGTGGAAAAGTCAAATTAAAGAATTGCAAACCAAAAATCAGGAATTAGAAAATCAACTTACAAAAGAAAAGAAGGATAAAGAAGCTATAAAATCACAAGCAGAATCTCTTACAAAGGAGTATGATCGCTTAAATAATGAACATAGTAAATGTCTTCAATCAAGTGGTGATAAGAAAAGTGATTAAATGATACTTTACTTTATATTCAAAAGTATATTTTGTTACAAAAATTATTTTTTATTTATTTGTTAGTTGCACTTTAACGTTTTATAAACGTTTTTAATATTTTAATACATTGTTGATCGGCAAATTTTGTATGAAAAACGAATTATTTGTGACTGGTCAGCAATGTGTTAATATATTTGTTAATAATATAGCAAAACATAATGAAACATGAAATTAAGTTTAATAAAACTTTCTTTTTAATTGTTTGGTTTCTTTTTTCTGTTTTTTTTTATGTCTAGAATGTATTTCTCATAACATGTAAGATACTATAATATAATTTCTCATAATATGTATATATATATACTATAATATAAGTAATAAACAATAATATAAAGCTAAAAATAAAGGATCAATTAATTTAAATATAATATAGCTTTTTTATCCAAGAATATTTTTTATCCAATAATTTTATATTGTCATTAATCTTAATTTTCATCTTAAAATTTCCAAAAATTAACAATTATTAGTAATTCCAAGATTATTTATTGATTTGTCGATTATTGTTGAAATATCATTAAATATTGTTGATCGATTAAAAATTAATGAAGTAATATAAAAAACGATTTAAAAACATTTATTGGATTATAATAGATATTACTTACAATATCACCATTATAATCAAACACCATAATGAAAGATTCATTGGGAAATCTTTATTTCCTTTAGTACAAGCAAGTGTGGCCATCCGCATTCACAAAAATTAAACTATTCTAGAGCAACACTTCCGATTAACCGATTTTCATCTCAGTTGCGGAAAATTCTTTCGAAAAGTATAGTCACCGTAATATCAGTGTAATAATAATATTATGGAACAATATTATATAATAAGTATTTATTTATGCTATTTAAATTTCAGTTGTAATCTATAATTAAATCTGTAATTAAATCAAATGTAAAACGAAAGAAAATTCAAACGGCTAATGTCGCTGTATAAAAATCAATGAAAATAATCATGATATATAGCTTTATATGAAAAATGGCAAACCGGATGTAGTCGCATAACATATGCTTGTTAATTAATAATTTTATGTACTAGCACTCAAAAAGAAAAACATTTGAAATTCGTATGAAAGATCATTCAATTGAAGTGAAGTATGATTTGTCGTTGGAAATAAATTATCTATTAAATAGTTTTAAAAACAGAAGTCTGATAAATACAAGTTCATTTTACTGAATTACCGATTTTGGCTGTATTTGCATTAACAGGCTAAAGGTATTTTAAAATTCCAATCGAATACTTGTATTAAAACCTGAAAATCAAGTTTCATCATGAAACTAAATAAACAAGATTTTAAACCGTCCAAACCAAGATAGAAGATACGTTCAACAGTTTACTTATTATTATCTATCTATCTATATCAAATCCTATCTAAATCCTTTATACACTGAAAGGATCAATCATAACAGAATTATACAAACATGAAATCCCTTATAAAAATATATAATTATAGCAGCATGATTTATCGAAGGATTACCAAAGGGGAAGGGAGCAATGGTAAAGGGTATTAAACGAGAAAAAGAAATCGAAAAAGAAGAAAGTAGGCAGAGAAAAAGAAATGGAAATAACGAAAAAAGAAACGATGACTCACGAAGAAGTGAAAGGTTCACTGTTTATTCCTCTGTCTGCTTCTCCGTTCGAACGCATGATCTTTATTAAAATCAAAAGACATATTCCTGCCTTTCTGTCTCAGAGATCTGAAAATTCTCGTCGGGACAGATTTAACAGAAACTATCCGATTTGTCAACCGATTTTCGTTCGTCAGTTTGCGTCTATCAGCCGATCGTGTCGCGCATTGAGTTGTAAACAAGGGTGTGATTCTAATATACCATCGACTCGAAAAACAAAATAAAGTGCTTCTTCTAAAGTATTAAATATAAGTAATAAATAATAAAGTATTAAATAAATTAATCGGCTAAAAAGCTGTGTACGGTTATTAAAAAAAAAAATATACTGTTTTTATAATCGAAAAGAAAAATTTTCTGTAAAGTGTTAATAAAAAACTTCAAAAAATAAGCATTATATTAAAATTTCACAAAAACAGTATAATCGTATTTTATCAAGTGATTTTTTTTTTATATCTTTTTTTATAAACGTGACGTGTACAGCGACGTGTCTATTCTTTTTTTATTTATTATAAAAGTTTTTTATTAGTAGAAATTATTTATTATTTAGTCAAAATTGTGAAAAAAAGTTTTTTTAAAATGGAAAACGACGTTAGCCATATGGAAGAGGAATCAATCGAAAGGAGAAGAGCGATTACCTTGGAAGAATGTTCCCATATAATCGGGGTGAACGGCGTGGCTCGTTACAACAGAGAAGCGTTTAAACAACTTTTGCTGGATCAGGTGAATATTTTATTTTTTTTTCATAATCGAGTCAATCGGTAGGGAATATTTTAATTAAAATTTTGAAACTATCTCTGTCTGTTCATTATTCAAATCGGTAATTCCAAATTAAGTAATATTTATAATGAAATATAAATAATGTCCTACGGTGATGTCTGTGTATGCAACCATATTAATTTCACACTATTTTTCATGTTATATTAAAGTCTTCTAAAAAAATAACTATTCTAAAGGACATTTTAACACGTGTACCTGTGCCCCGATTAATGCGTTCTAACTTCTAACGTAAGAAAACTTTACAACACGAGAAAACTCCTATAAAATCTTCTATCTCAACTAAGAATTAATCGTCACTGAAAATATCAATTGTCAAAATGTCACGAAGCATCGTAGATACCATTAATAATCCGGCAATGTATCTGTTATTCGTGAAAATTGAAATCAATTTTCTAAAAATCTAAAAAGAAGTTCGCACATTGAAGAGCTTTTCAGAGAGCTATTCTCCAAAGGGACAAAATGATGAAAAATAAGACAAGGTTGTGCTACCATTGAAAGCAAATAACACCAAGGTTAGATCGTTATTGAGTAGAGAAATGATTTAAGAGCGAAGAATCCGTTCGCTGGAGGCAAAGGATAGAGAGAAGGAAACAGAAAGAGAACAGAGATGGGACCGGAGGTAATGGGTAACGGCAATGAGATCTGTCGAGGGCCAGAGATTTCGATCAAGGTGGCCGATTGCCTCTAGCTGACGAGCCTTTACGCCTTCGGCGTATTCATTGCTCATTATTCAATCGTAGCCGTGATCGACCAATTTTTACTCGATGATAACGTTTCTCGAATTAAAAATCAGACGAAGGATCATAAAAATGATATCGTTCGGTATAACTTGAATTAATCCTTTCAGAGTACTATAAAATAAATATGAAAAATATGAAAAAAAGGAGTGTTCTTTTTTCTATGATTTAAATTCATCAAAACACGGAAATATAAGTTTTAAGACTGAGTTATACGTATTGCTTATTTATTCGTAAAGTGATAATAGTACAGTTTTAATTCAGACAGAACAGTATAGTATATAATTATATATATGTACATGATTATCAAAAAAATTTGAGGTAAATATTTGAAAAAATACAAATTTCAGAGCTTGATGGAGAAAGTCTTTTCATTATTCGATCAAAATCAGGATAAAATATTGACGCAAGATGAGTGGGTCGAATTCTTAAAAGGAAGATTGAAGTAAGAGTTACTGTGTGTGTGTGTGTGTGTGTGTGTGTGTGTGTGTGTGTGAAATTTTGTTATAAATAAATACTATATTTATTATTTTATACGTTTTAATAGAAATGACAAACCAAACGATTTTATTATCCAACTCGAGAGCGTTGCATATAGCATATGTGGTGATGATCCAATAACTTTCCCGAAATTTCAACAAATATTTTCTACTAAAGAGGTAAGTGTCAATATATTATGCAATAAGCAATGCTTATATTTCAATTTTATCAAAAAATAGTGCAATATACACTTTTAGCAATTTTTCATTCAAGAGTAAAGAGCATTTCGAAATCTTTTCCTGAATATTTACTTATTTACATAGTAACCAAATATCAATGACTTGAATGATAAATATTACATTTAATTACACATAATTCGACTTGCATAATACTTGGTCGTGTGTTTGTTAGGACATTTATGTTACAGATCGTAGATAAATTATTTCGACGAATTGATCAAGAAAATTTAGGATATGTCACATCCTTTCAAATAATGGAATTTCTCGCAAGTATCAGTAATACAAGGTAATTACATTAACATTAGCAATTATCTAGCGCAGATTTTATCAATGCATTTTATTAATACGCTAATAATTTTTTAATATCTTTGAAATATTTATCAATAATTTTTTCGAAGGCCACTCGCTGGTTTCGACAAGCACAGTTTGGAATGGCTGGAAAAGCTTTTTAAACAGACGGTGGGCAATGAAAAGGAAATTAAACGCGAAGAGTTTAACAAAATCGTCATTTCGAAGAACGTAGGCAGGGGGCATAAGTATTTTTCATTTCGAATTTGCAGTTTAATATTCTTCGCTTTGAATTCACTTTTTATTTAGAGTTCTACTTAATTGATATAATCGTAAATTCTCAAAATATGTTAAAAATTTAATTCAATTAAGAATCTAATTTCTTTCAGCCGTTTTTCACTGATAGAGTATTCCAGATTTTCGACAAGGATAATTCTGGAACGATATCGCTTCAAGAATTCCTCGATGCAATGCATCAGTTTGCAGGAAAAAGTCCTGACGATAAAATCAAATTTCTCTTTAAGGTTTACGACATAGACGGTAAGATAAAATAACATTGAATTTATCTAGATTTTAGTAAAGTAAATTTTAGACAACTGTGTCAAATTGTTTTTGTTTGAGATTTGAGACAATCAAATTTATAAATTTATTATTCGAGAAAAGGTGACGGATTGATACAACTTCGTGAACTGGAACACGTGATGAGAGCTTGTATGGAAGAAAATGGAATACAATTTAGCGAGGAACAAATTGAGGAATTAACTATAGCGTTATTTGATGATGCTGATCAAGCTAATCGAGGTGCCATCACCTTTGAAGCTTTGAAAAAACAATTAGAGAAACATGAAGGATTATTAGAAAATCTATCGATTAGGTGAACTGAGTTTTACTTCAAAATCAACTTGTTGTTCTGTTATCTTGTTATTCTGTATCAAAAGATGTTCTGGCTAATTAACAAATCGAGATTGCCAAAAGCACTAATTAATACTAATTAATACTAAAATAAGAGATGATCGCTATGCCAATTTACAGGAAAATATAGTAGAAATTGTAATTTACAAATTATTAGAAATTATAATTTATAAGAAAATAAATTTAAGTTAGAATTTAGATATTAAATTATTAAAACCGAATATTAAATCACAGTATTGACCGATGGCTAGTACCGCCAAAACCAGAAATGAAGCAAAAATCACGCCTAGAATTTCTTACCTCGTTGCGCCCTTATCAATTAACGAAGCCATATATGAAGAACAATTATGTTTATATTCTTTTCATCTTAATCTTCATCTCAATCAACATGGCCTTATTCGTAACGAGACTCTACGAATATAGAACATTTAATGGCTACATCATGCTTGCGCGTGCCTGTGGTAAGACTCTCACCTTTTAAAAAATCTGAAATAGATCGTATAGAACCTCGTTTTATATTTTCGCTTTACAAAATTATGGCAAAAATTATGAGATAGCAAAGCATTTGAATTTGTCTACTTTCTAAATACATGAAATATTGTTATTTTATTATTAAAACAGGTCAGTGCTTAAATTTCAACTGCAGTTTTATCCTGGTTCTTATATTGCGTCAGTGCATTACCTTTCTGCGAACTCATGGTTTTAATTCTGTATTGCCATTGGATCAACACATCTATCTTCATAAGCTAACTGGAATTCTAATCGGTATCTTCAGTATAGTACACACGCTGATGCATCTTCTCAATTTTGGTGCGATACTATTTTATTATTTTACAGTATCTAAAATAAAATAAAATTCAAGCTTTTCTTTCTAAAACAAAGTACCAGCAGCAGATCGCAAAATTCTATTGAATTTTCGAAAATTTTTTAAAAATCGTTTCTTAATCCTCCACAATGTTCATTCAAATGTCAATTGCGATCAGATGAAATTGTAATACTTGAAAATTTTGTTAAATGTTTCCAGGTACTGTCGTGATATATGATGAAACTCTTAATTCCAATAATTATACAATATCTGAATGGTTGCTAACAAGTCGTCCAGCTCTATTTGGACTTATAAAAGGCTTCGCAAATCCAACTGGAGTTATTCTCATCATTCTTCTTGTCATAATAATGATGTGCTCCATGCCGTTTGTTCGACGTGGTGGATGTTTCGAGGTGATGAGCAACTTTTTTTAACGTTGCAAATGTTAAATCATATTTGAGATTTATCCCTAAATGGGATAATAACTTTTGAAGGAAGTCAAAAGTAATGCTCATTCTATGTAGAGTTGAATTAATATTAATATTTTACAGGTATTCTACTGGTCACACTTATTATACGTACCATTCTGGATATTGATGATACTACATGGACCAAATTTCTGGAAATGGTTCGTAGGGCCAGGCATCTTGTATCTACTGGAAAAAATACGACGAATTGCCTTGTCTCGGTCACAATTAGGAAAAACATACATAAGTTCAGGGCTTCTGTTGCCATCGAGAGTGACTCATTTAGTCATCAAGAAACCTCCACATTTCGTCTTTCATCCCGGCGATTATGTTTTCGTCAACATTCCCGTTATAGCTCGTTACGAATGGCATCCTTTCACTATTAGCAGCGCGCCAGAACAAGAAGGTTTAAACAATTTATTTTATCCAATAATCAATCCAGAATTAGCAATTATTAGATTGCAGATTTTTATGTATTTATGCAAAATTAAAAGATATAAAAATTCATGGAATACACGTATGTAAAACACAAATATATGTACATAAAGTATCTTTTAGAGAAGAGTACTTTTTTAATTTTGTACAAATATAAATTTGCAGAAACATCCGTCCTCTAATAATAATTCATATTATGCCATCGCACTTTTTACTTTAATTTAAACAAATATCTTATTTAGGCAATATGTTTGGTCAAGTGAGAAGGTCGGCAAACATTACGAGCATTTCGTTTTTACAGGATATATATGGCTACACATACGAGCAGTAGGTGAATGGACGAATAGCCTTTACTCATATTTTGAGAAAGAACAGATAAAACTTCGGAGGAACAGTATATTTCCTAACAAAAATTACAGCAACACTAATACTCCGAAGGAAATGTGAGTTTCCCACAGTTTTGTTTATTGGTTGACCTATACTACTGAAACTATTATTACAAATAAAAAGTAAAACATTATTTTTAATTGTTTCTTAATTTTTTTTTAAATACAGATATCTCAACGAAAAACAAAAACTAACGGCGAATTACAGGATACTTTCATCCACTACAACGAATAGAAATCATCGTGGTTTCGACAATTCTGTATTTGTTTCCGATAACGAAAAAATAACGCACTCGCCACAGTCTGCAATCGGTATGTATCGATAAAAAATATCATTTCACTAATATTCTGTTTTAAAAAATTAATTCATTGCGTTTATGCAGACATAGCAGATATTAATAAAATTTCGAACGAGAAGAAACGTCATCATTCTCTATTTGTTAGTAAAATGCCTTTGGAAAAGTCTATCTCAGTACCTAATATGCTGCCAGAAGAGAAAAAAAATGACAGATTAACAGTGTGAGTAATTAATATCTCAAAATATCTTTTCAAAGATTAAAGAATATAGAATAGAATTATTTCCACTAATTTTTACGTTATTTGCTTAATAGCGTTCGTGATTATACGAGATCAGAATCAGAAAGAAACTTCAACGACCATCGAATGCATCATGCACGTTTAAAATCTTTAGACCAGGTTTATTCCAGCCCGCAGAATAAGGAATTGGCTCAAAGCTTTCGATATATGCGGAACAAACCCCCTATAATTGCTTTCAAAACTCCAAGTCTGGAAAATTATGAATCAGAATCAGGCACGTCTATAAATGAATATAGTAAGTCAACATGTTTCGACATTTCTCAATTAAATTAATGTTTTTTCAAAGTAAATAGTAATTTTCTGTCTCGGTAAAGATATATATATACACACAGACTATCTTCACTTGTTTTTCTATTTAGTTCTTTTTAATGCGATTTCCAAAAAATTTAAATTTCTCACACTGTAGAAAAAAAAAAACTTCTGATATATAAGTAAATTGATGAAATCCTTCATAAAACAGCAGTATCACAAACAACTACAGATCGACACAAAAGAAAATCATCGAACAATCTAAATACAATTCAAGCAGCAGAGGAAGGCAGACTCCAAGAGACTTCAAACAGAAATTCTGATGATTTCAAATCTGATTCGTGTTTAGCACTAAACTATACCGTTGGAAAGCCACTGGAGGTACAAATATGCAAAATATTAATTTTAAAATCACGATTTTTCTATTTTTTACTACGCTCTTAATTAAAAAATTCGAAATTTAATTAAAATGTATTAGAAAAAATATAAGTTATGATAAAAATAATAATTATGAAATTAATTAATGACTTAATAACTTACAAATGATGAATTTATGAGAGTTGTAATTTAATTAGCAATTAATTATTATTCAGATCTTTTTGGATGGACCATATGGAGCTCCTTCAAGTTATATATTTCAAGCGCAACACGCAGTGTTAATCGCAACAGGAATTGGAGTAACACCTTTCGCTTCGATATTACAATCAATTACGCATCGTTACTGGAAAGCCAGGCATACTTGTCCGAAATGCGAATTCTCTTGGGCCAGTGAAATTCCTCCCACTGTGATGCATCTTCAAAAGGCAAGAATTTATTTGATATTTCTATATGTAACATTTATCTCATATGATAAATACATTATGTGAAATATAATTTTATGATATATAATTATATGAAATGATACCGTTACCACAAATAAGATCGATGTATTTTAAAAGCAATCTCTATTGCTTTGATTGAAACATGCATCGCAAATATTAATGGTTCTTTAATTCGATAAATTTATTTTTAAAAGCTTTTCAATTTTTGAAGCATATGTTAATTTTATAAAATTGTAATCAGGATAAGTATGAATGTGTATTCGTTTCATTTATAGGTAGACTTTTTCTGGATCAATAGAGATCAACGATCCTTCGAGTGGTTCGTGAATTTATTATCCCAACTAGAAATGGAACAAGCAGAGTTAGGCGTTGCTATGGAACGTTTTCTTGAGATGCACATGTATATTACCAGTGCTTTACAGAAAAATGATATGAAAGCTGTTACCTTACAATTAGCTATGGACTTAGTCCATCAAATGGTTTGAAACCAATAAATTTCTATTCTCTTCTCAAAAAATTTCTTCTCGAGAGTGTATTACAAATAAATCAATGCAGTTCTGGAATAGTCTTAATTTTTTCGCTATGAAAGTTAGGAGCTTTTATTGGCTATAAAACAATACAATTTTTATTATTATTGATAAGATTTATTTTATTCCGTATCTTATAAAGAAAGTATGTTTTTTAAAGATATCTCTATAAATTTTCTTTTGTTGAGTAGTTGCAGAATTAAATTATTTATTATATCCAATGATTTTATTATATTATATAAATAACAATACAAGTAACTGTAAGTTACTAACATTATGTATTTTTTCATATGTATATATACTTACGTAAATTTCGTAGTGAAAGAATTAAAACGAAGATTATCATTTTATACAACGAAGAATTAAATGATTCCACATAAATAAATAGTTTAATTTAATTTTTCAGGAAAAGCGGGATCTTATAACAGGTTTGAAAACACGGACAAACGCTGGCCGACCAAATTGGGACAAGGTATTCAAACAGATTCAAGATCAGAAAAAAGGTAAAGTGACGGTCTTCTATTGTGGTCCACCGCAACTGGCAAGAATTTTACGTTATAAGTGTGATCAATTCGGTTTCAACTTCAGAAAAGAATCATTTTAAATTTAAAAGAAAAAAATTACACTGTATTACGAAATATATTTATAAAATTCCCATTTATCATCAATTTTTTCCTAAAATTAGCGATACATCTGGATTAAATTTTCATTGTGTATAATACTATGTTGTTGAATGTTACTTAATTTTGTCTTGTTTAGATGATTACTACGACCTTTTCAATAATACCATCCAAGTACAAAAATTTTACTTCATGTTGTTCATAATTCTGGCTGTTTCATGCATCAACCAAATTGTCATTAATACGAGGAGAAAATTTATTTGTCGTTCTGTCATAATAAAATTATAATCATCATTTTGTTGAATAAATCAACGATCGTCAAATTTGTAACCAGAATTAGGTATTTGACTAATTTCAAATGTGTAACAATTCATAATATTCTGATAATTCCTGTGTTTCGTTAATTACTTTCACGAAATGCTAAATATAAACGGAATTTTGATCACTGATGCTTGTTGAATACCAAAATGAATTTTTGTTGCAACATACTTCATTCGTTGTTAGAATTGAGAAACTTGTTTTAATTTGTTCAATATTCATTATATAAAATTAATAGACCTAATTTGAAATTACTTTAAAAATGCCAAAGTTAATTAAACGGTAGAACAAATATAAATAGAAGATTCGTTAGTCAAAACTGAAACATAAATTATACGATTCATTTTATATAACAATAAACAAAAGATTAAAATTTAAATTTACGTAATAATAGCTCAAAAATTCTTGTAAAGTTAGTATACTATCAACTAACATCGTTAAAATAAAAAAATAATTGTAAAAAATATTTTAAATAATTTAAAAAACAATAAGTAGTGACCTGTAAGAATAAATTGTAAAATTGCATGTAACATGTAAAAACATGTGCATTGTCACACAATTATGCTATTCGGTACAAAGTAGACTTCCAAAACTTCATGAAGTTCAACTACAAACATACATTACAAATAAATATATTTAATAATGATTTATTATAACTCATTATAAGCGCATAATATATAGTAACTTAGGCTTTTCTTATATTAAGGCAAATAGATAAAAATAAACAATCACGTATCTGAAAACAATATTAATATATATTTTTTATTTCAAAATTTAATAACACGGATTAATAATAAAACTTAAAATATATAACTCATAAAATATAAAAATACAATTCATATACATAAAAAATAATTTATATCATACCTTTATCTTTATCATATTTGTTTATATTTTTTTATTCATAAAATATAGCAAATCTTTTTCCAGTTAAAGCCAAACTTTGGAATGTACAAGTAACTGAAACCTCTTATATTTCGAAAGGAACGAATTAGATAGTTTTCTTATCTGTGTTTACAAGCATGGTTGCTTTATTACAATATTTAATATTGAATTCACAAGGATGTTGGTACCATGGTTCACCATCAATTTGCATAGCGCAAGACTTTATTATTTTTACCTGTATTTCATAAAATGTTTGTAAAACAATAGATATATGATAAACAATAGATATGAAAAATGTATTTTCTAATATACCTATTTGTCCCCTTAAAATCTTTTTAAAAGTTTAATTTATTAATTTGAATAAATTTTAAAGTACCTTTACACTGCTAGCTTGTCCAAGTCGATAAGGTTGAGATAATCCTACTTGAAGTTGAGCCATATGAAATGAAGAATAAAGTGCTACTACTTCTAATTTACCATCATTGATGCTTTGTTTTCCATATTTTTCATAGCCTATTCAATATAAGACGTTCACATTTTCTCAATTATGTTATATATAAAAAGTATAAATACCTTCTAATCCCATATTCCATAAATCAACTCCAGCAGCCCATGATGGGATGTTTAATATTACAATACTTTCAATAGATGGTAAATCCACTTTTTCATCATCCAAATATAATTCTATATTTTTATTAAGATTCTTACAGTCTCGTTCAACTACTTGTTGCATCCCAAAGCACAAATATAGTAGCTATCAAAGATGCAAATCACGTATCATTTTACATAATATTCAAGTAAATATTTAATAAAACAGGAAGTACCTTATTGAATAATCTACTGCTATAAAAATAAAAACGACTTTCTCTTGTACGATGAAAATTTAGTGTTACTTGTGCATCTACCCCCACACTTAAATAGTTATACATGTAAAATATTTGTTGTGAATTTCTAAGTCCTAATCCACCATATGGTTTTACTGTCACAGTCCATCTAATAAAATATTTAACTAATTTAACTAATCATATCAGAAGTAATTTAAAACAGATTATATTGGATATTTCCTTTGCACCTATCAAGTTCGATTTTTTGTGCTAGTTGTATCTCTTGTAAAATATCTCTAGGATCCTTATTTGGATCATGCTCTTTTCCCCATCCTAGTACTCTTGATAAATCATTTCCTGTTCCCAATGGGATTATTGCTACAGATGGAACTACCTGTTACAAATGAAGATATTAATGAAGATATTAAATTCATATATTGTTATTCAAATATTTTCTAATGTCATATGTTAAAATAGAGAAATTGTTAGTAGTTTAACAAATAATGCATACACATAAATTTAATTTAATTTATAAAATATATATAAAATGTATATATGCATTACTTCCAATTCAAGTTTATGAATGGCATTCAATAACCAAGCTGTTGTTCCATCTCCACCTGCAACAAGCACTGTACATGTTACTTTCCCAAGTAAACGACACCATTCTAAAACAGCAACTGGATCACGTTCTGATAAATCAACAACTTGTGCAGGATTTAATAACCTTCTAAACAGAGATAAGATTTCTGCTCCATCATTATTGCCAGATTTTTTATTTGCTGAAAATAAATTTTTTAAGTCAAATTATAATTTCCAAAAAATTATTTTGAACATATAATTATATGATTATAATATTATTATAATTTCATTAACTTACCAACAACTATAAGAGGATTCCACTGAGGCCAATTTGGAGGTATAATTGAACAAAGATATAGTCTACGTCTTACAGTACTTCGTAAATTTATTACCTCTAAACTACTTGGTGGAATTATCATTAATCTAAATTTACCAAAATCACATATCTGAAAATTTTGGAAATAATAATTAATGTATAATTAATTAATTAATGATTTTTATAAATTGCACATAATTGTAAAAAATATACTTTAGAAAGCTTAGGTTTGCAGTCGTCATGGACACATCTTTGACACCAACAACACCACCAATCTGTGTGTCCAGGTTCCACATCACATTCCTCATTACATATGTCACACATAACATTTAGAGGTAAATTACCTTATATGAAATGAGCACAAATTAACTTAAATAATTTAATGATTTAATTTAAATGACTTAAGTAATACCTGATATTCAAAAAATAAAATAAATAATTTAATTTTTAAATATTATTTATAAAATATACAAACATAAAAAGATAAAACATACCCTTTATCCAATGATGTTTCATTGGTTCATTTGTGTTTACAGTAATAAGTTTGCACTTTAATTGTTTATCTGCAATCTTGACACACGTGGGATCCGCGCAAACACCACATGAATCACAGATTAAACCACTAATATTCAATAATAAGCTTTCACAAATGCTACAGTAATATGCCTACAGATAGAAGCAATACTTTTAACTTTTATATATTATGCATAATCACATACATATATACATACACACATATACGTACTCGTTATAATCTAAATTTTATATTTAACATTTTAAATTAATGCTGTCTAAAATGATTATTGAATTGCTTATTTCAACTGATTCATACCTAATCAAGTTCAGATTTGAATCATACTCAAAAATTAATTATAAATCAGCAATAATTTTGTAATTTTTATAATCGATAACATATTTACATTAATGTATATTCATATTGAAAATGAAACAAATACACAGTATATACAATATTTATTATCATAAATAATTAAATTATAATATATATATATATAATTATAATTTAATTATATAAGATATATATAATTACATATTAAAATATTTTATAAAAAAAATATAAATTTTCATTTTTTCAATATGATAGATAATTACAATGATAATTACAAATTAAATTACTAGCAATTGATCGACTAATATCTAAAATATAGCCAAATTATTCATTACATTAATGGCAAAAAATAAAATTATAACTTAATTAACTATGATACTAAAGAAATAACAGTTGTAAAAATTGAAATATATTACAAAATTTAAATTTTCAAAATCATGACTTACATCACTATAATGATGATGATGAATTTTTCATGTATAAATAAAAATGAGTTAAATGTGTTTATAAAAATATTTATATATGTATATATATTGATACATACATACCTTTGTTTCTCTTTTAATAGATTTCCAATTATGCTCTTTGGTAACATCTCTAATATGAATATGTGGCTCTTTTACAAGATATCGAAAGAGATGTAATATAAATATAAAAAATAGAGAAAACAATGCACATAGAACAATGGTGCTACATCCGTCCTCTAACATGTTATTAAATAAATTTTGTTTTTTCCAAAATCATCAATACATAAAATGGTTACTGCTTTCAGATTATAAGTATTCTTCTGTATTTCAGTTTTTTATACCAGAAAAGCTTCTTTCATATCATCCAAAATAATGTGACATCTCTTTTTTCGTTTCGATTTCGCATCGAGGGAAAAGAGCTACAAAAACATAGGTAATATAGGTAATATATATTTCATTTAATTAATTAAAAAGTTAAATTGTATTCAATAATTGAATGGCAGTTACACAAACATAAAAGAAATAAAAGGCAAGAATATTTTCATATATCGAGGAAAATATACTAATAGTAAAAAGGTTATTCCGTTTGAAGAATTATGCTAAATAAAATAAATTAGAGATTAAATTTATTCACCTTCTTTAACTTCTTCTTATCATCGAGTCATTTGAATCTCATTCGTCATCTGCCGCATTGCACTTCACTCTATATGAATTAGATATTTGTATAATAATTTGTATTACCAACATACTGCATAAAAAAAATTAAAATTACAGTGTTAAATCTTTCGCATCGCATGATTTAATTTACTGTAGAAAATGCAAATTTATTTGTTAAGTATTACTTATCCCGCATTTATTTTTACGATATAGACAATTTTTGTAAAATCATAAAAATAATTTAAAAAATAAAATATAATTAATTATAATTTTATTTTTGACTAAATATACTAATGAATTAAAAAATTCTATTATTTATATAAAATTACTCAGTAAGTATATCATGAATAATAATACATAACTTCAAATTTTAAATTGCGTATCTTTCTAATATGTAGTTCATTAGAAATAACTTTAAGCTTCGTGTTTCTATCGGTACTCAAATTAATCGGTACTATATTTTCGGATTAATTTGATCAAAGACTTTTATTGGGAACAATTGAAACAAGTGAAAATTGATTTTTCAAAAATAGGGATCATAATGGCACGTGTTATAAAATTTGTAAAGAACATTTATTATGATCCTTTTAAATGGTATGTAACAAAAAAATTTTTCTTTATTTGCTATATAACCTCCGAGTTAAATTTTATGATCATCTAATCTCGTGTAGTGTACATATTGTTTATTAAAATTTGTAATGATTATATATGTGCTGTTAAATAAAAATAAAATTTATTATGTAAGTAATTACATACAATTTCTCATTTACAGGTCAATAGTTAAGAGTATCGGATTATTTATACTAGGCGTAAAGATTGCTGTTGAATGTAAAGGAGTCAATCTAATGCCACCAATTTCTTAAAAATATTGAGAGATATTGAAAATAGATTTAAATCTGACATATTATGCATGTGCATATATATTTTATCATTCCCATGTAAAAAATAATTGTAAAAGGCACAAACCGTTTATATATACTTGTTTCATTCGATTTCTCCATTCATTTCTTAATTGTGTAATAGTCGTAAACAATATATCATGTTAATAATATTTATATAATATGTAATAAAATCTTCAGCTATTTTTTTGTTAAAAAACTTTTGTATAAGATATATCAATAAATCTATGTTTCCTTTAATTAGATATGATTATGCATATTATACACAACTACTAATTTTTGACATTAAATAATTAAAAAAAAAAAAATTTTTATCTTAAAGAACTGAAAGTTTAAAAAATTAGTCTTTATCAATGTATATTGCAAGAATAATTTTACACTCAGGAAAATAATATTACATTAATTTTTTATTATTTTGCTCTATTATTACAGTAAATAAAAAATTATTTAATTCCTCAATGCTTACTGAACAAAGCTTTTGTACTGATCTACATTTTGTATTGTGTGATATATCTCATAAATGTATTTATTATCAATTAGTACCTGTTATACTATTATAATAGATATATATAAATGAAAAATGTATTTTTTTCTATTCAAACTTTTCTAAAAACTAGATAGTTTTTATATAACTTTTTCTCATAAATGGACATTTTTTTAATTATTGTTCACGTTACTTATATTAATATCATTAATTTATTATCATTGCGTTGTATAGAATGTGTTATATAGAAATATCAATATACTTAATCTAATCAAGTCTTTATAATTTGGATTTTATTTACTACATTATTACAATAACAAACTGTCATTATATTGTGAGAAAATATTTGTATATTATTTACATGGCTTTACTCTTTCTTGAAAGAATAATTATTAATCTGAAGAGATTATTAATAAAAATTATACATAGGTTACATATCGGACAAACAAAAATGTAAACTTTTGAAGAAATAATTTTTTAGACAAAAGTTACACATATTATGTTTCAGGTTATACTTCAATTTGTTTACAGTGTATGTATGAATGGATAATATGACTGACGAAGACAAATAATATAGAGAACTAATTACTATAACTTCGATACACAATACGAAGTTATATTAAATCATGTAACACACCATGTCAAAAATATTTGTATATTATACTGATTACTCAACTTCGGGTAGATCCAAAATTTCTCCAACAAATTCAGCAACATTTGTGTCCTTTTTGGCATGTTCTGTGATAAAATCAAGTTTCAATAACTGATTATAATTTGGACGGGCAGTATAATCCTTCATTAAACTGAAAAAATAATTATTAATATATATATATTTAATATATATATATATATATATATATAAAATGAATTTAAAAATTAAAAATTAAAAATAATTGATTTTACCATTTAGTAATAAATTCATCAAAACTGGCGGAAAATTTACCAGCTGGTAGCTTTGGTGCTTCGTCTTTTACAACTTGCTTTAATTGTTCAAATGGTGTTCCCCAAGATTCATAGGGAAATTTTCCTGTTGCTAATTCAACAAGAGATATACCTAATGACCAAACATCAGATCTGATGTCATATTGTGAAGGGTTACCTGTCGGGTCTATCCTTTCTGGCTGAAGAAAAGGTTACGATGGAGAATTTATTGAATAGACAGGAACAGAAACTTTATAATCTATCTTAAAAAGTTACATACAGCCATATATGGTTTACAGCCAGCATCAATAGTTTTAGCAACAGAATCCACAAGATAACCAGAAATACCGAAGTCACAGATCTTGACCTCTCCTTTTCGATTAATTAGAATATTACTAGGTTTTACGTCCCTGTGAATTACTCGCAACTGTGAATATAGATAATGTAATGCACTTACTACCTGTAAATATATTTCAAAAATTATAATTATGATCAACGTTTAATAACAATAATAACAATAAGTTATAATAATAACAGTAATGTAATGACAATAAATTATTTAATTTTTTCTTACTGCAAAAGCAATTTTTCCTAAAATATCTTCAGGAATGGCACGTCCATGCTTATATACTTTTGTATAAAATTTATCCAAACTCATATCCATAACTTCCATACATATCCAAACATCTCCTTCCCTGAATAATGCTCCATAAAATTGTACTGTATACTGACATGCTGAACTGCGCATAGAAATATCTAAATCCATAAGTAAACGTTTTTGTTCTTGTGTATTAACTGTTGCAGTTATTCTCTATAAAATAAAGTAACTGAATGAATAACAAACATATAAAAAATATATTTACATAATATCTTTGTAAGAATACATTATACCTTAACCGCCATAATAGTACCACTTTGTTTATGTCGTACTTTATCCACAATACCATATGCTCCACGTCCAAGAATACAAATTGTTTCTAAATCATCTGCTTCTACCACAAATGTTTTATCACCTATGGTTATTGTAGTTCTTTTATCTAGATTTCTTGGTGGAGTGCTATAATACATAAAATTTATTATTGCTTTTGTAAAATGATCATTTTATTAAAAAATCTATAAAAGTTCTGACATAATATTATATATTTTTCATTTGGATACATAGTGTTTCTTATATATATTTATAAAAAAAATGTATATGTATCATGTTAATAAAAATATATTATTATAACAGAAGATAACAAACAAAAATTAAATTAAATATAACAATGTAATAACAATGTAATAATATTACATACACAGGTACAGGTGTCTCTTCAGAGACCTGCAATTTCAAGTTCCTTTTTCCTCGACGTACAGCCATAATTCAATAAGCAATTAATAAATATTAAGTCTGTAGACGCAATTGGATATAATACATATTCAAATAAATTGTAATAAATGACAGTAACGTATTCTGCAAGAAAATTAATATATATTTATTTTATACACTATACAAATAATATCAGGAAAATTGTTAAAGATTAAAGGTTATGCAATGAATTTACTACAGACAAATGCAAGTAAATTAATGAACAATATTAAATCTTTTTTAAAATAATTTTACTATAAGGTCATTAAGAATAATTTATATAATACCTTGTTAATAACATGATAATATTATAAAAAAATAACGACAAAACTTTAAATATCCGTTGCCCATATATGAAGTTTTTAGTAAACTCAAATAGTCGCTTGAAATTGCTCACAAAAGCCAATTCAGTTTCTACTCAATTTAAGCTTTTTTGTAACTGAATTATATCTTTTAAACATATTATAAAATTAAAAAAAGAAGGAAAAGATTCTGATACTTCATTTAAAAATTTGATAATGCTCAACTAGTATAAACCGTTTAATAGTAAAATTATAATATTTTGAATTATTTAATGTGAAGCATTAAATATTCAATCTTAAAGTCACATTCATATGAATTCACATATATATTAAAATTTCTGGACATATCTGATAAATTGAATTTTTTTATTATTATATTAAAACTATTTTTAATAGCATTTTTAATAGCAAACGATATACATATTTGTTAAGCAAATTTAACTTAATATTTAGAAATATTGTAAAATTACAATGAAATAAAAAAACATTAATAAAATTATATTCATCGTAAAATTAATAAATTAATTACAAAAAAATAACTTTCTAATTTTTAATACGTAATCTAATAATAATATGTACGTTAAGTATCATATGAAAAAATTTAAATAAAAATAATGTATATAAATGTAAATAATAACAGCTTAACGAATTTTAATATCATCATTTTCTAAAATAAAATTACATTAAAATTCTTTTTATATATCAATCAATGTATTATTTAGACTACACAAAATTGTAGTATTATAATAACTATAGTTGGAAACAAGTGCACAAAACAATTACTTTTTAATTTAGCAAAATAATATTTGAAACATTTTCTCTATAAATAAATCTGTCTTTTTTTATTAAAAATCAAACGAACACATGAATGTATATTGTGTTTAGATTATTTTTCATTAAAAATTTATTATACATATTTACAATTGAAATGAAAAATATTTGTCATGAAACGAAAAATTCAAAATGAAAAATTCAAATTAACCATGGCAATGAAAGCATAAATATTAAATTTAATTGTTGTTTTATTAAGAATGAATTACATATATCTTACATATAAAATAGATCTTATGTATAAAATATTGTTGTGTAAAAATTTTTCATCTTTTTATTAAATGATTATTTTGATTTATAATAATTATAAATAATTTCTAACCTATAAATATCGCAATTGAAAATACAGCTAATATAATACTCTATAATAAAATGGACGTAACCAAATAAAGGTTATAAATTTGTGAAATTGATACATAACAAATATTTACATTGTTCAACATACACGACAGTGTAGTTTTATACAAAATGACTATCAAAAACTATTTCAATATTACTTATTTGGACAATGTTCACTCGAAATTATATTATAAAAAATAATTGGATAAAAAGGTTAGTGTTAAGTACCTACGGCGCATGCTTTAATGGAATCAGCTGTTTTCGTTATATGTAAAAAGATTTTTAATGTAAAGTGTCTTTTTGTTTCTTCCAAATTGCACTATTTGTTACAAAATATTTTTCACAAAATGATGATACTACGGCACGATGCAGAATGTGTTACGAATCTATAGATAATTCAGCTATTTCTATGTCAAAACCATCTTAATTTGACCACGTCAGATTTTTCGTGTATAGTAACTGTAGTAGTGATAGTAGTGACGATTATAAAAGGGTTTATAAAGATGGTGGTAGTAATGATAGTGGTAGTAACAGCAGTAGTGATGATTTTAAAGTGGTGAAGTGATATGTTTGTACATTTATAGAAATACTTATTGACAATTCAATATTTTGAAAAGTAATGTGAGCATTTAAAAAGATGAAGATTTGTATAATCTGTGTGTATTGGACATTACTTTTTATATCAATTGCATCTAGGTAAGCATTTTCTTTTCCTTTTTTTATTAACAGTTCACAATTCATGCAGAATTACTGACAGCTTTGTCAAGTATTTTATTTTAGTAATATTTTTAATATAATATTAATATTTAACCGGTAAGTTTTATTTAAACGCACAAAAAAAAAAAAGAAAAAAATATACAAGTTTACTTCTAATTGTCTCCATGCAAGTAATGTTTTAATATGCAAGTTAATGATATTCATTCAGTAAGTTTGATATTTACAACCGTCATTATATGAATTAATAATATTTGCTACATACAAAGTATAAAAGTTTGCATTCATAATTTCAATTCAACAAATTCAAGTTGCTGTTGCAATTAATTTATAAGAAAGATAATTCATTTTAATACTCTATACATTTGAAAATAAATTATATGGAACAAATATATATATATATATATATATATATATAACATAGAACAAATATATATATATAACATAAAACATAGTGTATTAAATAAATATGCAAATATTTATTTATCTTTTTAAATAAATTTTTTATCACTTCTGAAATTATTGTAATTTTTGTAAAAATTAATAATTGAAATTAAATTCATTACAGATTCTTTCTTAATTCATTCTTCTCTTTTTAATTAAAATTCTAATCTATTAAAAGCATTATTAATAACACATATATTTGTATTATTTATTTATAATATGTTACTAGTAAATTTATAAAACATTATACAAAACATTAATTTAACATGTTCAGATTAAATGGTTGAATATCTAATATATAAGACAAATTTTATAACAGGATATTTATGATTTTTCTTTATAAATTATGAGAGCAATTAAAACAAAATAACAAAATAATTCATCTTTTCTAATATTTATATTGATTACTTGTATATTAGGTATTTGCAGAAATAAGTAAAATAAGGAAAATTAATTTATGTTTTCTTTCTTATGTTTCAATATATGATATTTTTTTTTATTTGCAGTGCACTTCTGTTCATCATAGTTGCTTCTGAAAATGCACAAAGCAATTATCATTCATCTCTTAGAATGAATGAAACTTCTGAGACTGATGATAATGATACGTTAAATAATATGGAAATTAATGATTTAGACACTTCCACTATAACAATTAATGAACTACATGATTTACACAAATTTGAAACTAATTATAAAGATCATTATTATCAAGTAAGGACTCAAAATAAGAAAATGTGTATATGTAAATTAATAAATTAATACATTGCTAAAACCTAAGTAATTTCTTATCTTACAAAATTTCTATTTGCATAAAAACATCTAATTTGTATTTATAAAAATTTAGGAAAAGTATATTGAGGATTCAATTGATTTTGAAACAGTCATAAATGATAAAGCAGAAAGAGAAGAGAATCCTTATAAAAATCCAGATATTATAGCAGAAAGTCTTACTGAACAACCTAATTTATCTCAGGGGTAAGTTTTTATTATGTCAATATTACACAAGAAAATCCTATTACATTACATACTATCCTATTACATTATATAATGCTGTGAAAAATAAAGCCTATATATATTATTTAATATATGTTGAGTATTTCTAATTCTTATATGTTTAGACAAAAAATATGTCAATATGTCAAAAAAGTTTTTGGTCTGGCATTTATTTAAACTTCATAGTTAGTAAGTTAATAGATTAGAAAATAAGATAATAAAGTAAAAGTTCAAATTATTTAAATTCTTAAATTATTCATTAGTTAGGAAAATATTCTTGTGGAACATTAACAGTTTTTTTGAAGATAAAATGTAAAATATAATGATATTTAAAATACTAAATAATATAAATTAGACAAGTATTATCATATTATTTGTAAAAAGTATTAAAGATCATAATTATACACAAAGTTATGCTTTCACAGTATAGTCTTTTATTTTTTTTTATTAAATTAATGAAAATTTATTAATATAAAAACTATTGTGACATAATATATGAAATATTTTAGTTTTAATAGGCAACATTATGATTGCAACAAATAAAAAAATGTGAATAATTAATGATTTATATTTGACAATTGAGATAAAAGATAAGATAATAGCCGATAAGACATTGATTGCATTAAGTGAATAAATTGAAAAGAAATAATAGGAAAGATAAGAAATAAATGTAAAAATAAGAATAAGAGAATCTTTTCAGTAAAAAATATATTTTGGATAGTTCATTTTTTATATAACATGAATTTATATATATATTAATTTATATATATTAATTTATATTAATTTATATATATATATATATTATATAAATCAAATTATATATATTATATAAATCAAATTAACAATTAAATATATTAACAACAATAAACATGTTAGTAATGCATTTTTATTAGGTACAAAAAAGAGGATAAGTCATTAATTATTTTAAATATTTTATTATTAAATATGAATAATAGATCAAATGTTTAATTCAGTCAAAGAATTTTAAACTTTCTAAAAAAATTTTCTCTTTTATAGAATTTCTGAAAACGAAGAAGTTTTAACTTCGATAAATACAACTGTACAAGGAGAATTTCAAAGTTTAACAGAATCAAAGCTTAATTCTGAATTTCCAAAATCCAGATTATTTTCAAAGAAATCATCTCTATTGAAAAATAATGCAAAAAAGAGACAAGAAGAAATGTTATCTAACATACAAACCCCATCATCAATTATTACTAATGAAATTACTGAAAGATCTAACAATGAAACAACTAATCTTGAGGAAGAATCTTTATTATTAACAAATTTAATTGAAGAAGAAGAAACACCTGAGGTAGTGGTAGTAGTAAGAGCTGAACAAACTTCTGTTAATACTGATGAACTAGAATTGAAACTTGAAGATAATAAAGTTGTCAAAGTACTCCCTGATGAGATAATTGATGGAACATTTGCAACAACCCCAGAATTAAGTGATACTGATGCTAAAGCTAGATTAGTGGGAGATAATCGAGATGACACTGCTGCAGTTGTTCTTGGTGAAGGAATTGTAACTGTAGGATCTTCAAATCCACACGAAGATATTCCATCTTTCAGTGAATGGACACAAAAAAGATTAGAAGAAGCTGAAAGGAAAAAATGTGAGTTCTATTTGTAAATTCAACAATGCTAAAAACTAAAAAATTAGTGTAAAATATATTTTTTATGTGATATTTCTCAAATAAAGACTGTAATTGAAAGAAAATTTATATTAATATATTTTTATTATAATTTTATTATAAATTTGTTTATTAAAGCCTTAATTACCTCTTTCGTAGCACATCCAAATGCTTCTGTGCAGAATTCTGGAACACCAACACGAGGAATTGGTGGAATGAAAGTTCGTTCTAAAAATTATGCTTCTCCAGATTGTGGTGCGAAAATCGTAGCAGCAAATCCAGAAGCACGAAGTGTTGGAAGCGTTTTAGTTTCCACTAGAGATGAATATATGCTCAATACATGTACGTCACGTATATGGTTCGTAGTAGAACTTTGTGAAGCGATTCAAGCTAAGAAAATCGAATTAGCCAATTTTGAGCTTTTTAGTTCGTCACCAAAGGATTTTTTAGTGTATATTAGCGATCGTTTTCCTACAAGAGATTGGAGCCCAGTTGGCCAGTTTACTGCAAAACACGTAAAGGATATTCAAAGTTTTGTTCTACAACCACATCTTTTTGGAAAATTTATAAAAGTGGAACTACAAACTTATTATGGATCTGAGCATTTTTGTCCTATTTCTTTGTTTCGTGCTTATGGTACCAGTGAATTTGAGGTTCTTGAGACTGAAACAGAGAATCAAATCCCGAGGGAATCACATACAAATATAGATGACGATGAAGATAGCGACGAAGAGGAGGTTTTAGATATTGAAAATGGTGAACCACCAAGAAATTTGTTTGGTAGTGCCAGAGATGCTGTGTTGAGCATCATGAAAAAAGCAGCTGAGGTATTAGTAAAATCTAGTGATTTAACTTATAATAATATCACAAAAATTCAGCAAAGTATAGATAGTGGTAATATTCTTGAAAACTCTTTTGTTAGTTGTACTACACCAAGATATACCATTCTTTGTGATAGCTGCTCAGATCAGAAATTTGCAAAAATCTTCCAATTAATTAGTTGTAGGGAGAAACAACTAAATGAGTTGCTTAAAATTGATTTAGTGAACAGAACTTTAAGACAAAATGGACTATGTAAAATTCATGGTGTAGGAGTTGAAACTTTTGCAAAAAAAGAAACGCAAAATGAAAATATACAAGATACGGAAAGACATGATCAATTTAATGAAAGATTTAGTTCAAGTAAGAATTTCCAATTGACATTCATAACATCTATACTTAAATCTGAATATATTGCAGCACTTTGCAATGTATTAGCGATAAAAGAACGTAAGATGGTAATGAACACAAGTCATGAAATACCACTGAATGATTTCAAAGAAGTTATTAAAGAAGATACATCACACAAACATAAAGAAGATTATAACAGTAACACAAAATCATTTCAACATACATCAGCTACACGTACTTTGAATACAAATGTTGATACATCTTCTCGAGAATTTAAAAAAAGTACTCAGGAACTATCTAGTGAAGAAACTAACATATTCACTAGTACAACAATTGACATTTCTTCTAGTTCTAAAAATATAGTTTTACAGATAAAGCCTACTAAAACTTTGGAAAAAGAAGAAATGAAAAATGAAACATTGACACCAATTTTAGAAATTGAGGAAACAATTCCAGCTGAAATACTAACAACTGTTCCGATAACTTTAAATGTGGAACAACATTCAATTATAAAAGCCTCCGAAGAGCCATTTATAAGTTCTAGTATTTCCATTGAAAATTCACCTGAAACAACTGTTTCTACTTCAATACCTGTTACTGATAGCAATGAATTTTCAAATGATAATATAATATCAGACGTGGAACCTTTGGAATTTAAGAATGTACCTAATAAAATGGAGAAAGTAGAACGTTTGGATCAAGAAGGAAAACAAGAACCAGCAGAGATTCTAGATCAAGAAATTAAGTTGCCGCCTCAAGATTCTTTAACGTTTGATAATTTATTATCTGACTTAAAGGATTTAGAAGGAGAAACAGCTCATATTCAAAATGGTCCTATCGCAAGTGCTTCAGTAATTCAATCAACGACGAATACTATGCCACAAAAAGAATCTGTTTTTTTAAGACTCTCAAATAGAATAAAGGTATATATGTAAGGTGTATATGTAGCTAATTTTAAATTTTACAACATAATACGGACAATTTTAAAACGGATTTTAATTTTTCAAAACGAAATTTCTTTGTTAAATAATTTCATTTCCACTGTTTGTGTACTCGATAACATCAATTTATATAATTTATTAGAATATAAATTTTATTAAAATTTCATTATTTTTAGGCATTAGAAAGAAATATGTCTTTGAGTGGACAGTACTTGGAAGAGTTAAGTCGTCGATATAAGAAACAGGTTGAAGAAATGCAAAGATCTCTTGAACGCACAGTCTCAGCAATGAGCGAAGAAACGCGAAAAAGAGACGAACGTGAATCAAAAAGAGCAGAAGAAATTGCTGTTTTAAAAGAAACAGTCGTTAATCTTTCGAACTCAGTGAAAAATCTTTTGTATGATCGTGATAGTTGGCATGGAAAAATCTCCATGATAGTACAACATATGTTGTTAATATGTTCTGAAGTTTTTGTGATATACTTAATTTTAGTGTATTGTTGGGCAAATAACAATAAAGGAGTTGAAGTAAAAAAGAAACAACAGTCAGACAAAGATACGATGCGGCGTAAAAGTGCAGAGAACTTTAGTTCACATATGAAGAAAACAAAAAAGCGAAGACCAAGCGAAATAGCTTCTCATATTACGGGTACATATCGTGACTTAATGATTATTGATAAATCTCATGAAACAAAGAAAGAGAAGAAGAGGAAACGTAAAAAACTAACTAGTTTAACTGATAATCAAACAAATGTAACTAATGATACAGACATGTGTCCAATTATACTGTGTAAATCTCCAACAAATATTACGCACGAAATGCAAATAGCACCGAAAAATGCTTCATCTGTTGAAGTATTACATACAACTGATTCTCAAAAACAAATCTGTAAGAGACTTAAATCTGCTCCAGAAAATATGATTGACTGGCAAAATGAAGAGAGCAATATACAATTAAGGTTATCATGTGCCGAAACAGATTCTATTAAAAATTTCCAGCTAAATAATTCATGTACTGAAAATTCAAATGAATCAAATTTGTTATTAGCAGATATATTTCCAGAAAGAAATACTTATAGCGAACAAACCATCATTGGATCCGAAGATCTTTTGAATTCTAAAAATATTAGTACATTAAAGAACACGAGATTAAGCGTAACACCTTCATTTATGAAAACTGCTTTAAGTACAAGAAAAAAAAGAAAAGCTTATTCGAATGATGTGAATGGAGAATGGAGTAAGAATTTAAGTGATCCTAATAATAAGACTGTAGGTTCTATTCCTTCAAAATTATCTCCAGAAGAAACTTATACTGATGGTGATACAGCTACTAACGGTCTGTTAATGGATCAGAGTGATGAATCTAGAAGTAGTAGCATAACATCAGTGTCAAAAAAAAAGGAGAAAAAAAATACTGGTTTTAGGAAAATGGTGAGAAAATTTTTTTGATTAAAATAGATATGCCAATAATGAATGGCTGGTTGAAAAAATAATTTAAAATCGCTGGAGCTTGTAAAACTTTATTTACAGTTTAAGCATAAAATACGCTTGGTTGGAATGCTTTGCTCGTATGAAGTCACTTAAAAGCAACTACAGTCGTATAGATATTATCTGTAGGCCTATGTTATCATACAATGTTTTTATAAATAGTCGGACAGTCAGTAAAATTTTATAACAAATTAATACATAACATATAGTATATGAAACACAATTCTCACATGATATTCCTGAAAAATATATGTAGATTTATAAAATTTTATTGACTGATCATAAACTGTCTCCAGAAACTTTATATGCCGACAATTCTATACGTCTATACATACATTGTAGAATATTAAATTATTGTGGTTTGTATGAAATGTCCTATTGGTAGATGTAAATATAACTACTAGATGAAATATCTCTTACGTAGAACTATTTCTAAAATTAAATTACTTAATTATAATACATTAGACTGATTATTAATTTTTATTATTATAACTTTATATTGTTTAATATTATTGTTTTAGATTTTGGATATTTATGTAAATGAATTATGGCAACAAAATATATAAAGTACAGTATATTATTAACGCACGTAATTAATATAGTTTATGGCATAGTTGAAACATTCATAATTTTTTAGTGAAAGTGAAATTCAAAGTACTTACATTAGTTTACTGTAACATCCATTATCTATTGTGTAATTGTAAATGGTCTAAATGTGTCATAAATCTGCCAAACTTCCACCTAGTCAAGACAGGACTAGTAGCTGTCATCTTGCCTTTAAAGAATGACACTACTGATAAATTAAAATAATTAATTCATTCAAACGAATGTTCCAAATATATGCAACATGTAAAATAAAAAATATTTTTTTAGAAGTTTTTGATGACAAAATTTTTGTTGATTTCATTTCTTTATTTATTTTATATAAAAATATGCATTTGTAAACATGTCCAGCTATTATACTTATCACTAGGTATCTTAAAAAGTTTATTTATATCTTGAAGTTTATTCAAATATTTCAAATGAAATTTATTTTGCTACAAAGAGATACATGTAGTATATAAGTATTACTTAAACGGAAATAAGATTTAAAAATGATTTTTATTTTTTTCCTTCAATTCATTGATTTTTGATATATTGATCTTCCAAAATTATTTAAGATCATTTATCTTTATTTAGAGTCTTCCTTTGCTAAATGTTTAAAAAATATTCTTTATTTTACATATTCGAAAAAAACAACATATTCAATATATTAGTTTATCCCTCAATGAAGAATATTTTATTCAAATTAATAAATTAGCCATTCCTATTATCTTTAAATTATAAAAATCACTTTGTGGGATATCTAATATCATTGTTATTATCATTGTTATCAAGATTGTCATTATGTATTGTATATAAAATTATACATATTATATTTATCATGATAAATAGCCTAACTAAAAATCTGAACTGAGTTAGTTATTATATCAAGAATGTTACTTTTTTATGTATTATAAAATTTTTAATGGAAATTACTTTGTAATAGAAGAAGTATGATTATTATGAATTTTTAATTCATAAATAAATTACTTTATATTTTAAAATATCTTCATTGTTTATAGAAGTAACAAATATTTTTTGCATAATTTATTGAATTTAATTTATTTAATAATAGAATAAGAAATAATATTATTCAATATTTAAAAATTTCACCTTCTCATGGAAAATATTTTTTATAATTTTAATAATAAATAACACAAAATATAGTAAAGCATTTTACATTTTTTTTCCAGATAAATTATCTATTGAAACTATAATTTAATTTGCAAAAACATTTTAATTTTCTTATTTACAAAAATATTTATTTACAAAGTAATTTCAATTTAAGATCTGATGAATATGTTGAAATATATGTTCAAATTATATTTATCATTATTTATATGTATATTAAATTTTTTATTGCGTATATTGAATGAACAATCAATAATTAATTAATTGTGTATTATAGATATGTGATATAAAAAACAATACAATTAATTACTTAAGTAGCTAGAAAAAATTAAGATAAATTCAATAATGAATTTGTTTCGTGATAGTATAAAAAATTTAAGATAAGATGTTGATAAATATAAATTTGTGTCCTTAGTAGCCTATATTCTATTTCATTTTTTAAATATTTACAAATTTTAATTTTCAGGATCAAGAACAATGTAAATATACACTATAATGAATTTGCCTCAACCAAATATAAAATAATCAATATCTTAATTATAATTTATTGTTATATAATACGAATTAAGTATTTTTAAAATATACATCATCATTTGAATCTACAATAATTTATTTAGTTGAATCAATAGTAGGACAGCTTTATGTGAGTCAAGCTGAGGAATAGAAATTTTCTTAGAAAAAATTTACTTTTATTTAGGAAACAAAAAATAATTATACATTACTGTAATATTTCTTTAGTAATAAAAGTAATAATTTTTCAAACTTTATATATAATGAACCTGAACTTTAGAATTTATAATATTTATTTTTTCTTCATAAGCAGCTACACAAGTTTTTGATACTAATTGTTTTTTCATCCTTTCAGAACAGTTCCATTGACAATATTCAGAAAATTCTTTAAATTTAATATGTAATTCTTTTTTATCTCCATCAGGTCCTGCAATAAATTCACATTTCAATTTCCGTTTCTTGTCTTTTATACAACATTCCAAATACCTGTACAAAATTAATATATTTTTTAAATGAAAAATAAAAGAAAAATAAAATAACTACTATAATTTATAATTTAGTAAAAAACTATTTTCATATTTCCTCAAAAAAAAAAATCGAAAAATTAAAAAAATAATAAAATTTATAATATAATTAACATATTATAAATAATATAATTTAATATTACAATATAAAAATATTATAATATAGACAATTTAAAATAATAGGTAGTGAATTTTGAATTAATTTAATAATCAAACAGTTTTATATTTAATACTCAATAAACATTTGAATAGAGATTAATATTATGAAATAAATAATTTTACAGTAGTAATTCTACTAATTACCTATAATCTGTTGCAAATAAACTATTTAGCTCTTCAATTTTAATATCAGATTGTTGCCTTAAAATTCCAGTAATAAATACATCATCAATCCAAAGAAAATTCTTAATTTTTTCACTTGCATAAACTAATAATTGTGCAACTTTTAAACTGGTTATATAAAACCATCCTGAGAGAAAATCAGGATAAACATTACCTGAAAAATCTTCATTGGTAACGAACCATTTATTATTTGATATTCGTATTGGTTTCATTTTTCTTAAAACATATCCAGACATAGCATTTTCATTTATAGTTTTATTTTGTAAAAGTTTTAATATTTCAAAAACGTCTAGTACAATATCATTATCACTTTTTATTAGAAAAGTAGATCTACAATTACTCGATGCCCATCTTAAACCCATCAAATGTTTTAATGTAAGGTTTCTATAACTTTCTAAGAAATCTCCTTGCAACAAATCGTTATATTCCTGTGATTCTTGAATAATATATTCCCATATACTTTCTTCTTTAGGCATTCCTAATAAAAAAATCCTTGTGATATTTAAACCTTTTAACATTTCATTTGGATATGCACGTCTTAATGCTGTTCTGTATAAAGAATCATTTGCTGAAGATGTAACAATCCAAACAACAAAATTAGAGTTACACTTTGGTTCGATGATAAATTTTACAAGTGAGGAATTTTTATTTGTATAATTTGCATTGTGTGAATATTTTAATTCCAGTTTTTTATTATTTGAAATATTTACTTTTATTATGGTTACTAATGAGATGAGTATTGTACTGACACAAAATATTATAAAAATAAGTTTCTTCTTCATATTTTTATATATTTTGATGCAATCGTTAAAATAGTTCAACGATCATAGCTAAATTATCTTAGCTATATTTAATATTTGCTCTTAATTTGTAGATTAACATAGTTTAGATAATACTTGGTATTATTTTCTAGTTTATACAAAAATATATAATTTCTTTTTTCATACAGTTTATTCTGTTAATAATAATTGTTAAACTGGAAAAATATATATTTTTTTTGTTACAACAATTAAAATCTTTATTGCAGATATATCTATTAAAATTTACTTACATTATATATACAAGTGTAATTTTTGTGGGCTTTTTCCATTCTAATTATGGCACTTGCATTAGTTTTGTACATTTAGGGTCATACCATTTTGTACATAAAAAATAGAAAAAAATCATGTTTTTTAATAGTAAAAAAAATACAGTATTCTAATTACTATTATTTGCGTGATATTTTATATTTTATATTTTAATAAAACACAAAAATTATTTCCCATATTGAAAACTACTAACGATTATACTACTACTACTACTACATAACCAAACCTGCGTATAGACTGTATAACAGCCTGATGGTTATCATTTGCAGATGTCAACTATTCATAAAGTATGAATAGTAAAAAATGTTTTATTTTTTTTATATAGAAAAACTATTTAATTTTCATTAATTATTGATATTGAAATTTAAACTAAATATAATTGATTACAATAAATTATAAATAATTGCAAAAATTTCAATTTTTTTTTAAGTTTAAGTTTCAATATTTCATATGACTCAGTAAGATATTAAATCTATATATTGGAAATTTAAAAAATAAAATGTATGCTATGTACTATCTTTATAAAAAAACAAATTATATTATCTCTGTAATATAATTACCGTTTTCCAATACAATTACTATAATTTATCTTATAATGTAATTTCCAAAATTGATTTTATGATCACTTATTTACAACATAGTATTATTATTTTTATACAATGAAACAATTTTACAAACATGTCATCCTTTTTCATCACATAAATATTAAATTATTTTTGTTTCTTCATGTTCATATATTGTCTTTATTTATAAATAGTATATCAAAATGTATTTTAATCATCACGAAGAAAAATATAGAACATATTTAGAACCTATATAGAACATAAAAAAATTAAATAATAATAACAAGAAAACAACAAAAAAACTGTTTATCTTTTGAAATATATTTGACAGACCTTTTTATATTATCATTTGTAAATTACATTTTAAATATATTTAGTACAAAATGTGACAGTTTTTATGTGTAAAAAATAGCAAGCTTTAATCCATACCATTAAATTCAGTGAATTTATGATTGTAAATATCCCCTGAAAAAATAATAATACTTTAACATTTATCAAACATTATTGTATTTTATATAACAAAGATAAAAGAAAACATTATTTTTAATAAGAAATCTCTTGTTTTATTAGAAATTATATAATGCATAATATATGAAAGTCTTACGGTAGTTTCATTCTCATGAAAATCCAACAGGTGATAAATGATACAATGACACTAATAAAGCCAACACATATTAAAAGAATTCTATTAAGTTTAGGTGTTGATGGACTATGCGTTTGATCTAGTACTATAAAGCCAATTCCACCTAAAGTAAAGAGAAAACTAGATGCCAGTCCTTCCATAATGTATTGACCATTCACACGATATGGCATAAATGCCACCTATAAAAAATAAATACATAATTATAATAAAAGTAGCGCAGGTTAATTTAAAAATTTCTAAAATGAAATAATTTCATTTACGTACAGGTCTCGTATGACCATGTTCATCTGTTGTTGATCCTACACTAGGTGGTTCCACAATTACGTCATATATTATACCTTCAAAAAATTTATTATCGAAATATAAATAATATTTACCTTTATTTCATTCAAAAAATTTATAAGAAACTGATATTCTATACAAGCCTAACCTCCAGTTACTAGAAAATATGACAAAAGTATAAACGAGAAAACTACCATAGCACTAGGTTTCACAAACCATGATGGCTTTTTCAATTTTAAATTAGGTACTTCTAGCGCTAAAAACGGTAAACGGTAAATATATTCCATATTCTTAACAATTGGAAAATCACACACAATACAACATTCCCACGTTGTTTCGTAAAACAACAAACTCCCACGTTTCCTATAATATTTGTAGATGGCAGTCATAATAATATTTATTATTACATACAGGAATATGAAAAGTTATTGGTTCTTGGAAATTTATAATTCACAAAATTTTTACAAATAAAAATTTTTCTTGAAAATCAAAAATTTATGGATAGTTTCGTCAATATTGAAATACATAATATTTATAAAATATAAAAATATAACTTGTAATATTTGTTTTTGATTACCTGAATACACGGAAAATACACTGAAAATATAAAACCGTATAAAAATAAATTATATTAATATTATACTTAATTTATTTTGTAGAATGAAATATTTCATTCCATTTAATATTTTTATTTTTTATCTTTATGATATTTTTTTATATATAGAGGAAAGAAAGAGTATGATTTTCTTTTTATGAATAAACGATTTACTACTAAAAAAAATGTTACAAATAACTTTTTTATCTAATTCTGTGTGAGCATGCGCGCGCACGTGTGTGTGCGTGCGTGTGGCGGCATAATTAGAAATGGATGACAGACTCATGTTTTCTAACCTAATTGAGTTCAAATAAAGTAATTGCAGTAAATCCTATGGATTTAATACATATTTTATTTTATTTTCAAAATAAATAAGTTAAAATTTAGTAACATTGTAATTTAAATAAAAATATAGTTATACTACAAATTTTGTTATGTGAGGTGTTACTGTTTGATTAATTTTAAGCGGTAGATAATAAATGATAACCATGCAAGAGAACACACGTGTATCACCACGGATTTTTACTGCAATACAAAATGTAGACATACCTGTTTTAGCTGTGTGTTCTCACAAAGAAATACGTCCAATTTTACCATGTTTAGTTCGGATGAGTCTTATATCTCCATTGGACGTAACGAAAGAATGTGTAGAACAAAGAAAACAGGTTCTGACAATTTTATCTGGTATTGAATCAGTAAATTCAATAATTGCACTGCTTTCAATTGACTTCCATGCATTGGAAACAGATGTCCGAAAAGAACAACAATTAAGGTCAGTTGTATCGTAAACATCCATCTTCTGTTTAATATTGTTAAAAATATAAAATATACGAAGTGTACTTATAAAACTGACATAATCTGCTTTTCATTAGGCAAAAGATGGGAAGTTTGCAAAGGGACAGTGTACTTGCTCAGTCACTGCAAAGTGGCCTTGCTTTAGAATTCGAACGCAGTGAATCTACTAGAAGAATAAGATTAGTTCTGAGTGAACTGTTGTATATAGCTTCTCAAGTACAAGAACAACAGAAAAACCAGGAATTTCAGATTAAACAATCTGATTTATTTGATAATGCAGTTTACATGGAAGAGATTAGTTATGTGATTTGTGTGGCATTATCAGAGCTACCCACGGTATTATCAATATTGGATATTGCAGAAACATTATTACATGTTAAATATGGTTCAGAAATAATTTGTTGGATAGTTGCCAATATCCCTGATAGTTTTTCTGAAGTTTGTGCACATTTAATAGCTAATGGAGAAAGACAAGAAGAATCAGCATTAGGCAGGATTAGAACAATGGCTTTGACAATGTTGTGTCAAATGAATCCGAGTCAAGCATTAGCAGTAAGAGCCAAATGTGTAGAACTTTGCAGAATGCCTGCTTTAGCAATTACATTAAGCTTGGAACATGAGAATATAAATAATTCGTTCACAGAAAGTGATATAGTTGCCTTTGTGTCAGGATTATTACTTGGTAGTGATCAACAAGTAAGGACATGGATTGCAATGTTTATTAGAAATGGTCAGAAACGTAAATGGGAATCTCATACAGCATTACAATCTTTAAGAGAAGAACTACTTAAACGATTGCAAACAATAACATCTCAAAATGCAGGTCAATTGCTAGAAAGTCAAGTTGTACAAGCCAGTGCATTGTTACGTCTTTATTGTGCATTAAGAGGTATTGGAGGTATTAAATTCCAAGATGATGAAGTAACAATGATAGTGCAGTTGTTAACATCTCATCCTCCTCCATCACCAGCTGGTGTAAGATTTGTTTCTTTAGGTCTTTGTATGCTTATTGCGTGTTCTTCATTAATAGGCCACCATAATCTTGAAAAACGAAGCATAGAATGGGTACAGTGGCTTGTACGTGAAGAAGCTTATTTTGAAAGTGCCAGCGGTGTAACAGCAAGTTTTGGAGAAATGTTACTTTTAATGGCAATACATTTTCATAGCAATCAACTGTCAGCTATTTGCGAACTTGTATGTGCTACATTGGGGATGAAAATACCAATTAGACCAAACAATTTAACTAGAATGAAGCAAATTTTTATGCAAGAGATATTCACTGAACAGGTTGTTACTTCTCATGCTGTAAAAGTACCAGTAACAGCCAATTTAAATGCAAATATTCCAGGATTTTTACCTGTACATTGTATTCATCAACTGCTTAAGTCAAGAGCATTTGCTAAACATCGAGTACCGATAAAAAATTGGATTTATAAACAAATTTGCAACAGTGTGCCACCTTTGCATCCAGTTCTTCCTGCTTTAGTTGAAGTATATGTCAATTCAATTTTAGTAACAAATAATAAAACATCAGAACATACAAATAAACCTATCACTGAAGATGAAATTAGAAAAGTGTTTCAAAATAGCGTATTTGGTGCAAATTTTGATTTTAAGAAAAATATGAACAGTGTCCCCAAAAATGAAGCAGATAATATGGATATTGATATTTCAAAACCTTCTCTTACATCACAATTACTATTGTTATATTACTTATTGCTATATGAAGATGTTAGATTATCTAATATGCATACTTTCATATCACAAGATAGAAAAGTGAAGTCATACTCAACTGAATTCTTATCAGAATTGCCAATAAAATATTTGCTTCAATTGGTTCAAAGGGATCAAATGAATTATGCTGGATTATTTTCACCTCTTCTTAGATTACTAGCAACACATTTTCCTCATCTTTCATTAGTAGATGATTGGCTTGATAATGAAATGATTAACATTGACTCTACAGTAACAAATTATGAAGATGTGAAAATTACTGATATCATGATTGTTGAGACATTTTCACATATTCAAACATGTCCTTCAAGAACAGGAAGACTCTTAAGACAATTAATGTCAATGAAACCGACTGACATTTGGCCACATGCTGAAATTATAATTCATTATTTCAAAGCAACTATAAGTCCAAGAGTTCCTAGATACATTCAAGGTAATGATTTATTTTTTTAAGTAAAATATTAATATCAATATTATTAACACTTTGAAAATAATCTTTTTTCCTTACTCGTAATTTTTCAGAATTATATAAACAAGTATGGCTTAGATTAAATACAGTTTTACCAAGATGTTTATGGGTTTTATCAATAAATGCTTTATTGATAGAAAACTCTCTTGTAAAAAATGTTTTTTTAACGCAAGAAAATATTGTATTAGATCCTTTACAAGTATTGAGATGTGATACAAGAGTCTTTAGATGTGCTCCAATTTTATCTGTTATTTTAAGGTAAAAAAAAAATTGAGTAAGTTTTTAAATATTACATTTATTTATTAAATAAATATTTTTTAAATATTACATTTATTATTAACATTTATTTATTTATTATCAATTGCTACTTTATAATAAATATTTTTAGAATTTTACAAGCTGCATTGGCAGCTTCTCGATCTCAGTTATCTAGACATATACAGGACAAACCATTAACAGAAAAAATTGGTCAGTTATCAAGTGAAGCTGAAAGAGAAGATTTAAGAATAGCATTGGTGGCAGGTCAAGAAAGTGCGGCTGTTCAAATATTATTAGAGGCATGTTTAGAAACAACGGAAGATAGAGAAACCCCTGGACAGATGTGGTCATTAAGAGAAATACAAAGTATAATCTGTTCATATTTACATCAAGTATTCATAGCAGATCCATCATTGGCTAAATTGGTTCATTTTCAAGTATGTGCAACTAAATCCATTTATTTTTATTTTTCAATTAAATTGGATACTAATTACTAATACACATATTAGAAAATATGTTCTTCGATATCTAAAAGTAACAAGAATAATAAATAATTCAAGTGATGAAAATTATTGATCTATTTCGTATAACATATATTACAGACTATATAAATATTTAATTTGTAATTTTAAATATTTAATTTAATATTATCTTTACTTATAGGGTTATCCAAGAGAATTATTACCTATTACAGTTGCTGGTATTCCATCTATGCATATTTGTCTTGATTGGATTCCTGAATTGCTATCACAACCAGAACCAGAAAAACAAATATTTGCTGTAGATTTAGCTTCACATCTTGCAATTCAGTATGCTTTACCAAAAGCTTTAAGTGTTTCTCGTTTAGCTATCAATACTTTAATAACACTGTTAGGAGTATTATCTGCTAAAGATCGAGTGATTTTATTTATGCCTGTATTATCAGCATTAACGCGTATATGTTTAGCTTTTCCACCATTAGCTGAGGATACTACAGGTTTATTGTTACAACTTGGTAGAGTTAATTCTGCACAAGCAGCATTGGGAGATAAATCTGCAGACATTTTACGTCAAGAGGTGAATGAGACTTTTTGTATGTTATTACAAAAAGCAATATTACAATCACAAGTATATTGAAATATTATTTTTAATTCCTTTGTATTAATACTGAACCTAATGTTTGATTCTATTACAGTAAAACAATTATCCAAACTATTCTAAATATCTTATAATATATTTTAAAATTTTATAAAACCAGATTGATACTTAAATATAAATTATTTATATTAATATTTATTTGGATAATTGTTTTATTGAATGGCATACGCGCTAAAGTTTATATTTAATCAAATTATTCCAAAATAGAAAAGATGAAAAAATTAATTATATTACAAAATTATTTATATATATTGAGTCAAAATAAATTTAACTAGTTTATTACATTATGAGCTACAAAATAACAAAATTTGACTACTTATTATTACATTGAGTATTTCTATTGTTAATATATTTATTCCTTGTATAAATTATTTACATTATTTGTTGTCTAAAGTTTTTAATGAATATTTTCTTATTTGTTAAATTTATTCTTTTATTTAATACTCATTAAAATAAAATATTTATGAATCAGTACAACTTTCATTATAATGCATATTTATAGATTTATTATAATACAGCATTTTCTTATTATGTATCATTCTTTTTTAATAATCTTAAATTACTTTAATTTGAATCCTAAATATAATACGATTAATGTTTTGTATATTTATAATTCTAAAAATTTCAATTTTTAATTTTTAAAAATAGTAATATGTTGCGGAATTAAATCTCGTCAATACATTTTTAAATTTTATACATCTTACTTCAGGATTAATATGGGTTATTTAATAACCTAATAAAAGGTGTAATTAAGATATTAATGTTTTAATTAAATAAAAGTTTATATACAATTTAATTGCCAAAAACACATATATATCCATATATATGATATAGTGTATATAAAATATATGAGAGTGATATTTTTGTAAATATACCAAATAAATATCTGTTCTTAATATATTATACAATCATTTTTCATATTTTTTTTATAACATTGATTTATTTAAAATAAAATCTTCGATTTATCAATCATCTACATACATTAACCTATGACTATATCTAGAGGGATGTAAGAGAAGTTAGCAATCTGAATGCAAGTTATGTTATTATCATGTCAACAGTGGTATTATCAATAGAATTATAAAGTAATTCATACAAAATTATAATATTTACATTAAAATTATATGCATCTATAAATATGCACATAAATATTTGTAACTGAAATTAATTTGGTTGTTTTTATATAAAAAAATCGAATAAATAATTTATATTTTAATTTTAATTTAAAAGTTATAACTATAAGTAATATTGCATAAAAATTATTATAATATTTATCTTTCTTAATACAACTTTTATTCTATTGTATATAATTTGTATTTGTTATTTTTAAGTATATCAGAAAAGGAGATTCGTATTCATTCTATATAATTGTAATTTCATGATAAACCAATGCGTGTATGTTTGTTGACCGTACAAAATTAACATTCCTAAACTTATGAGTTTTGATTATTTAGTGATAGTTTGAATATGTCAAATACGAAGTTTCTTTGAATGAAACATTATTAAATATTATCGAAATAAACATCATACATAAACGTGATGGAGGGTGAAACTATTGGTAATCTCGTTCAAAAAATGATTATTTCACTTTGTGGAGAACAAAAACCAGGTAAAACATAATTTCGAATTTTCTTTTACGCTTGAAAATTATTTACTAAATAATAACAATTGTAAATAAAACATTTTTCATTTATTTCCATTCTACTCTTTACTTTTATTGTATTTTTTTATTGATTCAAACTAAGCTAAGATAGAAATGCACGTATATTTTTCTGCATAAGCAAGAACAAATTCAACAACTATATAATATAAAAAAAAAGTTACTCTATTGTAATATATATGATACTATGTAAACAAACATTAAATAGACAATAACTGGATATTGAAATCTTGAATAAAATTTAGAATGAAGTAAAATATTCTGCAATTAATGGTAGATTTAATATATTGTATGCATATTTTTGCACATAATGTTGTGTATATATATTGTCTATTATGTTATATTGTATATTGTGTCCATGAGAACGATTCGAAAAGTCACATTTTATATTAATGATTTTAGAAATAATTAGAAAATGGATGCGTTTCTGTCTTGGATTATTGTCATCAACTCAAGGAGTAGAAACATTACAAGAAGATGAAATTACTATAGGAAGTCAAATAAGAGAAAAATTATCAGTTTGTGATGCAGTACAGTTTGACAAATTATATAATGATTTGAGATCTGGAGTATGAGATGAATTTCATTTTTGACTCTATAAAATATTTATATTTCTTAAAATTTATGATCATAATTACCTGTTGTCATAATATTTTAAGAAATAAAAATAATTTTATAGACATATTTAACATATTTTGATTAAAAATGATAAGTCATCAATTATATATTTATACATGTTATCTAGCCATTGAAGAACAGAGCCCAAATTCTGATATTTTTGTTAAACGTGTGTCAATCAGCAGAACAGTTAAAGGATAAAGTTTTTTCAGCACCTGATTTAAAATTAGGTTTATGCTCATCTTCTGCATCGACTAGTGGTAAACGATATATTTTTTTTATTTTTTAACTAATTTAAAACTTTAATGCAATTTAGAATATATAATATTAATGTGCTTTATTACCTAGGCCGGTCATCTGATGTTTGTGCACCACCACAAATTGTGTCTATAAACAACTCAGACAAAAATACACGAGATTTTTTAACCAGTTCTAATAAAATATATGGAGAGGAATATATTTCGGAGGATATATTAGTTCAAGATCTTATATATTCTTTCCTAGGTATTGAAGGAAAGATATTAAAGTTAGATTCCAATTATGGTTTTCAAATAGATCCAATGATTAGCATTGATAGGCCACGGAAGCAAGCTACATTGAGATTAAGTGAACTTGGATATTTACATAATATAATTCAAAAAGGTTTAGAAAGAATGTCAGTTGCTTCAAATGGTCAAGTGGTCGACAGTTTTGTTGCAGCATTACATTCTGAGTTATCAGAATATTACAGATTTATAGCCCTTATTCAAGAAGAAGTAAACAGGTATTAACCAAAAATATAACGCGCAAATATATAACATTGTATCAGTTTATTATAAATAGTAATATGTTTAAATATGTAATAGAGTTCAATCTGAATCAGGATTATACAGAGTTACTTTGTCTCACTTGCATCTTTGGGCATATGATCCTTTAGAAACCTTAAAATGGCTAGCAAGTATAGTGAAAGCTTGTCAAGGACAAAAAGGTGGTGCATTAGCTTCTGCAGTATATGAATTTAGTAATCATGGTGATGCCAGTGTAAAAAAATTAGTTAAGAGGATTTTGCAAAGTGTCTGCGATCCTTTGTACAATATGTTGATAAGATGGATTGCAGATGGTGAATTAGACGATCCATATAGAGAATTTTTTATTGAAGCTTGTGCTGATATTACTGGAGAGAGAATGTGGCATGAGAAATATCAAGTTCGCAACAATATGCTACCATCTTTTATTACAAAAGTGCAAGCTAAAAAAATTTTAGGAACAGGGAAGAGTATTAACTTTCTGCGTGAAGTATGTAAAGATTTTACTCCATGGCAAGGAAAACATACAAAAATGTTTAAAAGTTTCAGCGAGGAATATAAAGGTAATTATATTTAATAGTTTAAATTCTGATAAATAAATAAGTGAATGAATATATAAATTTGTAATCTTCGTGTGTATATATATATATATATATATATACACATATATATGTATACTTGCCGCAAAAAAACTATATTCTAATATATTCTTAGTTGACGTTCTTTTCGATATGGATCCTGATGGTCGATTACAGACGATGATGGATACAGCCTACAAAGAAACTTCAACCAGAGTAGTTGAAGTGTTAACAAAACAATATCACCTCATGGAACATTTACATGCAATCAAAGGTTATCTGTTATTAGGACAAGGAAATTTCATTCAATATCTTATGCATTTATTAGAGTAAATAATATTTTTTTAATCTTTAATTATCTTTAATTATTCTGTTATTTTTATCGAATTCTTTCATCGAATTCTTTATTTCTATATTTATAGACCAGAATTAGATAAACCAGCCAGTTCTGTATATCCACATAACATATCTTCTATTCTGGAAACTGGAATAAGAGCGACTGTTACAAAGATAGATGATTTAGATATTCATAGGCGACTTGATGTAAGATTATTAGCACCTTCGGAAAATGAAAGAGGGTGGGACGTTTTTATTCTGGATTATAATGTAGGAGGTCCTATTGGAACAGTACGTATAAAAATAATTTATATTTTTTAAAACCTGATGTCACATCTAGTTATAAAATATTGTTCTACTTTTTTATTTCTTGTTGAAAAAATTTAAGTAGTATTTTTATTTTCTATGAATTTTTATTCTCTTTGAAAATATATAAATAGATTGTAAAGCTTGTAAAAATGTTCTTTAATTACTTTTGAAGATGTTAAAATATTGAAACATCATGTTTTTATAAAAAAGGATATTTTATTTGTTTAGATTTTAGAACCTTGTAGGCAAATATATCAAACTGTATTTTTTGCTTTATGGAGAGCAAAGCGAATGGAATCTATATTATCTGCGATTTGGAAACGTCAAATAACTTCAGCAAAAATGTTTCGTAAAATGCCTGAAGTATTACCAATTCAAACTCATATTCATTTAATTACTAGTAGTATGGTACATTTGGTTCATCAAATGCAATATTTTTTCTTATTTGAGGTAAGATTAACAGTACATTATACAGTACGTATAATCGAATATTATAATGTATAATAATTAAATGTTTTAACATAATTGTTTAAATTAATAAAGAAAGTTTCAATTCCTTCTCTTTTTCTTAATGATCAGCTAATTAATTGTTTTAATTAATGTAATATATTAAAAATATCAAACAATATTAAGGTAATCGAGTGTTCTTGGGATGCGTTTGCAAAACAATTAGCACAATCAGCATCGTTAGATGATATAATTACAGCACACACTCATTTCATAGATACTGTAAGACGTGGTACACTTTTAGATGAAAAATCACAAGTAAGCACATCTATTTTTTTTTTTTCTTCTGTTTGAAGCATTACTATTTTCTGACAATCTATTTTTATGTGAAATAACTTTTCTTTTATTTTATTTTTCTATTATTAATCATATTAAGTTTACTACTATTTTTGATACAAAACAATTATATTACAATAATATATAAATATTGCTTTTAACAGGAACTTATGGATCATTTACGTTCCGTATATGGTCCAATTTTAGATTTGCAAAATCTTGAAGAAACGTTTCTTACACGTGCAACACACGAATACAAAGCCCGATTAAAAGATAATAATTTGGTAAATGTAACTATTGTGAAAAATCGGTCAGATTTAACAGAAAATAATGATGCAGAAATAGTCAAACGTCAAGCTGTATTTTCGAAATATTTAAACACACTTTCAATTCAACTTAGATTACTTTCAAGAACATATCAGGTAATATTATTCTTTTCTTGATTAAATTAACTTCTCAGATAATCATACAATTATACACAATCTGAATTTTATTATTTATTATAAAGAAAATCTTTCAATATCTTATATTTAAACATAATTGTATTTAAAAAATTTTTTTACAGGATAGAGTGAAAAAATTTCTTATAATGCTTGCATCAGCAGAAGATGTGTCTTTACAATTGCTAAGTGTACGTTTAGACTTTAATGAATATTATAAAAGTAAAGATAGTCGTCTTGTTGTGCCATTAACATATTTGCATCGTAGACAAAGTGACCAAAGCTATTTAAGTTGTAAATAATAAATAAAAAAGCTTTTTTATCGCTAATTAAGGATAGATATTACTTAAATATGTTATTTTTTTAACAAAAATTTTTAAAATAAAGATTTATTTATGTTAATTTCTCTATACATTATTCGTATATATATATATATATATATATATATATATATATATATATATATATACATACCTATAATCCTTAATATGATATATAGAATAATACAAGATATGCAATTATTTTCAATAAAAAACAAACTAATATATTGTGCAAAAAAATAATACATATTATACATAATACATACATAAAGACAAGATTATTTTCATTTTGGTATATAATTTCATTTGAGTCTTTTAAACTTTTAAAATTTTACCTATTAAAATATACATTTAATATCCATTTTCAAATTTTATTCTTACATACATTGCATATCCATGAAATATATAAATAATAGATGTTGCTTTATGACTTTACTATTACAATAACATTAATTATAGATTATTTTTTACGTTTTTTAACGTCTTAAAGACGTTAGAATATAAAGAAGGAAACATGAAGTATTACGTGTAATGTAATATCGTTTAATTAAGTTGCACTATCGTTTAATTTTTTAGGAAGATAGGTAATAAATTAGAACTTAAGTATACGCTCGTATAGGCTTTTATGACATTTTACAATATATATCTTTACAATTACAAACTTTATATTGTTATATATCAATACATTAATTATTTTATGTGCAAAACTTACGTTTAAATTTAAGTTTTATGACACTAGATGACGCTGTTTCTTCTGCAACATTACAATCTTCGTCTTTCATTTTACAGTTCATTTTTATATGATCACGGAATAGTTGAAGGTAAATTAAGTAACTAGAAATTGTTGATAAATTATAATTATTTTAACATCTATTAATTAATTACTATGTATACATTTTTTTTTTAAAGTCTTACAGTAGTACTATTTCATTATTTATATGTATGAAAATTCAACACATGGCATGTTGTGTAGGATAAGATGGTTGTATATGTTTTCCAGAGAAATTATGTGAATATAACTTTTCATAATTTATAATTTAATATTGCTGGTACGAAAAATTGTTTAAGAATTAAGTATAATAGTTGTTTTAAATATACAGTGATATTATATTGCACAAAAACGTGAAAAGCAGATACAATAATTCTATTACTGTTATCTCTGTTATTTACATTTCTTTATACCAAACCTTTGAATATTAAAATGAAAATATAATGGTTTTGAATAACATTGCGTGTACGTAAATATCTAAAGAATAGAAATACATAAACAGTAGATATGTAATAAATATTTTTTACATATAACAATTTAATAATAAACAAAAGAAGAAACTTGAATTTTATCTATTATATGTTATATAAAATTAAATTACAAAAATACATTTGTAATCATGTAACAAAAATTGTTATACTATTAAAATAATTTTGATTGTGTTTTGTAATTTAAGAAAAAAAATTTTGAAATAAGTTAATATCAGAAAGTTTATTAGGTAAGTTCTTAATAAAATATATATAATATTTCTTGAAACAAAAATATTTTATCCTTAAATGTGTTTCTTTAAAAAAAAAATTTGCAGATAAAAGAAGTAAAAAAAATCAACATCCATCATGCCGCAAAACGAATATATTGAAAGACATCGTAAACTGTACGGACGACGCTTGGATTATGAGGAAAGAAAGAGGAAAAGAGAGGCTCGAGAGCCTCATAAACGAGCAGAACGTGCTCGTACATTGCGTGGTATAAAAGCAAAGATTTTCAATAAAGAACGAAGAAATGAGAAGATACAAATGAAAAAGAAAATCAAATCCCATATGGAAAAGAAAGTGAAAGAAAAATCATCCAATGTACCAGAAGGAGCACTACCTGTATATTTATTGGATCGTGATGTTAAGAAAGATGCAAAAGTATTATCAAACATGATAAAACAGAAACGTAAAGAAAAAGTTGGAAAATGGGATGTACCAATACCAAAAGTTAAAACGCAGTCAGAATCTGAAGTTTTTAAAGTAATGAGAACTGGAAAGTCTAAACGTAAATCTTGGAAAAGAATGGTAACAAAAGTAACGTTTGTTGGCGAGAACTTTACTAGAAAACCACCAAAATTTGAGAGATTCATAAGACCGATGGCACTCCGTTTCAAAAAAGCACATGTGACTCATCCCGAATTAAAAGCCACATTTTGTTTACCAATTATTGGCGTTAAGAAGAATCCAAGTTCACCAATGTACACAAGTTTAGGTGTCATTACAAAAGGAACAATTATTGAAATAAACATTTCAGAATTAGGTCTTGTAACTCAATCTGGGAAAGTAGTTTGGGGAAAATATGCACAAGTTACAAATAATCCTGAAAATGATGGATGCATTAATGCTGTATTGCTCCTATAAATTATTTCTGTGAATTATATTGTCTGTATGTTGATATTTATAATAAAAATTTTGTTACTCAATTCCTTGGAATATTTCTCTAAATAACTTTTAATGAAATTTCATAAATAACCTAAGTAGATAATATCTTCATCATAAAAACTTAAAACAGCGGAAAGTAAATAAATTTTTTGTTGTTTTGTAGTTACAAATTCATCATGCAGATATTTGTTAAAACTTTAACAGGAAAAATTATCACGCTCGAAGTCAAGGCGTCAGATACCACTGAAAATGTGAACAAAAATTCAAGATAAGGAAGGTAACATTTGAAAAGTATTCCTTCAATTTTTTTCAACGTTTCTTAAATCGTAAATTTGCAGTTGTTTCAATTTTAGGGATTCCACCTGATCAGCAAAGATTAATCTTTGCCGGAAAACAACTGGAAAATGGTAGAACCCTGTCTGATTATAATATTCAGAAGGAATCTACGTTGCATTTAGTGCTTTGTTTAAGAGCGAAAAAACGCAAGAAGAAAAATTATTCTACTCTTAAAAAAATCAAACACAAAAAGAAGAAGGTTAAACTGGCTGTATTGAAATTTTACAAGGTAATCATTCTAATTTTAATTTAATTGACTTGAATTGTAGAAAAACTCACTAGGTCGGAGAAATTGGAATTAATAAAAAAAAAAAAAAACAAATAAAACTTTAAATTTTGTTTAATAGGTGGATGAGAACGGAAAGATCCATAGGTTGAGAAGAGAATGTCCTATGGAACAGTGTGGTGCAGGAGTCTTTATGGCCGCAATGGAAGACCGCCACTATTGTGGCAAATAATATTGTTTAACAAGCCAGACGACAAATAAATTTTATTTAATTAGAAGAATTTCGTAAAGATAAAGTTTTTTTTATAACTCTATAAAATCTATTAAATTAAATAACCTCGTGTAATCTTATTTTATATTATTTATTATTTTATTATTATTTTTCATAATGTTTTATACTCTTTGTACTTCTATTATTTTCATAATGCTAGTGGAAAAAAAGAATTTTATTAAATTAATGCAAAAAATATTTGCAATACAATAATGCTCTAAAAATTATTTATTCTTTTTTGTTGTGTATGATAAGAATATATTAAAAGTGTAACTTAGCTTAATTTAATATCCTATATGAAAAAAATTTTTACATATAATGTAAACTGGAAACATTGAAAATAATAAAAACAAATAAATTTAAATTGCAGTTTCTATTGATCATAAATAGTTTGTATGTGTATTGTGCATTTGGAGTTATTAACAATTGTCATCATCACAGAGCGCACTTGTGTACCTAATTATAATTAGTACATAGCAAGTGCAACAATAATTGGTATAATATTCTTCTTATTAAGTACACTTAAAGTTTACTAGAATCATGACTTTTTTTTAATGACTTATCGCATCATAATACTTACATTATCTTCATCGGAATATTTTTACATAATTCTTTTTTACATTTCTGAATGAGTTCGCTGCTCTGTACGTGAATTAAAGGTCTTCAAGCTCGGTTTCAACACAGAGAACATTTTTTCTGTCGCAGTTGGATGAATACTCATTTGTAATTCTGTTAACGATTCTTCTGTCTAAAAAAAAAAACTTTAATTATATGCAATATTATAATATATATGAAACATTTTGAAAATATTTTACTTGTCTAAGCAATTGTGCAGCAGTATGTAATACTCTTTGCCATTTTCTCATTTCTATATTATGCAAACTTTCTTGTTGTTGTAATAAGTGAATCCAATCTTCATCGGTTTTTGGCGTATTTCTACACATTAAAGCATTTTAAATATTAACATAAATATGAATTAAATACTATAAAATATCAATAATACATACTTTAATACATGTAAATCCATAATAGTATAGGCTGCTGCTTCTTCCAAACTCCATAATTTATAATATAATAAACCATTAATTATCATCAAACATAAGACAGCAATCAACAGCATTGAGCTAATTATCATATTAGAGTCACCTCGAGTAGCAGGAACTGTACATAAAAAATTGTATGTTATTTTTAAGGCATGAATACCATAATTCTAATTTTATATTTTAATAGATTATTGTACCATTGATTTCATACCAGTATTATCGTTAATATGTGGCAAATTTAAAGAATTTTGTAGAGTGGAAGACGTATGATCTGAGGAATGAGTTTGTAAAGAAATACCAGGACGACGTCTTCTTCTTGCTTTTCTTTTTACTCCTCCACTTCCACTATTTTCTTCACATTCCATAGTTAACGCTTTTATTAAGCTCGAAAAATATTCATCTAATCCAGCCCAACAATTTTTCTCAATAACGCCTGTTATTGATTAAGATATATAATTACCACTTATACATAAAATCAACACATATGATAAATTCTTACTTTTTACAAAACCCCATACATTCTTTTTGTACTTTATTTGAGCATAAATTACAATACTTGTTTCATTTTCAGAAATGCTCATAATGCAATAGTGGATTAATACAGAAAATGAATCTGCATATGGAATTCCAGCATTCACGCTTTCTACATCAATGCTGTATAAATGACCTGGTCTGCTACATGGCAACATAATCTAAAAATTCATTATAAGTCAACATTATGTATAACTGAAATTGATCGAAGCAATCTGTAATAAATATATATTTAATTAATAACAGTTTCATGAAAGTAACCTGAGTTTCTGAAATATGAGAAGTTCTTGGTCCAATAGCTTGAGATAGTGCTATTGTAAATGACAGATTTCTAACTTTTTGACCAGTTTGTTCATTTTGAGTCCATTCTGATTGTACTAAATCTAAATAAACAAAAAAAAATTGATAAGATAATGCCATAAATTAAGATTTTATGTCAAAAATAAGTAAATTGCAAAAGTATTTCTACATTTTAATTACATTATTCTTACAGATTTTTTTGTAAATATGTAATTTCTATATCTTACCAGTAGTTTTACGAGCAGTTTGAAAATCTAAGAAAAATTTTGAATTTGTAAACAATAAGGTAAATAATTGATCGATGTGAACAGGAAGCGTGGCCTTGCTTATTTGACGACCTTCATGTGGTGAAGTACATACTATACTGCTTCGAACACCTAATTTTACTGAAATCATAATTTAATATTTTTTATATAATACTATGGAAAATAATTTCATTGCTATTAACAAAGCTAGCAATATAATTTTAAAGTAAAATGTTATAAAACATAATTATTAGATATATAATTCTTAAATAATATTTTTATCATGTACAAGTTACATATAACTATACCTTTTAACTCTAGTTTCAATGAAATGTTGGAAAAATAACCAAGCAATCTTGTTTTTAAAAACTGTCTATAATAACTATTATAAAGTATAGGTAGTAAAATGCTAGTTTCAATAAGAAATTCTCCAATAGTAATTGGATAAAAGTAATAATATGCAACTAATTTCATTATAAATATTATTACTTACTCTTATAGAACAAAAATAGTAATTTTATAAAACGAAATTATTTATTGACATGTTTGGGCCTATATTTTGACTTATCTTAATATTATGTTTCTTAGATTAATAAGAATAAAACAAATGTATAACAAAATTTACAACTAAATAATTATATGAATTTAATATATAATTTAAATATACATATATTGATCATTAATCTAAAAAACATAATATACGTTATAATTTAATTTTTTTTAATTTTTTTAAATACACATTGTTAAACTAATTATTAAAAAATTATCTGATACCTATAAAATTATACATGACATATTTTTTATTTTATAAAATTAGAATATTAAATATAAATACATCTTTAAAAATTATGAACTTATAAAATAAATATTACGTTCAAATATATTATATTCTTCCGTAGTAGAGAAATTTTAAAAAAGGATTTGACAAAAAGCATTGCTATTAAAAACTTACATGCATGTTTTTCTGCTTCACTTTCCGTTGTATCACTCAGGTCAGTTGCATCAATAATAGGATCTGGTCGAGGCAAATGATGAACTTCTGCTTTTGTTTCAGTGATTGTATCTGGCACTCCAATTACTGAATGTTCCACATTACCACTTTCTACCTTTAATTTAAAGCACAACAATGAAATTAAAATTAATGCAGGATATTGAAAAATAAAAATCTTGCACTAATTGAAAAAGCATCCTGCATTAATCTTTGATAAATATAAATTACCTCAGAAAAAGATTCTACAGATAATCTTGTTGATAATTTCTCTTCATCAGCTGGTGGTAATGGAGGAACATAATCTTCATCATCTGATGTTAAACCCAATTCATCTCCGTAACAAGAATGTACAAGTTGCCACATTTCAGGTGCATTCATTGGCTTGAACAATTAATTTCTTATTTAAATATTTACAATTAATTACATATTTATATAATTAGTTATATACAATAAGTAATAATTAGTTATATTAATTACATATTTAAATATTTAGTTATATCAACGATTGTTATATTAACTTTAATGAAATTAATTTAAATAAATGTTTGCACTGTTTTCTAATATCATTACTTTGTAACGTTATAAATATTTACCTCGCCAATAAGAGCATTTTGCCATACACGAAACAACATTACATATGTTTTATCTCTTGCACCAAAAGATGTCAGGAAAAACTTATCAGTGGCAGTGCATATTAAAATTGCATTAGGAATCACAAGTGCAGTTTTTTCTTTGGTAATAGATGTAACATCCTTCCAACGTAAACATACTAGAGTTTCCCAACTAAAAATATTTGCATAAAAGCACACATAATTTTGAGATACATAGAGTCTTCCATGAACTAATATTTCACGCTGGAGTGCACATGAATAATCTAAAAATTATGTACTGTTACGCACACATATTTACAATCTAATACGATTAATATTAATATTATTATAATAATAAAAATTATTTCTTAATAGATATCAATAATGATTTACTGTATAAATCTGTTAAAATTAACTACTTACCAACGACTAATCTTTCATCATCCGGCACATCTTTAAAAATACGCTTAAAGTCATCTGATCTAGATTTGTACGTTGGATATAAAACGTGATACCAAGATTTCTTTTTATTTCGTTCACTACTCCGTGTTTCTTTCTTTCCATCATGTGAACTTTTTATTATAGTTTGGGAAGAATCTGATGATTTGTTCGTCACATCCTGTTGTTGCTACATGTTTTTAAGATGAAACACAAATTATCTTGAAACAAAAGAAATTTTGCAATGATGGAAGATATTTCCACAGTAATATCTTACATATACCTGATCATCCAGTTTGTTCACATTATTAGATTCTTTGGTATTTGAATCATGATTTGCTTTGGAGTGATCTCGTTTATTACGTACTTTTGGACTAGGACGTGGAGACAAATTTGGACTTGAAACTGGGCTATTTTTTTCTCCACTGCCAGTACATGCCTCTTGAACATTATCCGATATACCGTTACCTATGTTCATTGTTGGATTCTGACTTTCTAACCCAGTGGAGCTTACATTAGTCATAACTTCACGGCTAGATATTAGCAAATCTTCCACCGACTTGTTCCTATTAAAATAAAGTTGCAAATCATTCAAAATAAGAGCACGCTGAAACAGCTGTTTTAAAATAAGAATACAAAACAAATGAATAAAGAATACGAAAACATAAAGTAATTGAGATAAGAACATTAGCGTAAAATTCTTTGTAAAGTTACATACATGTTTGTAGTTGGATACTTTTGGACAGACTCCACTTCAAAGTACATAATAATTATACAATATATTTTTACAGTAAATTTTGTCTGGTGGATCTACGAACTTGTCACAGTACAGAACGATAACATTACAATACAATGGTATACCAATAATATAGCTCACTATTTTCACTGTTAATACATTTGGAAATATAACATACGCATACGCATGATTTTTTACGAACGTTGCGGCAATGATAATCCATTTCAAGTAAAAACATGAATTGTTACGAAGTATGCATCAATTGTCATTCACGCAAACTTGTATGTTTCTATCAAGATTTTTAATCATCAAGTTCCCACTTTCTTATCAAGATCTTTATCAATGGGTATCGCTGTTTAAAACAGAAACAAAAAACACTAGAGCACGTACTTTAAAAACGACCCACCATATTGAAATGCTATGTTCCTTGTTCCAGTAGTGATGTAGATTAAAATTTTCAAAAAATTACGACGAATGTAATGGACGTAAACACAATGTAGTAATTTAGTTAACATCTAGTGGCATAAAAATAGAATAGAATATACGAACTATTTAGAGGATCGAATAAACTTTACGAATCTAATTGTAGCGTCTTCGTAATTGCATATTTTTCTTTTTTTCTTTTTCAAATTAATATATGTGTTAAATAATAATACAGTCAACAAGTACGCGCAGTAACAAAATTTTTCGGGAAAACTTCACGTGCGATATATAATTATAGATTATTGAGAAATAATCAATATTGGTATTGATAGCGCAATGTTTTCAACGCGAATATTTACATAATAGTTTTCATGAATACCGCAGATTTGTCAAATAATTGCACGTTTTATTTTTATATTTCAAAAAATTGTATATTTCACATGCGTAAGACGTGTTATTAGCTGAAAGCGAAACGACGTTATGACTATCAGGAAATAATAAATATTAGTGCTTGTTGCATTATCGCACCGCGCTGTTACTCAGTGATCGAAGACTATTTCAAAAGCCATGTAGCACAAGTCCGTTGCAAGTAGTTGCTTTTATTAATCTTGAAACTCACCACCGTTCAAACTTCCACTTGTTCATTTTGATTGAATTTAAGAAATTAAAGTGCAATTTAAATCTTGATCATGGAATTTACGAAGCCTAATCGACCCAGTAGATGCACGTGGAAATTAAATGCAACAAATTCGCCGCATGCATGTAGAGTGGAGTAAGTTTATAACAAAATTATAACAAAAGAAAAGAAAGACTAGAAGCATCGTGTAGTTTAATTGAAATTATTGTCTCAAATACAAAATAAATAGGATAAATAGGAAAATTATAATTAAATAATATTTCGCGATGTAAGAAGGACGTAACCAACGTAATAATTCGTATTTATTTGATCGTGTTGTTGAATAAGTATTTCGTCTAATCATCGAATGTAAATCTAATAATCACGTCGTTATATAATTGATTTATTTTATTTTTTTTCATTCATGTAGGTTATATTTTTTTGTAAATAAATATTACGTTTCTTGATAAAGAGAATACTGGATATATCACAAGACATGTGTTTTCTATTTTCATTCATCAATATGCGTGTGTATGTCAAAAATTTTATTTTTACACTTGTTCATTGTTAGTATACTATTAAACTAATATCATGATGACGATGATAATGATGAATGATCAGTCTCTGAATTTTAAATTATGGCAAAGGACTATAATTTATGATAATTTTTTTTTATAAATAAAATTTCAATTACAAGAAGTTCAATTTTGTAAGATAAGCGCCACCTAACAGTGCAACTTGAAATAAATTATTTAAAAAATACATTTTTGAAATATTTAATTTAAAATGTTCAAGTAACCAGAGAGAAGATTATTCAACATTTTATCTCTCTTTTTTATTATATTTTTATAATTTTTTTAAAATTAAGAAGTACCTCTTGCTAGGCAATAATTTTGTATTACATTTAAATTAATTGAACATTTGAATAAAATGTAATATTATTATTCTTAATACTTATATAATATATTTATCTGCTTTCTTGTATAAAAATTCATATTTTATGGAGTTTCTTTAAAATTAAACGTTACTTGTATTATTTAATTAACATATGTTTTTTATTTCAGAAATGGCAATCATACTAAGATACTTCCTGATATTTTAACTACTATTGGACAAACTCCTCTCATAAAACTAAATAATATTCCCAAATCTTACGCGATTAAATGTGAAATGTGTTAGTATAAATTTTGTATGGTGTCATTTAATATGGTGTTATATGATATGATAAATATAATTTTTATTTTTAGATGTAAAATGTGAATTTCTTAATCCTGGTGGTTCTGTAAAAGATAGAATTGCGTATAGAATGGTTCAAGATGCGGAAGAGGCAGGTCTGTTAAAACCAGGATCCACTATCATCGAACCTACAAGTGGTAATACTGGAATTGGTTTAGCAATGGCTGCTGCAGTTAGAGGATATAGATGCATTATTGTTATGCCAGAAAAAATGTCTGATGAGAAAGTATCAACACTTTATGCACTTGGTGCTAAAATTGTTCGAACTCCAACAGAAGCAAGTTGGGATAGTCCGGAAGCACATATTAGAGTTGCACAAAAATTACAAAAAGAAATACCAAATAGCATTATTCTTGATCAGGTAATATCTTGTTAATATGTATGTACAGTATATTATATCATATTGTTTTATTATTTTATATTTATAATACATTATATTGCTTAGTATACTAACCCTGGAAATCCATTGGCCCATTATGATCAAACAGCAACTGAAATTTGGAAGCAGTGTGATGGAAAATTAGATTATTTGGTAGCTGGTGCGGGTACAGGTGGTACTATTTCAGGTGTAGGACGAAAACTGAAAGAATTGTCACAAGATATAAAAATTATTGCTGCAGATCCCAAAGGAAGTATTTTAGATCCAGAATCAAAAGATGAAGTTGGTTTTTATGAAGTAGAAGGAATTGGGTATAATATTTCTTTCTATTTTATTCTATTTTACTAATTCTATTATATTTGAAATATAATATTTTTTTCCATATTAAACGATCAATAAAATTGTTTTTAGCTATGATTTTATACCTACAGTGTTAGATCATAGTGTTATTGATAAATGGGTAAAAACTGACGATTATGAATCATTGAATAATGCCAGAAAGCTTATACATCAAGAAGGTTTATTGTGCGGTGCTAGTAGTGGTGCTGCACTTGCAGCTGCTCTTAAAATAGCTAAAGACGTTCCTGAAGGAAAACGTATGGTTATTATTTTACCTGATGGAATACGAAATTATTTAACTAAATTTGCATCAGACCATTGGATGGAAGCTAAAGGATTTTTGGTAAATCATAATTTTTACATGCATCTTCTTATTGTAAAATTAAATAATGAATTATTGATTAAATAATGAATTACAGCAACCCATATGTCAAAATGAAACAAATAAATGGTGGTGGAATGTGAAAATTTCGAACTTAACTTTTGATAAACAATCTTTGTTGAAAGAAAATACAATAACGTGTCAAGAAGCTATTCATATGATTAAGAAAGCAGATTTACAATTATTACTTATTAGCGATAATAACATACATATAAAAGGTGTTATTAGTTTGAATAAACTTATGTCAAATATAATATCTGGTACAGTAAAATGTACAGATTTTGTAGAAAAGACTATGATTAAACAATATGTTAAAGTTAAATACTCAGCATCTCTTGGATATTTATCACGAATTCTTGAAAAAGAACCATATGCGGTAATTTTAGATGATAAATGTAACGATGCTTTTGTTGGGATTGTAAACCAGTTTCATATTTTAGATTTTATTACCAAAAATAACGGTACAGTATCTAATAATTATTTAACAACTTAAATCTTAGATATTAACATATAATTATTAAATCAATTTTAAAATTATTTTAATGAATTATTTGATTACAATCGTATTTTCTATATTTTTTATTTTTATTATACTACAAATACAAATTGGATGTACTTAGATTATGTACTTAAATTAAATACATATTGCGTTTAAAGTACAAATAGTTAAAAATATAGAAACTATTAGATAACTAATTTTACATACTTAATTTATATATTAAAATATACGATTTGTAAAATATAAATAAAACGTATGTTTTAATGTATTACCTATTATAGCTAAAACATAAAACTATTTTATTTGTGAAATTAATATGAAAAAATTATTTTGCAAGACTTTACTACTTTTTATAAATGAATGATATTACAAATAATATTCTTTTCTGATTTTGATCTAATTTTCTATTTTTACTTGTGAAAAATCCAACTATTTCATATACTCTTTCATAACATGCATGAACTTTTATTATACATATTCTGCATTTATTAATATTAAATTCTTTGAACTTGTACATGAAATTTACAACTTGGTAATGTAGAAATTTCTGCATTAACAGTGCTAATAATTCCAAGATTTGCTAAACTTCCTCTTAAAAGTCCACAAGTAAATGTCAATAAACGTGGAGTTTCTTGAAGATATTGCTTGTTACTGTTAGTACCTACTTTATTCAGTAATCGAAATGAATTGTCTTGTAATACATATACACCATGATGATTTGTTCTTAAATTGTCGATTTGTTTATGATAAAGGCTGGACCAAAAATCAGTACAAATAAATTTTATCATATCCAATTCATCTTTGAATCGATTCCATTCCCGTGTCAATCGTTCAATAATTCTGTACCCAACACTGAATCCCATCCATTCTAGTCGCGATAGCTCTTCTTCCCCTTCCTTTATATATTAAACAAGTTAATTAAATTAAATTATTATAAATAGGATATTAAAGTTATAATGTTTATAATTTAAAAATTTTCAAAAATCATAATCTAAATATCAAAACAAGTTAATATTGAACTCTATAATTTCTGATATATTAAAAAATTAATAATTATTCATACCAATAATATTGTAAAAAAACATTAAGCATTTATGGTTTCTTTTTATAATAAATAACAGAGATTTTTAGAATTTAAAATATACTAATTATACGTTTACAGAGCTAAAATACTTTTTTGTATATTTTTCATTTGATAATATGTATTTTTAAATGCATTGTGATTTGTGAGTAGTTTTACTACTCTATTATCTTAAAATGTTAAAATTTTTTATTATCTTATCAATATTAAAAAATTTTATATAAAAGAATATTCTGTTACACAACTATTACACAAGTATTAGTAAAATATAAGGATACAAATAAATAAACTTACAGACACTTACATCAGATTAAACGAAATTATCAAATTATTACTAAATTTATTATATTTTTTATAATTACCTTATTTTTACATGTTTTACTCAGAGCATAATTAACCATCTCAGCGTGTAAATATTCAAAAAGACATTCATCAGCTTCACCAGATGTGTGTAAGTTAATTTTCGTGTCAATTATTTGTTGCCTCATTTTGATATTTTTAAAAATCAGAAAGTAGTATTATAACATAGAATATATAATCAACATACAATATATGAATATTATATAGATTATTTTATACTCATGAAAATAAAGACAAATTTATTTATGTGTTTACTATTTATACAATATGATACAAACACTTAACCTCACTTGTCATATTTCTATTACAGCGCCAGTGAAACGGCGAAGTATGCAATTAAAAATCTAATAAAATGAATGCGAATGTATTATTAAGGGATTAGTTTTAGGCGGGAAACATCCAGAACTTTGTCAGGTAAATGTTTTTTGCATTAATTTAATAAAAATTTTTTTTTTCCACTAGCATTATGAAAATAACATAAGTACAAAGAGTATAAAACATTATGAAAAATAATAATAAACTAATAAATAATATAAAATAAGATCATATGAGGTTATTTAATTCAATAGACGTACAGAGTTATAAAAAAACCTTTATCTTTACGAAATTTTTTTAATTAAATAAAATTTATTTCTCGTCTGGCTTGTTAAATACAAGAGTATAGCCGCATTTGCCACAATAGTGGCGGTCTTCCATTGCGGCCATAAAGACTCCTGCACCACACTGTTCCATAGGACATTCTCTTCTCAGCCTATGGATCTTTCCGTTCTCATCCACCTATTAAACAAAATTTAAAGTTTTATTTGTTTTTTTTTTTTATTAATTCCAATTTCTCCGACCTAGTGAGTTTTTCTACAATTCAAGTCAATTAAATTAAAATTAGAATGATCACCTTGTAAAATTTCAATACAGCCAGTTTAACCTTCTTCTTTTTGTGTTTGATTTTTTTAGGAGTAGAATAATTCTTCTTCTTCCGCTTTTTCGCTCCGCCTCTTAAACGAAGCACTAAATGCAATGTGGATTCCTTCTGAATATTATAATCAGACAGGGTTCTACCATCTTCCAGTTGTTTTCCAGCAAAGATTAATCTCTGCTGATCCGGTGGAATCCCTAAAATTGAAACAATTGCAAATTTAAGATTTAAGAAACGTTCAAGGAAATTGAAGGAATATTCAGTATATTTTTCAAACGTTACCTTCCTTATCTTGAATTTTTGTTTTCACATTTTCAATGGTATCTGACGCCTCGACTTCGAGCGTGATAGTTTTTCCTGTTAGAGTTTTAACAAATATCTGCATGATGAATTTGTAACTGCAAAACAACAAAAAATTTATTTATTTTCCGCAATTTGAAATTTTTATGATGAAGATATTATCTACTTATCTAATAAGGAAATAGGAAGGAAATAAGGAAAGAGATAACAGTGATAGATTGTATCTGATTTTCACGCTTTTGTGCAGTACGACGTCACTGTATTTAAAACAAATATGATACTCTTATAATACTCATATAGGCAAATAATTTTAATTTATTTATTTTAATTTAATTTTAAAATACGCAAATAATTTCTTTTACCAGTAAACGAAATATTAAATTATAAATTATGATAAATTATACTCGCATAATTTCTTTGGAAAACATTTACAACCATCTTATCCTATACATGCCATGTGTTGAATTTTCATACATATAAATAATGAAATATTACTACTGTAAACGTAAGGACTTAAAAAAAAAATGTGTACAAAGTAATTAGGTAATAGATGTTAAAATAATTACAATTTATCAATAATTTCTAGTATTTCTAACTTAACTTACCTTCACCTATTCCATGATTATGTAAAAAAGAACTGGAAAATGGAAGACGAAGTTAAAGAAGGAACAGCGTCATCTGGTGTCATAAAACGTAAAGTGAAATTTAAATCTAGTATACAAAACAATTAATGCATTAATATAACAATATAAATTCGTTAATAGTAAAGATATTACTTAACACTGAGCTACTATTGTGATTATATTGAACAAATTTGAAATCAAACTAAAAAATATATATAGAAAATACAAACTTAATAATATAAAGTTACTAAACATAGAGTTACTAAAGTTTACAGAAATTAAAAATGATGTCATTGAATTAGGAGGTTATTAACATAATAAATAAGTATGTAATTTTTGTAAAATTTACAAATAATGTAATAAAAATTTTCTATTAAAAATAATTGTATTTTATGTTGAAAAAGCATTGTTTTCATTTATGTTCTAATAATATAAACAATTGCTTTTCCAATTAATTGAATTCTATTTGTTCATGTCTGAGGTTCCATCTTGACTATACGTTGAGTTATACCACTTTTTTTTATGATTTTGTTTTAGTAATTTTGTTTTGTTTTATTTCATTTTATTTGATGCAATTTTGCTTCATTTTACTTTATTCTGCTTTATTCTACTTTATCCTACTTTAGTTTACTACATTCTACTTCATTCTAACATAATCGATATTTCTCACAATCGATCGATTGAAATTGAAACATAGAAGCGTTACTTTTAGGCGAGAGGCATGTCGAATAAAAATCACAATTAATAGCTCTTAAACTCGTTTTTATATTATCGAATACGTCTACGAATAAGAACAGTAAGTATTATTTAAAAAGGATTATTATATACTTGCTTGTGTATTGCCGATCTATGATTTAGAACTGTAAGCATTATGTCAAAAAGTTACGATATGTTATACTGTATTCAATTATCATTGTTGGTGATTGAATATACGTATTTTTATATATAATAAATAATGACTCATGAAAATATTTAAGTCCTATCATACAAAACTTCACGCGCATTTGCATTTATCAATTTAATCAATTCTATTTCATTAAATTAAATTAAATTTGTAAATATATACAGTATATACAGTATATACGCTAGATACGATATTATATATATATGCTTGCTGTTCGAAATATTCTAGAATATTTTGTTCTCCATAAATCAACCAATCCTGTTCGTGCATATTCGGCCCCCCACCCTTCCAAATTAGTTCGCGACGTGAATCTATTGAGCGAGGGACTAGTTCATTATTTAAAATCATAGTGTTAAGAAGTATCTGTGTCGTGACATATTGTCATCTTCGTCCTCTCAAGCTATATATCCACGCTATGCTTAACTTCGTTATTAACGTATGTTTTAATCCAATAAGATATTAAATTTATCATAATTTATATTACGTATTGTCTTCCTTTCTCGAATCATCTTAGTTCGTGAGCTTTCAAAACAGCACTTTGACTTTGATTTGTTTCATTTCTATATAATTTATACCTTGCAGACATTTATTTGAAAGTTTTATTTGATTTTCTTTTCTGCAGATTACTGAACGCCGCAAGATCAAAAAGAATGCACGTTAATTAATGATACATCTGACACGTTTTCATGGAGGTATAATAATATTTGATTTATTTTAACAAAAGAAGACGTTTTTATTTCCTCTTTTTATTGGAAATGAACGTTTATTTAATATTCAGCCAATATATATTGTTAATAATGAGGGACAAGTTCAAACGTGTTCTGCGCATTGCGTCGTTTGAATACTGCGCATTTCGGTTAACTGACCAAAAAAACGCACCATATTTGATTAGTACGAAATATATTTAAAACGTTAAATATTTATACTTTTTGCAAATTGTATTACAGAATAGTTATAGATATTTAATAATAATAGAAAATATTTTATGGTGTATAACAATATTTTACATGTGTATTAAGTGAATAATCTTCTTATTTATGATAGATAATCAATAATCATTATTTAATTCTATCAATAATTTTTTTGTTTTAGATTATTCATAAACATTATTTTACCCTGTTCTCTGGAAATGATATAGCGAGGATATATGTATAAAGGATATATGCTTTAAAATTAAGAATGTAAGAATCTTTGCATATTGTAGTCCAATTTGTTTTATTACTTGTATTTTTTAAAATAATTGTTAATTAGGAAATAAAGTCTAATTTTTAATTTTTAGACTAAAGTTTTCATAAATGTTTAATTATTTCAAATTTCTTGAACCATCATTATATTATAGAAATTATATATTTTATTAAATGTATTTATTACAATTTGTATTATTATCATATCTTATAGATGTATATTAAAGGTTTATCACTTCTTCTTCATCTTCCCGTTCCTTCGAAAGGACCTACTGCTATTTTAAAGAATGTGAGTATTAATTAGGAAATCGAATCTGGAAATTTTTTATTTTCTAACTGAATATTCATTAATAGTCATTAATTATTATTTGAAACTTTTCAAATATTTCTTTAAAGACAAATTGCAATATTGTTTTTTTTAGAGTTCTTGCAATGTCCACTTCTGGGATTCAGCTCTTTATTATTTAATGGATTTCATGATTTCTTCGTATGGATGCTGTATACACAATAACGACGTCTTTTACATCTATTCGTGAGTCGCATGCTTTTCTTTTCCTCTGGTCACCCAATCATATCGTAGGATGAAAGATTCGAATCGACACGGGTGACTGGTTGCATTATGTAGAATTTGACACAGAATTTTGAGCATAGTGACCACGGGTATTAATTATACCCGTTTTCTTGTTGATTTAGGATAGGTTTTCTTGCACATCGCGATTTTTTTTTTGTTAATGATAATGTAATATTAATTAATACAACTAATATATTGATAGTACATTTTACTTTTTTCAACATTATATAAGGTATTTAATTTGATGTATTAGTTCCAAGTTACAAAAGAATTTTATCTTTACAAAATTCTTTCATTAAATAAAATTTATTTCTCGTCTGGCTTGTTAAACACGAGAGTATAACCGCATTTGCCACAATAGTGGCGGTCTTCCATTGCGGCCATAAAGACTCCTGCACCACACTGTTCCATGGGACATTCTCTTCTCAACCTATGGATCTTTCCGTTCTCATCCACCTATTAAACAAAATTTAAAGTTTTATTTGTTTTTTTTTTTTATTAATTCCAATTTCTCCGACCTAATGAGTTTTTCTACAATTCAAGTCAATTAAATTAAAGTTAGAATGATTAATGCAATACCTTGTAAAATTTCAATACAGCCAGTTTAACCTTCTTCTTTTTGTGTTTGATTTTTTTAGGAGTAGAATAATTCTTCTTCTTTCGCTTTTTCGCTCCGCCTCTTAAACGAAGCACTAAATGCAATGTGGATTCCTTCTGAATATTATAATCAGACAGGGTTCTACCATCTTCCAGTTGTTTTCCAGCAAAGATTAATCTCTGCTGATCCGGTGGAATCCCTAAAATTGAAACAATTGCAAATTTAAGATTTAAGAAACGTTCAAGGAAATTGAAGGAATATTCAGTATATTTTTCAAACGTTACCTTCCTTATCTTGAATTTTTGTTTTCACATTTTCAATGGTATCTGACGCTTCGACTTCGAGCGTGATAGTTTTTCCTGTTAGAGTTTTAACAAATATCTGCATGATGAATTTGTAACTGGAAAACAACAAAAAATTTATTTGTTTTCCGCAATTTGAAATTTTTATGATGAAGATATTATCTACTTATAATAAGGAAATAGGAAGGAAATAAGGAAAGAGATAACAGTGATAGATTGTATCTGATTTTCACGCTTTTGTGCAGTACAACGTCACTGTATTTAAAACAAATATATATACTATATGAAATATTATATGTTAATATTAACAGTATGGTCTAACTTTTTAAAAAATTCAATTAAAACTTAACTATTCATTCAACACGCATAAACTGTTTTTTACAATATATTTACTATTAAAGAATTTATATTGTTAATTAATGCATTAATTGTTTTGTGTACTTCATACTCTTATAATACTCATATAGGCAAATAATTTTAATTTATTTATTTTAATTTAATTTAATTTAAAATACGTAAATAATTTCTTTTACCAGTAAACGAAATATTAAATTATAAATTATGATAAATTATACTCGCATAATTTCTTTGGAAAACATTTACAACCATCTTATCCTATACATGCCATGTGTTGAATTTTCATACATATAAATAATGAAATATTACTACTGTAAACGTAAGGACTTAAAAAAAAAATGTGTACAAAGTAATTAAGTAATAGATGTTAAAATAATTACAATTTATCAATAATTTCTAGTATTTCTAACTTAACTTACCTTCACCTATTCCATGATCATATAAAAAAGAACTGAAAAATGGAAGACGAAGTTGAAGAAGGAACAGCGTCATCTAGTGTCATAAAACGTAAAGTGAAATTTAAGTCTAGTACACAAAACAATTAATGCATTAATTAACAATATAAATTCTTTAATAGTAAAGATATATATTGTAAAAAACAGTTTATGCGTGTTGAATGAATAGTTAAGTTTTAATTGAATTTTTCAAAAAGTTAGACCATACTGTTAATATTAACATATAATATTTCATATAGTATATATACCTTCATTTTTTATATTCTAACGGAATTAAAACGTAAAAAGTAGTTAAGACGTAAAAAACAAAAAATAATTCGTAAACAGTAAGTAGTGTTATTATAATAGAAAGTCGTAAAGCAACATCTATTATTTATATATTTCATGGACATGTCATTTATGTGTAAATAAGCGCAAAATTTGAAAATAGATATTAAATATATGTTATAAACATATAAATATATGTTACAAAAATATGTTAAATATATATTAAATATATTAAATATATAAAAATATATTAAATGTAGGGAAAATTTTAAGAGATTTGGAAAAGATACAAATGAAATTATATATCAAAATGAAAATAATCTTGTTTAAGTTATATGTTATTTGTTTTCACAGTATATTATTTTGCTCATTCTTGTTGAAAATTATTTCATATCTTATATTATTCTATATATCATATTAAGGATCACACACACACACACACACACACACACACACGTGCGCGCGCGCGAAATAATATATAGGAAAATTAACATAAATAAATCTTTATTTAGAAAATAATAATATCTAATTTTATCCCATATTTTAATTCTAAATTCAGTAATTTGATGAAATTGTCTAACAACAAGCACAGTTTTATGTGCAAGAAGACAGAATCAAAGCTTTAGTTTTAAATGTTCCTTTTTTCCAATAATAAGCTTCGATAATGAGATCGATCAAAATTATGTAGAATCATTTGAAATATTATTAATATTATTTTATTACATACCGTTAAATTAAATTCATTAAATAAATATAGGAAACTGCAGCGCCAATGAAACGGTGAAATACGGAAGTTAGCTACTGCGATTCTCGATTGGAATCGATATTTCTTCCAATCAATTTAATATTGGAATGGCGAATATGTAACGTAGAAGTATCAGTTTTAGGCGGGAACCGGTACGAAGAAGTTTATCCAGAAATTGTCAGGTAAAAAACTGCCATCCGTATTATTTAGATTTTTTAGACTTATTTTTATTTAAAAGTATTATTTGTATTCACTGCAATCGTTTGTTAAACATGATGTATGTATTTGTATATGTTAAACATGAATGTACGTATGTATTTGTATGTATTTCCTAATGGTTTTCATTCAAATATAGCTTTTTATTAATAATTAATAAAACTATCGTTATTCTATTGTTATTGTGTAACTATTAAAGTTGTTTATTCATAAATTTAAATTTCCTGTCTATTCCAGACCAAATCCTGTTCGTCCAAATTCCACTAAACCTCACTAAATTAATTCGCGACGTGAATCTGTCGCTTGGATGATTGGTCCAATATTGAAGATCGCAGTGTTAAGTTAATTATACGTGTCATTCACGTATGTATAATAATTCGTCGTATGTAAAAATAAATATCATTGAATGAAACAATATCAGGATTGTTGAAGTGGTTCACTCTTTAATATAAAATCAGGTTAATTGTTCTGCAATCTTTTTTCCCGAAATTATAACAGTTTAAAGTATTGATAATTTTTTATATCTAGCGTATGAATATTTTCGTTCTCTTCGAAAGAATGTATATCATAAATTTTGTGTAACTGATTTAGATCAAAGTTTTTTTATTTTTTATTTCAAGTTATTATTTCGTGCGAAACATGCGATTACAGCGCCAACGATCGAAGTACGCAATACACTTCCTACGATTCTTGAACATATCGATATTTTTCACGATCGATTTTAAAGCGCGAACAATGGCGGAAGGAAGCACACCTCGTCTGTAAAGAACAAAGTGTTATCTAGAAAAATCATCCAGAACGAAGTATTATCCAGAAGTTCTCAGGTAAAAATTTAAATCAATAGCTGCAAGATTTGTGTTTGTGTTATGAATTTTTCAGTTAAGCTTGTACTTCTAACTTTAACTTACCGAAATTTGCCAGATGATCAAAAACGCATAAAAGTGCATAATTTTTAGTCCCCTAAAGTTAGTAAATTATTATTAGTAAGTTATTACACATAACTTTCGACTATTAAATAAATAATAAGCATATAAGGATATAAACATTTAAACAGAACATACTATGCCAAAAGTTATTTATAATTTTATGTTTTTAAAATTTAATTTCAACTCTAACCAGTAGAAATATTCTAACCTTGTAATTGATTAACGCATATATATGCACGCCAAGAAAGTAAGAATTCTTCATTATTTCTAACTTAAGATTTTGCTTTACTTTTAAACATAAATTTTGATGTTTTCGTTACAGATATTTACACTTTCCACTTCCCTTAATCATCTAAGGACCTTGCGATGCTTTAAAAGCTAAAAATGTAAGTATTTTAACTTGTTGTACTTGAATTCTATTTTCTATAGTTTTTATTGAAGTCGAATATAAAATTATATAAAATTATAAAATTAAAAAATTTCAAATTATTAGTCCCAATTTTTATCATTATTATAATTCAAATTTTCACAAATAACACTGCGTCTTTAGAAATAAAATATTTTTTATTTTTCAAGAAATTTTTCACGACGTTCATTACCATCGTGGAATTCTCAGTGATATCTACTTGATGAAAGTCTTCACGATTCTTTTCCTGCTTCTATGCATCACCGATGATAACGTTCTTCATCACGTGAGTCGCATGCATTTGTGTTCCTCCGGTCACTCAATCATGTCGTAGGACGAATGGTCCGAATCGGCACGGGTGGCTGGTTGTATACGTAGAATTTTTGATGAGCATAGTGACCGCGGGTATTTTTTATATCCGTGAGTAGTAACATTTTTTCATGTTTTTAATGTGTTAGATTAGGATAGGGCTTCTTGCACATCGCGATTTTAACAATTAGAATATATACATTAGAATACATACATTTGTCGTAATTGCTTATAAAATCAAAATATCCCCAATATAAATGTTCGCAAAAGTAAAATATCTATGAGTATTTGAGCATTCCACAGTAGAGAAGACGGATAGCCTCCGACTTCATTGCTGCGAAAGATGCAGTTATTACTTATTGATACATATTTTCGCATAATAATTAATAATTTTCAATTTTATCTTCGTTTTTATCTTCGTAGTATGATTAAATGATTTAATTAATTCAGTTTTATAATTATGAACTGTAGTAGAATTTGAAATACAATAGATTCGAATTCTTCCCGTAGAAAAATGTATGAAATTTTATGTGCAAGAAGATACTTCGCGACAGGCAGACTTTTGAATCGAAGTAACAAGTTTGGACACTGCTTTTACATTTTCGAAAGTATGCTTTGATGAAGAAATCGCCTGAGATTATTCTATAAACATTTAATTTACTTTATAATTGTTTCATTCGCAACTGTATGTACAGTTGTACCATTGCCAATTGTACATTGTAACACGTGCCTAACCTGGACGAATATTTCCAAAGTATTCCCAAATACGTGACAAAGTATGTTTGCGCGTTTTACTCACCATCACTCTTCAATAACACGACGTCTTATTATCGCGTTCTTACAACAATTTCTGGCTCCATCGAGTACGAGTACGCTCTAAGCCTAAACAAATTGTTCATTGTTCAATGTTTTTATTCTCTTGCAACTTGAATAATTTCTGAAAGAGTAGAGTCATTACAGTTTAAAATAAAATGATACGATAGTCCGTTAGATACAAATTACATAAATTAATTATTTTTTTAGCTCAGGATTTTCAGGTTTAACCCTTTCCGTGTTCATTGTCAGGATCTCACTCACGTGCCCAGGTGCTACTTGGGTGGGTGAAAGACATAGGGCACGATGACCATAGTTTGTAATTTTGTAAAAAATTTCTCAGCGACTGACAATGCGTTAGCGTATCGTGCACGACGTATTTTCTGCATGTGTGTGTGTGTGTGTGGTTAGGATGTGGAATTGCGTCGTTGCGTCTATCGTTGCATTCATTATCGAAATATTTAAAGCATTATTTATGCGCTAATTTAAAGAAATATGAACTTATCACAATACTTAAGAAATACACTATAATTACATCATTATTATTATAACTATACTATCAATCGTAATAATGATTCCAAGTCAACTTATACGTGTACTTTTCTATAGAAATTACATATATTTTTTCTTAGTTATTATTATTAGCTGTAAAGATAAACGTGTTTTAATCACGTTTTACGCAATGGTCGCTAGCTATTGTCAGTCGATTTCAGGAAAATGGTACGTAAATTAGAGTGTGAAAGTTGTGCGTTAAACTCGGGTGTCGGAGGTGTCCCGGGACGTCCTCTCTAGTTTAGGTCTCTGCGCCCGGATGGTATGTGTGAGAACCGTGGAGCGAATGTGTTGGTGTGCCTGTTTTGCCATTTTTTAAATATAGGACGATTGCTTAGGATAGGTAGCTTACTTTCTGGTGTGCCTGTGTTTAATTATAAGTAGGTAGGGCCGGGCAGGTTGGCACATTCTCTGGTCGCGTATCCTCTTTTCGCGTGTCCAACCTGTTTCAGGAAATCTAATTTGAAAAATCGACAGTGAAATTGGCACAAATGGAGCATGCCATTTGTTTCTGGTTTTACTCTTCGATTTTTCGAATTTAGTATCGCGGTCGCGGTCGCGGTCGCGGTCGCGGATAGGTCGCGAGTAGGTTCCGAAACGAACGTTCGTGTAGGTATTGCTCGAGCACGCACGTGCGAACGAATAACGATCATTATGATCGTTAGTCGTCCATGTGTATAGGGATCAGCTTTCGCGATTTATATCATTTATATTATTTCATCTTTATTTTTTAGTTTGCGATTAGAAAGACTCGAGCTAGACGTAAGTTTCAGCGGGCATTGCGCTCGAAGAAAGAAGAGGCTAAAAGCCGAAGAGGCCCGGCAAACTGCCACGAAGAGGGTCGCAACAAATGGTTTCTCATCCTATGGATTGAAATGATTCCAGAGCATGGGAAGTCATTCTCGTTACTACTTTCGTTGTTACTATGCTCTCTTAGTATTTGTAGTTGTATTTTTTTTTCTTCTCCATCATCGTTCATCTTCGTTTTGGGCAAATCGCGGTTTTTCTTGTTTTAGTGTTGCGAGAAATTGATCACGGTTTAAATTAGAGTTGCGGAGAAATGATAATCGAATTATAATGTCGCGATTGTCTTTTGCAATTTTGATTTGAATTTTTGTAGTTTCTTAGTATTTTAGTGTTACACACAGTAAAATTTATCTTGCTTTCTATTGTTTTCAATTAAGAAGAATTTGAAGTAACTTTTTGTTCGTACAGTTACATATTCTATATTCTTAGTTCTATATTCTTCATAATTTTCATTCGATATAGTTTTAGAGTTAGTGTTGCGACTAAATTCATCGCGGTTTTCAATTACATATACTCTTACAAGTAGTGTTGCGATACTGTTTCATCGCGATTAGTTTTTCTCTTAGTGTTGCGATAATGAATGGTCGCGTTTCTTGAAATAGCGTTTACAAAATGCCCAAATTCTTCTACTGAATTCGTGGAAGGCTGTTCCTGCTCTTGGATCACCTGATACAACTGCTGTACAGACGTAGTTATTCATCAGCAACCTCAAGCATGGTTGCACTGGACGCGTCCCAATTAGTGTTGCGCATTTTTAGAAATGAGTGCATAGATTGATAGCGTTGCGTACTTATTTTCCGGAGTTTTAGATATGACAAAGCACTCTTCACGTTTGATTCTGAAAATTTCCTGTTTCACAATTAGTGCTAGTGAATTAGTGTTGCGAAACAAGATACGGTTTGTTGCTCGAATTCGTAACGTAAATAATTGTACAGTTTAGTAACCATTCTGGTTATTGTATCGCGGTTTCTTTTTCAGTAATCTAGCCCTTCTGGCTATTCATTTGCTTTTTCTCCAAATGTCGGAACTGTTTTAGTGGTGTGGAATTTTTGCGTTTTTTAAACTAATAATCCAACAAATAAGTTTGTTACAGATTTATCAACTTCCAACTTCTGGTTGGATAAAAGATGGAATAACATGGACTGTGGAATTTACAGGATGAATGAATGATGCTTGGATCCTCTCCTAATGGTAATTAAATATATCTCGTTAAATTTATTTCACAAATCTTTCGACATCAACGAAATATGATGGCACGTAGAATATACTAAATACTCCATGAAAACTCCATGAAATATGCAAAAGATGCTCGTTACAAGATGACTGAAACGAATTTCTGCTTAAATTCTGTTTCTCTAATTCTATTTTAGAGAAACAGATATGAATTTGTAGAAAACAGAAATCTGCTCTCTACCAAATCTTTACAGTTACATTGGTGTATTTGATTGAGGAAATCAATCAGTAGTCTAATGATTTCTGATTGACAATTAAAATATTCGAATATTTGATTATTTCATTGATTCGGTGAAAAATTTACTTTCATTTATTGTTGAAACTTGGTAGGGAAATCGGGGAACTGCAGCCTCGCCCGAAAGGACGAGGTGAGATTCTGGTAGACCAGTGTCCTTGGTAATCTGACTCAGCGGTTCTTTCCTAACTCTACCGTGTCGTTGGCGACAGCGCTAGACTACCTGCTTCTACGTGCTCGAACCTCGATTTGGAACACTGCGAAATGACTGCGAAACTTGGAGACTCGACTCTAGTACAATGAACAAAGTAACAGTAACAACGAACGGAGGAAGAGAGGAGATGAGGGATTCCTAATTTCGTTCCAAGTTCAATAAACATGTATTTGTACAAAATGCGTTCACAATGAATTTACAATGATTAACTAAAACTAGACGCACGCAACTTAAGACTAAGACGTACGCATCCCACGACGTCCCTCGGTGCTCCGCGGGGGGCTCTAATATTTTACTTATCAACTAATTGTTCCTACAGTCCAGTTTAGATCGTGAAATTACAAAAGGAAGGAAATTTTCACGATCTAAGCTGAAGTGTAGGTTCTTTGCGTAGTTCTTAGCTTGATATCGTTTTACAAATTATAAAGTTGTAAAACGATATCAATTACCAGGTCTCACCACGAGGAGGTGACTACGCACGAGACCCGCCCCGGGGCTTACAATACATTCCATCCATACGTACAATCATACAAAACATAAAATGCATACGATCATACAATACGTACAATGCATACAATCATACAATCGTACAATACATACAATATATACAACACATACAATAATTCGCAGCCCTATGATCGCATTCTGTACAAAGACACGTTTATTGAACTTGGAACGAAATTAGGAATCCCTCATCTCCTGCCTTATTTCGCTCGTTGTTGCCATTGTTACTTTGTTCGTTGCACTGGAATCGAGTTTCCAAGTTTCGTAGTCAGTGTGTCGAATCGAGGTTCGAGCATTTAGAGGCAAGTAGTCCAAACCTATCTCACCGACACAGTGGGGTTCGGTGGTACCGCAGTCGATTTACTAAGGACGCTAGACTACAATCTCACCTCGCCCTTTCGGACGAGGCTGCAGTTCCCCGATTCGGCTCAGTGGCTACAAAATTTCGTCGACGAAATTAGGAATCCCTCATCTCCTCTCTTCTTTCGTTCGATGTTGCTATTATTGTTGCTACTTTGTTCGTTGCACTGGAGTGGAGTTTCCAAGTTCCGCAGTCGAATCGAGGTTCGAGCATTTAGAGTAAAGTAGCCAGCGCTACCCCCAACGACATTTGGGGTCCCATGGAACCGCTGAATCGGATTGTCGAGGAAGCTGAACAACAACTCTCACCTCGCCCTTTCGGACAAGGCTGCAGTTCCCCGATTCGGCTCAGTGGCTACAAAACTTGGAGACTCGACCCTAGTGCAAAAAACAAAGTAACAATAGTAACAACGAAGGAAGGAAGAGAGGAGACGAGCGATTCCTAATTTCGTTCCAAGTTTAGTAAACGCGTCTCTGTAGAGAATGCGTTCACAATGAAATTACAGAGATTAACTAAAACTAAACGCACGCAACTTAAAGCTAATGCGCACGCATCCCACGATGTCCCTGCGAGATCCCTCGTCGTCCAACCGTGCCCCGCTGGGGGGTCCAATATTTTACTTATCAACTAATTGATCCTACAGTTCAGTTTAGATCGCGATACAAAGAAATTTTCACGATCTAAACTGAACTACAGGTTGCGTAGTTCTCAGCTTGATATCGTTTTACAAACTTTAACGTTTCTAAAACGATATCAATTACCAGATCTCACCACGAGGAGGTGACTACGCACGAGACCCGCCCCGGGGCTTACAATATATCATACAACACACAGTCATACAATACATACAATCATACAATCACACAATCATACAATACATACAATACATACGATACATACGATACATACGATACAATCATACAATCATACAATCGTACAATACATACAATATATACAACACATACAATAATTCGCAGCCCTATCATCGCATTCTGTACAAAGACACGTTTATTGAGCTTGGGACGAAATTAGGAATCCCTCATCTCCTGCCTTATTTCGCTCGTTGTTGCCATTGTTACTTTGTTCGTTGCACTGGGGACGAGTTTCCAAGTTTCGCAGTCAGTGCGTCGAATCGAGGTTCGAGCATTTAGAAGCAAGTAGTCCAACGCTACCCCCAACGACACAGTGGGGTTCCGCGGAACCGCTGAGTCGGATTACCAAGGATGCTATCCCCAACGACACAGTGGGGTTCCGCGGAACCGCTGAGTCGGATTACCAAGGACGCTGGACAACAAGACTCTCACCTCGCCCTTTCGGACAAGGCTGCAGTTCCCCGATTCGGCTCGGTGGCTACAAAACTTGGAGACTCGGCCCTAGTGCAAAAAACAAAGTAGGAATAGTAACAACGAATGAAGGAAGAGAGGAGATGAGGGATTCCTAATTTCGTCCCAAGTTCAATAAACGTGTATTGGTACAGAATGCGTTCAGAATGAATTTACAATGATTAACTAAAACTAGACGCACGCAACTTAAAGCTAAGACGCACGCATCTTAAAATTAAGACGCACGCAACTTAAAATTGAGACGCTGGTATCCCACGATGTCCCTGGTGCTCGGCTGGGTCGGTGTGCCCACGACGGAAGTTCACTTGGTAATGAGTGTCTGTACCGCTGAAGGTTATTATAAGGTATAGTATTTCGGTCGTCAGTGATCGGGAACAATCGATAACTTTTTTTCCAAAAAAAGCTTCTAAAATTTGATCGTTGTATACATCGAAAGGTTAATTGATAATGAGTCTCCGTACCGCTCAAGGTTAATGTTATGTTTCGGTTGTCAGTGATACGGAACAATTGATAATTTTTTTTAGTATTTCTGAAAACAGTTTCTCTATTATTCTAATCGGTAATTTAATGGTTTTTACATTTCTATCGCAAAGTTACACTTTCGTGAATATGTTACAACGTTAAATATAGTATTTTATTAGTATTTTGTCGACCGAAACTAAATTTACATTTTCATGATATTAATTTTTAAGTTATAACTGCATTCGTGTGTATTAAATAGAAATTTATGTAGAGAAAAGTCATGTCGTCAAATATCGAGTTAAGCAGTGATCGTCGCTTGAGAATAATCGCGCATAATGTATAAAAATTTTTGAGGCAACAAAAAATACTGTAATTTCTATATTTTTTACATAGTGAAACTACGCTTACAGGGTTAATTTTTAACTTGTAATTCTGTTGTTACGTACTAGGTATTGAGTTATGGATCTGTGACAAATAGAAAATAATTATATTTATAGTTAGAAATTAATTTGGTCGTCTTTTAAGAATAGCTATGCAAATAGGAATGCATTCGCGTGTAATTCAATGAACAATTTTCGATACAGATGTAATAACATTATTCCCATTTTCTGATTTGAATCCCTATTAGTGGCGCTGTGGTACAAAACCTGCTTAAATCGATACGGTAGGATGTGACAGGAAAATGATACGGGGTCAGGTAACTTCCAAAACATGGGACACGGAAAAGCATTGGATTTCTGATCTATTTTAGTTAGTCAATGATTCCATGAATAATTTTCGATGCAGATGTAACGTTATTCCTATTTTCTGATTTTAATTCCTATTACTAGTAGCGCTGTAGTGAAAATCCTGCTTAAATCGATATAGTAGGATGTGACATGAAAATGGTACGATGGTTAGGAGACCCACAAAACATGTGATGTCAAAAAGCATTGGATGTCCGGTCTATTCTAGTTTGTTAATTATTAGTCAATTGTGTACATTCTGTGTACCTTTGCTTTCAGAGCTAATAGATCGAGGTACTTTTTATTGTTAGAATTATCCAAATTGTTACAACTGCTTCTACTCTTCTTCTTTTTCACCACAGATGGCAAATCTATTTTTATTTCAAATTTTTTCTCGCATATACGTCTCAAGAGCAACGCGTAATAACGATAACTAATTTGATAAAAAATATGTTTATTTCTTGTTGAACAGAGATCCGAGCTTTCATTCCTCTGATTCAAACTTTATACTTTATTCGTCAATAGTTTTGATGTTGATGAGAAATTCAATATTTAATAATTCTAGGATCTTTAAATTTTCACGTTCCAAACGTTGATATTCAGTTTAATCGAAAGAGAAATTTTGAAAAGTTTTTAGAATTCTCGAGTCCTTCTCTCCTTCTGTTAAGAAACAAGCTCTAGAAGGAAGAAAGTGTTTTGACAAATATTTTGACGGGATTCTTAGATAAATTTCCCGCTAAACGATCTATCTTTCCACTTGATTGTATTTATAAAAACCCTCTGACAAAGTTTGCCTGTTTCTCGGACACTCTGCGTGATATTATCAGACACTGCAGAGCGAAGAGGCCGTGCGATCAACAAGACCCGTGTAATATTCCCTCCGAATCTTGAAACCGGCAATCACTTTTGTGTTTTCGTGTTTTCGCAATTGGCAATTTGTAAACAATGTACGAACATCGTACGTGCATCTGGGTTCACGAATCGTGAAAGCTGGCCGTGTGTTTCGGTTTTATTAAAACCGCTGCTTAATAAAATAGCACGGCGATCGATGTGCACGGAGCGAAAGCGGAAAGAGCCGGTCGGTCGCGTGTCTATGGATATTCCGCTTCCGAGAACATCGGCGCTCGTTCTCTGCCACGAGATTATTCAATCATCACGAACGGGGCCGTGTGTATATCGCGCGCTACACCGTGCCGATCACGCCTTATTAAGATTACAAGGGCTGGTTGTTTGTGTCTCGGTTAAAATCGGTTAGGTCAACCGTAATAAGACGTAACCGATTTTTATTGGCACCTGCCATCCAGACTCACGACGATCCGCTTAATCGTTTTATCGCATCGCGCGCCTGCTATTTCTGCAACTTGCGCACGATCGCGCCGCGTTCGCGGAAGTTCCGGCTGTTTTAGCTCGCCGGACGAGCTGTTCCTGTTTTCGAGGAAAAAGCCAGGTTTTGCCAGTTTAATCATCGGAGTTACTAACGGGAGGTTATTAACGGAGGTTATCAACGGGCTTGCTGCTTGTGATTTTGTTCTCGATTCGTTCGAAGACAAATATCGCGCGTGTTTGAAAGTCGAAGAATCCTAATATTCGGAAGCTTACGAAAGAATCGTTTAACGAACGGTGCAACATAGATTCTAAAAGATAGTGGTCAAATACTATGTTTGCAATTTCTGTGATTTCTCTGGTTCATTCCAGAGTTACGATACTCTTGAAATATGATTGAAATACGATTGAAATTCGTTCTTGACCTTTATGTTGGATTGTTAAGAGAAATATTCGTCTACGAGTAAACTACGTAATTCAATTAGGTTAACTGGATGGGCGACTTCGACGATGACTTCTGTTTATAATTTAGTACATTGTCAATACTTTATTATTGCTTCGTAATGCCGTATAAAAATTATAATTAACCATCGGTAAAAAAAATTGATTACTTCGTTACACTTAAACGTGGAAGAGGCTACTTGCTCGGGGCTTGCTTGCTCGACTGCAGAACAGGTGTCGCTTAAACGTAAAAAGTATATTGCTTACGATCACTGATATAAGATTGATTGCTTTGTTGCATTTAAATACGGAAGATTCTACTTGCTCAAGGTTTACTTGCTTAAATGCGGAACAGGTGTCGCTTAAATATATGTAATTATATGGTCCCCGTCGTGGCAGTTGCAGCGTTTCTTTAATATGTCGATGATAAAAAAAGAAAAAAAAGAGAAAAGTCAAAATTAAAACTTTGTCAGCTTTCGATGCATAATAAATTGCCAACCATCTCGAATATTATGCTTTTTACGTCGCCAATGGGTATTCCTTCTTTCTCTCGTAAAAATTGAAATTGAAAAGGGATTTTCCCTTTTTAATTGAAATTCGATACGCTTTTAAATAACCCGTTCGTGCACGTATGCAAGATCCGTACGGAGGTCAATTTTCATTGAGACTAATTGAGAGAGATATCTCGGGACGAAGCGAGTGAGCTCTGGGTTAGACATCTGTCTGACGAAAGATACAGTCGTACTACTGTGAATTCATAGTCCTTCACTGCTTCATAATCCTTTACTACTCCCTAAGAATTCTTCGCTCAACTTTTCGCACGTTTCGAACGTGTTAGATATTTCACTCAAGAGAGAAAAGAGAGTATTCTTCAAGTTCATTCGTTTAGACAATTTTACTCGTTTTTTTTTTTTTTTTTTTTTTTTTTTGGCGCTATACATTTTTCCTAAAGGGAAAGGAAGTCGTGTGACAACTTCAGAAGTTCTACGCTGTTCGTTCAAATTACAACAAAATTAACCCGACCAATGAGAATTCAGTTAAACGAGCGCCGATAACTAAAATCTAAATAATTAATTGGATAGTATCTACAAAGAAATCACTTTAATTGGTAAAATTATGTAGAATCATTTGAAATATTATTAATATTATTTTATTACATACCGTTAAATTAAATTCATTAAATAAATATAGGAAACTGCAGCGCCAATGAAACGGTGAAATACGAAAGTTAGCTACTGCGATTCTCGATTGGAATCGATATTTCTTCCAATCAATTTAATATTGGAATGGCGAATATGTAACGTAGAAGTATCAGTTTTAGGCGGGAACCGGTACGAAGAAGTTTATCCAGAAATTGTCAGGTAAAAAACTGCCATCCGTATTATTTAGATTTTTTAGACTTATTTTTATTTAAAAGTATTATTTGTATTCACTGCAATCGTTTGTTAAACATGATGTATGTATTTGTATATGTTAAACATGAATGTACGTATGTATTTGTATGTATTTCCTAATGGTTTTCATTCAAATATAGCTTTTTATTAATAATTAATAAAACTATCGTTATTCTATTGTTATTGTGTAACTATTAAAGTTGTTTATTCATAAATTTAAATTTCCTGTCTATTCCAGACCAAATCCTGTTCGTCCAAATTCCAACCTCACTAAATTAATTCGCGACGTGAATCTGTCGCTTGGATGATTGGTCCAATATTGAAGATCGCAGTGTTAAGTTAATTATACGTGTCATTCACGTATGTATAATAATTCGTCGTATGTAAAAATAAATATCATTGAATGAAACAATATCAGGATTGTTGAAGTGGTTCACTCTTTAATATAAAATCAGGTTAATTGTTCTGCAATCTTTTTTCCCGAAATTATAACAGTTTAAAGTATTGATAATTTTTTATATCTAGCGTATGAATATTTTCGTTCTCTTCGAAAGAATGTATATCATAAATTTTGTGTAACTGATTTAGATCAAAGTTTTTTTATTTTTTATTTCAAGTTATTATTTCGTGCGAAACATGCGATTACAGCGCCAACGATCGAAGTACGCAATACACTTCCTACGATTCTTGAACATATCGATATTTTTCACGATCGATTTTAAAGCGCGAACAATGGCGGAAGGAAGCACACCTCGTCTGTAAAGAACAAAGTGTTATCTAGAAAAATCATCCAGAACGAAGTATTATCCAGAAGTTCTCAGGTAAAAATTTAAATCAATAGCTGCAAGATTTGTGTTTGTGTTATGAATTTTTCAGTTAAGCTTGTACTTCTAACTTTAACTTACCGAAATTTGCCAGATGATCAAAAACGCATAAAAGTGCATAATTTTTAGTCCCCTAAAGTTAGTAAATTATTATTAGTAAGTTATTACACATAACTTTCGACTATTAAATAAATAATAAGCATATAAGGATATAAACATTTAAACAGAACATACTATGCCAAAAGTTATTTATAATTTTATGTTTTTAAAATTTAATTTCAACTCTAACCAGTAGAAATATTCTAACCTTGTAATTGATTAACGCATATATATGCACGCCAAGAAAGTAAGAATTCTTCATTATTTCTAACTTAAGATTTTGCTTTACTTTTAAACATAAATTTTGATGTTTTCGTTACAGATATTTACACTTTCCACTTCCCTTAATCATCTAAGGACCTTGCGATGCTTTAAAAGCTAAAAATGTAAGTATTTTAACTTGTTGTACTTGAATTCTATTTTCTATAGTTTTTATTGAAGTCGAATATAAAATTATATAAAATTATAAAATTAAAAAATTTCAAATTATTAGTCCCAATTTTTATCATTATTATAATTCAAATTTTCACAAATAACACTGCGTCTTTAGAAATAAAATATTTTTTATTTTTCAAGAAATTTTTCACGACGTTCATTACCATCGTGGAATTCTCAGTGATATCTACTTGATGAAAGTCTTCACGATTCTTTTCCTGCTTCTATGCATCACCGATGATAACGTTCTTCATCACGTGAGTCGCATGCATTTGTGTTCCTCCGGTCACTCAATCATGTCGTAGGACGAATGGTCCGAATCGGCACGGGTGGCTGGTTGTATACGTAGAATTTTTGATGAGCATAGTGACCGCGGGTATTTTTTATATCCGTGAGTAGTAACATTTTTTCATGTTTTTAATGTGTTAGATTAGGATAGGGCTTCTTGCACATCGCGATTTTAACAATTAGAATATATACATTAGAATACATACATTTGTCGTAATTGCTTATAAAATCAAAATATCCCCAATATAAATGTTCGCAAAAGTAAAATATCTATGAGTATTTGAGCATTCCACAGTAGAGAAGACGGATAGCCTCCGACTTCATTGCTGCGAAAGATGCAGTTATTACTTATTGATACATATTTTCGCATAATAATTAATAATTTTCAATTTTATCTTCGTTTTTATCTTCGTAGTATGATTAAATGATTTAATTAATTCAGTTTTATAATTATGAACTGTAGTAGAATTTGAAATACAATAGATTCGAATTCTTCCCGTAGAAAAATGTATGAAATTTTATGTGCAAGAAGATACTTCGCGACAGGCAGACTTTTGAATCGAAGTAACAAGTTTGGACACTGCTTTTACATTTTCGAAAGTATGCTTTGATGAAGAAATCGCCTGAGATTATTCTATAAACATTTAATTTACTTTATAATTGTTTCATTCGCAACTGTATGTACAATTGTTCCATTGCCAATTGTACATTGTAACACGTGCCTAACCTGGACGAATATTTCCAAAGTATTCCCAAATACGTGACAAAGTATGTTTGCGCGTTTTACTCACCATCACTCTTCAATAACACGACGTCTTATTATCGCGTTCTTACAACAATTTCTGGCTCCATCGAGTACGAGTACGCTCTAAGCCTAAACAAATTGTTCATTGTTCAATGTTTTTATTCTCTTGCAACTTGAATAATTTCTGAAAGAGTAGAGTCATTACAGTTTAAAATAAAATGATACGATAGTCCGTTAGATACAAATTACATAAATTAATTATTTTTTTAGCTCAGGATTTTCAGGTTTAACCCTTTCCGTGTTCATTGTCAGGATCTCACTCACGTGCCCAGGTGCTACTTGGGTGGGTGAAAGACATAGGGCACGATGATCATAGTTTGTAATTTTGTAAAAAATTTCTCAGCGACTGACAATGCGTTAGCGTATCGTGCACGACGTATTTTCTGCATGTGTGTGTGTGTGTGTGTGGTTAGGATGTGGAATTGCGTCGTTGCGTCTATCGTTGCATTCATTATCGAAATATTTAAAGCATTATTTATGCGCTAATTTAAAGAAATATGAACTTATCACAATACTTAAGAAATACACTATAATTACATCATTATTATTATAACTATACTATCAATCGTAATAATGATTCCAAGTCAACTTATACGTGTACTTTTCTATAGAAATTACATATATTTTTTCTTAGTTATTATTATTATTAGCTGTAAATATAAACGTGTTTTAATCACGTTTTACGCAATGGTCGCTAGCTATTGTCAGTCGATTTCAGGAAAATGGTACGTAAATTAGAGTGTGAAAGTTGTGTGTTAAACTCGGGTGTCGGAGGTGTCCCGGGACGTCCTCTCTAGTTTAGGTCTCTGCGCCCGGATGGTATGTGTGAGAACCGTGGAGCGAATGTGTTGGTGTGCCTGTTTTGCCATTTTTTAAATATAGGACGATTGCTTAGGATAGGTAGCTTACTTTCTGGTGTGCCTGTGTTTAATTATAAGTAGGTAGGGCCGGGCAGGTTGGCACATTCTCTGGTCGCGTATCCTCTTTTCGCGTGTCCAACCTGTTTCAGGAAATCTAATTTGAAAAATCGACAGTGAAATTGGCACAAATGGAGCATGCCATTTGTTTCTGGTTTTACTCTTCGATTTTTCGAATTTAGTATCGCGGTCGCGGTCGCGGATAGGTCGCGAGTAGGTTCCGAAACGAACGTTCGTGTAGGTATTGCTCGAGCACGCACGTGCGAACGAATAACGATCATTATGATCGTTAGTCGTCCATGTGTATAGGGATCAGCTTTCGCGATTTATATCATTTATATTATTTCATCTTTATTTTTTAGTTTGCGATTAGAAAGACTCGAGCTAGACGTAAGTTTCAGCGGGCATTGCGCTCGAAGAAAGAAGAGGCTAAAAGCCGAAGAGGCCCGGCAAACTGCCACGAAGAGGGTCGCAACAAATGGTTTCTCATCCTATGGATTGAAATGATTCCAGAGCATGGGAAGTCATTCTCGTTACTACTTTCGTTGTTACTATGCTCTCTTAGTATTTGTAGTTGTATTTTTTTTTCTTCTCCATCATCGTTCATCTTCGTTTTGGGCAAATCGCGGTTTTTCTTGTTTTAGTGTTGCGAGAAATTGATCACGGTTTAAATTAGAGTTGCGGAGAAATGATAATCGAATTATAATGTCGCGATTGTCTTTTGCAATTTTGATTTGAATTTTTGTAGTTTCTTAGTATTTTAGTGTTACACACAGTAAAATTTATCTTGCTTTCTATTGTTTTCAATTAAGAAGAATTTGAAGTAACTTTTTGTTCGTACAGTTACATATTCTATATTCTTAGTTCTATATTCTATTCTTCATAATTTTCATTCGATATAGTTTTAGAGTTAGTGTTGCGACTAAATTCATCGCGGTTTTCAATTACATATACTCTTACAAGTAGTGTTGCGATACTGTTTCATCGCGATTAGTTTTTCTCTTAGTGTTGCGATAATGAATGGTCGCGTTTCTTGAAATAGCGTTTACAAAATGCCCAAATTCTTCTACTGAATTCGTGGAAGGCTGTTCCTGCTCTTGGATCACCTGATACAACTGCTGTACAGACGTAGTTATTCATCAGCAACCTCAAGCATGGTTGCACTGGACGCGTCCCAATTAGTGTTGCGCATTTTTAGAAATGAGTGCATAGATTGATAGCGTTGCGTACTTATTTTCCGGAGTTTTAGATATGACAAAGCACTCTTCACGTTTGATTCTGAAAATTTCCTGTTTCACAATTAGTGCTAGTGAATTAGTGTTGCGAAACAAGATACGGTTTGTTGCTCGAATTCGTAACGTAAATAATTGTACAGTTTAGTAACCATTCTGGTTATTGTATCGCGGTTTCTTTTTCAGTAATCTAGCCCTTCTGGCTATTCATTTGCTTTTTCTCCAAATGTCGGAACTGTTTTAGTGGTGTGGAATTTTTGCGTTTTTTAAACTAATAATCCAACAAATAAGTTTGTTACAGATTTATCAACTTCCAACTTCTGGTTGGATAAAAGATGGAATAACATGGACTGTGGAATTTAGAGGATGAATGAATGATGCTTGGATCCTCTCCTAATGGTAATTAAATATATCTCGTTAAATTTATTTCACAAATCTTTCGACATCAACGAAATATGATGGCACGTAGAATATACTAAATACTCCATGAAAACTCCATGAAATATGCAAAAGATGCTCGTTACAAGATGACTGAAACGAATTTCTGCTTAAATTCTGTTTCTCTAATTCTATTTTAGAGAAACAGATATGAATTTGTAGAAAACAGAAATCTGCTCTCTACCAAATCTTTACAGTTACATTGGTGTATTTGATTGAGGAAATCAATCAGTAGTCTAATGATTTCTGATTGACAATTAAAATATTCGAATATTTGATTATTTCATTGATTCGGTGAAAAATTTACTTTCATTTATTGTTGAAACTTGGTAGGGAAATCGGGGAACTGCAGCCTCGCCCGAAAGGACGAGGTGAGATTCTGGTAGACCAGTGTCCTTGGTAATCTGACTCAGCGGTTCTTTCCTAACTCTACCGTGTCGTTGGCGACAGCGCTAGACTACTTGCTTCTACGTGCTCGAACCTCGATTTGGAACACTGCGAAATGACTGCGAAACTTGGAGACTCGACTCTAGTACAATGAACAAAGTAACAGTAACAACGAACGGAGGAAGAGAGGAGATGAGGGATTCCTAATTTCGTTCCAAGTTCAATAAACATGTATTTGTACAAAATGCGTTCACAATGAATTTACAATGATTAACTAAAACTAGACGCACGCAACTTAAGACTAAGACGTACGCATCCCACGACGTCCCTCGGTGCTCCGCGGGGGGCTCTAATATTTTACTTATCAACTAATTGTTCCTATAGTCCAGTTTAGATCGTGAAATGACAAAAGGAAGGAAATTTTCACGATCTAAGCTGAAGTGTAGGTTCTTTGCGTAGTTCTTAGCTTGATATCGTTTTACAAATTATAAAGTTGTAAAACGATATCAATTACCAGGTCTCACCACGAGGAGGTGACTACGCACGAGACCCGCCCCGGGGCTTACAATACATTCCATCCATACGTACAATCATACAAAACATAAAATGCATACGATCATACAATACGTACAATGCATACAATCATACAATCGTACAATACATACAATATATACAACACATACAATAATTCGCAGCCCTATGATCGCATTCTGTACAAAGACACGTTTATTGAACTTGGAACGAAATTAGGAATCCCTCATCTCCTGCCTTATTTCGCTCGTTGTTGCCATTGTTACTTTGTTCGTTGCACTGGAATCGAGTTTCCAAGTTTCGTAGTCAGTGTGTCGAATCGAGGTTCGAGCATTTAGAGGCAAGTAGTCCAAACCTATCTCACCGACACAGTGGGGTCCCGTGGTACCGCAGTCGATTTACTAAGGACACTAGACTACAATCTCACCTCGCCCTTTCGGACAAGGCTGCAGTTCCCCGATTCGGCTCAGTGGCTACAAAACGTCGACGAAATTAGTAATCCCTCATCTCCTCTCTTCTTTCGTTCGATGTTGCTATTGTTACTTTGTTCGTTGCACTGGAGTGGAGTTTCCAAGTTCCGCAGTCAGTCGAATCGAGGTTCGAGCATTTAGAGTAAAGTAGCCAGCGCTACCCCCAACGACATTTGGGGTCCCATGGAACCGCTGAATCGGATTGTCGAGGAAGCTGAACAACAACTCTCACCTCGCCCTTTCGGACAAGGCTGCAGTTCCCCGATTCGGCTCAGTGGCTACAAAACTTGGAGACTCGACCCTAGTGCAAAAAACAAAGTAACAATAGTAACAACGAAGGAAGGAAGAGAGGAGACGAGCGATTCCTAATTTCGTTCCAAGTTTAGTAAACGCGTCTCTGTAGAGAATGCGTTCACAATGAAATTACAGAGATTAACTAAAACTAAACGCACGCAACTTAAAGCTAATGCGCACGCATCCCACGATGTCCCTGCGAGATCCCTCGTCGTCCAACCGTGCCCCGCTGGGGGGTCCAATATTTTACTTATCAACTAATTGATCCTACAGTTCAGTTTAGATCGCGATACAAAGAAATTTTCACGATCTAAACTGAACTACAGGTTGCGTAGTTCTCAGCTTGATATCGTTTTACAAACTTTAACGTTTCTAAAACGATATCAATTACCAGATCTCACCACGAGGAGGTGACTACGCACGAGACCCGCCCCGGAGCTTACAATATATCATACAACACACAATCATACAATACATACAATCATACAATCACACAATCATACAATACATACAATACATACAATACATACAATACATACAATCATACAATCGTACAATACATACAATATATACAACACATACAATAATTCGCAGCCCTATCATCGCATTCTGTACAAAGACACGTTTATTGAGCTTGGGACGAAATTAGGAATCCCTCATCTCCTGCCTTATTTCGCTCGTTGTTGCCATTGTTACTTTGTTCGTTGCACTGGGGACGAGTTTCCAAGTTTCGCAGTCAGTGCGTCGAATCGAGGTTCGAGCATTTAGAAGCAAGTAGTCCAACGCTACCCCCAACGACACAGTGGGGTTCCGCGGAACCGCTGAGTCGGATTACCAAGGACGCTATCCCCAACGACACAGTGGGGTTCCGCGGAACCGCTGAGTCGGATTACCAAGGACGCTGGACAACAAGACTCTCACCTCGCCCTGTCGGACAAGGCTGCAGTTCCCCGATTCGGCTCGGTGGCTACAAAACTTGGAGACTCGGCCCTAGTGCAAAAAACAAAGTAGGAATAGTAACAACGAATGAAGGAAGAGAGGAGATGAGGGATTCCTAATTTCGTCCCAAGTTCAATAAACGTGTATTGGTACAGAATGCGTTCAGAATGAATTTACAATGATTAACTAAAACTAGACGCACGCAACTTAAAGCTAAGACGCACGCATCTTAAAATTAAGACGCACGCAACTTAAAATTGAGACGCTGGTATCCCACGATGTCCCTGGTGCTCGGCTGGGTCGGTGTGCCCACGACGGAAGTTCACTTGGTAATGAGTGTCTGTACCGCTGAAGGTTATTATAAGGTATAGTATTTCGGTCGTCAGTGATCGGGAACAATCGATAACTTTTTTTCCAAAAAAAGCTTCTAAAATTTGATCGTTGTATACATCGAAAGGTTAATTGATAATGAGTCTCCGTACCGCTCAAGGTTAATGTTATGTTTCGGTTGTCAGTGATACGGAACAATTGATAATTTTTTTTAGTATTTCTGAAAACAGTTTCTCTATTATTCTAATCGGTAATTTAATTGTTTTAGACAGTAGTATGTTTATCCTTAATAGATTCTTAATTATCCTTAAATAAGTGTGCTTATATAGATAGGGTATTTTTAAACAAGTTGCTATTTAAAAGAATGTTTTAGTGAATAGATGTGTTATTGTTAGTAGATATTGTTCCTTAAGATAATCTGTATTCTTAACAAATATATCAATATTAAATAGGATTAAAATAAGTAGATAAAGCAATGTAAGGTATTATAAGTAGTATTCTGTATAGTATTCTGTATATTTTTTCTTTTTTCTTTCTCTAAGTATCAATTATTTGTTATCAATAAGTTTTCAATTATTTTAATAGAGTAGACTATTGATATAGTTACGAAATACTACCTCACATTGAATTCTAATTATAATTTAAGATTTAATCAATTTTTTTAGTTTCAGTTTTTTTGCTTTAATTTTTCGGTTTTCTTAAAACTTCTTCTTCTGTTTATCACGCAATGAACAAACGAAAATTTGTTCAATTTTTTAAATACTTAGCAAAAATTAATAGATCGTTTTGCTATGAAAAAAAGCCATGAACAAGCTGGGTAGAAATCATTAGGTATATAGTTATTAATTACATTTCTGTGTGATACAACTATAAATTATATTCGATATATATGTAGTATAAATTAATTGATTATAATCATAATTATGTTGTCTTATAGAAAAATTAGATTGTTAGAGACATAATTAAGCTTATGCATTCTCAGTGATGGACTTTTTATCATTTTAGCATAGAACATGAATATATCTCATCTATGAGTATTGTTACCAACTTAGCATGGCAGAAGATTTCTACCTTAACAATAGTTGATATAGTAGTGAAATTCTCTTCTGTTAAAGTTGTTTCATTGTATTTCTTCTGGAGGAGTATAAATATATACGTCTGTGATAACTTTTTTTTACGAGGTATATTTTTAGAAGATACGTACAAAATATATTTTTGAAAGATATACAAAATTTTCATAGACAAAATTCTTAAAAATTATCAGTATAACATTTTGTTTATAATTATCGCGTATTAATCAGGAATTTAAAAAATAGGAAAGATTTTAGCTGTTCAGAATGATATTATTATCAAAGTCATGATTTATTAAAATTGCATCAAGATCTGAGAATAAAATTTTTCAGTAAAAAAAGATTTTAAAATTAAACATCTCGATAAATCTCTTACTTGATAAAGCTAAACATACAGACAAGCAAAATTATCATCACTATATAAATATTAGAAAGAAGTTATGTCATATTCTTGAGATAAAATATAAAATGAAGTTTGGATAAATTATAAAAATATGAAATCAAATTTTTCCTTTCGAAACTTCGTTTTCAAGAGAATTGAATTTGAAAATTTGTTTAGTACATGCAAATTTATATAGTGCAGTCTATGTGAACTATGTGAACTATGCACCAGTCTATGTGAAAAAAGAATATTTAATAGAAATATTTTTCTTTTAAATCTTCGCTTCTAAGAATTTTTCTAATTTTCTTACAAACGACGCGTCTTATTAAACATTGTACTAAATATTGTACTATTTTCACGCTTAACTTCCAACAATTAACGTGTGTTTTCACCCAAGAAGGTGTCAAATATTATTATAGTTTATTATGTATTGTCTTCTTTTTTGAGATCATCTTAGTTCGTGCTGTGAGCTTTCAAACCGCATTTGTTCTTTAACCCTGTTTGATTTCTTTCATTTCTGTATAATTTGTTCCTTATATACATTTATTTCAGAGTTTTGATTTTCTTTTGTTTAGATTACTGATTGATTGCTGAAAATGTGAAATGTTCGGGGCCACAATGTGTAAAGGACGCCACGCTGATTAATGATTATGATAAGTTTCGATATATTTTCACCGAGGTATGTCAACATTTGATTCATTCTGACCAAAATAGACGTGTTTATTTTTTCATTTTGTTGGATCATTTTGTTGTTAACATTTATTTAATATTTTCAGAAACAACGTGGAACGTTGGAACGTGTTCTGCGCATTTCGTCGTTTGAGTACTGCGCAGCTTCGGTTCGGACAAACAACGCGCAATATTTGATTGGCATGAAATACATACAAAGCGTACAACAATAACGAAAGTTTTATATTTTTTGCAAGTGGATTACAGAATAATTATAGATACTTAATAATAATAGAAAATATTTTATAATGTAATATTTTAATACTCGTCTGAGTGAAATGGCCCTTATTAAATAAAATTATTAATTTCAATTTAATTCGCGAAGTTAGAGCCAGTGAGTTCGCCGATTGTAACTTAAACGCGCGCGTTGATAGTCTATCTTTTATTTTTCTTTTTTGTACTTTTTCTTGTTCAATACTCGTTTTCGGTATTAGAATCAGTGCTCAAGAGGATGAGGTCTCTCCAGGAGATCGAGATCGTAAGTAGTTTTAACACATTGCATTTCAATTTATTCAATTTTTCAAATTTAACAACAAAGTATAATGTTTGTACAGACACATCACAACATTAATTCTTTTGCACTTTTTTTGGGGAAAATCCAATTCCAATCCATTGGGGTGGCTCTAAAGCCAAGAATGTAAGAATCGTTCATTATTTCCAGCTTTTGCTTTGCTCATAAACATACATTCTAATGTTTAATGTTTTGTTATTGTTATGTTAGATTTTTTACACTCTCCAGTTCCCCTAATCTTCTAAAGATCTTACGATGCATTAATAGCTAAAAATGTGAGTACCTTTTAGCTTTTGCACTTGAAATCTATAGTCGAATTGTAATTATAAAATAAAAATATCTCAAGTTATTAGTCCCAATTTTTATCATTGTAGAAATTAAAATTTTCACATATAACACTGTGTCTTTAGAAACAAAATGTTTTGTGCTTTTTAGAAAATTTTTCGTGACGTTCACTTCTACCACTGTATTCTCAGTGATATTTACTCGATGAGGATCTTCACGGAAACTCTTCCTGGTCCAGTGCAGCATCGGTGAGTCGCATGCATTTGTGTTCCTCCGGTCACTCAATCATGTCGTAGGACGAAAGGTCCGAATCGGCACGAGTCACTGGTTGTATACGTAGAATTTTTGATGAGCATAGTGACCGTGGGTATTTTTTATACCCGTGAATAGTAATATTTTTCAGGTTTTTAATGTATTAGATTAGGATAGGGCTTCTTGCACATCGCGATTTTAACAATTAGAATATATACATTAGAATACATACATTTATCGTAATTGCTTATAAAATCAAAATATCCCCAATATAAATGTTCGCAAAAGTAAAATATCTATGAGTATTTGAGCATTCCACAGTAGAGAAGACGGATAGCCTCCGACTTCATTGCTGCGAAAGATGCAGTTATTACTTATTGATACATATTTTCGCATAATAATTAATAATTTTCAATTTTATCTTCGTTTTTATCTTCGTAGTATGATTAAATGATTTAATTAATTCAGTTTTATAATTATGAACTGTAGTAGAATTTGAAATACAATAGATTCGAATTCTTCCCGTAGAAAAATGTATGAAATTTTATGTGCAAGAAGATACTTCGCGACAGGCAGACTTTTGAATCGAAGTAACAAGTTTGGACACTGCTTTTACATTTTCGAAAGTATGCTTTGATGAAGAAATCGCCTGAGATTATTCTATAAACATTTAATTTACTTTATAATTGTTTCATTCGCAACTGTATGTACAATTGTTCCATTGCCAATTGTACATTGTAACACGTGCCTAACCTGGACGAATATTTCCAAAGTATTCCCAAATACGTGACAAAGTATGTTTGCGCGTTTTACTCACCATCACTCTTCAATAACACGACGTCTTATTATCGCGTTCTTACAACAATTTCTGGCTCCATCGAGTACGAGTACGCTCTAAGCCTAAACAAATTGTTCATTGTTCAATGTTTTTATTCTCTTGCAACTTGAATAATTTCTGAAAGAGTAGAGTCATTACAGTTTAAAATAAAATGATACGATAGTCCGTTAGATACAAATTACATAAATTAATTATTTTTTTAGCTCAGGATTTTCAGGTTTAACCCTTTCCGTGTTCATTGTCAGGATCTCACTCACGTGCCCAGGTGCTACTTGGGTGGGTGAAAGACATAGGGCACGATGACCATAGTTTGTAATTTTGTAAAAAATTTCTCAGCGACTGACAATGCGTTAGCGTATCGTGCACGACGTATTTTCTGCATGTGTGTGTGTGTGTGTGGTTAGGATGTGGAATTGCGTCGTTGCGTCTATCGTTGCATTCATTATCGAAATATTTAAAGCATTATTTATGCGCTAATTTAAAGAAATATGAACTTATCACAATACTTAAGAAATACACTATAATTACATCATTATTATTATAACTATACTATCAATCGTAATAATGATTCCAAGTCAACTTATACGTGTACTTTTCTATAGAAATTACATATATTTTTTCTTAGTTATTATTATTAGCTGTAAATATAAACGTGTTTTAATCACGTTTTACGCAATGGTCGCTAGCTATTGTCAGTCGATTTCAGGAAAATGGTACGTAAATTAGAGTGTGAAAGTTGTGCGTTAAACTCGGGTGTCGGAGGTGTCCCGGGACGTCCTCTCTAGTTTAGGTCTCTGCGCCCGGATGGTATGTGTGAGAACCGTGGAGCGAATGTGTTGGTGTGCCTGTTTTGCCATTTTTTAAATATAGGACGATTGCTTAGGATAGGTAGCTTACTTTCTGGTGTGCCTGTGTTTAATTATAAGTAGGTAGGGCCGGGCAGGTTGGCACATTCTCTGGTCGCGTATCCTCTTTTCGCGTGTCCAACCTGTTTCAGGAAATCTAATTTGAAAAATCGACAGTGAAATTGGAACAGATGGAGCATGCCACTTGTTTCTGGTTTTACTCTTCGATTTTTCGAATTTAGTATCGCGGTCGCGTTCGCAGTTAGGTCGCGAATAGGTCCCGAAACGAACGTTTATGTAGGTGTTGCTCGAGCACGCACGTGCGAACGGACAACGATCGCTATGATCGATAGTCGTGCATGTGTATTGGGGTCAGCTTCCGCGGTTTATCTTTTTATTTCATCTTTATAAGTTATTTTTTGTTTTTCGATTAGAAAGACTCGAGCCTAGATTTAAGTTTCAGCGGGCATCGCGCCCGAAGAAAAGAAGAGGCCCGGCAAACTGCCACGAAGAGGGCTGCAACAAATGGCTTATCATCCTCTGGATAGGAGATCTCTATCTAAAGCATGGAAAGTCATTCTCTTTACAACTTTGTCACTATGCTCACTTTTAGAATTTGTAGCATGTAGTAGTAGTAGTAGTAGTAGTAGTAGTAGTAGCAGTAGTAGTAGTAGTATTTTTTTTTTTGGCTGATGTCAACCTACCACCACATTGGGCAAATCGCGGTTTTTGATTAGTGTTTTGCAAAATTAATCACGGATTGCATTAGAGTTGCAAAATAATCAAAATTTCGCGGTGTTAATTAGAGCTGCGAGAGAAAATTTATTTCGGTTTGCATTAGAATTGTGTTATGATAACGATCGTGCTTGTTTGTTACGAGTTATTATACAAGATATCGGATTATTCTTTTTAATATTTTCTTATTATAAGTCGAATCAGAAACAAATTTGAATTAGAAATTTGTTAAATTTTAATTAATTAAAATTTATAGCGTTATAGTTAAATTTTATAGTGTTGCTATTTATCGTTATCGCGAATCATTGAAGTAGTCTTTATTGAATTCACTGAATTATAGTAGTTTTTTTTAGACGGACATAGTAAATTCAAGACAGACGTTATAAAATTCAAGTTGAGAGTTAGCGTTGAGATATTTTTTTTCAATCAAATTATTTTTAATATTTGAAAATTTCAATTATTTTCTTAGTGTTGCGTTGACAGACGATCGCGTTTGTTCAAATAGTGTTGCGTTTATAAAATGCCCGAATTCCTTCCACCAAGGTTGTTGAAGTATGTTCCTGAAACACTTGATGCAACTAAAACAGCTGCGCAGAGATGATTATCAGCAGCCTTGACCACGTTTGCATTGGATTTTTCCTAATTAGCGTTGCGAATATTTCAATATAAATACATGAATTAATATCGTTGCAAAAATAAAATTTCCCGCTATAGCTCTGCTTGGCAGTTTTTTCAATAGAAAATATTCGTGATTTATTTTAAAAAGTTTCTAATTTACATGTGATTTTAATGAACTAGCGAATTGCGAAACAAAAGAGATATTCCACTCTCGGTTTATTGTTCGGGTTTATATTGAGTGGTTTATATCTGATTATTCTTCAATAGCCCTTCTGGCTAATTATTTGTTTTTTTTTTCTTTGACACCCTTCCCAAATACTTGAGATCGTTCTAGTGGCGTGGCATTTTTGTGTAATTTTTTAAACTATTAATTCAATAAATAAGTCTGTTACAGATTTGTCAACTTTCAAACATGGAATGAATAATGGATTGAAGACGGAACAACGTGGACTATAGAATTCAAAGGGAATAACGTCTGGATCCCTCTCAATGGTAATTAAATATATCTTGAATTAGAGTACACTTGATTCTGTCTTATTTAACAACAAGTATCGTTGAGTATCTAATTGATTCGATGTAAATCTACTTTCATCTGTTGAAAATTCTGTTGTCGAAACTTTGGTTTCTCTCTCAAAAAATTTGGTAGGGATACAGACGATGTCTGTTTAACTGACGATCGGTATGACAGGGATTTATACGAAGACGCAACACAGACACAGACACAGACACAGACACAGACACAGACGAGATATATTCATATACAAATCGAATTGAAACTATAAAATAAACTAATAATACATTTTATTACATAATACTATATTAATAATACAAAAGTAATTAATTTACATCGCTAAATAAAATTCTAGAAATTAAATATCGACATGAATATTATAATTGTATTTTAAATATTCTGATAATTTTAATAATCTATTAGATTACTTAGTATTTGAATTGAATCTCATCTTAGAACTTTCTTTCTTACATAAAAGGGAAGTTACGTGTTAAATAAATATTATATCAAACACATTTCTCAAATATCAATAAATAATCATGTTCAAGAAAAAAAAGATAAGAAAAAAGGTATTTACTTTTTACATAAGGGTTTCTATTTTTTTGACATAAAGTTACAATTTGTCATTTATATCACGTTGCCTATGTACGTTTCCGTGGAAATCGAAATCGAAAGGTGGAAATTAGCATCTGCCGCGGATTTTTCACGGAAGACTACTTTTGCCGTACTCTTGAAAAGTAGAAATTTCGTGGAATCGGCTTGCTTTTGCAACTTATTGCCCGCGAAGAAAATAAACAGTTCGTCGAGAAGAAACGATTACGTGGATTTTACGGGGGAAATTATTTATTTGACAGAACGAACGAGGACGGCTGATGCTTAATAAATACCGATGAGTGTACCGACCGGTTCTTTGGCAAAGGGACATACGGGTTCTGAACTCTGATTCACACTGTGTGGAAGCCAGAGCGTTTCGCTTCCTCCTCTAAATTAAGGGAAGCACGTTCCAAAAACTAAGCGAGACACGAGAAACGAGAAACTTGGCCGTTCGCCAGAGATCTTGCCACACCGGCAAAATAATGATATGCATTAAGCTCAACGTGAGCTTAATCTTACTTTTGCTGTAGTTATATACTACGCGGAATACGCACGATTCAACGAATTGTAGAACTTAGAGTTCAAGAAAAATACAGATCTCACATTCGGTAGTTTAACGAATATTTATCGTTTAACGAATACTGCGAATTCATAGAACGTCTCGAAAAAGTGTTTCCGCTTTAATTGATTTGGTTAAATTAGTGAAAAGTAAGACAGATCTTTCATTGTAGCAGCTCCTTTAATTATTACTGAAAATTTTATCACATCAGAGATGTATCACGATTCGTTCCATCACTAAACGATCTCGATCGAGATATTGTTGAAACAACGTTCATAACACGAAGCAGAATAATTAAGAATGCATATCCATCAATCACTATTGTGCGTTTCAAATAAATATGTTTTGGTTAGCCTCGTTTGTGTTATGTAATACTCTCGGTATGGTTTTTATACATCCTTAGTTATGTTTGGTAAATTGGTAAATATATGATTATGGTTGTCTCTTTTTTTCGTAGCGAAAAAAATTCGAATAAATGAAAAAGCACGATCAATATAAAGTACGATGATTCATTTTTTAAATCAAAGGAATAATTTAGTATGTTAGTACATTAACATGCATAATTTCGACAATTAAATTTCGCTTCTAATCAAATTAGATTGAAATTAAATTGAAATTAAGTTCAATTTTAAATTAAATTAAATTAAATTAAATTTTGTTCATTACCATTAAATTAAATTAAATTTAACGGTAATGATCTCAAAGAAAAGAGTAAGAGTACTTTTGATACTGTGTTTTCTAGAATCGGTTTGTTGCGACATATGTAGAATCCAACATTGTTTACAGGAAATAGAACGTCGTTGCACTTGCATTAAATGAAAAAGGCACGAACAGCGATAATACTTAATATCATCGTCGCGAATAGCAGAAAGCAAGCGAGATGCACGCGTTACTGGACTGTATGGCATATTATGCGATGTATCATTGTATATTAAAAAATTATTCCTGAAAGCCGATTATTTCCGTCACAATATCGGCCGACGATTTTGAATTATAATAACCCGTGCTCCGATAGCTATGTCATATCGCTTGCCATGTCATATCTGCTGAGAGAACTTGCGCGTATAGCAACGCGCATGCGTACGCTTCTACGAAACGCACACCCTGTATAAATAGAGGTGGCGAAAGTTCACGCGGACAGTTCATCGCGAGTAACAGTGCCGCGAGCTTGGTAAATCGGTGTTATCTTCTCCTCTATCGCGTAGAGAAAGGTTACATTGACGAGAGTCGTTGACTCCGGTGCGCTCTAAATTACTCGCATCTACATACATACATACGTACATACATACATACATACATACATACTACCGATCGACTTGAACATTTTCCGATCGACGACCGATCTGTCTGCCGTCCGACCGGAGCAGGATCCGGAGCAAACAGAACACGAAAAAGATTACATACGGCAAAGATTACAAACAAGAGAAATCAAAAAGGCGACATGCCAGCCGACGTAGCGATGCATACTAACTTCCTGCAATTCAACCAGTCGAGCTTGAAGGACTCGAACGTGGATTCTTGCTGGAACACCGAGAACATGAGCGGTTACATGACCTTGGTCGGCCCAAATGGTCATCGCCAAGGCGTGCAAGCGAAGGTCTACCGGACGAGTGTCGAGCACTTCGCCGTAATTTACCCCCAGAAAAAGGTGTGCAGACCTTTGGGCGTGTTGAACTTGAGAAACACGATGATCGAACGCTACGGGGAGGAAGGATTTCTGGTTAGGCAGAAAGGCTTCGACTCGCCGATCGCGTTAACCTTCCTCGTGGAGAACAAGAAGGAGCTGGATTACTGGGTGATGGCCTTCACCGCGAGAACAAGTCCTCTGGTGCATCAGAGCAGCCTGCCGATCGTCGAGGAGGAGGAAATCTAAGAATTACATTATCCGAGCAAAAACAGCCAGCGCGTCGTGTCATGTCATTCACACCCGCAGTGTCATTCACACGACCGAACGGCCGAAAGCCGCGATAACCGATCGATCCTTCTTCACACCTTGGTAAGGAAAGCTCGACGAAAAGAAAAGTATTAATTTATCCGACTATATCCGATTATACTTCCGTACTTCCGACTTCTCAACTCGACACGTTTGCCACACAATTCTCTACACGTGACGCGTTACAATTTGCTCGGAGCTGGTTCTTTCATCCGTTTGCATCCGAGACGGAGTTCCTGCTTCAGAGATTCCAGAGGAATCTAGATGTGTCTCGTCATTGACAGAAGGGAGAGACAACACTGGCCATGGACCGACCTGATCCAGATTCAGCGTCGAGAGAAAAGACAATCGGTCGTAATATTGATACGTCCGATCTAATCGGATTTATTAGGACCTTGTGACTAATTAATTGCTTTATCGTCGGCAAAATGTCATCGACACTCGCGCGTCGTGTTAAGGGTCCAGGGAATTATGGCGCGAGGCCATGTTGCCACTAGGGGCTTTAACAGCCAGCAGCATCATCGATCCTAGCCAGCTGTGACCAATCGCAGCGTTCCTTCTAGCCGGTGCAACGAGAAGGTTTCGAAGGGAGAGAAGAAGACACGAGGAAGGATCAAACTTCTCTGCTAGGAGAGAAAAAGAAAAAAAAACGAGAAAGGGGAATACGGGATGGCGAGGAGAACAGAGAAGAGCAGCGGAGAATAAAAAAAGAAAAGAGATAGAGAGAGAGAGAGAGAGAGAGAGAGAGAAGAAGGGAGGAGATGAGCGTTTTCTTTCATCAGACTAACCACGCGATTCGACTGTGCATACTAGTGTGATTCCTCTTCTCTTTCTCTGTGAGAATAACCGTTAACTTTGACCTGGCAACCGCGAGCTACCGTGGTTATGCTCTACCGATCACCGGTTAGAAAGAGCTTCCAGGTGATTCGGTTGAGCGAGAGAGGATCGGCCCTCTGCTATATCAGCCGTTCAGAAGCTACGTTGATCAACTCCACAAGTTTGAAAAATAGAGGAAAACGACGATCACGGACGCTAGTTTTCTTTAAATTTGCCGTATTTGTCGTTGCTTATAAAATCTCCTTTTCTTTTTCTTTCTTTGGCGATAGAGATGCTACGGAAATCATTTGTTGTCATTTTTGAGAATTAGAACGTTAACCCATCGTTTTTTCCCCCGAAATTTACTCTAAATTCTATAATTATCGCGCAATGAGATTTGGGGACGAGTGGAGTGGAGTGGAGTCGACTCCTGAAAGGTTCGAAAAGGTAGCCTTCATTAAGTCACTGAACTAAGTAACTTTTCAGTTATCGAATCGAACCTGATCTCGACGGTTCCTTGTAGATGTACCAAGCCAAATTCTTTCGTTTTCATTTTCACGTTCTCGTAAAACGGTTCGTTCGAAAATATTCGACGGAATGATTGGCCAAGCGTAACTTTGTCACGTGTAACTTTGTTGATCATCGACGCGATCGAAATTTGAAGTACCGTTAGTATAGACTGAATTATCGAAAATAGCCACGTTTCGAAATGGATCGTGAATGATTGCGAATGATCCAAGCTGCCAATTAACGATACATATCGGTCAACACGACGCTCACTTACCGAGAATTTACAGATAAAAACGAACGGACGATGATCCGTTTTCGAATATAAATTCATAAATTGAATCGTGTAATTGGACGTAACAATATTTTATAAAAGCAAGTCAGCTCGCAGAGGCAAACAGCTTTTTCATTTATAATCCAATGGTCTTTATAATCTTTTACGCGATCTCGTGTATTGTGCGACGAGTAAATGCGAACAAATATGTAGGTCAAGTTGTTTCATTCTGTACGAAATTCGTGTTCATCGGCAACTTGTATCAAATCCAATAACGACAAATTATCGAACTGATTATTAAACTTCTGCTAGATGAAATTGTTTCATTGTTTCATTGTTTCATTGTTTCATTGTATCATTGTATCTACAACTATTCGTATCTCGATTTGTTGAAAACCATTCTTGCGAATTTTGCGACTCGGCTCAATCGCGTGGCCTTCGATGCAAACCAACGGATTCAGATGGTTAATCGTTAATCGTAAAAATCTCACTTTCACAGTTCAGGTAGGATTAATATTCGATCGCGTGCACGATCAAGAGTGATCTTTCCCTCGTAGTACGAAATCGTGCGTCGACAGGAGGCACCAAGGACGACGATTTGCTCCGAAACAATTTGTCCAAAGACATTCATCGTATTTCCGTTCGGACGTGTTACTGTGAGAAAAGAATACTGGTCGAGATCTCGAAGCATTTGTAAAATAGATATATAACTGTCTCGAGTCGTTGATGTATCATTTCGTGGTAAATTTTAAGATTGTCTGTGATATTACGTAGACGATGGCGTCATAGTTAACAATAGACTTCACGGTAGCATGCACGGTGTTTATGTTGTAGCGACCGATGCGCGGTGAATACAAAGAAATCGAATGAAATTGTTAACAGGATCATCGAAGGGCTTTTTAGTCATCGTCTAATTCGTACGTTTGTTTCCGACTTCCTCATGTATCGATCGTTAACTATCTATTTCACGAGTCGAGAAACGAAACGAATCTGCTGTTGTCCGTTCGACTGCGTTTCACAGCGTTTCTCCTTTTTTCTTTTCCTTTCTTAATTTTCTTTCGTTTTGTACATACTTTGTAGGCGAATATTAATATTGAACGTATGATTGTGAAATTTTGAAGATTTTGTCATTTGTGCGAATGGACCTGTTGTGTATAATATAATATATAGTATATATGTATAAGTTAAATTATATATTGCAATTGAGTTTCTTATCACTTCCTAATTGAATTCATTGGAAATTATCACGATCCTGTATAACAACCTCTCGGAGAGATTTTTTGATAAAATTTGCATGAATCAGCAGCAACTCTGTCATCTATCTCCAAGTTCTTCCGTTTTGAAATAAAATAATCTATATATAAGCCAATTATCGTAGTTTCATGTTCGCGTTGATCAAACATATATACATACACATATGCATATGTACGTGCAACAAATACATCTCTGTATATATTAAAAACTATATGTACGATATAACTTATATTATATCTGGCACGCATATTATATATAACATAAAAGAACGTTTGACTTGAAAGAGCATATTATACAATAAAGATTGCTTTTTCTCAGTAGCACTGTCGCATATTCTCTTCAACATATATCCGTATATCTGTATCCTTGTTTTTTTTTCTTTCAAACCAAAGAATTTTATGATAAAAGATATTTCACTATATGACAATTTATTCTTTTGCTCGAGAGATAGAAGCCATATCATCGAAGCCAAAATTGCATCTCTTCCGTTTCCAAATGTTTCGATAAAAGGGTCAAAGGTTGTATTTTGAATTTCATTCGTTCAATACAATTTGGAAATAATTTTGAAATATAAGCATCAAATTAGTGGATCCTTTCGTAATATCTTTCGAATATAATTGACAGTGATGAATTCGTAGCTGATGATGCGTTTGCCTTTTTGACATTCGATTGATTTCATCAAATCGAAGAACCTCAACTTGTTATACATTCTCCCCCTTTCTAACTTACGATTGGTTACGATTAACAGGCTGTAGATAATTACATACGTACGTATTCCTGATAAATGTGAGCATGCAAGAACAATTTAAAATTAATGAATTAAAATTAATGTCAGTAGTCTAGTAAATACTGCTGTGTTAATAAGAACTTTCTTAATCTGTTCAGTTTGATTATCTGAAAAAAAAAAAACAATCTGATCGGTTATTAAATTGGTATTAGAAATATTACAAGCTTTGATAAAAGATGATAAAAACATCGCAGTCTCGTTAGTGACGGTATATCTTATATCGAGTATATCTTATATCTTACTGGTGATACAATGAAATTCGCTGTCGAAAATGTAACGATAATTTATTTTTGAGAATTTTATACTGCTAGTATAAGCACATAATTTTATTAAAAATACACCTGTCAAATTTATCACGTTATGTATTATTTAATATATCACATAGTAAAACGTAATTACGATTCGAGTGAAATAAAATTTATAATAAGATAATTAATAGAAAGCGAAAGTAGTAGAAGAAGTATAGTGCTGAAAATTAACCATTATGCCGTACTAATACCTACTTATCGGTGCATGTGTTCATTGAAGAGACTCAAATATTTTATCTTACCTCTATCCTGTATGAAGGATGGAAATAAAAATAAGAGTGCAATAATTTTCGTTTGTCGTTTTTGAACGGAATTCTGCGGATTTCTTTCATACGTGAATTACCGAGAAATGGAAAACAGATTCAACGATGTAAATTATGTATATGAAATAAGGTCAAATCGTAGGGTCCTCTTTATCGTTACGGTACATTGGAAATATAAAGCAGCGTCAGAGGAGTATTCAGATCAAATTGATTTCATAATGATAAAATTCCATGAAGAAAACACACGATACTCCCGAAATTATCACACGGCTTCGTTTTAATAAAATAACACGAAAAATGTGGAAATCGTAAACCTCGAGAGAAACGACTTACTATTACTTAATTTAATAACTAGAATTTTTATGCTTTTATAGGAAATTTAAAACTGCAAAAAACACACAGAACACGAAAATATACGAAATATCAAAAATATCTATTTATTCGATGTTTCTTTTATCAATTGAATAAGAAACGTGAACTTACGTTAGAAATTCACAGTATGGTAATAACTTTTGTTCTTATTATCTTTTTTGTACAAAACGTAATGACACTCGATCGTCACGTTTATAGTCTGTGGCACAGACGTGAACTGTATGGAACATTTATTTTCTTTATTTAACCGTGTTATCTCATTTTCCAATCGAGTCGAACACTTTTATTGTTCTCGACTCGCTCGAAGCTATCACGCGAAATGATCGATCTTCAACGCAAAAATAATTTATGTAACGATGTATAGGAAAGACGGTTGTAAATCTGAAATCACGTATTACTTTCACTCGACATAGCGTGACAAGGTTCCAGAGCGTTCGTTAAATTACGTAGAACTTGTACATGGTTCCTATAATGTCTGATTAATTCAATTAATTGTCATCAATTTTCTTCAGTTTCTCTTCGTATTTCTTGTTTCTATGCTCGGTTCTTCGTAATTGATTTTTATATCATCGTTTGTTTCTTAATCCTTCGTAGACAAAGCTGAGTCATCGCCACGATGTTAATAATCTTCCTTGAGAATTTTCCATTCAGAGTGAGAGAGAATTTCGTTCCTACGAAAAGTTTCCTACGAAAAGAATCGGACAAAAATACCGAATGATACTTTCCATCATTACTGATACATTAGCAACATTTTGATTAAAAATCAATTTGATTAAATTTCTAGAAATTCGAAATGTTGAGAAACACTTTTGTAAGCGATAAAACGATAACATTTTTGATATCAGTGTATGAAAAAAATATTATCGTAGGTATTGGCAAGAACTAGCGAATGTCAGAACGTACTAGAAAAAGTGTCTGGGCTGAGATAAGAATTCTCGTGTACGTATGCAATCACTATCGTTGTATTATGTGATGGACGTCAACTGTGTACGAAGATAACAATCACTATAAAAGTCACTAATGCATTCACGTAAGCCAGTGATAGGTCACAGCAGTTAATGGAAGTAAAAGTCATATTAGATAGAAAAATGCAAAATGTAAAATAGCAATATTTATCGTCTTCTCTCGCAGAATGAAACAAATGATGAATTTTAATTATTTGTTTGAAAATTTACGCGATTAACTTGCCTACTAATCATAAATCATTTATCAAATATCATTTTAGATTATTCTTATTCAAGCAAATGACGTTAGTTTTCTTGTGAATTTTGTTCGACCTATATTTTCTGCTTAATCGAAGGATGAGAAACATCCGAAACATTTGCTTAAATGCGCACGAAGAATTCGCTGCGCACACGTTCCAATAAAATCGAAAACAGACTGAAAGCGAGTTTCTCAATAGAGATCGTTAGAAGAAAAATATTCTTTCCTAATGAATAAAGCATGAAATGTAAAAATCTGTCTAACCTTGTACTATGTATTTTTTTTGCTAATTAAACGTTACCGTAACCCTGAACACTTTGATGTATCGATGTTATTGAATAAATAATCCACACTCTCTTGAGAGAAATTCTTGTTTAAGGTTGTGCACTTTCTTATATTTCATTGCTCTAATAAGGAATATTCTTCTTCCGAGACATTGTACAATTGTACACGAGTTCTTATTACGCGAATGATCTCTTCTTTTCCCAGCGATACCTTGCGATTATTATATAATTATCATAAATATTTATATATAAAGTTACTCGAATGTTCGAATGTACGAAAACTTTTGTCTTATCACGTTTGAGATGCGTCGTGTTTATTTCATTTTGATAAGACGACCCGAGACCGAACAATAGCCGTGATTGCGGTCGAGCACAACGATTGTGTTTGCTCGGCAATCGAAAGCTTCAATACGTGCAACACGGAAACACAGGATCGAATAAACTTGGCCTATTCGGCGTTACGCTATCGAGATATCAACGTCAATCGAGAACACATTGGGATATTCAATTGCAAAAATTTCCAGTAAATTTGATAAAATTGTATCGAATAAATAAACAGCATCTAAGAATGAATTTCCAACATTTCTAATGTTTTCGTACATTCGATCTGATCTTCGTTGACTCCAAATTTGTTCGCACTTAAATCATTGAAGTTGTCGGGTAAATTAAATTAATTTAATTTTTTGTTAATATTGGAACGTGATCGATCCTCTCTTAGATTCTTCGTGGTTCTATTGCTTGTCAGTTCAGTTTGGCGAAACTGAACGATATCGGCACTTGACCCTAGTCATCCATGTTGCCAGATTAGAATACGCTTCTTTGCAATATTATCCTATGTATCTTTTACGTAAATTTCCCGGGATAAAATCGTTGACGTAAGTTGTACGTGCGTACATACACGTACGTGTGTATGTACGCACAAAGATCGTGTAGAAAGCTTCTGTGAAAACTTTTCCGAAGAATAAAGCATGGATGTGGTGAACGCCTTCAAACGCCTTTGTAAAATATTTGACGTAACATTTTATTCTATTATCGGTGTCTTTGTGTAATGCGAAAGTCTGTGATCCATTCTTCTGTACAGTTATAGTTACAAGATTGAAAGAAAGATTAGAATGGCCAGCCACGGTGTTTGTTTAATGTCGTTCGATATCCTATATGAGATAATAATTACGATGCATGTATAACACGATTGGATAAAGGCTACTAAAGTTTAAAGGTGAGAACTTGCATCCAATAATCGTAGCTTTTATTAATAAAAATGCAATGAAGCTTGAACGGTGCATAAAACGTGCCCACGTTATCCACGTGTACATGAAAATATTTTGAAATATTATTTAACTGTTCGTTGCATTCTCTTCGGTTATTAACATCTTTTCTATAGTTAACTTTTCTATAGTCATTAATTATTTCGGATAATTTGCAAAAAAATTCCACTTCGGAACGGGTAAATTTAATCCAATGCTTCTTTTCTGCGTTAGATTTTTCATTATTTCTTCCGCGTCGCTGAGGATTAAAAAAAAAAAAAAAAAAAAACACGCTGTTGAACTTCTCGAACATTAAGTATGAAAACAGTCAACAAGATATTTTGCTCGAGTCGTCTGAATAATTTAATAAATTTTAAAACGCAGTAACGGGGCTGGGTGTATGTTCTTTAAGGTTCCGAAAATCTATAGAATATGCAATAGTATTTAAAGACGTATAAAATATTCAAAGTGGACAAACTTAAACTTACATATTATAATATTTAATAAACGAGACAGATTTTTTTTTTTATTATGCCCATAGGATATATAATATTGCACAAACATCCGCAGTCTAGTTAACAGCATAAAAGCATTTATAAATTTAGCAATTTTTCTTTTCATCATACCTATTAATTCTTTACCATATTGTATTAGTTTAACACCAAGAGACAGGCTAAATTGGGAGACCGAAGGACAGATGAGGATTAATTCTCTTCGACGTCCAATTAGGAGCAACAACTTGAAGGCAATTATACCTTTCACGTGCATAAGAGTATATAGTAAAATTAATTCTAGAATTAATTGTAGAACGTGATTTGCTTCACGCCATTTCCTTCCAATGATCTCTTAGTTGTGAGGATGAGTCAGTTCTTTTGATAACACTTGAGGATGTTCATTTGTAACGAAGCCTCGACACAATAAATTTGCCGACTATTATACTATATACTATATACGTGTTATTCTCAGTCGCGTCCAAGACTTTCATTTGCTCGATAATGAAGAATGATCGTAAATGTCATAAAAAAATAACATTCCTTGCAACGTGGATTCTTAATTCTAACTTTAGATACGTTGATCTCCTATCCATTATAGGTTGGAGTAGATTACATCTACCTGTTATACCCATTATATTGATTTTCTATTTCCGAGTAGCAAGCTTCTGCTAGTGAATAAATAATCCTTCTATCTCTATTTTCTAGATTCGAAGAAAACGATTGTTATCGATACAGATATTTATCCTCATTTATCTTCAGAGTCTTGCTCGAAAACAAAAATTTAATTCTTTGGATACGTTTAAATATTAGATATTTTTTTAGAAAAGTTAAAGATTGAATTGAAAATTGAAAACAGTCGAGTTAAAAAATAATTTCCTTTCCGAGGAAATTAATTATAGAGGAAAAAGAGTAGTTCACTCAGAAGTAATAAACTAATTTGTATTATTTGTATTAACTTGATTTGTTTAAACTTGAAGAAACAAGAATTGAAAAAGAACATAAGATATATTTAGAATTCATACTGCAAGCGTGTAATTTTATTTCCTCTTTATATATGATTTTCTGTTTTATTCGTAAAGAAACATTTTTTGCATTATGCGAGGAATGGAATTACGTCATGTAATAAAAATCGAAACATTATGTATGTTTGCAGAAACTGCATTTTTTGATTACGTCAAACAGCGATTAACTCACGTCGAAAATTTGTCAATTTTTTAATAACACTTGTATTCTACGACACCTAAATGTTCCTTTTTCTCAGACAGTGTTAACATAAATTAGCTCAATAATAAATAAATTAGTTAGCCAATTATACTAAATTAGGTAAAGATTTTATTGGAAAATTCAGTCTTTTAACTGCCGTAATTTCACGATGAAAAATTGCACAGAAATTTCAAGATAAGCCCTTTCTACTTGCCTTCTAAGAAGACAAGTTAAAAAGACCGTGAGAAAAGTTTCACGACTCTGTAACTAACTGGTATGTTATTTTCTACTTCCTTCGAATAAAGAAGACTCATAGCGAAACTTGCGATAGAACTTTAGATAGAATTCCAGAAATTAGGAAAACGAACAATCGAGGTTAAGCATCGTCTTAATTTGAAACTTTGAAAAATCACATCTTGCGCTGATATTAAAGGTCTGTTGTCCCTTGAGCTTTTCATTTTATTTCAATAAATTCTGAGATAAATTAATTAATTAAAAATTAACGAATGAAATTGAAGTCGGAAAACGAATATTTTTTAATAAACTTGAATTTACTTTTTTTAAACTAGTAAATCTGCATCTTTCTCTGTGCGAATGCACAATTGCTTTTCGAATCTTTTTACAAAGTTGGAGCATCTTTCTTATTTTCCTTATTCTCAGAACTGAGACTGCGTGTTGCCTGTATATATACGAGAAACACGGCATTTGTCAGAAAGAAAAGAGTTCTCGCGAATGTGTGACGAGCGGTAGAAACGAGTGTTGCTGGCACCCCTTGACGACTTGTCCTTGTCGACCTCGAGAGTGCTAGAGAGCATGGACCCTTCAGGTCGTCATGGCGACCAACTAGAGACCCCAAGAAAGCGGTCAAAGAACATCTCGTTCGCCTGCCCTTGTCTTCGTCCATTAATTTTTGCAAAACTTCTGACCATTCTTTTTGAAATGTTTGCAATTGTTTCTGCTATCTGTCCAACGATGTTCTTGCTAACTTGCTTTCTGCTAAGATTTCTCGTATTTATTATTCCCTTTATACATTTATATACGTATGTAAGTTTTAACGTTCCATCGACTGTACACGTGTGGTCATTAGCTATAATAACAAGGATTATGGATCGGAACATTTGATTCTGTTATAGATAACCACCGTGTCTTTGAAACAGGAGATTTCCTCTTGATCTCTTCTTTTGACAAAGTTTCATGTCGCTGAGATTTCTATTTGAACTTTCTTTAATCTGACTTTATATTTATAAGGTCCAGTTCAAAGTGATGCGCTCAAATTTCTAAATTTGCTATATTGCAAGTATCGCGAGATTTATTAAATATGTCAGACTTAAGGATTAGACATGCGTGCGTAGATCATAAATCTATTTAATATCATTTGTTGCGCACAGTCAAACTATATAGTTGACAGTACATTAAGAAAGTTATATTCGTTTTATTTGCAATTCCAACTAATAACTTTGGAATGATTTTCACAATTAGGTCAAACGTGAAGTGAAATATAGGACGATGGAAAATTAAGAAATAAAAAAAAAAAAAGCAAATATAAATGTCTGTGTCAAAATTATCTTTCAATCTTACTGAGATTCTGTTGAGTTTTAAGATCTGTTTGCCTATCGGAAATGCAAATATTGATTTTCCTTGTGTCATCTTTGCTTCGAGTCATCGAGGCAAGACATTTTATAAATAGCTTCAAACATTTTGCTTCTGATTCTTTACTATCTTCATTCTGAAATTTCTCAACTGTTCAATGTTTGATTTTTTTTTTCACGCGAGTGAACGTTCGTTCTTCTCTCGATTATGCAACACGTGAACGAATTTGAAGGCAAATTTTCGCGATGCGCGAATAAAAAATTACTTCCGAAAGAAAAAAGAAAAGGAAAAGAAAAAGTGCAATCCGGCGTTAAAATGATGAGAACATCTCGCGAAAAATTAGTAATTTTTACTGTCGTGGGAGATACGAACTTCTTGCACGATGATCTTACTCATTGCGAATATGAGATTTCCGTATATATATATAGGTTCTTACATATATATATATATAATATACACGAGAATAATGGAACCGGAAGGAGAGACGAGTAGTTCTCTCTCTTCCTCCTCACGATGAATCGTTGATCTTTTATAGTAGGTATTTAAAAACGCATTTATTTTAATCGTAAGAAGTTAGGCGAAGAATTTTTAAATAACAATAACCAGACTGTGGGTTTCTACGCATTTATGCGAAATTAAAAATCCGAAACAAAACCGAATGTAATATATAGTGAATGAAACAAATCTGAAAGTCGCGTCGCGTCATTTCTGTTTCTAGTAATTATGTTCACTAATGATTTGAATTTGCATAGATATCCGCAGTCTAACGACAAGGAAGAAAAGGCACTTTATTAAACATATACAATACATGTGTCGCGAGATGTAATAAATTATATCTAGGTTCATTTCACGAAAATGAAAATTTCCATAAATATTCGCAAGCTCTATCAATTATTTATGCATGCACGGTAAAATGAAAGTATACGAATAATATACAGAGAAATAATAGAAATAATAGAGGTAGAAAGTAAATAATTTCAATGGAAGATGCGCGCCTCAGTGAAAAGATAAATTTAATTATTTTGAAGTGCAAGTGAAACGCAAAAGCAAGCCTGAATATAAGAAAAGTGTGAAAATAAAGTGAGATTGAATCCTATACTGAGATCTCTTTCGAAACTTGTCTTTCAAAATCCGGCTGCTTCTCTGTCATACAGTACGGCATGATTCAAGATTATGTAATCCAGTTTGTAGAGTAGTTTCACCGGATTCTGTTATATGTTATGTTTTGTACGTACAATATGATATCACCTCTTTCGCGTAACTATTCGCGTATAATTGATTTTAATTTACATATGTACGATTGTACATAGATACGCTCACAGGGGGTCTGAGTGATTTATATCGGGTCAATTGAGATGACGATTTTAACTCCTTTCGACATGACTGCATGGTAACAAATAATAAAGTCCAGTTGCTGCATCGATAAGACCACAAGCTTCCTGGTATATTTCCATTGCGAATTCTCGGTTACGTTAGAACGATAACGATGCATGTTTATTTGGATAATTGAAGAAAAATAATTGTTATTTTATATAATCAGAAAGAAGACGGGAAGGAAGGCGCAAGGAATCTTTATTTTCAATGATTTTGAGGTGTGTATATATATATATATATATATATATATATATATATTCGCATGGATTTATGGATATCTATCTATCTATCCACAGTCTATCCACGATGAAAATTGGATGTTTCTGGATGTTTTAATAATAACAGAACTGGACGTTTCTTATTTCCAAGATAATTTGGAGATGTTGCAAATTTTCATGCGAATTCATACTTTTGTTTAAAGTACGTGTTAACAAAAAAAAGAATCTCGATGGAAAGCTGTTCTGCTTGTCAAATATTATAAAAAAGGATTCCACTGTGCAATTTCGCACTTTTTGAATTCCTTATGAATGCAACCTATTCATTTCGTTCCATCGTTCTATTCTATTACGTTACATTGATTATTATTATTATTACTATTATTATTTCTCTGCTGGCGTTAATTGCGACACGGTTAAATAATAATCAATGGATCATTAAAGCAAGGAACCTGCTGGAAAATTCTTCATCACTTACGATCTGATGAGCACGTGACAGGCTCCAACGATTTTATCGATTTTTCATTTTTCTAAAAGTGTTGCAGGTCATTCGAAGTGTGTAATGCCTATCTGGTTATACTCAATTAACGATGACGATACTCGATTCATGCATCGATACCTGGTCCTTTGACTTGACGTCATTACTTATTATTACCTAATCCATTCATGGTGTAATTTTAAATTTCAACGCATGCTCGGATAATAACGTAAAATAAATCAGGATATTCAAAAGGGATATCAAGCTTGACGTACTCGTACAGATAAATCAAACGTGACTAACGCTTGGCAAATTGAATTGATACTTCTTCGAAAATCAATGAATTGAAAATTGCCGGAAGTAGTTCGACTTCTCTTGCTTGCGAGTCTGTGTTTTGTACTTTTCATGTCACGGAATGCGATTTTTTTTACCCATGCGAATGTTGATCGTGCGATGTTAGAATTCACGCGAGACTATAGAATCGCGTACTTCTTTCGCGAATCTCTCGATGCTAACTGCAAAAACTTTTAAATATGAATGTTTTTATATTTATGAAGAATTTATAGATACAAAGGTACACAAAAGTTCGCGCAATATGCAAAAATATATAAAATATTCAAAATAGTTGCGCCCTTTATGAAAAGTAGAAGATTCTCTGATAAAACACATTTTTAAAGAGGAGTTGTCACGTGCTGCATATAAGATATAACATACACGGTACCAACGAAAAAGAAAGAAACGAAATTCTTAATTTTTTTTTCATTTTTTTTTAATCGATTGTACGAAGGAAAACCAAAAAAGAAAGGAAAGTTCAAAAGTCAAAAGAAGGTTAAAAAGTCATTTCCTTCCTTTTCTTCAGCGAATGTAACATTCGAATAAATAAATGTATTTTCCAATTCTTTTTAAAAGCTTCGACAAAATCGAAATGATCTCGGTATTATGTAAAAGCAACAAACGCGACGAATAAGAAATACGCTAAAAAAAGCATTTGAATCGTCTGGTAAACACATAAGACATAATAGCCTTCATTAGAAATTTAGATTAGAAGGAAAATTGCAATTTCTTTTTTTGCAAATTATACTGTCTAATATACTTTCTTTTACTCGTCTTTTATTTTGCTCTTTCAGACTTTCATACGTTTATCGTATATTACGAAGGAAAAGATACATTACGTAACAATTTTATTTACCCGTTGATGTTCAAGTAGAATTCACAAAGTAAATTTCACAATTTCATTTTACAAATCTACGCGAGCGGTCGAAACAATTTAATTCAAATTGTTGTTGAAAAATTTCTGTTTTTCATCCGATATACGTAGTTGTCGCGTTCCCTCGTGAAGTTATAGTTTCGAATTACTCGTTAATGTGCCGTGAAACGTGATATTAAACGTGAGATACACGTGTCTCCGACATTATTATTGCACATGCACGTAGACATTTAGAATCGCGAATCCGACGAACCTCGTGCCTCGTGGCGTCTCTTCTCTATGTAATTCGTACGATACGACACGTGATTATCTAACAAATGTACATAATTTATACTAGAATAACATTTAACAAAGACTTCGCAGAGACTTCATCAAATTTGCAAGGCCGTGAATTTACGTAACACGCGTTTTGTCTTTGAAGTCGAATATTAGTCGAATATTTTGCCTGCGATGTAGAAGGAAACAAATGGAAGCGCACTTCTCTTCGTTTTAAAACATTTAATTTAGTTTTTACCGACAAAACTGTACACGCGCGCGACTTCCTTTTAATTTTCCAGACGGAAAATGTGTAAACCGGTTATGTTTGGTTCTAGTTGCACCATTGCGTTTGACCATGTGATTGGTATTATGTGGACTGTAATGGATAATTCATTCTTGCGCGTATGTACGCTTGAGAAAAATAACAGCGGTATTAAAATTGAAATTTGAACATTCTCCAATCCAGTTTGTTAATCTTTTTAATATTAAATTAATATAAATATTAATATATATTAGATTTAATTGTAACAGGCTGATTATACACAACCGGTGACATTATTGTGTCGTGCGATTTTCAGTAATTAATCGAAGAACTTCTTCCCTTTTAAAAAGAGATTATTTAAATTCTGAATTAAATTTTAATTGCAAAATCATTTATAAAATTAATCGACTGAAATGAAACTGAACGACCACACGTTGAGATGTTATGTTCAAAGGTGTAGTCTTCCAACTGAGCAAGAAATATAATCTTCAACGTTGTCCATTCACATTGTTCTTTCACAATTGCAAACTGACACGTTCTTAATGTCATTCTATCAATGTCGTTACTTTCTCCTGGGTTCGGAGTTTGCACGTTGTTTCAACTCCGAAACGTGTAAGAATATTATCAAATTGTTGGTTTTTCCCTTCTTTCTTTCGTTCTTTTCGGTCTAATCATAGCGCTTTTTTTTTTTTTTTTGGAGAATGACATCATCGTCTTTCGACTGACTGTTATCATAATTTCTTGGTCATGTTCCTTCCAATGTTCTTGGAAGTTTCTTCTCTTTAGTCATTTCGATCGCTCTGGTAGTGCCAACGTTATATTGACAATGTAATTGTAAATTTCATCGGGAATGTAAAATTTCGATGCTCGGCAAAATTTACGTTTAGACGTTAAACACACATTGAAGATATTAAAAGATGTATAAAACTCAAAATAGAAACTGAATGTTGCTTGATTTCAATATTGTTGTATAGAATATATCTTATCGTGTATTCCTCTTATAAAAATTAATTTTCGAAACGATTGATTGCTTAATCGAAATTCATTTCCCTTCGTTATTTTTAGATAAAATTTGCAAATGAAATGCTACCGACAATGTGCTACGTAAAGCACAGTAGGAACTGTCGAAGATGGAATGGTGAAACAGATAAAGACCAGATTTCGTAAGCGAAGTTTCGCAGGTTCGAGACTCGTCGGTCGTCGTGTGTCGTCGTCGCCTCGATGTTTTGCTTCTTTCGGCGTCTCTTGTGTGTTGTTTCTCTCTCTTCATTGCTCAACCAACAACAGATGTTGTTTTGTTGAACAAAAGAGTTTTAGTCCCTGTGTGTTGTCCAGTACAAGTTTTAATCTTTACGTGGTTGTCAAATGGGACTTAACAGTAATCCTCCAAAGAAAAAACAAAGCCAATGTTCGTTACTCGTATTATCGGTACGAACATAGGAATAATTTGGTTACAAAATCATTCTTTTTTTCTTTCACAATTTCTACGTTCTCGGTAATTTTTATTATCTACAGTTCTCAATTAATATTTTTAGTCTCATTTGTGTTAAACAGTTCTTTTAATAACAATCCAAGTCGATTGTTGTATGCGTAATCGTAATTAAAGATCAACGACAAATATATAATAAACGCTGAAAATTTGTAGAAACATTTTTTAGAAACATTTGGATGATACTGACATATATATATTTTCGTTGAGAAATGTATCACTTTCTTACGATCTTGGGGTTATAGTTTTTTAATTCGGAGATCTTTTTTTCCTGAAAATAATAAACATAAATTTTCTCTTTATCTTTCAGAGGCAAGTTTTAATCAATCATAAACAAAAGTGTTACGCCCATAAATTTTGCAGTCATCCGTCTTTCGCTTGTTGCAAATTACTACTTATCTATTTCACCGCGGCAGATATTTACTTGTAATCGTGTTTTCAGCGATAGACGATTGGAAGCGCATAAATACTGAATACTTACGTCAAACTTGCACCGATAATACTGATAAATAATAATTTTAGCTCTCTCTGAGAAAATAAGATGCTTTATTATACTCTGCGCATGTGATAACGTTATTTTGCTGTTGAAAATAATGTTACTCTCTCGCGAATAAAAGTTTTTCACCGATATGAAATATCACTGTACTTCCTAAACGATACTAATTATCAATATTTATCGTGTTGTTAATTTTTAATTGTAATTATAGGTATAATACATAGTTGGCTGCATTAACAATAAGAGTAATATTGTTAATGTAGAAAGTATTAACGATAAAAATGTAAGATTAGTAAGATCAGTAAGATTAGTAATTAGTAGGTTAAGGTGCATAAAAAATATATTTGCCAAAGCTAAATACCTTGTTATTCTTCTTAATAACTTATTAATAATAATTTTTACTTGATATCATTTTCCAAACAAATAGATAATTACTCGTATCAGATTACTCGATTAACATTCTAAAAATTCTTTTCGTTTTACGTTCATAACGTGAATTTTTCTTTTTTTTTTTTTTTTTTTTTGAGATTTCGTTTATTCTTGTTAATTAACAGTTTAATAATTATAGCGCATGCAGCTCGATATACATATCTCGTACACGAAAATCATCAAGGAGAAATTCATTCGAAAGTATATAACATGACTGAACAAGCTTATGTTCACGAGTGACTGTATAGATTGACTAACGATTGACTAACATGCACTATGGTATAGCTAGATTTGAAAATAACACAGCTATAAAATTATTCTTCTAATAATTCGTCAACAAAAAGAGAAAATAATCCATCATCGATAAATATTTCTTTAATCATAATTGCATATATAAACATGCTCCTTCAGATAGATTGTTGTATCACTTTAATTTAACGCACAGATATATTTTTTTTTCATTTCTGCGTATCTTATTCGTTGGTGTCTTATTTTTTCAGCGATAATTATACATTTACGATCAGATATTTTTAATGTTTTTCTACAAAAAAAGTTATTTTCAACACCTTGTTTTGCTATAAACGATCTTTCACTTATTTTGCGTTCTTTTCGACAGTAATAATCAGTATCTTCTTAGATATAATAATTTTAAAATCATCCTTATCGTCTGAGAGGTCTTATAAGCATATATTTTCAAAATATAAAATTCTAGCAGATTTTATGAAAACGTTGACGATCGCTTTAATTCTTTTTGATTCAGACAATTAGTTTTCTTGATCAAAGATTGAAGAAAATCATAATGCAAAGTTTATCTCAGATCTATAAGTAAAACTTATTTTTGTAAATCAAGAATTGGAATATTTGTATTGAAAAGAAGAAAAAAAAATACATAATTAGAGTAATCACGATCCTTGTATAAAAAGAAGATCCCGTAGCATTACATAACTATCAGCAAGAAGTACATCAATTTTTTAGACTTTCAGGTATTTAAATAGGTACGACTGTAGTTTTATTTTATGCCTGAAGTGCTCGTTTTATGCTTTTTTTGTTCAGGTTGTAGCACTTATCCGTTACATGTCGTGTTTTTTTTTTCTTATTCTTCCAACTTGTTTCACTATCGTGTTAACTTCCTCTTTAAATGTACATCCACGTAGAAGATAAAAATATTTTTATTATAAAGTGAAGACGATCCCAATACTGTTTGCACAGTATAGCAGTAACCTTATGCTAAAAATTAACGTAGAAGTTACTTTTTATTAAAGAATTAAATTTGAGAAATTATTTTCCATATACTTTGGATGTTATTAAGTGATTCATATAAAAATATAGTCTTTCATCATTGTCTTTTGTTATTATTTCTTTCCAATCTTTGTTTCATTCTCGTGTCGTTTTTTTAACAATTCTGTACCTTTTCTCAGAAGAAGTACAATAATATCTGCACATACGCGTTATCGCTATCCGATAAGAGTATGAGAGATATAAAATAAAATTCAAGCCTGAAATAGATCATTACGAAATTCATTCATTTTTTTCGTTCATTTTGAAGTGTGTTGCAGCGAAACGAACACAGAATCTTATTTACAGATTGATACTAGTTTCGCTGGTAATTCCCAACAAATTCTATTAAAAATTTACTGTCTTGAGTCTGACTTTTATTTTGCGTAAAGAAATGATCAGCAACTATAAATGAAAGAAGTAAGATAGAATACAAATAATATATATGTTTATACTTGTAATATATTTTTCAACGTTGGTCAGTAGTTGCCAAAAATCACGTAACGCCAAAATAACGTCATCGATTACGAAAAAAACTGACAATCACATGACGCTATAGTAACGTCATCGGTCACGTTAATGTAACTTGTTTGTTTATCGATGCACTAATTTATATCGAAAGTGTAGAAAGAATAGGATTAGAAAATTGCAACGAGAAATAAGAATTCACATTTGAAAATGAATATCACCCGATTTTTATTGGCATCGAATATAATATTGGGGCCAGTTAAGTAACAATACGAATAACATCGTTTAAAAATGTGACTCTGCAAAATTGATAAGCGGTAAATTTGTCACGTGTCGACATCGAGAGATGGCAAAAGAATTAATTCCGGATATGAGTCACGCGAATTCGTTGCCATTTGCATTCGTGCTTGTCTCTACCGAATCTGACGAATAAAAGTCGAGTCTCGCGTTATAAATAGTCTGCATAGACATGTTACAAATAGATCTTTGTGCGTTCGTAAAACATTAAAAAGATGCAAATAAATAGCGATCACAGATGAAGAAAAGTCTCTGTGTAAAAGTCCTACTTTCTTTTTCTTTTTAGTTACAGTCGAATTAAAGAAACGATCAAACTACCTCGGTTTCTCTCCACGTCATTCTTCTTTTTTTTTTTTTTTTTTTTCTTCTGCTAACAATCGTATAAATGAGAATGCAGAACGTGGTCAAACTGCATGACACACTCTGTATACGTAGATAATTAAAATTGTAATACGCTGACTCAGTGTTCCACCGGTAAATTTACTAACAAAAACAGCGATCAAGTTTTTTTCATTAGCACAACGTCTTGATATAATCCTGGAAATTCGAAAGCAGGTGTTCTCTTTCCGATTGCGATTTTATCTCTTTCATATCTTTATCCCATTGTGTTCTTTCACATGAAATTGAAATCCTTGAAAATTCAGACATCTCCAACACATTTTTCATCGTTAGTAATTCAGTCATGCTCTTCGCTGTATCGGTATCGTTGAATTGGTTAAAAGTGTCTGCTTGACGATATTAACATACTATACATCGTAATGATTTATAACTAATATAAAACATGCACGTACTGTCTAAAATCAGTACTTAATTAAGTAAGTAGTCAAGCATAAATTATCGATCAAAGGGAAACTATGTCTCCAGCAGTGTGCTGGTACCGTCGAAAGTGTAAGAGATGCTCATTAATAATAAATGAACATTGATCAATGTTCGAAATAAACAGACTTATATGTATTCCCCGACGTACAGTAAGGTGTTCGCAAATGGAAGGGATTTTTTTTATACTTCCCGATGATTCCCAATTAAATTTTTTTATAATCGTGTAATCAAAGAGAGGTTTCAGCTTCAGAACGATATAAAAATTAATTGTAAATATTTATAGAATATGTTTCATACAGAACGAAGTATTCATAGCGGATTACGTACTTGGAAGCTACGTGATCGAAAGAAATTTTTTGAAACTAAGATCTTCCTTACAAAATTTTAATTGGAAATCATCGCAGATTCTTTCCAATTGCATGGCCAGCTGCATCGGCCGAATTTCGAGGTAAAATTTCAATATAAGAAGAGAGAAAAAATAGATACTATATATAGATAATAATATAATTTTGTTAATGAAAAAAAGAAACATGACATCGTACTTACGTAACAACAGATATGAATTAGTTAATTAGTCAATCATGTGTACATATATCGTTTGCAATTGATCTGATTGTGAGTCACGCTTTTGTACGTTCAACTTAAAACTAATAAAGCATAAGTGTTCACGATGTTTAAAAAACTTGGGATTTCCAAATATTTATTAATATCGAGCTCGACTTTTCTGAATACTAGTCAGAAGGCAAATAGTTTATGCGATTGAAGTTTCCCGATTTTCCATTTACATTACCCATTATACAGCAAAAATTATCTCAGTCAGATTATTAGTATTAACTAATATTAATTTCTAATAAATGTTATACCGTATTACAAATATTACACAAGAGTCTCTGTCAAATTATATACAGTGTAATGACAAGGGTATCATAAATTGTAATTAGTGATAACACTTGATCTATAACACTAAAACGATAATATACTTCGTTAACAAATGCATCAAGGAGTCGAGCAATTAATCGATATCGTTTATATCACACTAACCATTGGGGTCTTTGAATCACTTACTCGTCGAATGTCTCATCTGCTTCAGATCTTTTGTCTTCCAGTATTTACTTATTAACTAATGACAAAATCTAAACAGAACGTAGAATATAGTACGTACAAAAATGATAAGATCTTTTATTACATTTGCGAATGATCATTTATATTTTTTACACTATATTTTTTAGCAATACGTTTTCAATAATTACGTTTTGAACAAACAGTTTAATTAATATGTAAATACCGCAGCATTAAGTGATTAAAAGTATATGTAATTTAAAAGTTTTTGTAATTTGTAATTTGAAATTTAAAAGAAAGATGGGAATAACAATTTGTTTCTAACATGAACATTTGTCGGGAAATGGACCACTATGGAAATAATAATTCTTATTGTTCTTAAACTTTTTAGAGTATAAAAACCTTCTTCGTGAAACCTTCTCCTGTCATAATTAATGTACGCATCATTGTTCATCAATTGTTCACACACACACACACTTCTTAGCATTGAGGTTTTCTATTTTATCATAAATTGATAAACAATTTCATTCGTTGATCGAACATTTATATCATTTTCTTTTTTTAATTTATAAAATTCAAGAGGATTTAGGAGGATTTAAGAAGTCTTAAATTATATAGAAATGTATAAATCAAAATAACGTGTACGCGAGCAATATTTTTAATATACTTTTGATTAATTCTACAAATTTTACAAAACAAAAATAATAGTAACACACATAAAAGATACGTAACAAATCAATAGTAATAATTGAAACAAACGTGTAAGAATAATAAAAAAATTGAAACAACAAATTACAGTTGTTCTTCGTCATCCCTGGTGGGGATCGAACCCACGACCTTTGGATTAGAAGTCCAACGCGCTATCCTCTGCGCCACAGGGACTTGGTGGTGTAACTTTTCCTATAACTTCGTACTAGCGGGAAATATAATAAATAGATGTCGCTGATGCACGTACAATAGTTTATGTTAACCAGTGACGTATAAAAAAGAAACGACACGATTATAATTCCGAACGGAAAAGTTTGGAACACGACAAATTGACGATCGATGCAACGAACAAATTTCACGAAACATCGATCGTCTGACAAGGTGCAATTGTGCTTTCTTAATCTCGGTTAAAAATTTATAATTTAATGTAACGTAATCTCTTTCATATTCTATGAAACTTGATAGTTAATCGAATTCGCACAAATTAAGTACAGTGTATCAAATAACACGTCCTTATTTATTAAAATGTTGCGATCAAAGTGAATGAATATCGGTTCACTTTCAAATTGAATTAACTTCACACAAGATAACAATAAATAAATCGATGATCCGCACGCGTAATAAATAAATAAGAAGTGCAAGAGTAAAAATGTAGAAATTCTCATTGCGTGCATACGTACATGTAATAATAATAATCGTACATACAGCCCTGTGTTGCAACGAATGTAGTCAACACACCAGCTCAAGCCACGCTCGTGCACACGGACGACACGCTCATCTACTCCGTTTGCGATTGACGCGTTTTGTCTGGTTCTTTGGCATTACGAGCAAACGAATATGGATTGATCAGTGATTGGTTTGTTGTGTGTCATCCGATGTTGCTATGCCAGACATGAATAAACTGTGGAACTGAGGAACACCGAGAAAATGAGATAAACAAGATGCCTGAAAGGTGAGAGAAAAGAGAGAAACAGCCAGAGCGTCAGTCCGTGAGTTCCGAAGTTCCGTGTGTACATTTGGATTTTCACTGTGTGATGCGACGGCGGAAAGAAAGAGAGAAAAAAGGAAGAAAGAGATAGAGCAGAACGTCGAGCGAGCAAGGGTGGAAGGGGCATAAAAAGATGGCCGTCCCGAAACATATGACAAAGAACGGCGGGCAACCGCCGCAGCCGAAAAGATTCGTCTCGGAATGTGTTTCACGGTATCGTTGATCCTCGTCCTCGCGTAGAGGTGCGGTGTAATTTCGAGTAAAAGGGATCGTGGCTACAAAAGTCAGTGATCCTGTTAGCAAAGGAGCCATGACTACGTGTAAAGAATGGGCTCGATCGCATCGGTGTTGCAGTGGCATTGCTCGGAGTGCGCTCTGATAAATCCAACGGAGAGCACGCGATGCGCCAGGTGCGGCCTTACACGGCTTAGGAGTGATGAGAAAGCGAACCTCAGGCTCAGCCAGAGCCTGAACTTGCAGCGTGAACTTCCAGAAGAAAAACAGCAGCAGAAGGAAAAGCAAAGAGACGGCGAGGAAGGTGGCTCTTCCTCGGTCTCGGTTCCGCCGACACCTCCGCCGAAACTTCGTTTCGAGAGGTCAGCGACGGGCGATACGCGTCCGACTACTTGTCAATACGTCAAAACCGATCTCATATATCGGTGAGAAAATTGTTAACTCATATATATATATATATATATATATATATATGTATATATATGTGTGTGTGTGTGTATATATTTCTCTCTCTCTCTCTCTCTCTCTCTCTCTCGCTCTCTTTTTCTGTCCGCAACCCCTACCCAACCCCTCTCCCTTCTCCTACCCTTCTCTTCCCTCCCTCGTTCTTCGATTTCTCGCGTGTTTGTATACAGTCTACCGAACCCTCCGCAAGTCTTGTCAACTTTTTCTCTTCGAGTCTAATACCTTACGTTTAGCATCAGTGCCAATCATTTTGATGCAACGTGTCGTTTTTCGAACGAAGGTATATCATTTTTATAGTACGAGCTTTCCTTCTATCTCTTACCGAACAAGTTTAATTTTGTGCCAAGGATTTCGCACAATGCGCAAAACAATGGTTTGTAAGGGAAATATAATACAAATGTTTATTGGTTGCATGTTCACGTAAACGTAGATATGACAAGTTACTATTGCATCTACGAGTACAGGCTTTCATTTATTATTGATATGATATATACTTTGTAACTAAAGTTATGTTATATATATATATATATATATATATATATATATATCATCGTTATACTTTTTCTTTATATTTAGATAGATTTTTTTTTTTTTAATAAATAGTTTCGTTATAAAAAAGAAAAAAGAAAAATTTATATGTTCTTTGATTCTTTCCTCTTCCTTAATTTTATTATGTTTTCGTATACGCATTGTTGTTCGTTTAATAATTGTTATATTAGTTTTTATATTAATTTTTAGCTCGGAGGGAAATTTAATTCTACCCAATAATCATATAAAGAAATCTCATCATGATTCATGGAATGGAAAGTCTTATAAAAAAGAGCCAGTTAAAAGATCTTCTTCTCTACCTTCTTTAATAACACAATGGACTTGCGTTCGTTGTTTGTTAGACAACAGTTGCAGTTCTGGCATAATTTGCGTAGCTTGCGATGCAAATTCTTCTATTACTGAAACTGACAAACGGCAGATTGGAGCACGTAAAAGCAAAAAATTAAATCTACGCAAAACAAATCGTCTCAAAGTTGCATCTGAACTTTTGGCCAATATTTTGGATGGTGTCGATGCAACAAGTTCTTCTACAAGTGATACAAAAATTATTAATAAAGGTATGTACTGTCTAGTCAAAAGTATTTTTAAAGAAATTAGCATATTACAAGTATTACGTATGTGTTACTTTATTTTCATTTTATAGACATGGCACAACTAACAAGTATAAGTCGTAGCGAAAGGAGACAAGATAGAGAAGACTGGACCTTGCCACCGATAGAAACTATGGAGTCTACTACACTTTCTTACGCAAATACCACTGATACCTCTCAACGTTCACCAAAAAGACATAGTCCTTCAATTTATGAACGAGTCAAATCTAAAGTTAGTCGCTCTTTATCTAATGGATCTGTTGTACATAAATTATCTGAACATGCAATTCAAAGACCAACAAGTTTAGTAGTCTCAGAAACTCAGCAAGATGATGCTCTCTGGAGTTGTGATAATTGTACTCTTGATAATGCTCCTGGCCTAGAACAGTGCGAGGCATGTGAAGCCCCTAGAAGTCCTGCTCCTTGCAGTGGAGTAGTTATCAGTGTACCTGCTTGGGAACCACGTGCTCTATCTTCTGCAGGTCCACTGTCCTATAGACGATCTTTTTCTGACGTTGAATCTGTTACAAATGTGTCTCAGAAAAAGATCGTTAATCGTAGGAGTCTCAATGAAGATGAACCACCTGCAGTACCACCGCATTCTGTTGGTTTTAGTACAAGACCAAAATATTCTTATATTGGAATTACCGATCCTGATATACCACCGCCATTGCCAAAAAAGCAAAATAATAAATTGGGCCTTGTACCCACGAAAGCACATAGTGAAGCAACTAGTCCTGTCGGGGATATACCAAATGTAAGTTCGTTGAAACGTATGTGGACTTGTCGAAAATGTTCTTACGCGTATAATCCTTTGTGGTCAACTGGTTGCGATATATGTGGATCTTCTCGATCACCGCCTTCGTTGATGCAACCTAGTCTAATAACTGTCACGAAAGATGAAACAAGTTGTTCAATGCATACACAATCTCCGATTGTAGTATCCAGGGATAGTGTGAGATACATTCCACAAAAAACTGCTACATTGGCTACAGCAGAATCTGATTTAGATGATCAAGTCGATCCACCTTCTCCAGTGTGGACTTGTAAAAAATGTACATTATTAAATGCTGCTTCAAGAACAACGTGCGAAGCGTGCGGTGGTTCGAAGCTTAAAAGTATCATGCATTTGGAAGATGCTACGCTACGAAAAGGAGAAAGTTGGGTGTGCCCATCGTGTACATTAAGGAATCCGCTGTCAGCACAAACTTGTAACGCTTGTAAGACATTAGCAGATTTTCTAGATGTACCAAAAGATAGCAGATTTTTTGGATCAAGAAGTCCGAGTCCAAGACTCTGTTCAACTTCTATAAATTCAAAAGTTGTTACCCCAAGACATAGGAATTCTGTGAGAAGAAACGGTTCTTCAATTGGAGACAAAAGACATTCAAGAATTAGAGATTCTACTCATGGTCAAGTACGATTTTTTTTACAATTGTTTTGTGTATCTTTATGATGACTTGAACTATGGATGCTTGTGTAGCGACGTGACATATGAATACCGAGCCATTTTGATCCATCATAAATGTTTCTTATACTCGCATACATTTCCAAACTTTAAGAACGAAATTTGTTATTTTTATTTTTATTATATTTTTACGTTATATAATATACAATAATTTTTTATATAAATTTATTTATATACAATATTTGATAAATAATAAAATTCGGAATACCTGTTAGATGATCAAAAGAACTCGGCATTCCTTAAGCAAAGGTCAATAAACTGTTCAAACATAAGTTATTGATATATTTTCCTATTGATTCTCTGGTTTTTATCTTCTATAAATTTATTACATATGAAACATTACAATGTTTCCAGTGGCAGTGTAAACTGTGCACGTATGAAAATAAGAGTACAAATGGAATTTGTGAAATGTGCCAAATCTCAAAAAATTTATCTCAACTACCAGGTGAAAGGCCTAGAATTATTGAATCTGGCATAAATACACTTACGATACAACGGCAAGAAAGTGTAGTTATGGAGAATTTAAGACAAATTGAGGAAAGAGAAGCTTTGGAGAAGTGGGAGCGAATTGTTCGCTATTGTAAAGAGGTATATCGATTAATTAATAAAATTATGCAGTTTAGGAGTAGTAAAGGAGGACAATTTTTTTCAATCAAAAAGAAATGCAATACATTGATTTGTTTTTATATATGTAAATTATATTTAAAATATAATGGTGTTATAACTTTTGTTATCATTAACTTGTGTTTTACTAACATATTAATCTGAATTTAAAAAAACAAAACTTCTTAAAGGATAGAATATTCCTAGTAGTAACTAATTTACTTATTTTATAGACAAATGAACCTTTTGTCGATGACTCATTTCCACCAGCTCCAAAATCTCTATATTATAATCCAGCTGAAACAAAAGATAATCATGTTGTTCAGTGGAGAAGGCCTCATCAAATTAATGTTGATTCTACAGTTGATTCCAAACTGCCTTGGGCTGTTTTTAGAAAACCCTTACCTTCTGATATCTCGCAAGGTGTATTAGGAAACTGTTGGTTACTTTCAGCTTTAGCTGTTTTAGCCGAAAGTGATGAGCTTGTAAAGAGAGTCTTAGTAATGAGAGAAACCTGCCCAGAAGGAGCTTATCAAGTAAGATTATGTAAAGATGGAAAATGGACCACTGTACTTGTTGATGATTTGTTACCCTGTGATAAAAGAGGCCATCTTGTATATTCTCAGGTTTATATCTTATAATATACGTTATAAGTAAAAAATTAATATTTATTAAATATAAAAGAAAAACTTCCACCTTTTTTTGTTAATAATTTTGATGAAAAATATCGTAGGCAAAAAGAAAACAACTTTGGGTGCCATTAATTGAAAAAGCAGTGGCTAAAATTCATGGTTGCTACGAAGCTTTAGTATCTGGACGTGCAATAGAAGGTCTAGCAACACTTACAGGTGCCCCTTGTGAGAGTGTGCCTTTACAACCATCTGCTTTGCCAAGCGAAGATGAACTTGATAAGGATTTAATATGGGCACAACTTTTATCTTCAAGGCAAGCTATGTTTTTAATGGGTGCTAGTTGCGGAGGTGGTAATATGAAAGTTGATGAGGAAGAATATCAACGTAAAGGTTTAAGGCCAAGGTAGAAAATATTCAACAAATATAAAAGATTTAAAGTACATTTATTTAGTTTTGTATAAAAAAAATTTAATGTATTTTTTTAGGCATGCTTATTCTGTTCTTGATGTACGGGATGTACAGGTAAAAAGATACATATATTTATACATACGCAGTTAAAAGCTTACAAGTATTTTGAATAATATACTTGATAGGGAATACGATTATTGAGATTACGTAATCCATGGGGTCACTATAGTTGGAAGGGTGATTGGTCTGATGATAGTCCTATCTGGACACCGCAATTGCGAGAAATGCTTATGCCACATGGTGCTTCTGATGGTGTTTTCTGGATTTCTTTTGATGATGTACTAAAATATTTTGATTGCATCGATATTTGTAAAACTAGAGTTGGGTGGAGTGAAGTTAGATTGCGTGGGACACTTCCACCCTTATCGTCCCTTAGACATTTATCATGCGTACTTTTAACGGTACTAGAACCTACTGAAACAGAATTTACTTTATTTCAAGAAGGGCAGAGGTAAATTCTATTGTCTCGTTTTATTATTTAGTATATTCGTATAATTGTATGAAATATAAGGATGATGTATAATATTTATACATGTATTTAGGAATTCTGAAAAATCACAACGTTCTCAGTTGGACTTGTGTGTAGTTGTTTTTCGTACACGTTCACCAGCAGCGCCTGAAGTTGGAAGATTAGTAGAACATAGTAAACGACAAGTACGTGGATTCGTTGGATGTCATAAAATGTTAGAAAGGGATTTGTATATTGTTGTATGTTTGGCCTTTAATCATTGGCACACAGGAATGGAAGATACTTCCAGTTATCCTGAATACGTTCTTGCCATTCATAGTTCAAAAAGACTATTAGTTGAACAAATTTCCCCACCAGCATTTGTTTTAGCCGATGCTATAATAAGTTTAACTTTAGCAAAAGGACAGCGACACGAAGTAAGAATATTTCTATAACTTGCAACTTTTAATAATTATTTATATGATATTTATTTGATAATTATTTATATAAACTAAGTATCTTGTAAAATATTTATATGCAGGGAAGAGAGGGAATGACTGCTTATTACTTAACTAAAGGCTGGGCTGGTCTTGTAGTAATGGTAGAGAATCGTCATGTAAATAAGTGGATTCATGTAAAATGTGACTGCCATGAAAGCTATAACGTTGTATCCACAAGAGGACAACTCAGAACTGCCGATAGTGTTCCCCCGCTTCACAGGTAATAGAAATTTTTCACGTGTATCTTTTCGAAATGAACACGATGACAACAAGTTTAACAAATTTTTTTATTGTAGACAAGTCATCATAGTTTTAACACAATTGGAAGGTAGTGGAGGTTTTTCGATAGCACATCGACTTACGCACAGACTAGCTAACAGTGGAAACTTGCATGATTGGGGTCCGCCAGATACTCAACATTGTCCTCAAATTGATACTCAAGTCGAAGGTTTACATAGTCCTCGTTTAATCACGTGAACAAACGAGTGATTAATAATAAATAGGACAATGTTTAAATGTATCTCGTTTGTCAAGTAAGAGATTTATTATATACTCGTGATATCCAAAAATTTACCAAAGCAAGCTAGAAAGATTTTGGTACAGAAGAAGAAATAGTACTGAAACCATAACATATTTTGTGCTTTCTAGCTATTCGTGTACGAAAATTTTTAGCATTACGACAAGCTCACTATCGGATATAATACAATAATTAATTAATATACAATGATTCTGAGATCAGTGGTTAGAAATATTTTTTTTTAATTAGGTAGAAATCATTCGTTGTATCAATGAAAATGAATATACTTTAAAACTTGCGTGCAAATTAAGCATTTCTACGGGAACCATTGATCTATAAAGAAGACTTAAGGAAAATTAAATATTTATGGAAGAACAAATTAAACACATTGCTTGTTATATAAAAAAAATTATTTTCTCAACGTAACATATAAGCACCATAAAAAAAAAAGTAACAAAGCGTAAAGATTATACAGTAATAATATATAAAGTGAAATAAGTAACAGTCATTGATAATGAAAAACATATACACTCTTTTTGGAATTGCTTAGAGTATGGTATAACTATGAGTCGAAATTTTTTCAATTTTTGCATCTCACAAGTCAATCCTATTTTCAAATACATAGGCCATATTCAGAACTCACGTTTAGAAATATATGTATCGTATATATTGTGCATGAAAGCTGATGTTATTGGTCATTTAACTGAGGATTTTTTAATATTGGTCACATTGTAAAACTTTTATCTTATCTGTATTTTTGTTGTTTCCATCTTGTAACTGGATGGAATGCTTGTGCTAAAAATGGACGTAGCGCGTAGCTACAGAACCAAAAATCTCTCTGAAAGTTTTACAGTATAGTGACACGTTCACTGCCATTCTGTGCAATGTACATTTAACTTTTTTGTTGTTAAACATTTTTGTAGTGAATTATTAACAAAATTATTATCACTGATTGTTGTATGTACTTTATGTTCATTTAACTTGTAATACATATCTTGAGCTTTATACATACACAAGCGTGGCAGTTAACGAGTTAGTCAGTTTTATAAGTCTTGTACATTTTGTAACCATGACATCAAAATAGCCACTTATGAGGCGCAATCATTTATAAATTTTTTTTTTTTATATGAATAGATTTTTGTTTTATTTTTATACATATACATATGAGTTTTATCTATAAACAGAACAATCTGGATAATAAAATATATGAATAATTTTTTCCTAATTTGAAAAAATATATTTATCAAATTACATACAATCTTACGTAAAAAATAATTCAATGAAACATTCCCTTTTTTTAAACATAAAAATTTCCAAATTGACGAATATATGTTAGAATTGCAATTCTTCTAGTAGCATGAAATGATTTAAAAAATTGTTGAAATTTTTGCATCTTAATTTATTGTTGAAATTTTATATATAAAAAAATGAAATTAAAAATTTTGATTCTTATTAATGCTGTTTCAACTAGCAATTTTAAATATATCTATTATATGTATTAAATGCGATGTATGTCGGCACACTTTTAAATTCTTTTTTATATGTATTACGCAGGGCGTTAATAAAAATAGAAAACATTTTTTTAAGTATTGATTTAAATATTGATTGTATGTATGGAAACTATGAAAAAGTTTGTATAATCTTGTATCTAAAGTTGTTGAGCACCTGAAATATTCGAAATCTGAATTAAACGAATTCGAATATTCGATTAATTAAGTACTTCGAGTAGCTTGAAAAAATTCTTATCCATTGTTTTGATTTGGATTGTTTAAACTTATTTATTTAGAAATTTAATTTTTCTCCTAACACATTATTTAAGTCGACTAAAGAATATGGAATTTTCTTGAACTACTCGAATAAGCAGATCGATTTCAACGTGTATTCTTTAAGTATTAAGACGGCTTTATTTGTATTTATGAGTTATAGTCTTAAAGCATTTTGAAGAAATTAATTTTTTGCGCTACGGTATCCTTTAAAGGATATTTAATTAAAAATAACAGTGAATAAATAACTTGTTTATATACATACATATATATAAACGAATTATTAAATATCAAAGGTCAATGTATATAATTTTAATCAATGTATTAATTTAAAAATGTATCTAATATTTATTAATATTTTCTATAAAGTATAATTAAAAACAATAAGAGGAGTTGCAGATACAAGTTTATATGAATTTTCTTTCATACTTATTTGTATGAAGGTTGAAAAATATTCTTGATCTTTACTGAGATAATACTGTGTATTATATAAAACTAGCAAACATCCAGTTTTATATGGAAAGCTCAGTGCTTTGGCTTTAACATTAAACTGCCATGTTCCATATTTTCGAATAATGATGAAATTGGCACTGAAATGTTTTTTTGATGGCAGTTGGATCTGATTGACAATTTGTCTAACACTTTCTATACACATTGAATGTGGTGATGTGACAATATCTCATGCTGTGATCAGCTAATGACATTTTTTGTCATTAAAATGTCAGTTAAGAAATGTCTCGATAAATAAATGAAAAGGCAGCACATAAATATTATTTCAATGATAGTACAAAATATTTATTATAGATGCATTTGTTTAATTCGAATGCAGGAGAAGAAACAAGTTATGCACATAAGCATTATGAGACTTATTGGCAATAGCTTTCTTAATCAGATCAACTATATATATTTTTTTAAATGGAAACATTCCTTACATTTAATTACATTTTCCAATTCTGGTTCTAATACTATTGTTAGTTGAGTTTTACTTGAAACAGTAAAAAAGCTTAGTTATACCCGACGGCTTCAATTAAACGGATCTAATTGTTAAGTGTGGCCTAATAATTTTAAGAACTCTTTTTGATTTATTTAAACTATATTAAATATACATTTAAACAATATTATTAAAACCCCTTGCATTTTGTGATAATATCACGGCAATCAGTTATCAAAGTGAAACTTTCAAAGTAAAAAAAACATGTTTTTGTATTAACATAAATCATTTTTTTTTTTAAGTTTGGACAGTGATTAAAATTTTACATACAAGTTTTAGACACCGTGAGAAAAATTATTATTCTTTTTGAATAATTATCGTATTTGAAAAATAGACTATTTGCAATAGTTTCTGTTCAAATGGCCTTAATTTACAGATAAAAGCATTTTCAAAAAAGAAGGAAAATTTCTTGTATTTGTGCATTTTCTAAAAAAAACATAAAACAAATAGCAAATAACTTTTATCTTTACTATTGTAATAATTTTAATTTGAATCAACAGATTCGACTGCTGTACTCGCTAAATGATAATTTGAAACATCAACAATTAAATTGCACCATTGTTCAGAACTTTATATAATAAGTCTCATCAGGGCGTGAATAAAAATTCGATAAAAGACGATAATGCTAAAGGATATCATACAATTAAATATAACATCTGATTCTTTTCCTTTTTTCTCTTTCATTTTCATTCATTTTTTAGGCATAACTTGCATCTGCATAAGATTAAATTAAAAGAATTTAAAATAATCCTTAGTGCCATACCAAAGCATAACAAACAAAAAAATCTGTAAACAAATATTTAATCAATAATGATTTTATAGAGGCCCATTCCGTTGTTACAATGATATTATAGTACTTTTTCTCAAAGAAGAAAATATTCTATTTTAAATATTGTGTGCGTCGAATGGGTGTGTGTATTTGAACGTGCGAATGTGTGTGTATAATTACTGAAAGAAATTATACTACAAATAATATTTCCATTTTATGACTCCTGTGGCTTCGGCGGTACTATCAGAATAATGGATATAACGTAAAAATATTTAATATTTGGATTTTGATTGTTGGAACTTTAAAAAAGTTTTGAAAGCACGAAGTGACATTATTCTGAAAGCAGCGTTCGTGGTTGAGTATGCACAACGCTACAGCGAACAAACAAGTGTGTTTGGTATTTTAAAAAACTGTCTTTGTGGATTTGAGCGTTTTAAAAAACAATTCAATTTGTATATAAAATGAATTATTTATTATATTAAGGGATGGGTGAAGCTGATTAAGTTATACACCGCTTGTGGTACACGTAAGTTGTTTTGCGTATGCTTACACATTTTTGTTGAAACGGCGCTTAAACCGATTAAAAGATAAGAAATAGAAAATTATATATAGCAAAATTAATAATATATCGGGGTATAAAGAAGAGCGCGTGATGTGTGAAACATAAATATTTTCTTTCTTTCTTTTTTTTTTTTTCTTTTTTCTTTTTTTTGCATCAAGCAGCTTTCAGAAAAGCAGTTTGCTACACATGCAAAATTGTACGCTATTTTTAAAATCACTGATTATAATATTTAAAATCAATGAATAATTTTGCCGATCTTTCTGAGAATTGTTAAATATTACCGTTTACCGTTTGTTTCAGCACGGCGTTAGTAATATTTATATAAATTGAGCAAAAGATGTAGGATAATCGCACGCCATCGCAAAGTATCTAGGAATATATTCTTAATATGCAAAGAAAATTAAAAAAAAAAAAAAAAAAGAAGAACTACGGTATCTCATTGTATTTGTAATTACAGAGTATAATATTGCGGTGTCATTTTACAATTATTAAGTAACTCGTACTCTGTACGATACTGCGTACCGGGTGTATTCTAAACTGTATACAAGCGTTATAAATGTGATTTTCTTTTTTCTTCATTTTAAATGAGACTGAAATATTTACACGTTCAAGAGGAATATTAATGCAAATAATATCTAAAAATTACTAAATTATTAAACGAAGAAAGAAAGATTAAGTAATTCCTGATGATGTTAAAAAAACAAAAGTTTATTGATAGAAAGAAACTGTTTTTAGACGCGTTCTTTTAGTCTACGCGACTGTGATCATTTTAGAAACGCCCATGTACGAACCCGAACCAGCAATCAACTTTGTGATAGTCAGTGTACCGATTTGGCAAACTTTGTTGAATTGATCCCATTTCCTATAGATGGAATGTATAATTATTAGAACTTTGTCGCGTACATACAAAGAAAATATTTACTACTTTATGAAATGATAAAGACATTGTATTGTCCCTTGATTTATATAATATAGTAGTATAGGTACATTTAATAATAAACCGAAATATTATCTAGAAATTATTCGTTATTTAGTCTGAAGCTAAATCAATGACGGTTAAAATGATTTTCCAAATGATTTTTGTATTTTTAAAAATTTTTTAATATTATACACATATACGCTTTTTTATTTTCCCCTTAAATTTTTATTTTAAGTAAAATATCTTAAATATAAAAATTTAAAGTAAACAATATTTTTAAATGTACATACATATTTCTACAGAAATATACATACAGTAATATATATAAATATTTATATGATTATTATGAAAGCAGATTCATTCAAATTTAAAGCATGCATCTTCACGTTACAGATGGCGCTCTTCGGACAACTATGTACTTCGTACAGTTAAAACAATTTAACATGCGCGTGAAGAGTTAATATTTTAAATATAAGATATTGCGTGTTGTTTCATGACATTCACTTGTATTATTATTTATTGCACATTATAATTATGTCAACATTTACTTTTGGAACACCTGCAACTTCGAGCAACACGAGTTTTGGATTTGGACAAAAGTAAATACATAGTTTTACGTTTTTTATCCATAATTTCATTAACCTTACATTGTGAAATTGCGATATACGTAGTTTTCGTATTCAAAATTCATATACAGAAATATTGATAATTCATTGTGTTTTAGACAGGTGTTTTAACTTAAATAGTATTTCTTTTGGTTCAAGTACTTCAGCACCAACATTAACTTTTGGCGCCACGTCAACACCAGCAACAACAACTGGGCTTAGTTTTGGATTTAATGCTACACCTACAACCACTGTACAAACACAATCAGGTGGCTTACTTTTGGGATCAAATACAACTAGTACAACAACTTCGAGCAGTTTATTTCCAGCTCCAACTACGTCTGCACCATTATTTGGCGGCCTTTCTTTTGGTACGCCAGCAACAAGTTCCACATTAACATTTGGTGCTCCATCCGCTACGACTACAACTGGAAATGTTAGCTTTGGAACGCCTACTACCACTAGTATGTGATAGTTAAAAAATATTTAATGTTATTAATAATATTGTCTCTAACTATAGTGATCATAACATCATCTCTAATATTTTTTGTTTATAGCATCACTTTTTGGTAGTGGCAATTTATTAGGATCAAAATTAGGTACTATTGGTACTACAACTACCACAAGCACTGCAAATAGAGGACTAGGAGGATTAGATGTATTATCAAGTAATAAAGGGCTTTCACAAGGAAATACTAATTCAACTGCTAAAGAGAATGTTTGGCCACCAGAATTATTACAGACAATAGAAAAATTCAAGTAATTATTATATAGCGAAGCTATTATATTAAAATTGTATAGAATTAATTAATTAACTTGATATATATTTCCAATTGTAGGGAATTTGTAAAAGAACAAAAAGTATTGTCTTCGGATATAGCAAGAGGCTCTGCAAGACCATTGAATAGATGTGCAGAAGATACAGCATCATTAATGGAACTTCTAACAACATTAGGTGGATCAGTTCAACGTGACCGTTCTACTGCTGATAAGTTAAAACAGGATACAGCAAAAGCATTACAAAATGCTGAAATAGCTCAAAGAACGCATGATACTCCACCAGGCTTACAATATGAAAATAATGCACCATTATTATTTTTTATGGAATTGGCTGATAGCTTTGAACATGACTTAATGTTATTTAGGTCTCAAATTGAAACAACAGAAAAACATATACAGACAATGATGACTCCAAAAACTTTAACACCACAAGGTGGTGGTGAAAAATTTGTACTGATATTAATGTTTGCTAAAATTTTACAATAACATACAATTTGTTTTTAGAATTAACAATGGCCATGAGTAAACTTCACGAATCTCTTGTTGCTGTTGCTGGTAAATTACAAGGTGTACATTCAAAAGTTCAACAACAAAAGGAACAATATTTGAACTTTAGAAAATATGTTTTAAAAGATAATACAAACGTTTTTGAAGATATTAAATCGGATGGGAAAACATCTCGAAATAGTATTGGAAAAATTACAAGTGGTCCTACACCATTTGGTCCAGGTAATCGATAATTTTTAGAATTCTTTTCTAATATTTATTTTATTTCACATATTTTATATACTTTACTTTTATAGGAAATAAAAGTTTTCTTTCATCAACAGCACTAAATTCTAATAGACCAGGAAGTTATGAAACGCGAAATCCATTAGGTAAATGAAATTAATATATAAATTTGTAATGTTGATATATTTTCTTTTTTTTTTTTCTTTTTTTTTTTTTTTTTGTTAAAAACAAGATTCCTATAACAACGTATTTTCGTTGTTTCAACTGTCCCATAAATATCTCCTACCTTCAGGTCTTGCGTGGATTTAGTATGAGGTAGATTTACTAACATATAACGTCCTTTATTATGTACTGTAGAATTTCACATATATCAATAGTAAGAGTGTTGCAACTACTTGTTCTGTAAATATGATCGGTATTTTTATTTCTGTGATTTGATTTTGATTTTACATTTCCAGGAAAAGAGTAAGGAATCTGTTTTAGTTTATGAGGTACTAAATTTTTCTACAGTTTCTGTTTATGTTATAAAAAAAATGCATAGCTTTTGTGTTTAGCATTTACTAATTATACATTTACTTCTAATAATAATAAAAAAATGATATTTTGTTTCTTTCTTTTCTTTAATTTGCATTCCAAAATAGCAAATAATAAAGGGAAGTTGAAATTGGTGCTTGATAAAAAATGGCTGTATATTTTACATATGCTTTAATAATTGCTTCTGCTTTTTGGTGGTTTAATAAGAATGTCTGTGTCAATTAAATTGTGTATTTCACAGAATATAGAATATCTGGAGATATTGAATAGTAGTTTTATTAAGAAAAGAACATTGTTTTAACTTTATAATATTATTAGTGTTGCTACTTTGTTATTTTTCAATGACATCTTAATCCATTGAAACACAGCTTTAGCTACTATATTCGCAAATTAAATTGACTCCTAGAAATAGATGCAAAATAATTCAGTATATATGTTGTTACAGTTTGGGGAAATACAATACCAACATCATCTGCCACTAAACACATTACTCTAAGTTCGTCATTGAAACCACCAACAGCAAGTTTGACTTTTAATACTCCGTCAAATTTTACTACACCTTTACCAACGAGTGAATCAAACTCGAGTTTTCAACTTCAGAAACCTCCCATTGGTAATAAAAGAGGAAAACATTGAATCGAGTTATATATATTTATTCTCGTATGATTAAAAACATTTTAAATATTCTATTTATTTTATACTATATAATACAATGCTAATATTCCGATTCAGCATTATTTAAAAAAATATTTACTTAAGACATTTTTTAATTCAAATGTTTAATATAAAATTAAATATATTAAGATATACTAGAGAGTAATACTTATAAGACAATAAGTTTCTTAATTTTTTTAACAAAGGTGTTATTAAAAGTATTTTTTTATTTTTCTAATACTGATAAGAATAACGTAAGATAGGGAATTTGAAAGTTATCTGTAATCTGTATGTTGAGACTTCAATTTTTTATTGAGACTATTTATATTATAAATTCATGCAGTTTATATAGTATAAAAATTGTCATTTTATATTTTTCTTTCTTCCACAATCTTCTTTACTTGTAATATTTAAAAAAATTTTTTTTTAAAGATAATTTCTAATATTTCTTTTTGAAATTAATTATTAGAAAGGTTATTTATATTTTTTATAATACATATAGAACATACATTCAGAAAATATTTCTGTCCATTGTTATATAGCACCAACTTGTATAATGGGAATCAATAATTTGAAGGCATCTTGAATGTAAGAACTTGCATTTGAAGCCTATTAAAAAAAAGTTTTAATTAATTTCTTACTAACTGAATATAGATGAAACATAATGATACTGTCTTACTTCCATGAAAATCGTTGTTATATTAGCGTTAATACCATCAGATTTGTCTGAAGTTTCAGCAAGTTTATTCAAAGTACTACAGTAAATATTAGCTAATACTCCAATTTGATTAGTTAGAATATTCGTTAACTGAACTAATGAATCAGTTTCATTCACAGTGCTTCGATGTTCTTTGATTAAAAGTAATTCTGCAGTTTTATGAAATCTTTCTATGGAAAATGCTGTAAACTGTGCCAAAACAGAAATGGCATGTTCGAAAATTTCTTGATCATTAGGCGTCGTGGCCGAAGTATTATAGTTCTTAGAACTTTGATATATCTGAAATCAATATTTATTTAATAAACTCATGTATGTATTAGTAGAATAGAAATTACCTCGTGCAATTTCTCATAAGTAATATTAATTCCAAGATCGCTGCAAGCTTCTTGTAATTTATATTTCAAATCTTTCTCATCTGTTTCATCATTATTTTCATCGTCATCGCCTAATTCACATAGTTCTTCAACTTCTTCCAACATTTTTTGGACAGAATTTAATTCATTTGAATCTAACCCACTCAAATACTGTTGTATTTTAATATTACTTTGTTTTGATAGCATTTCTAATGCTTCTATGTGAACAAGTCCTTGATAATCATCAAGAAGACTTTCAAAATGTACTTTTCTCAATTTTTGTCTTTCTTCAATTGTTTTTTCAGTATTGTTTGCTTTTTCTTTAGCTTCTCGAAGAATCTGAGATAAATTTGGCTTGTCTGTTTCATTCATAAAAAAAGCCCTCTTTTTCTTTAATCCTGGATCACCTTCTTGTAAAACCTCCATTGTTTTTTTACCAATAGCTTCTAATGTGTCTAATCCACCACTCATAACTTTGCTTCCAGTTGATTCAACCAGTTTTGTTATTGACGATACACTTGATATAAAATTTCCAAAGCCAAAAGAAGATTGTTCCCTGGCCTGTTCCTCTTTATTACCTAAAAATTGAATTAATTAAAATAAAAATATAATAGTTACACAAGTTAGCTATAATTAAATATGTCATTAAGTATATTTATTCTGTCATTTACAAATATATAATAAAAAGCTTATAAAACTATGGAGTACCATTGTCTGTTTGATTTTCTTCTTCTTGCTCATTTGTAATAGATTTAGGTTCATCCAATATAGCCATAGATTCTTCCAAAAGTGTAAATCCTTGTGATACGTGACTAGTTAATGTAGAAACTCCAGCACTGGCTGTATTAATTAAAGAACTTACATCCCAATTACCCCAACCCCAACCTGATGAGTTATCGGTTTCTTCACCAACTAACGATAATCTTTTTAATACTGGTTGTAATTTTTCTTCAGTCAGTTCATCTGGTAATTCAATCGAATCTCCAAGTCCTTCCCAACCTTCAGGTTTAAATATTTCTTTAAATGTTTTCTCAGATTTCAATTCTTCCGGCATATCTGATTCAGTTATCTCGTCTTTTATAGAAGATTTATTACATACATCTTCCTCTGTTATTACTATATCCCTTTTGTTTCTGTTATCTATATCAGTCATAAAATTACTACTTTGCGTAATCTTTGTTCCTAACTTTTTTGCACCAAATTTTTTCTCTTTGCGTCGAGATTGTTCTTTTTCAATCAATTTAACTGTTACCTCAGAATGTAAGTCCATATTCATATCCCTCCCAGTAGGATTCTCTACTTTAGTTTTATTTAATGTTGTGTTCTCATTATTATTTTCCACTTTCAGGCCCATGTCATCAATATTAGCCTGCGCACATCCCACTTCTTGTGAATCGATACATGTGATATTTTCATCTTTTTTTCCACAAGCTTCGTCAACATTGATAACTGGTTGCTCGTGTTTCTTGTAATTATATGTATCTTTAATACTGATATCTTTATCAATTCTTTTTTTACTAGTTGACGTATCTGCTGTTGGACAATATTTTTCCCTTCTGCTGCCCAAATTTACATTGGTACACGGTTGCCGAGGTACATATTCCATATCATCATCGGATTCTGAACCTATTGTATTTGGTGAACTCCACTGTTGCATTTGAGTATGCCTTTTTATTGGCATATCGTGGTTCATTTCTTCGTCAGCGCTTTCAAAGTCATCGCTCTCAGACGTTGCCATATTAACTTTGTATAAAACACTAATCTACCAGAAGCAGCTTACGAAATCTTCGAATCTCCTGGTGCAATTGGTTTACGTTACAACTGTTCTGTTTAGTTTCTATCGTTTACAAAATTTGGATGAAAAATGTTACCGCGTTTAGAGAACTCTCGTCCATACATCGCATTCCTACACCACGTACATACATACGTATATGCATACATGATTATACACACGTCACGTGTCTCACCGAGGAAATAACAATTCACAGAGTTTATAAAATTTACAATAAAGTAATACATATGTAGAGTAAAAAGTCGAAGGCGCATGCTCGAAATATTCCGAACCATAGAGTCTTAATATATAATTTCCTTTACGAAAGCGAAAGATAGAACTTTATGCAGGACTTGTAAAAATCAAAAAAATACATATTTTAAAGCAGAGTTAAATGTTTGTTTCTAGGTGAAAAGGAACGAAAAAAATGATAGACATTGCAAGACATATTCCCATATCATCGAAAGAAATTAGTACATTTATTCAAAAAGTACAAAAAAGAAAAAAAAAACAAACTTTAATGTACAGAATCATAAAAACGTGACACGAAAAATATTCGAGTGCAGTTAATTAGATTAATTCCGTGTAAAATTACAATATTTTAAACAACACTGAAAAATGTAAATAGAAGAATGAACTTGACTGAATCTCGACATTTGATACATTTGATACATTTGGAAGCTACACATCGAGTGAGATAACAGCGAAGAGAAAGAAAAAAGAAAAGGAAGAGGAAGCAATACACGCGAATGCTACAGTGGCTTATGAGTACGAGACATTCTCGAAGGGGCACCAACGGATTACCATCGGTTTATTCATTCGTCCCGGATGTTCAACGGTCTCGAGTGCACCTGCGTTTCCATGAGGGTTGTACGGTGGTGCCGCCATCGTAATATAACGGAAAATATGTGAAACTGCGGAAAGGGCAACGCGTTCGTCTGTTCCCGTCGTCGTTCGTCTACAGCGGTCAGAGACACGAGAGCTTTCGTTCCTAACAGTGGGGGCGATTCGACAGAAAGATAAAGAAGGAAGGAGAATACCAAGGCTTGTAGAGGGGATTACGTTCTGTTCTCATCGGTGTACGCGTTGAGGCGAAGAGGAAGAGAGAGTGAGTGAGAAGCATTGCCAAGCGCACACGGTATGAACGTCCAGTGGCATGTTTCAAACACTCGACATGCTTGTAGTTGGCGCGAGGTTGTAGTATCGTCGAAACGAAAGAGTAGTTTACGCGTATTCTTGGCACTTGGAACAACGGACTCGTTAGAGTGTAGAATCGTTGCCGAAGCCATGTTCAATTCGATCCATCAACGGAGGAAAAGTGTCTTGCGGTAACCCATGAACAGTGTTTCCTGCAGTTTCGTTCCGAGTAAGTAAAGAGAAAATAAAGACGGAAAAAGAAAAAGAAGAAACGGAATGAAATAATTCGCGCGCGGGGGGAGGGGGAGAAATGCAAGGCGAATTCTGACATTCCTCGAAGGCGAACGTCGCTTGTTGATTCGCGCTGACGACGAGCAGCAAGGTTCAATGCGAGAAGGAAAAGGGAGCACACGGTGAAATGTACTCGATAGTACCGGCATTAGCGTGCACTTAAAGCGGGTCGCCAGACGCAGATGCTATCCCGTCTCTGCTCCGAGAAACTCGTCGTCGTTCCTGTTGCTTCAAAAGGAGAACGACGTGATTGCTACGCGCGTACATCCTGAACAATTTGTTCGTCTTCCTTGAAAATTTCATCAATGAAAGAGGGTGCATCTGAACGACGTTAACTGGAGAAGTGTTTGCCGTTCGATTACCGGCACGGTGTTGTAAGTATTTTTTCGCGTGATCCTGCTTCCCGATGGCGTAAAACGGATGATTACATCCGTTTTAAGATCGGTAGAAATTAAAGGATTAAAGGACATCGGCACGTGATACCATAAGCTCGAGCTTACGAACAAAAAGGGATAAGAGTGTAAAATAAAAGTGAACAACGGAGTGAGACGGCAGAGGAAGGGTGAAAGTGTTTTTCAGTTTCTTTTTTCTCTACCAAAAAATTCGGTCGTCGACTGGTGGTGTGAAGGCTGTGTGCTATATCGGGTTGTATATCTCTTTTCGCATCTCGATATTGCAAAGTGACCAGTGTAAGAAAAAGAAAAGAAGATACAAGATACGATAATGTAACGGGCATTCATACGGACGGTCTTGTACAAATGTAGGACCACGGTACCGTCTCAAGGCAAGAATACCAACAGTGGACTTTTCTTCGACGGCCAGCTATGTTAACGGTGGAATTCCGCTCGAGAGGAATCTGAAGGCGGGGACTCTGACGTCACTCCGCTCATGATAATGAGGTATTCATGATGGCGGAGTAGCGCGTGAGGGAGAGAGAGCGAGAGAGAGAGAGAGAGATAGGCCCATAGACAGAGAGAGCAAGAACATGTGTGTATATTATATATACTACACGAATCTACATATATGTATACATATGCACGTGAGTTTCTTTCTCTTTCTCTCTCTCTCTCTCTCTCTCTCTCTCTCTCTCTTCCCCTTCCCTCTCTATCTTCTTTTTTTTTCTCCTTCTCTTCTTCTTTCTCTTTTCTTTCGACAGAATTGTATACGTGTCCGCTCGGTTATGCTTGTACGCGTGTATGTCATGCGTGTGTCTGTGCGTGTGTGCGTTCAGTGGCATGCAACACATTCTTTCTATCTCCATTCCACTGTGTATCGGTGTGTATTACTATTGCGTGCCTTCTCTTTACCAACTCGAACGTCTTTCCTTGTCTCTCTTACATCGACTGTCTTTCTTTCTCTTTCATCAATACAGCGTGTATGTGGCACGGGGAGTGTGTGCACGCGCGCACAGATATGTGCCTGTCGACTGGTCGGTGATAGAGAGTTTTGGATGGATTTAGAGCGCAGTGAAATATGCCAAGGAGACGGAATGGGGAGATACCGCTTCCGGAAGGGTGGGACGTCGCGCAAGACTTTGATGGAAAAGTGTATTTCATCGATCACAACACAAGAAAAACAACGTGGATCGATCCTAGAGACAGGTACGCCATTTTCTATGTATATGTTTGTATGCACGCGTACACGTGCTAAAACAGAGAGTATATATGAAATTGCGTGCGATCTCTACGCGCGAACCTTATTATCCCATTTAAAGATCGCATTCTAGTTTTTTTTTTTTTCTTTCTTTCTTTCTTTCCTTCTTTCCTTCCTTCCTTTTTCTCTGCATTTATAGACACGGATGAACGAACGTTTCGTGATACTGTGATAATTAACACGTGTGCATCGTACACATTCGTCGTAGGCATATACGCACGAGCGAGAGTACAAAATATTTCTGACGTTACATTCCCCTCGTGTGAGTGCCCCTTAAGCTTCTCTGAGCGTGTGTATCTATGTGTACGCGTATATTCATACACCGAGGACTCGCCGCGCCCGCATTCCAGTCGCCAGGGCCGCCGCGCTGTCGATGAAAAACTCGAGAAATCTGGTGACCACGGTCGCACACGAAAATAAAACTACTATTCACGTTTGAGCTTTCTGATAGAAAAATAACGATTTCATTGCGTTTTAACCTGCTACTATTGCTGCTACTATTGCGAGCAAAGACGTAGAATTTTTTACCTTAAATCTGATACGCATTAACTTCTTTATTTTCTGTTGTAAATTTGTTGTTACAAACAATATATGAGTTTAACTAGTATTATTCGGTCACTATAATTTTAATACGTTTCGTTACATGTATACATACGTACAATTCGTAATTTATAAATTGAGCGTAGAAGAATTTATAAATACCTATTTTATAACAGGTTAATAATAGGTTAAATACGAACGATCTGTCAATATATCATTCCACGTGAACAATAATAATAATAATTTACATGTTAGATTAATTTTCTATTATCAAGTAGTTAACGTTTTAAATTATTACTCGTTCGATGCTAGAATATTCAGTACCCGCATTTTTAACGCTGAAACAAAATATTTTTTTCGATCCGTGACAAGAGTAAATGTAGCAAGTACGTATTAATCTCACGATGGATCCATCGAATGGCGTTCGTTATCGAGCAAAAGACTAAAATCTTGTTATAAAACTGGCTTACAGGGACACCGTATTCCACGTGTTCACGTTGCTTAGATTAATGTGTATATACGTAGCTGTGGAGCTTAGTGTAAGTGAACCATCTTACAGGGCTAACCGGTATAAAACGTACATACAAGTGACTGATACCTAAAAATAGACCTTGATACAAGGGTATTACTCTTCCGATTTTGATCTTCCGATGTCGCCATTAAGACATCGATCTCGTTACGTGTAATAGTTCTTTCATCCGATTTTTCCTCTTTGTCAGTTCAAGGAAAACACATAGATTCTTAAATACATTACTTGTATCATATCTCAAGTTCGTCTCATTGCAGTTTCATGTAACGTGTAAAGAATTCTACAAATGTTGGAATAATTTTGTAAGTTATTGCATATAAAGGGAGTTACTCTTAACTACTAGATATAATGCGAATTAAGAACACAAGTTATTTGAAAGTATAATTACAAGGACTTTCTATATTCATAACTATGTACGTATAAAATGATAAAGATTGAAAATTATCTATATTTCAATACGTAATACTGCGTATCGGCGGCGTATAATTGATACTTGTGTTTCGCTTAAGTTATCGTCCGGCAGTTTGACTGCAGATTACGCTCGACCTGCGTTTGCTGCTGTTTTTGTTTGCACATTTGGCACGCGAACAACAGAGCCCGGTGTACGGTTATTCCGTGTGCTGGGGCGACTTTCGCGTTCCTCGAAATCTCGAAATTTCGTTCTCCGAACCCAGTAAACTCGCCGTCTCTCACCTCTCGGTGCCTGTTTCTTTTTGGAAACTCGAATCGAACTCGCCGGTTTTCCCGCTGTGCGTCCCTCCCAGCAACGCGTGGCATCTGCTCGACATCTGTGTTTAGGAAAATTCTTTCTCTCTCGCGAGTGCGCATGCGTGCCAACGTGCCTCCACCATTTTTTTTTTCTTCTTTCTCGCATTCTTTCAACTCGAGTTCGATTCTTGTAACATCGTTTCGTAAAATTTATACGATTGATACGCAACTATCGTTAATAGATATTCCGAATTTATTTCTTAAGTATTTTTATCAGATTCTCGGATACACGATTTTTATTACATATTTGGTTACTCAGTTTGTTCAAGGTATGTTGAAACGTAAGTTATTTCCACGTGCGAAGGCTTCAGGAATGTCCGTGAAAAGGAAAGAGAGAACAGTCGTTTCTCGATTGCATTATGCAATGTTGTGACTTAAGAAAATATCAATACGCTGTCAACTTTCAAAGATAATCGTTTGTAGTGCTTCTAGGTATGCTGTGTGCTTTTTTAATTGATTGAAAAGCATGTGGTCGTTTATTAATTTAATCTTTATGTTCAGCAATTAATTGACTCGTTGTAGAGTTTGTAAATTATTATCGTCAAATATGAGGTTAATGCATCATAGCGAAGGTTGTTTCATTCTTTGTAAATTTATAATAATTTTTTTTTTATCTGACGACTCAATTTATTTTAAATCGATTATTTCATAATTTATTGCTTGTTTACATAATTTATTTGGTAAGAGTTATTCATTTGCTTGAAGTTATTAATTCATATTTCCATGTGGCATTTCTTTATTTATAAATCAGTTGATGTTACAATATCATATATAATTAGCTAATTTATTATTTCAACAAGAATATATATAATTGACTTTCAGTTATAAAGTTGTTAATGAATCATGTTTGTAAGATGATTAACAACAGAAGTTTGGCAATATTTTAATTCGATAATTTTGACCGTAACGGCAGTTAATATGTAATAATTAACAATTTAAAAGTAAGTATAAGAAAATAAATATGCACATGTATATCGTGTCAATGTTCACGTGGCGCTGGTGTCGCATCATACGTCGCCATATTGTTTAATGGTTATAAAAACACGGTTTAGACGAATTTAATCTCTTTTCTGTCGTTCCTTTTTACACGCAAAGGAAAAGATTTAAGGTGGCCGTATCGTGAAAATCGGCTATGTTATATATTTGCGAAGAGTGAGATCAAAGTTGAGGTCGATCGAAATTTCGATTCGTCTGATGAAATTTACAAATTTTTTGGCGGGAAGGAATAACTTTAAAGGAATATACGCGGACAGCGTGATATTGCGTACACACGTGCGTGACCAAAGCCATGGCACGAATTACGAGGCAGGAGTGTTCCCAAACTTGGAAATTCGAGACATTCCTAGGCCGTGACACATCCACGTACAGAGAACGAAGGCAAACGGAGATTCCTGTAAGCTGAGTACCATTATTTTCTTCTTGGAATTTTTACGCTCGAACACGTTTCAAAACGACTCGGCAACTCGACCGTCTCTCTCCATCAACGCAAACAGTCATTATGTCGTTAGAAATATTTTCAGCTATCATTCGCAATCACAATTTATACGCTTAACCGGCGTGTACGTGACCGATCGCGGAATATCCTCGTTGCTCGTTTGCAATTAAATACATTGAATTCGTTTCTGCATATTTCCATCAACTGCAATATGATTAATTGCGTTGGTATTCCCCCCATTGTAGTAAGCTTTCAACGTCGTTTGAATCTACCGGGAAAAATTCGGGTTGGATTGTTGTACAAACATTTGGAGGTTAGGTTAGGAAAGTATAAAAACTGCTGGAAAGTATATACAGAATATTTATTGCGACGATTGTCGAAATTTTTCAAATATCTTCGGTAATCTAAGAAAATGTTGGAAGTAAAAATTAATCAGGTACTTTGTTAATTACGCGCGTATAATATAATTGAAAATACGCATTAATCGAACCATTTTTTTTTTCAGTCGGAGATTAGTAAGTTGCGGAATTAAAAATTAATCGCTGTAGATTAAGTTTAAATTGATTTCAGTTCTTGCGGGTGTAAATGTGTGGCACGGTGTAAAAAGAAATATGGGTCAAATCCGAATGTAAAACTATCCGCCGTCTATAATAGATTAATGCAACATCAACCCTTCGCGGGTTAAACGCAAAAGTAAAGCTAACGTAAAGCTGACATGATTACTCATGATAGTTCCAATAGCTTCGCACTTCGAACAGGCAAAAAAATACGAAAACGCGAGCGATATCGACGACGTGCATGCGTTCTGTAATGCACAGCTAGTGCCCTTGGGTCAAAGCTTGGTAGTCGAAGAGGGACACCTACGCGATTTGTATGCCCACGCATAGATGCTTGTTTGCTCGCGGTTGACGTTACATTCAGGGCCGTGTGTCTCACCTAGCCGCGAAATAAATAGTCACACCTGCTTTCCAGCGTTGCAGTCCTTAAATCTAACTAAGTTCGACGGTCCAACGAGATTTTACTTCCGACCTTCGATCGTTACCTTCAGTTTAACACAAATTGTTGACGGATAATTACCTTTATCTTTTATCATTTTGTATTGCACCAGATAATAGAAGAAGTTTCTTCGTTAGAAGATCACTGATATTCTTTCAATCAATCAAAGATAGTTATATTAGTCAGCAACAAGTGGAGAGGTTTAGGAGTCTTCTATTATATTATATTATCTATTTTTTTTTTTATTTATTGCACTCAATGATAATCGAAATGTATAAAGATTTATTGATATTAACTCTAGAGAATAGAGGAAGATATTTATCGTTTAATCTTATCTTAGAAATTGCCTGAGAATGCAACCTGATACTTTCATGGTATCTAATAAACTATGACCACTTAATTTTGAATATTTTGATAAAGCGATAGATAGGAAGACGGGCGAAATTGGGAAAGATTGTTGCTGCAGTCGCATAGGAATGTTTGAAAAGAGCTATGTCTTAATCTTACGTAATCAGTTCGATTGAAATTCATCGCGTGAAATAGTTGGCCAAACGCACAAATTATTCGACACTGCTGATACTAAACGAAACTTTCTAGTAGATCATTAGATCTCTAATAATTTGCTGATAGCGAGCGTATCGAGTGTCAGACAGAAGGTATAGGAATGGTAGAATTTGCAAGTTAGGTGTGGCTACGCGCGCGTTAAGGAATTAGACACTGAAGAATCGAATCCAGGGATAACAATAACAAAATTTCTACTTTCAACAATTATTAGCAATAAGGTGGCCAGTTTTCTCTTAGCTGCCTTTCTGTGAATAAGATTCTAATTTTTTTTTGCATTTAATTCTTCAACTCCATCCAGAAGCTTTTCTTTTTTATATTTTTATTTTCGTTAACATATATTTATCGTATGTTCAAGTATTAAATGATATACTTAGACATATGCCATTAGTATATAAATGTTACAATTGAAGATATTTATGCGTATTATATCGATGCGAATATAATTGAAAAAAGGAAACCAGATAGAAGATAGAACGTTATAACAACTGGTAAATGTTCTTTCAGATTTTCCATAAATGCATAAAAAGTTGTGCTTTTGTAGTCACTGTGAACTACTTATCTCCCAATACAAGTTCATCATAAACGGAATTTTACTTCGTGCTTACTCAGAACGATAGAAATTATCCTTTAAATGTATTTTATAGCTACGATTGTAACAGCAATAAGAGAAATTCCAAGATTTCGAATCTTCCACTGGTGGTTGTTAACACGATACGATTTTATATGAGCGTTATAATCGAGTTTATGGCATTGGTGAAAAGTACGAGCCGGGGATGTGCGTGGGTGTGTTTCCGCGTTCATCCATCGAGAGACGCAACGAGATTACTTTATAGCTATAATCTGTCATGTTTCGAGCCCATTGTTTCTCAATGCACGACGCAGGTATGCGCCGGTAAAGATTATAGAATCCCATTCACGTGGACGTCGATGTATTTTTAAACGTTAACGTTACCTCTCTCGTCTGTCACGTTACTGTTGGGAAAAGAGGAACCTTTTTCTTTTCTCGTTGCCGCTTCCGCTTTTCCGGGTGACGATGCGAATACATTGAAATACGAACTTTACTTACGCGTACATAACTATCGTGTAACTACACGCGAGATATTTCAAATATTTTCAACTGAATTTCAACAGTTTATAAGTTACATCAAGTTTATAAAAACGAAATTTAGTTTTGTCGCTGTTGCGGAGACAGAGCGCTTTATTTCCTTTTCATACGATCGTCGAAGAATCGAATAATCGAATTGAACAACGTCTATGACAATAATGATGTTTTTCATCATTCTATCCCGCGAGTTTGCGATAGAATGCGAAGCATAATCGAAGCAAACGCGATATTAATAGGTTGTTCCATGCTTCTTGCCGTTGTTGTAAGTTTCCCTTGGTGAACATCACTTCTTAGCTAGCTTCCTTCGCAGAGGAAGACTAGTAGTAGAGGTGAAAAAAGTCGGGTGAATGTATCATAAATGCAGCCTTTCAAAGTCCTAACAAGCAGTGTGTGCTGATAGTCTGGCATTGTTAGTAGTATTGTTAGTGGTATTGTCCCGATATAACAATACCATATTGTCACAGATAATGAATTCATTTTTCGTTCTCTGCACAGGCAGAAAGAATATGGAAAACTTATTACATGTGTACCGCTTGAAAAAGATCGCGAATGATTTTGGCTGTGTTCTGGGGAAATTTGAAGTATATACGATTCAATGTCAAAGGTTTGAATTCTATAAATTAAAGGAGATGCATTGTTTTTCAATTGTTTTTCAGCGCTGTTTTCAACGCGCGTTCGCTCGTTTCGCACACGCATATGTTATAAATATAACATTCGAAAGTCGCGAAAGTCACGGCCTCGTCCAGGTTAAAGACGCTGACTGATTGTCTTGGAAAATGTTCGAATCTACTTGCGAAATGTGTTTCGATCTCACGGTACGTGCTGCTAGTGCTTAACAATAGTGTAGCGCGACTCTATCGATGCGGATCGTGCGTTTATGCAATTTTTATCGTTCGATTTGTCCCATAGTTTCGCTTCCTCCACCTTCTCCGCCGGCTCCAATGTCGCCCTCCCTTTTCCCCTGCTTCTTCAACTGCCCTCCCCCCCTTCTCTCTTGTCCACGTTATTCCTCCGTCATGATGTACGTTCTTGACCCTCCTTCTTCTCCTTCCTACTTCGTATTATAGGACAGCGCCGCGGTAAGGCCAAGGTAAGGCACATTAAAAACGTGAATCACGCAGCGGAAAAAGGAATTGAGGAATTGTCGCTTAAAATTCCGTAACATCGACCGACACGATTTATTTCCATAGATTTAGCTTTTAGCGTCCGATTGTTGGATGCCGTGTTAGTCGTTTATAATTCTTTCGAGTAGCACGTGCCGTTACTTACTTCCCCTGGCGAGTCGTTGGAAAGTCTTTGCATTATCTTTTATGAACACTTTCCTTGCAACACTTACGTCAATTGTTCCAATAATGTTGCTGACGTACTTTAATTTAGACGTATTATAATTTAGCGTCTATTATATAATATACAGTGTTATTATTACATTCGTGTTATTATTACTTCTGGGTTTCATTTCGGAGCAATTGAACTGAATATTGTTAATGAAATTTTGCGAGTAACAGTAAGTTTGTAAATTACCGATGTTAATAAATAGCTTTCCGTAAGGTCAAAGAGAAACTCTGTTCATCTTTTTTTTACATAGGATTACCGTATTGACCGTTTCCTTTTTTTTTTTTTTTTTTTCCATTGTACTATTCTTCTACGATGGAATTTATCTATTCGTATTTCACTTTCGTCGAGATGAACTGTTATAAAGTTGATCGCTGGACTTTAAAGAGATTAGCTTACTTTATGCGCAAGATATAGCCTCAATGGACGTGTAAATTATTAAAAAATGAAAATATGATTGAATTAACTTCTTCACGCCACTCGTTGCTTTTTACAATGGAAAATAAAAAATTAAGACGTAATAAAAGTAGGGAAAGAGTAATTCGTTGAGCTGAAAAGAGTCGACAATTTAGTAAACACTCTGGAATTTAGGATCGGAGAGTCGTTTACACGATTGCCCGATGTTGAGTGAACCTTTTGAATCAAGGTTGCTTCTTGGTGAACCTTCGAAATCTTTCTACGATTATGTCATAGCCTTGTCGTGTTTCGGTGTTTCTCGTTGCCATTAAAATACGAAATCGATAGTTGGACAAGGATCGTCGAAGTTGCTGTAAAAATAAATCAGAAATTTTCTGGAATAACTCTCGTGTATTCGTATACAGTACAGTGAGTCACAGAAATACCTCCGTCGACATTAAATGATTCATATTTTTTACGTATGTAATTACGTATGTATTTACGATGTAAATACTGAAATTTCTATTTAATGATAATGCGTAATTGAATCGGTTGATCTTAGTCGTTAGACCGCGGATATTTATGCAGATACATATTTTTACGAACATGATTAAAGAACCTTAATCTAGATAGAAAATTGTTATAATATTATAAGTTTAATAGTTATATTATAATTAATGTGTAGTATCTACTTACGTTATTGCATTATATATGAAATATGTGGAATATACCGGATATTTTTTTGCAAATTTCTTTTTAGCTCTTGCTCAGTTTAGTTACTCTACGTTTATAAAAATATGAATTTGCACAAGTATTCAGAGTCTAGTGAATATTTTCATATTCTACGCATTGTCGATGATGCATTTTTGGCAAAGTTTCGATGCAAGTATAAAATAGATTCACTGGCATCAATTGGCATAACATTGTTGAAAATTGTCGGTTTAAAATAAATTGTTCTCATTTTCAAAGATTCTTGTAAATTGTCGAAAGTGAATTAAATTTAAAAAAAAAGGAACGAAATTTTACAAGTGGAAGAATAAACGAACCGATCGAAGTAGTTGCTAGAAAAAAGAGAATCTTTTTCGCGAATTTCCGTCAGTCAGTCTCTTAGCGTTATATTTCGTTGGCACTTTAAATAACGATTCTGCTACATTTTGGCAACTGTTTCTAGGTATATCGGTGAGTACAATAAAGTTTAAAGGATAAATCGCTTTGACAAATTCGTGACGTCAATTAAGTGCTACTGACGCAAACTGATTGCAGGAATTATTTTCGTGCTATAATACGTCATGAAAATATTTTTTTTTTCGATATTTTTAATGTTTAAAGCGTATCATTTAATACTTAATATTTATATTCAACATTTCAATATGAATTAGATATTTTCTAACTTCTTCTTTTTTTTTTCCTTTTCTTTGTAATTACAGGTTCACGAAACCTCAAACATTTGCAGACTGCATTGGAAACGAGCTTCCGCTTGGATGGGAGGAAGCTTACGACAAACATGTGGGCGCATACTACATTAATCACGTTAATCGTAAGTATTCACGCGTACATTTATCCAAAAAGAAATCGCATATTTCTCTTATCAGAAATATTCTTGAAATTTGTAATTTTATTCTTTGAATTATATCTAGAAGATAATACGACGACGATAATAAGATTAATAATAACCTTTAGTTTTATAAACACCGAAGTATCACACATCGGATATTCCATTTCAAAGTTCGGCCTTTTTTAAACTTTCGAATATTTGTTTAGCTTAAGAAAGATCATTCTTTTTCTATAATAAGTTCTTTTCTGTTTGTCTTGCTTGTCTCAATTCGAATATAATTATTTCTACCGTATCTATGTTTTCGTGAATCGAAAACTTTACTTATCACAACGATAAAAATCACTTATCGGGGAGGAAATCACAATGTTACAAGTAGATTGGTCTCTTTAAATTGTAAAGGTAAAAAATTTACCTTGAAATTCTTTGCAAGCAACAGAATTCTGATTAACGCTGATTCGAGGAAATTGCAAAATTGAAATTCGTTTCGTTAATGCAACGTGTTGCCCCTTAATGGGTTAATGGAAAGACTGTTTGAGATATCTCGTGCTGAAAGCACCAGCGACATTTACATGCAAACGGGTGAAAGATGAATGGAAATGAAATTTTCAAGTTACGTCTCATTTTTTCTCGTTTCTCATCGTTTCTCTGTTTTCGATCGTTTCAGAAACGACGCAACTGGAGGATCCAAGGCAAGAATGGCGAGCCATTCAGGAGGCCATGCTTCGAGAATACCTCCAGACCGCACAGGACGTACTCGAGGTAAGTCTTTTGAATGTCCTTTTTAACTATTTTCGTCGCGTTCGAGCACGCGAATCCGTCCGTGTGAAAAGGGGCTTTTAACGAGAAACGTCGATTCGTGTTTTATAGTGCGACTCATCACGCGTCAATCGTCCCATTAATTACGCTTTAATTACGTGATTACAGGCTTCAGCGAGCCTGTACCATATATATTTGAGAGAGATTGCTACCACCGCGAGAAATCGTATTATCGAAACGAAAACGTTCAGGAAATTGTTATTTCAGTTTCGTCTGGAATTCTTAGGTGAATAGTTCTAATTTCGTTCAACTGAAAGAGGATCATAATTAATCACAAACCAGCACTCTTAGCTTAATATTCTTAGGCATAAAAATATTCTTTATTAATCTGAAGATACGATTAATTTCGAATTGCCTCGAAAACTCTACGACGACGAATAAGATCAAGGAAACCGGCGAACGTTGCTACGCGAATGTTTGTTTTACGTATCCATTGAAAAATCTGGAACTCCAAAACTATTTCGTCCGGTCTAATTTTACTCGAGTTTGTTTGAATTTCACGAAGATATTCTTGTTCATCGTTGAATATTAATTCTCAGGACGAGAACTTCTTCACGATGTTCACTGTTCACAAGTTAGTCACGATTTTTTTTTTTTTTTTTCTCTTTACCAAGGTGAAAAATTACATTGACAGTATCATAGAGCATTTGGCAAAGCCATGTATTTCCTATATATATATATATATATATATATATATATATATATATATATATATATATATATATATATATATATATATATATATATATATATATATTGCCGCGCGAACGCAACGAGAATGAACATGAAAAACTAGCTTATAGAAAAAAAAAAAAAAAATATTTCGTACTTGCAATATACTTGGAAATACCATTGGAAATATTCAGTGTTCGAAAAGGAGATATCGAATCTAACGACTAAAGATTACGAGGCGATTCGATATCTCATCTCCAGTGATGGTGATTACAAGCAGCGAGGGACCGATGAACTTTGAAACGAGGGAGCTGTGGACAGGAAGTTATTTCGTGAGAAATCATGTTACTTCCGGTCGCTAGTCGTTCCCCCTTGCCAGCCTGTATTCATATTTGTCGCCGGGATCGGACGATTAACACCGGATTAACTAGTTTTCCCCTGTTGAGTCGTCTCGGGCCGGGGGGAAATAACGCTCTCTTGTCCCTCTTACGCGCTTTGCCAGTTACATCATTCGAAAAGCGAGTCTTTTACGATGAGTTTACGTGCCGTGGACTTTCATTGTGTCACCGTAATCGAAGTGAGTACTTAGCTAATGCATCCAACCAACATTGAAATCGAACGAAAGTTTCATTCGAGTTTTCTTTCTTTCTTTCTCTTTTTTCTATTCTTTTTCGTTGCACGCGTGCAATATTTGTCCTCATCTCGCTCGCTTAGGTTATTCGATAAAATACTGCTAATAAGAAAATTTAGAATAGGTGGAAGATTTTCATCGGAACGAGGAATTAGTTGGCACGTCTGATACTGCACGCATATACGATTTACCTTCGAATTCGTCGCGGGAAATTTTCTCGTGAAAACGATTTCGGCAATACCATTACGTCTCGCTTATTCGCGGAACGTGTGAATTTCCAAAAGTATAAATGCCAGCTGCGCGAAATTCCCGCTGTCGATGCGAATATTTCGCGTTAGCCTGACGGGGCTCCGTTGTTATTTCTTCAGTTTTAATTCGTATTTCCTGTGTAATCTTCGCTCTTCGTGGTTATTTTCAAAGAAATTTTCAACTCGGTAGAGGAATCGACTTTTATCCCTAGAAGACAATTCTACGTCATTTGACGCACAAACGTAATTTTCTACTTGGACTCTATCTTTTTAATTACATTCTCGAAAAATACGAATTGCAAATATAAATTAATAGAAAACTTAAAAATGTATCGAAGAAATTTTTTTCACCGTGGAATCATGTTTCATCGCAAATAAATTCTATTATTAATATTTCATGTATCATTTCAGTCTGAGTTTTTTTTTTTATATTTGATGAATTTCATACGAGATATCGCCGGAAGGAAAGTGAGAGACGGCTTTTCACGTGGAACGCGACAGGAAGTGGGAGAATGTCGATGTACGGTATATTTATTTCGGTCGAAATGCTGCTCGTGTGATGTCATCGTCGATTTTCGAGATTGGCTCGCGGCTCGATTCTAGTTTCGAGATCGTCTCGAGACATTTCGTCTACGGCCTTAGAATTCGCGGACTAAACAACGGTTTGCCTCATATTTTTTTCTCCTTCTAGTCTCTTCTTTTCATCATTTTTACAAAGAGCACGATACTTCTTTTAACTCTCGGACGGCGACGAAAGTGATTTTTCATTCCGATTGTTATATATCGGGATAATTTAGAAAGCCAAACTATTTAATAAAAGAAAAAAATTTTTTCTTAAAGATTATATATCCTACCTTCTTCCTCGTTATCAGGTTTTGTTAAGTGTTTTCTTAATGTCTTCCTAACGATTGTTCTCGTGTCTCAATGGCAATGAGACCAAGGCAATGGCACCGTGTGGCCATGACGTAATCCTGAGGAATTTTGAAAGTTTCATAGAGAGGAATTCACGAAGACGAAGATTAACCTTGGTTTGCCAAGAGTTTATTTTTTCATTGGAAGGTTACACGAAAGTTATACGATCGGTTTCTTAATTTGTGAAGCGATAGAAATATTCGACTCTTCGGTATACTCCTCCATTCTGCTCGGTCGACGAGGTTACATCAGTAAATTTCTTGCTGAAGATCTTTGAATTTTTTCAGCAAAAAAAAAAAAAAAAAGGAAAAGAAAAATTAGCTTTTAATCTCCTGGCAATCTCCTCGTTTAATTAATAATTAATAACCGTAAAGAATAACACTGACCCAGTTAGACCAATGAATTATTAAAATGAATAAGCGAGTAGAATTATCGCGGTCTATTCCAGTTATTTCTGTTTGTTCTGGTTCTGACTTTTTGATGTATAACGTCCTCCTTGGCTCCGATTCGTTTTTCACTCGACGCTAAGAGACTACCAGAGTGATGAAAATCCATTGATTTGCTGCAACGTTTCATTGAAATTTTATAGGTATAATGTCGCCGTTATATTTAGAGATTTTTAATAGTTTTTTTTTCGTAAAACGTAAACTTTTTCGTGTTTCTTCATTATTTCACGAACCTCTTACGCTCAAATACGATAAGATCTAAAGACTAAATCAAAGGTCGTACAGATTTTTCGCCTAGAATAATAATTTATAAACTGATGGAATCTCTGGTTATCCCTTTCCCGTTCACTGACAGTGAGAATGATGTCGTCTCTGTCGGCTCTCTCCATCCTTTTCCAGCATTTTCTTTTTTCTCTTAATTTCTCTCGCTCGCTCTCGCGTGGCAGCGGCACAGCTCTCCTTTCCTCTTGTCTCTCTACGATGCCTCACGACTCTCTACGAGGCAGCGAGATGCGAGTGGAATTTTAATTGCCATTTATTTTTGCCCGGTCGGTTCTCTCGTACCGCTTGGTCGCGTCGTCTCTCGCGCAGACAGATACAAAACCGATTATGACACCGCCGGAGGAAGCATCCTCTCTCGATGCTTTAAATTATACAGGATGCTGGGACAACAGATGGTCGAAAAAATCTGAACAGGCGCCGAAATAAGACGAAAACGTTTATAGAAGGAGTTGCGTTTCAGACGTTTGTTTGTTGTAATCGTTATTAACATTCAGGACGGAGGGTGGAGAAAAGAAAAGGATCGAAAATGTCCCTGATGTTCGGCAAACTTCTCTACGCGAACGAATGTAGGGCAGTCTAAGCGATGGGGGGCACAGTGATCCTCAAACTTAACTACACGCTGTTGAAAAAGCTATGGCATTTGAAAGTAGAATTTCTTTTCTTATTTTGAATTTTTATTTTTTTTTTAAATATCTGATTGTTGTAGTATTAGAGTAGGCTGCTTGTTATTAACGTTGTATTACTAGAGTAGGATGTCCGTAATGTCTGAATCTTTAAAGGGAGTATTTTCATAATACTATCCCCGATAAAAGGGATATTAATCGGGATATCTTCCTATACTCGATCGAGTATTAATTTCATTTCTTATCGTAACTGATAATATCGTTTGACAATTTGCAATTGATCGGAATGAGAACAAGAAGATTAAAAAACAATTAAACATACTCGCACGAATATTGATATTTTCTATGAATAGGTGAATTTTTAACATGCCTGTTGTGCTTTCGTAAAAGTGATGCAGCAAATCTAACCTATACACGCTGGATCGTTTCGATAGAATCAAGCTCTCGTCACTGACCAGTCCCAATCATTCTTGTCGGCGTTGCAAACGAAATAAGAAACATATATATATATATATATATATATATATATATATATATCGTAACTCTTGGCAAATATTAACAACCGGCTTAGTCTGGCCGTTAATTTAAAACGTACCGACAGGTGTAATGTCTGGTCCAGAGCGATGTTGGCTCTACCTAGCAATGCGAGTATGTCTGCTGCCGAGGAGAGTGTGTATATCGGATACCGAAATACGTATAACACGTATATACATCTTTGTACCTTCACGCTCGAAATAGTGCTTACCGCGTGCATGTATATGTGCACAGCCGCGTGTTTCTCGCCGAGGACATCCTTTTATACGTATACGTACACGTCATAACGGTTTCAGAGGCTGAGAATCGCAGTCATTGACATAGGCATGTATAGTGGAACCAAATTCTGACTGTGGCTTTTTTTGACATTAGTCTCGAAATCTGAGTCGGGATTTTCGCTTCGGAATTTCTTCTCGCGCGTGAACGTGTAAAAGAAGAAACCCCCCTTCCCTCCTCCCAAAGATACTGCTCCGATATTTATTATTCGTACGTCTATCGAAAGAGAAAGGTTGCTCATTGGAAATATAAAATGTTTATTATACACGATATTTTCGAAAGATTTCGATTCGATCGTTCAGTATTGGTTTACATGTAAGATTGCTTAAATTGCTGGAAAACAGAGCCACTCCTCGTTGTTTCCCCTTTGCCTCTTGTTTCAGCATTGCCTCTTCGATCAGAGAAATGAAACGTCGGTTTATTTCATCCATTAACCCTTTGCGGTGCGGATTAGTTTTCCCTATTCCCAGTAGTCCGAATTCATTTGTGACTTTTATCAATTCATTATTACACCTGAGAAGTTTGTCTCAGTTTTAGTAAAGTTATAAGCAGGACGAAGTATAAAATAAGCTGAAAAATTAAAGACCTTTATTGATTGCTTTTAACGTAAATTAATGGAGCTTAAAATTTTTCTTAGTATTTTTCATCGAAATGATACAAGTAATCTTCATCACCACTGCTAAAGGCACTTGGTCCAACAACAATTTTATAAATTTTTTTACAGAAAACACAAACTATATATTTTATGTTATGAAAACAACAAAAAATGCAAGTTTACTAGCATAAAGACCAAGAATTTTGGCAATGAATGAAATACGACGACTACTACGACTACGACTACGACTACTACGACTACGACTACGACTACGACTACGACTACTACGACTACGACTACGATTACGACTACTACGACTACGACTACGACTACGACTACGACTACGACTACGACTACGACTACGACTACGACTACGACTACGACTACTACGACTACTACGACTGCGACTGCGACGACTGCGACTGTGACTGTAGAAGTAGCTTTACCAAGAACACGCAGTGCAATGCTCCGCAAAAGTAAAAAAAACTTTACTTCGCAATAAAAATACACAAATTTCTAACGATGATACAGTGATCCGATAAATCCGACAAATCCGACAATCGCTCGTCGGCGTGCAGAAATAACTAAAATGATTCTTAAATTTGAAAACTATGTCGAGCCACACTCGACGTGTGTTGGACCTGCTGACAAGGGGATGTTATGTCGAGTCAGCCTCGACGTTGGACCGCAAAGGGTTAAATCTCGCGTACCCAAGTATAAATTTTATACTTTACTTCGTACATTTCCCGTACACTTTTCTACGTCGTGTGCATTCTTGCATGTTCAAATTTCCCATGAGTGTACATGGAACATCCGGCCTACACAATAGAATCACGTTACGTAACCGATCTCTCGTCGATATTCGGTCTGTGGTATTTGGACGCGTGTCACCGAGTTTCTCCTCTCCGCTCGAGAGGACTAAGCTATTTTTTTCATAATACGCTAGCTCGTATTCTATTCGAGGAGGAGCAGGAGGAGAAGGAGGAGGTGGAGGTGCTGTTACTCGTTTACTATCGCCGCAAAATCGACTATATAACGATCGCGTCGCGAGATTACACGGTTACGATGTTCGTGTGCCATTCGATGTAGCGTGGGCCGGCTTTAGGACGACGACGACGACGACGACGACGGTATCTTGGCAAGTGGGCAAGCAGACATGCGAGCGAAGCAAAGCAGGCAGGCAAGCTAGCCATGAGAGATTGGAATGTCTCCCGTCCGTTCGAACCCTGTTCTCTTCCCCACCTTTCCACCATTCTCCGCCCCCACCCTACCTCCCCCCTCGTAGCTCTGTGCCTGCACTGGCCCCTGCCAGTGACTTCCTCTTCTCTCTTCTGCTCTTCGCTCTGTCTTTCTCTTACTAATGCTGTTTTCTTATTTCGTCGTCTCTCCGTTGGGCCCCCGGCGTGCAAGGTAGCGGCAAGCAACGAGAGAATGAGAGAGAGAGAGAGAGTGAGAGTGAGAGGGGAGGGGAACAAGTCGATGCGTGGCACTGTAGCGGAAAAGAAAAAGAAACAATCGAAAGAAAGAAAGGCTTCTGGCCTAGCGATGGGGTTAATTTACAACAAGTGGTCATCTTACGTAGTTTTCAAGCTTTTCGGCGCTTCGCAACTTGCGTCGGTAGAAGTATCAAGATCCACGTGAATGTGAATGTGAATGTTGCTTCGCCTCTGATCACGAATATCGACCATAGAATATGTTTTCAACGATATTTCAACAGGTTCGGGAAGAAAGAAAAGTCCCTTTCTCGTTAAGAACTCTCGAAGTGACTTTGAGCAAAGCGTTTTCAGTGTTGAATATTTATAATTGGAATTGAACGGAGGAACAGTAACACATCGGCAGGACGACGATGGAATGAAAAGAAAAATAAACGGCGTGGCGGCGGCGGATGAATGGTGCAGGATGGTGCGGAAAGAGTACGCGAGGATATTGATCCCATCGCTAAGGCGCGTACTCTTCTCCCAAGTTTGAATGCATCTTGAAGAAAAGATGCCAGTTCCTCTCTCCCTCCCCTCCAAGTCTCGAGGTTGTCCTCTCTCGGGCCTCGGGCCTGGATTATTCCGCGTCCTCGGCTGCTTCTTTCGTTCCGTCTCTCTTCGGAGACTGTGTCCCTCTGTCCTCTTCTCTCTCTCTCTCTCTCTCTCTCTATCTCTATCCCCGCGCGAATGCGACCCTTTTGGCGTAGTGGCTACCGGTGTTACGCTCGTAGGGCCCCCAGGCGGTCCACGAACGGATTCACGAAGAGCTACGAGGACTGCCGAGGGTGTACGATCGTGTGCACGAGCGGATGTGCTACTGTCCTTCTTCGATACTCTGGATGTGATGCCCCGCGGTGCTGCGAATCGCGGCTATACCGTTCGCTCTTTTGCACGAGCGCGCGAAAGAAATAGGATGGCCAGAGGAGAACGCGGAATATTATCGTTACGTAGCGATCACATTTTTTTTTTAACCTCTTTCTTTCAAAACGCGTATAATATACGCCCATCAGTCTGTTCAAGTTGTTCGGGGAGCGAACGAATGAAATAGGTACGCACGCTTGCTAGCAGACGAATTCCTAGTGCAATTTCGTTCTCTCTTTTACCGAGACGTTTGCTACCTCGAGTACCTAAACGGATATATACTATTCTCTCCTCTTTTCGTTGCTTGATCTCGGTTTCGTTAAAGGGGAGAAGATTTTGCGTGAAATTCTCACACGAGTCGACGCGAACTCGCTGGGAAGGGTTCAGCTCGATGGGGGGGGGGGGGGGAGATAGAATGCAGAAGAAAATAGGAGCGCGACCGGGCCTTACGGCGTTGCTACTCGGCGATTTGCCGACGCAGCTTTTCACATTCCTTAGGCTCTCTTCCAGGGGCAAACAATGTTAACGACCACGCGAAGAGATCGAGATTCCATCTCTACCGTGCGATACATAAATAGGCCGACGCTTTTACCCGGCGACCAGATATATACGTACCCGCGTTATTGTTCCTTTTTGTAACCGACTATTTTTAGACACCCGCCGGAATTTCACGCTTCTCTTTTTCTTTCTTTTTAACGTTTCTTCCTTTATCCTTTTTTTTTTAAATCTCCATCTACCTCCTTCGAACGTCACTGTCGTCACACTGTATGTGTATCGAGAATTGTGAAAAATATATGAAGACTATACTGATAGAAGACTATCTTTTATTTTTTTTTTTTTTTTAAACATTACATTTTCTGTGTATTATACATATTTTCGATAAATACTATTAGGATGTTATTCGGTCTTTAGGTACAAGCAAGTTCCCAATTAACCATTCATACGCTAGCAGTATGTAGTTATGCGTAATACAAGTTTAGAAAAACACGTACAAACTGTCGACAAGAGTTCGATGTCCGGACGAGGAAATCGTATTGACTGGTAGAATGTCGTGATGGCCATTTATCGAATGTGAATAGGTTTGATTTCAAAGATTATGTAATTGACTGGTGGCGAAGTTACATAGTAAAGTTTTATTTTTAAAACGGTAAATTTGCAACTAATTTGATTCGATGTATTCAGTGACGTTGTTTGAATTAATTTTCATAGTTAAGTCTTTTAATCATTTTTATCTAGAAACGCTTGATGCGAACAAAAATTAGTGATTAATGTTCAGATATTAGAAACGTTTTACAAAAGTGTGAATAATCGTGACTCATGATTTCACAAGTATTTAGTATTTTTATTGAAAATACAGAGAAACAAATTTTTATTTTATTAAAATGAACCGAAGGAGGAAACGTTTGTGAAAAAAGAGACACGAAAATCGAGGAATTCACGAGTATGACTAAAACAAGGAAATGTCGAACATTTGAAGAAATATTTTTCCTTGGGTAATCAATCAATCGTGTTATCGCATATGTCGCGAGTTTCTCTTGCTTCTCAGCGATTCTACTATCTATGATACAAGTATGGATATTCGTCACATTTCAAGAATATTCAAAGAGTAACAATAAGAAGCTATTTTCTTCTTAATCGCCAGATATCTAATCGCATTATTTTAAAAAAGAAGTAAATACTAAAGATCTGGAATGTTGGAAATTTTCCACCTTTCAATGTAGAAAAAGGAATTTAATGTTACATTAAATAACAATGTATTAAGTAGATATTGTCTTAGCAGTTGCAATTACCATTAAGAATTCAAGTGAATGAATCCAATTCTAACTGAAAAAAATTATTTCGGATCCGTACAACTAGTTTGCCAGAAATTTTATAGAATTTCCATTGCATATAATAATAATGATGATGCGTACGTGCCTTGGACCATACGAACGGGCTTGAATCACGAAACGATTGTTCCTTATCAGTGCAGGAATGCACGAAGGTTGATTATCAGAGAGTTATCATCGCTCGATAACCAACAACTATATATGACGTACCCCAGATTCAGATCTGACTACTGTTTATCGTCGAATTCCGAGAAAAAAAAAAATTGTCGCAATTCCGCAATATTATCACGTCTCTCTCTCATTGAAAAATATTTCCTCAAATTATTTATTTAGCAACATTTCCTTATCTGTATAGAAATAAACATGTTCCACTATATACCGATATATATATATATATATATATATATCGGTCGTTATTATAATTTTTTCTCCGAGTATTATCTAAATTGTTGGTCGACGTTATCTCTCCGCGATTGATCTTTTTTTTTTCTCGCTTAAGTATACGGGTTTTTTGCAAGGACTTTCCACGATCTTCAAGATCGTTCCTTATCGCGTTCCTTATCGTCCAATGAATCACGAAAGCGCGAGTTACAAATATTTGGGGGAATTGTGGCGACGAAAACTACGCAACTCCTCTTGAACGACATAGTGGTAGAAAATCGACAACAATACGGATCGTTGTAACGATCGTGTGTGACAGCCCCTTCCCTCCCTTCTGTGCTCGTTTTTATCTGGCCATGTTTAATTGGCTGATACGTCGATTTCCCTGAAATCTCAATATAAAGCTCGACATTCATCCAAAGGGAATGCACGAGCATCAGATGCCGATTTCTCCGAAAGGGAGAGAGCCTCCCCGTAAAGCGATATGCATACCGAATACGTTCGTCAGGATTTCTAACCTCTTCTCTTATGGTGCTGTTCCTGGAAGAGCGACACAAAAATGTGGATGTACCGTAGCCCTTTTCAAGTGTGCACAATGCATTCTTTCTCTCCTCCCTTTTTCCTTCCCCTTTCGACTTTCTTTCGTATCCTTTCGTTTCCGATATTCGGATGGTCCTAGATTTTTCTCTTGTTTGTAATCAGTGAAAGCACGTTGACTTTTCATCGGGACAGAAACGTAGGAAGTTTCGTATCTTGACGAAGGCAAATGTTGCAAGAGACACTTCTTGTTTTTTGATATCACACGCATTCCTCTACATCTTTGCATTCTTAATTTTCCCACAAGTACATAAAAATCATCCATAGTGTCCAGTGATTGTAATTAGTTACGATCAATAATTGTCCCTCGATTACACTATTGTCGAGTTACCAGAAAGATCACGCGAGTCATATTAAACTATACTCAGGCTAGAATAAACTGGATAACAAGTGTATTAATATATCGAAGATACTGTGCCACGTCATAGTAATTAGAAGTGACACTGAAGTAAATATTGCACGTAAACATGATTCCCTTTTACAGAGGCATTAAGATTATGGAAAATTATCAATCGTAAGTTCTTTCGAGGCTTTCCCCGCGTATAAGATAAAGTGTAGAATCATTCGGCAATCGCATAAGTTTCGCAGAGATCTGCAGATTTTGATGAGAACGATGAAACAAAGCGTTTTCATTACCCGTATAAAAATGGTGACGCGGGTCTAATTGATACACGCGCTATCGTTTTGCCGAACGACTTTTAGCAGTGCATGATCAATAGTTCGGGTTTTCACATTGCATAACACGTTCGATAACATAGTTCTCTGCAATGAGCGTTGAAAGATTTCAATAATCGTTTGAACGGGTCAAGAGTTGATTATTGGTATTCTCGCATCCGTGTTAAATATATTTCGGATAAACCGAAATCGTACGTACAATGCCTCGTTGCAAATAAAGAAAAATTGCTTGGAAATTTATACTGAACATACAAAACCCGATAATTATCATTGGATTTCGATCGTCTGATTTTCGAGTTTCAGTTTCGTGGACCTTCGTCTCGATGTGAAAATACTAAAAAGAAACAACATCCTTTGTGTGTGTGTGTGTGTGTGTGTGTGTGTGTGTGTGTGTTTGAGGAGATAGGATTGCTGGAAAGTTAAGAGCTTTTGCTCGGTCCGCGCAGACACCTTCGTTCGCTGAACGGGGCATCGAGTTATCGGTATGTACACCACGATAATGGCATCGCATTCCATTCATATCAGCATCGCTCGTTCGCCACCGCAGCTTACCCGCTCGCTCTCTTGCCTCCTACTCCCTTCACTCCCCTCTGGCGTTTTGACGCTCGTATGCGCAGGCTCGTTCCGTCGCGTCTAATGTGAACGCACCTTTACGCGGCCGATCGTCATGCTGGCTTCACCTGGCGCGCATTCCTTCTGCGACTGTTGGAAAACGACTCCCTGAGGAAACTTATCTCGAGAGAGAGAGGAAGAGAGAGAGAGACCGATTCCATCAGTAAAGAGCTTTTTCCCAATTTATATGATTAAGCTTTTAGGCAACTTTTAGGGTAACGTGACTAATCTGTCACACGTACGCGATACGATCGGTAGCAAATATCGTTTGAAAATATTCGAGTTATGCTAGACTTCGACAAGGCTCGATGATGAAAGAGTAAAAAGTACAGGAGAAGAAGAATAATCTTTCGAAATTTGTTTATTCCCGTGGGAAATTTCATTCGATGTTTAATGTAAGCTTGATATAAAATTGAAGAGCGAGAGCTTGTTATCAATTAAAGGATCGCGATATTCTTTATTTCGAGGAGTATCGCTTTAGGAGATGGCAACTATCAAGATCGTCGATTCTGATTGTTGTATCAGATATTTTATTATGTTACGCACGTTTACGTTTCGATTTTTAATTTCAGTTTTTAATCTAGAAAAATTGTTTCGACGGAATCTTTATGTTGTTCACGGCCAACAATAATCATCTCTTGCCTTTTCGCTCGAACACTCGTAGGCTTTTTAAGTGTATGCAAGTATATTGTAACATCGAAATATACGGCTCGCTATTGCTCGCTGTGTCGTGACGATAAATAGCAAACAGAAAATATGCCCAAACTTTCTCCGCGGGGAATTCTTCAGTATCTCACTGATAAGGTAACGGTGCCAGGTGCCGTTGTACAAACGTGTCCGCCTCGCCATACGCTTCTGTATAATTTATACATGTACGCTTGTTGAATTACTGTTTGTACATTTTATCGAAGTTTAATAAGTCACTACAAACGATATGAATAATCTAATGTATACAAATTCAACGATAATGATACTTTGCTATTTACAAAAGATACGATAAGCTCGAAAATGTCCGTCTTGAGAGGAACGATCTTGAGAAAATAATCTCGAAAAATGTTCATCTCGAGAGGAACGATCTTGAGAAAATTCCACGCGTTAAATTTAAATTTAAATTTTTTCCTCTGCTTTTTCCTTTGAAATTTAAATGATTCCATCTGTATATATAATATACTTCTGTCTTCAGCGAATTCGTTAAACAGGTCGAACGGCATTAAATATAGATTTTTGATTGTAATTTCTTTGGGCAAATTTTCAAAACGTGCAAAACGAAATAAAATCGGATAGAGTAACGTAATATTGATTATCTGTAGGCTTTCATAGTAAATAAGCTCTCCAATCTTTAATTTGTTATAACAGTGATGAAAGTAAAATGCGTAGAATGTATTTGTAATTAGCAAATTATACGAGTGATATTATTAAGATAATGTCACTCCTAGTGGAATTCTTTTGGTATTAATCGTTTCTGTATCATGCACAATTCGATTCTGTACAAATTTCCTCGATGAGCCAATCGAGGATCGTTTAATCGCGGAAAATCTCCGCGATTAGGATGTAATTGATTGTCTATTCGAGTGTTAATCGTTCGACGAATTAAAATTTTTACGTTTCGAGATAAAGGAAGGAATTGTCAGCTCGTTTCGTTCTTTCTTTTCTGGCATTGTTCGTCCAGAGTACTAGTGAAATTCAATCGAGTAATTAGAGAAGATTCAATTAAATACACTCATATTTACGGCTCGTGGCGCGAATACGACAGTACGAAGAATAGAAAGACACAGTACGTAGAATAGAAAGAAGAAGGAAGACGAAATTACGGCGTTATAATTTAATTAACATTATAATTTATAAATTACCTGCACACGTGGGTGTGCGTTGCATCTATTCAGACTCTCATACATATTTATGAACTCGTTGAATCAATGGTTCAGCTGTTTCTGTTTATACCGCGAATACATTGTTAACAGTTTTCATTATGCTAATAATTCATTGAGAATTGTCAAAGGAGAAAAAAGACGAAGGAAACGATGATTCAAAGAATGAAATTATGATGCATAAATATGCATGAGTATGTGTGAATGATACATTATACTATATAAATGCAAAATGATTCTGAAATAAATTCTATGAAAACATTATAAGGCTTGAGAGAAATGGAATAAGAAAAAAAATCTCACAAGGAGTTTAGCATTTCCTCCATTTTCCACGATCGTGTAGTTTCTTGAGATTTTTAGTGACTGAAGCATTTAACGTATATTTCAAGTGACAGTGATAATATAAAATTGATTTAATGATATAATGATATAAAAAAATACACGTGTATTTTGAACACGTGTTACAAAGTTACAGATCGTGGCGACTTCTATTGGTGAGATTGTGTACCGCTGTGGTTCTCTACGAGCTGGTATACAAGTTAACTCTCGGTTGCGTCTTTTTCATCAAGAAAGATTACATGTCGAATTTGAAAGTATTTCTTTCGTTTGGTATTTCAAACATCAGTCTTAATATCAGTAACAGTTTCTATAATGAAAATTCCCTAAACAAGGCCACAGGCGTAGATGTGTAAAAGTAGCTGTAAATTTGTTAATGAAATCATTACTCGTGAAAATTTCCAATATATCTTCGTTTATTTATCGTACACACACATATACGTATATGTATATTGTATCCATTATCATCCAGTAGGATTCAACAATTTTTATACGGTAGGATTAAAATTGTTTTATATGTCATTAATACGAAGGAAAATTTTTAGCTTTAAAGTTCATGGTTAATCTAAATATATATATATATATATATATATATATATATATCATTTCGTTTGTGAGATTGATAAGAGGAGGATGACACAGTCAGTGAAGAGGAATGAAAGATGACGCATTGAAAGTAAGAAAAGAGGAAATTGACGGAAGGAGCGGAAAGGGTGGCCGAAAGGGTGCAGCAGGCCACGTGTGTATAGTCGGCCTGTTGCATTAGCCTTAGTGGATCCTCCTTTTTCTTTTCGTCTCTCTTTCTCTTGGAAGCCACGTGCGCCCCAAGAAATTCCTCTTTTGTATCCTTCGGCCTTTGTTCGGCAACAGCTGTCCGGCCGAGGAGATGCTTTTCTCCATCGTCAGTCTGCTTATTGCTTCTTTCTGCTTGTTCTTTTCTCTTTCTGCTCGCCACCGCGTCTAAGTTTGAATTAAATTATCGATTCCCGAGTCTTCTTTTACCGATTCGTGCAAGGTGAATCATCGAGAATCGCGGCTCAAGACGAAAAATCGTATCAATATGTTATGTCTTTGTACTCGTGAAAGTTCCATCCCGGCGATTAAAAGCTTTGGTTATTTTAACTTTGCGCCTTTGACATAGACGTTATTTCTTTCTATTTTTATAACAAATGACCAATCGACGACTACTTGCCGGAACGTTTGGAAAAGAATGAGATTTACTAAATTTTATGGAAACGTGGTTCTTTCAGAAAGAAACAGGAAGGGCAGAGAGAAAGAGAGAGAGAGAGAGAGAGAGAGAGAGAGAAGTTGTCACAAATTCCACTTCCTTCCATGGAATGCCTCGGACCGCGTCCCCCCTCTACTACGTCATTCCGTTCCGACGGCAATCTTTAAAAGTACATCGGGACGTGATATTCTCTCTATACCCCCATAATTTCCCCATAAATCATCTCGAAAATTCCCCGGGAGGAATATCGGGATCTGCGGAATGCCGCGTGCCCTTAACATTCGTCGGAAGAACGTCGCCTTCGAAATTTGCCGCGGTCGCGCGCATTCAGAAGAAAATGCCACGAATGCGCCCGTCAATTACAAAACACACCGCGGGCATTCCTCAACAGATCTGTCTGTACGCCGATAGTGGCCCGAACACTGCGGCTCTATCTATCCCCACGATATATCCCCTCTCTCTCTTCGTTTCTCCGATGGGTACGACCGGCGGAGAGTAGTTGGCGCACTATAAAAGGGGGCCCTTCGCTCCTCGGAGCGGGGCCCCGCGTGCTGCAGCGTTCAGATAAATATGCGGGAGGGGCCGGAATTCCTCACTCGGCTGCATTCCAATCGCTCTTCCTCCTCCGCCATCTCACCACACACACACACACACACACACACACACACACACACACACACACACACACACAAGCATCCCCCGTCATCGTTATTTGCAGCCTCCGCCGCACACCACTTATGTGTCCCAGCCACGCAGCAACAGAACAAACCTGGCCGATCTCGCGCGTATATAATACCAACAAATATATAACGAGCTTCTGAATTCTCTGATCAATGAACGTATATGCGAAATATAATATCAGGTTGGACGAAGTCCATTTCTCCTCGCGTTTTGGAATTTTTAGTCTCGCCTGCGAAGTGATGTTAGGACGATGTCGCGTTAGCAACAAGGGATGCTCTACCATCGATAATAGCGATCTTTATATTCCGAAATGTTCTTCCGATCGCTTCTTTCGTCTGAGAAGATGGACGCTTTTTTGGTCGTTACAGTTACAGATAGATCTCGTACCGGACAGCATGAACGTAGAAGTATTTTTTTGCGAGTAACGTGCGAATTGTTTCCGAGGAATTATTATTGTAGACAGTGGATCTATCGTCAAAATGCATGTAGAGGGACCTCTGATACAGAGGCTGACCCTTTCGAAGCCGAAGACCCCGCTCCGTTTGCCGCGCTGGCATTCCTTACCAATATTTCTCGAAGAGGAATTCCTTAATGATACACGAGTGCTGCGTGCTTCGTGCTTGCTGCTTCGTTCTTCGTTCCTCGTTCCCTTCTGTTGGTACACGTGTGCGTGATCCGCCGCGGCCTAGAGCCAGGTCTCGATGGAGAAAGTGTTCATTCGATTTCCTGTCATACTCGTCGCAGGACCTGTTTTTTTTCTTTTTTTTTTCGTCGCTAGTATTTATCAGACACACACGAGACAAATTACACACTCTCGAGCTACTTTCAACTTGCATACGTAACATTGTGTAACATTTAGACTATCTGGCCTCGTCTTGCGAGGATAGTTGAACAACATGTTTTGGAGAAACGTTTTCAAATGACGTTGTTCGTGCTATGACGATAACGATATTAGAAATTATTGTCTATTTCATATTTCATTGATATATATAAATTTATTATACGCTCTTTCTTTGATAACAAAACTTACGAATCGTGTCGAAGTAGAGAAATTATCATCACCTAAAGGACAGAGACCTAAGATTAGGATCTGCAAATCCGGAAAGTATTTCAATGAAATCTACCAAGTATCCAGCGATCTTAAACAAAACTAGGAGAGACGACTTTGGCTCGTAAAATTACGTCCAGAGAGAGGGAGAGAGAGCGAGAGAGAGAGAGAGCGATATATTCCTTGGCTCCGATAATAGCCGAATAACGTAACACACGTCAGTCGAGAGACATTCCAATCGACTGGTGAAACGTTTCTAACCGGAATTCGTTCGGAACGAAAGAGAAGATTCCCGTGTCGCGTCGCGAGGAACATGTTCAGCGGTGCGCGGCGTAAAAAGTCAGCCAAAGCGGAAGAGATTTCGGGATGTGCCATCCCCAGGGAGGGGAGAGGGGCGACGAGGAGGAAGCGAGAGATCTTTCGAGGGAGAAGAAGGAATGATAGATACGTAAGGGAGATGCAAGGATGGATCGAGGTAAGAAGAGCTCTGCGCCTCGTGGAGGTGGAGAACGAGCGACGAAAGAGGAGGAGGAGAAGAAGAAGGAGGAGGAGGAGGAGGAGGAAGGGAAAAATAAGAGGCTCTTTCCGCGAGGCGAGCGAACCGGCTCGTACTCGATAGCATCTGCGGAGCCTCCGACAATAATAGTGTGGACCGAGAAATATGCGCGCGGGGCCCGAGCCCCGTGAATCCTTCGGCGGTTTTGGGGTGGTGTACGGAGGCAAAGCTCGCTTGGTGGGGCGAAATTCTCTTGCTCTGCGTAGTGATGGAATCGATCCAATACTCGTAATTTCCGAGCAATTCGTTCTTTCCCGTCTTTCCTTTGCCTGCGGAACACTCGTGCGTGTCACTGTGTCCTTCGTTGGGAAATCTCGAAAAACAGCTGCCACCGTGCGTATGCGCGACACTCTCGCATAAATTGATTCCACGAGCCATGGATAGAGAAGAAAAGTAGTTTTCTTTGACCATGAACTTTCTAACGTTCAGATAACGACGTTTAATGATGCTTCTTCACGCACGAAGGCTTCCTTGCGAGGAGATTTTGTAAAATTCGAAGCTATCGTTTCGTTGAAAATTACGCTCGAAGAGAAAGCAGGGAAATAGTTGGCGAACAAATGTCACAGAATTTGTCGAGCAAACGTAATTCGACGGACACGTAGAATTGTTCGTCAATGTTAGGGAACGCGTGGCAGGTTATCGATCGCGGCGATATCAACGGAAAAAATTCGCAAGATGTTTGGAAGGAAGAAGGGGAATTGGTTCCATCACTACTGGCACGGAACGGGCCTTGTGACGGAGAGGGGACACATATACCAAGGTCCACCGGGCCAGTTCTTAGATGATCAGAGACACGGCTGATGGGCCAGTAGTGGCCCCAGAAATTCCAACAAGGACGAGGCATAATGCGCGACTCAAGGTCGGTTCTACTACCGACCAGAGAGTCCGAGATGGGACCACGTTCAGCAGGGTCGTACTGTGACCTCGTCAGGCCTTCCTTCCCCTCCTCTCCTGGCTCTCTCGGGCCCCTACTCCGTCCCTGCTGTCGTCCTTTACAGGCTGGGCTCCGCCAGCGACAGGATCGTGCACTTGCCCCGCGGCGCCCTGCATATCAGGCATTCCACTACGACATTCCACGTCGTTGGAAAAAATGTACGCCCTACGGAGGGCTTTGGTTCGACGATGACGAACGTTACGGTTCGAGATACGACTTTGTCGACGTTTCATTCGGTTATTCGACTAATTCCAAATAGGCAATCACGCGTGCACACGAAATCAACGGGGTTCTCCTTCGTCGAACGTCAATCGTTGTTTCACTTTTCTTCGATGAATGTTACGTGGACGTTCGTGACAAAAAATGTGTATGACAGATGGAAACAGCTTTAAATTGGATGGAATTTTAAATGAAATTTATCGAAGATGAGGAAGTGGGCTAAAAACGAATTTGGACACGCGATGTTGTGAATATTCATGCGAGCGAACGCAGCACGTGTGTGTATACCTTCTAGTATCAATTAGACTCGCTAGGAACGAATACCGCATGAAATGCATAATATCTGAAGGGAAGTGACGGAACGGACGAAGAGAGAGGAAGCTGGTGAACAAAGGAGAGATGTAGAGAATGTTGAGTAGAGAAAAAGGGTGAGAGGGAGGGAGAATAGGAAAAGCACAGAGGTGGGAGTGGGGGGAGGGGAGGGCACAGGGACTCGATTGCGACGGTCCTGCCGGGCCTCAAGATGAGGCCCGCCTTTTTACACCGGGTAAGAAAGAGCCGCTTGAGGCCACCGTGGTTGAAGCGAGATAAATGAAAAGACTATGGAAGGAGCAGACGGAAAGTGAGGAGAGGAGGAGGAACGCCTATACGGTGATTGAGAGAGGCGGAATATCCCACCGCGTGTATATGTGTGTGCCCGAGCGAGAAAGAGGCAGAGATCGAAGGATTAAACGGAAGAAGAGAGAGAGAGAGAGAGAGAGAGAGAGGGAGGGAAATAAAAGAGTAAAAAGGAAGGATGCTGGATAGGATGGAAGGGAGAAGAAAGGGTGGTAGGTAAAAGCAGGATGGAAACGAGAAGGGAAGGAGAGAATCGACCGGGTGGTGCAAGAAGCGAAGGAAGAGAAGGCAAAAAGGAGGAAAAAAGGTGGGATCCCTTAAAAATTGAGACCCACAGAGGTGGGGATCGGAATTTCGGGCCCCGTAAACCGGCCAGTCTCGAGGAGGCCTTCGCGAAGATGAGGTGAAGAGAAGAGGAGATAGACGTCCGACAGGATAGAAGAAGAAGAAGGAGAAAGAGAAGGAGACGACGAAGAAAAGGAAGAGGAGAAGAACGAGGAGAAAGACGACGAAGAGAAAGAAAGAAAGGAAGAAGTACATCGAGGAAGAAAGAAAGAAACAACAACGGTCACAACGACGACAACGACGACGACGGCGACGAAAAAGAAGACGAAGAAGAGGAAGAAGAAGAAGAGGAACCGTGCCTAGTAGTACTGTGTACCCGGCATGGACCGTCAGTACACACTTTGCGTACTTGTACCGGCGCACCAGTACCGCACCTACGTAAACAATTATCACCAGCGGCTGCAACAACACCAACGCCAGCAATATTCCGAGCAGCAGCGTTCCTGCAAACAGCCTTATCAACAGGAGCAGATTTACGAGAACGTCGTGTCCCAATATCGAATGAGAATGTGTTACCACAACGATTACGAGAACGACGAGCAAATACAGAGGTTCTATTGGGAGCAGTGCTACAGACGTGATGACACCGACGCCACTGCCTATTATTACTGTGAATACGTAAGGATGCATACTGTTGCTGTGGATACTACTCACGCTCGTCGCGTGTCGCGTGCGTTACACGACGATTCTCGTGTCGAATCCACGAGAAGTGAAATTCCACGTCCGGCGTGTGTAACCGGCTACGAACGCACACCGAGACCAATTTTGCCATCGACGATCAGTGTTTCCATCTTTCGTACTTCTTCGATCGAGATGCATTTCTCTGCCTCTCCGATCTCACGATCGCGAGTCGTTGATAGTATCAAATAGAAGTTTCAAATAAAAATTCGCTTCTCTGTGTTTTTCTTTCGTTCGCATTTACATGTCGATAGAGAGGGAGGGAAAGAGAGAAGAGAGAGAGAGAGAGAGAGGTCTCGAAAGGTTTCCGAAAGTAGCGAAAAGTGCGAAATCCCGTAGAGACGAGAGAGAATACGGAATGAGAAACGTTGCCGTGAATTCCAAATGTTTCTTCTTTTCGTTTACCTTCTTCGGTCGTGTACGCTCCTCTTTTATCTCCCTCTGATTTTACGACGTCGAAACTGTGGAAGAATCCGAGCTGCGGCAGAAATCGTGTCCGTCACTCTTAGCGCTGCGTAAATCATGTGTAATGGTATTTCCTTGTTTGAAGATCGAAAGAATGCCGGTGCCGGGCTTCGTTGCGCGGCTTCTATCGGTTTTCGACGCGTGATCCAGCGCGAAAAACGTGAAACGACCTGCTATGATACAGAATGAATATCATTCAAGCGCCGTCCATTTCCAATTTAATTTACCTGAGAATCTGTCGTTTGCTGCCAAACTCCAACAATCAAGAAGTATTTAAACGATCGGACAAATGTTTTAGCACTCTTTCAAAGTGTAGTTAAATCCTTGTCCTCTCTATCGATTTCTTTTTCATTATTTTGAATTTTAATCTTGCTGCTTGCAATTGTGTTACAGGCAAAAAAGGAGATCTACGATGTGAAGCAACAGAGGCTATGTCTGGCCCAGGATGAGTACAATCACCTCAATAACGCTTTAACGACGCTCGGCGCTTCGCGCACAAGTTGTGAGTACACCTTAATATATTAGCGGCATATATTTCCCGAAATTGTTTCACATTCGGAATAATATCTCTCGCTGCAGTAGTTCACCGTGGAAAATAATGATTTACTTGGCACTTGCGGCACGTTAATGTTCGCGCTCAATATATATATATATATATATATACATATACATATATATATATATATATATATATATATATATATATATATATATTTCAATGTTATGAAAATATTGCACATTTTATTAATCTTTAATGTGATATTGAAAATACTGTTCAATTCCATCTTTATTTTTGTGTACAATGATCGATCCGTCCTGTCTACAGTGTGCTCCAGTTCAAGTTCATTGAGTACCAAGTACGATCCGGATCTCTTGAAATCTGATGTCGCACTCGCGAGGAGTCGAGTTTCCCGGCTGAAACGAGAGCTCGAACAGATCCGAGCTGAAATGAACTGTACACAACGAGGGGTGGACACTCTTGCAAGGTATGTTAATGTTTCCCCTCGATATATTTAAACTGTAAACTTTTAGTCAAGTTATGACTAAACTTCGAACTTTTGCCTCTCTATGGGGAATTTAGAAAGTATACATGCATGCATAAGATATGCAGGATAGAATATTTCATTATAATATTTAGCGAATTTTATTGTGTGTCATACTCGCAACGCTATGAATTTACATAAATATGCGCGGTCTAATTGTGAAATCAGTACGTGTCTATGAAAGATATCAATTTTAATTTTCCTTGTTATTTCCCTTGTTATTTCTGGATACAGCGTCGAGCAGAAATTGAGCGGACATCATGGTGGTTGCTACAACATCACGGAGGCTCAGGCGATTATGACGGAACTGCGAAACATTCAGAAGTCGCTGAGCTCGGGCGAGAAGGAGAAAGCTGAGTTGATGCAGTCTCTGGCTCAATTGAAGGACGAGCTGACGAGACTGCAGCTCTGCGAAGGTAGTCCCGAGGCTAGCACGCTCAGCTTACCTCAGGAGAAGCTTAGTACAGCCTCTCAGACCGATCTGTCCGGCGAATTAGTTCCAATTGGCACCCGTCTCGCCGAAATGGCACGGATGAGGCTGCAGTACGACGAAGCAAGAAAAAGGATACAGCACATACAGCAACAATTAGCGGACCTTGAGGAAAAAGTGACGCCTGGTCAGACAGAAAGCGACAAGGATAAGTTGCTACTCTTTCAAGAGAAAGAACAATTGCTGCGAGAACTAAGAAGCATCACGCCACGCACCAGAACGCAGCAGGATATGAAAAAGATCCAGAGTGAGATTCGTCGCCTCGAGCAGGATCTAAACAACGCGCTTGAATTGTCGAACAAGACGATTACTGATCGCGTGCGACTGCACGAGGAGAAGCAACTGCTGTTGCAACAGTTGAGGGACGCTTTACGCTCGATGGCGATGCTCGAGGGTCAATTGAAGACTCTTAGCGCGAGCACGCTCTCGGTGAGCAGTAGTTCCAGCCTTGGAAGTCTCAGCACGACTAGTAGCAAAGGTTCGCTTAGCTCGGGATTGAGTTTCACCGATATTTACGGTGGTCCTCAATGTCTCGGCCCTGTCAGCTCCCAGCAGGAACGACCGGTTGACATGGTCGATCTGCATAGACGGGTAGAAAGATTGCTCCGAGGTTCGGAACAGAATAATCTCGCCAGTACACCCTCTCCGGGTCGATCGCAGCCGAGCTTATCACCGAGATCGAGTTTGTCCAGCGTCAGTCCACCGGTTTCACCGTTGTACGAAAATGCTCCGATGGGCCCACCACCGGCTTACGAACATGTAGAGATGCAGAGACGACAACATCAGAGAGCTACGACCTCCTCTAGCGCTCACTTAGATGGAAGTCAATTAGAGGATCGTTTGGCGGAACTTAGGCTTACTCAACAACAAACGTCGTCTCACGAGCAATCCTCTGTTGGTTCTCAGGATCGTCTTAAATTAGTCGGTGGTCCACATCCACCTGTCGAATTACAGTCTGGTAATATGTCTCAAGGAAGCGGCCTTGGCAGGCCTGTATGTGTTATACAGCATCAAGTGCCTTCGCAAGAACCACCGCCTCTTTCGCCGATAAGCGAGACACCTCCTCCTACTGGTATTCGTTCAAGAGCCAGCAGTTCTGGCACGAATACCAGATCCGTCTCTGCTGCCGTTTCCGACGAAAGTGTCGCGGGTGATTCAGGAGTATTCGAAGCTTCTAACCGAAGGAAACTTCCTGGTGCGATTGGCGATGTTAATTCGCTGTCGCTTGGCGAGATGAGCTTGGAAACGGCACAGGTGCAAATTAAGCTTAGGTTTGTTTCATATTTCTATAATATATAAATTACGTACAATTACGTACAATTTGGGTAGTGAAGAACCATATGAGATACGTAGACGACGAGTCGGAAAATGTTTGTTTCGTGATTTCATCTGTGAGTGAAGTGATAATTTAGTGGTAGTGATTTTGATTATAAAATCATGTAGCTATGTAACGCCATAAAAGTGCCAAAATAATGCCATTTGCATTGCATATGATGGTACTGAGCATATTATTACAGATATGATATCGGAAAAGCTTAATTGAAATTAATTCATCTTATCTCATATGGTTTCTATCTTCTGAAAACAGTTATATTTCTAAACAGTGTTTAAACGAACAATTTATTTGTTTAGATATTCTGTAAGTGATGGTTTGCTCCATGTTGGAATTGAACGTGCCAGAAACTTGGCTGCTCTTTTTATACCTAACAATACGCAAGTGTGAGTATTTAATCATACGATTTTATTATTATTCAAACATTTGAATTCAGTTTTAACGCATGTGAATGCCAGAAGAAAAAAATAATGTATAAATGTTAGAATTTAAAAGTAGTAAAAAATTGTGTTATTTATTGTTATAGAAACGTAGCCAATGAAAAATTCAGATAGAATATGAATATATACGATGTTCAAAGTCACACGCTGATTTTAGTCCGTTAGGGATGAAAATTAAAAATGATGAAAAGTAACAGTGGTTTTTTTTTCTCCATTTGCATTTAGGTATATAAAAGCTGCATTGCTTCCGATGCAACCGCCCGTTAATCACATGTGTTGCACAAAACCTGTTGTGGATCTGCGCAAACCAACCTTCGGCGAAACATTCCCGATTGCAGTGCCACTCAACAAACTGTACACGAAGACATTGCAAGTTAACGTTTGGTGTACGGGCAACGAGTCTGAGGAGTGCTTGGTACGTGTGTCTTCCTGCTCTTTCTTGTTTCTTTCTTTTGAATATCAAGATGACAAAATAAAATATTGAAATCATTGAATGCTTGTCTAACATGCAACAAGATTCTGGTTAGTTACTAATTTATTAACTATTCAATTTTTTATAATTCAATTTTTTATAATAAAATAAAATTAACAAATAGGTTAATTTTAGGTTTTTGCAACTAATCTTTTTATTAATTTTACTTCATTTTATTTGCATTAGTTTTTTTTTTTTTGCTTTTAATTAATAAATTTAATTCTATTGCACAGTCATGACTTGTTTGGTATCTTAACTTCATCTTTCGCGTTTCAGGGATCTGCCCAAGTGTCCCTTGCAGACTTTAGTCCAGAATCGCCGAGCGTGAAATGGTACAACATACTTTCCTTTCGCTTCATGCAACCATCCGACAGCCCAAGCACTAGCACCAGCAACAGCAATAGCATCTCCATCAGTGTAACGAGGCAGGCCAAACACGACAAACAGGAATCAGACTTATCGATGTATCGTGCTGGACAGAATACAAAGGAAGAAAGCAGCGACGAGAGTACGATTATCAGTTCTCAAACGTCGACTTTGACAAGAAATCAGGGATGCGATGAATTGCAGACGGCAATCTCGTTAAGGCTGGAGGAGCTAGCCAATTGTTTGGGAAGTCCGGAAGAAGAGGATGAGAACGGTGGAAGTGAAAGCGGAAGTGAAGACAGTGACGAAGAAGGAATTATTGTGGAATTTACGGTGGAAGATAATGTTCTAGAAGACGTGTTAGAACACGAGGTAAATACTACTTTGAAGTATATCTTTTATAGTTAAATAATTTTCCTGCTTTTTCTTATTTAAATACATAATTTTCTTAGCTTCGATTTTTATCTTCGTGATTTTTAAATTTTTGAAATAAATAATTACAGGAGGACGAAGAATTGCACGAAGAATCGAGGCAGACTCAGGACAAGGAGACTAATACTGAATGTGTCTTTATCCCAGAACAAGGAAAACAGAGGAAACTTTCAGCGGCCGGTGTTGTTTCTAGCGCTATGCACGATGACAAAAATTCTATAGTAATCAAAAGAAGCCAAACGTTTTCACCTAGTGCTGCAGTCAGTAAAAATCACTATATTTGTCGGGTAAGTATTCTACCTACTTTCTTTTCCAGAATTTTTGTTTAAATTTTACCAAGCAGTGTGATATTTCATGTTACAGCTGAATCGAAGTGATAGTGATAGCAGTATGCCACTTTATCGCAGAGGCGGGCCTTTCCAACGAAATTCAGTTGAAAGACGTTCTCTACGATGGCGAAGACCTTTGTCTGCTCTCAGTTGTAAAACTGCTTCGAAAAAATCCACTAATTTGCCACCTACCGCTAGAACTTCGTTAGATCTTGAATTAGATCTTCAAGCTCAACACGCCAGACTCAACAACCTCCAGGATGAGTTGAGTAGATTGCGAGAATTAAAGCAAAGGTTAGAACAAGCGCGAGAGAAGGGAGACATAGATTTTGCAACGTGGTTGTTAGAGGACCACAAGTTCCAGAACTTAATGGCACAAGCTGAAAATGGGAAAAACGGTAAAAGTGCTGAGGATAAAAGAGTAGAGAAAATGCTGAAGAAAACTTCGAAAGAGATCTACAAATTACGGAAAACAAAAGCTGGGAAAGGGAAACCTGATATTATTTCATTCAAGTATGTATATTGCTATTTAATACATTTAACAATGCGGTGTATTACAAATTATTGAAAGTAAAATCGAACATATTAATCATCGTTCGATAAAAAGAAGAGCATATATCTACAAGTAAATCTTAATTCTTTTCTTTTAGAGAAAAAATGGCTTTCTTCACACGCGTTAATCTCAATGTTCCTGTACTTCCACCCGAAGATTCATTGTGTGAAAACCCATCGTCACCATCACCATCATTTATTCAGCACAGGAGACACGCCTCGGAACCAGTTACCACAGAGTATATGGTTAATAAGCTTGGTGCTCAAGGTGTTTTAAATTTGACTTCGCGGTCAAATAGTGTTCCTAGCGGGAATACGTCTATGGTGAAGACTGACGGTGCCGCGACCAATAACGCGACTACAGTCACGAACGTGATCGAGGACGTTCCGGCGAACAGTATAAATAAACCTGTGAACGCGAAAGGCCGATCTACTGAGGCAAATGTGCATTGTCAAGAAAACGGTCAACGTGACGAGAACCTGAAATCAAGCGAAGAAAATGATGGTGAAGAGCCAAGGAGGTACGAATACGTAGTCGACAGAGTTCTCGGTGTCGAAGTGTAACGTTTACATCCAATTACCTTTGCCAATAGACAAATCTTGGGTACGAATTAATGCGTAACAGTCCGGTGATTTTGCGGAAGATTGAAAGAAAAAATAAGAGTATATTGTTTCCTCATTTTTTCGAATTCCAGGTGCCATGCACGATGATTAAAGAAAAACTAGATGGAGAATGTTTATTCAAGTATATATTTGAACGGCACACAAATAGTGATGCTAGTATAACTAGTACAACAAATTGAACATGTTGCTGGTATTTGTTATTGTTTTCTTTCTTTTTTTTTTTAATTATCGACAACACGATACCTTAAGAGAGTCATTTTAGAAAGACTTTCGAAGCAATAGAGAAAAATGCGTGAAACAAGCGCTCTGTACATACAAGAATCATAAATTATTTAAATGAGATTTTATGTGAGGATTATTTAATTTCAATTGAATTCCATCGGGTTCCTCCTTTGCATCCCGGTACATTGCTAGATAATATCGCTTTGCTCACTTCTTCTTGCATATTTCCTCGTCAGAGCGTACACGGCCCCACCGAGCAGCTGGACTGCGATATTGAACATATAATAAACGAAGGAAAAGAAAAGAAAAGAAAAGAAAGTAAAGGGAAAGAGGAAGAAGTTATCGCCCTGGTTGGCTGAACTCTGCCTCAATTCCATTACTGCCATTTCGTGTAACGTGTTCGCAATTAGAATTTCGGATACTCGGCCTTTTGGCTACATCGACGATGATGATCAAGTAAATGTCTTTTTTTGTCTATCACGCGTTTAACGAGGAGTTGAGTTTCCGTTTCAATTAGATAATTCTCAATCATCTCAAGAAATGTTACAAGATGTATTGACATCGTGAAACTATTCGTACTCTTGATAAAAAAGAGATATAATGATGTCGTAAAATTAATCGGGACAAAAACGAGAAAAGATATTAATTATTATGAAATGAAAAAACGACAGCGTTAATACTATGTATTTCTAAAAGATTCTAATTGATCAATTAGATCAATTAGATCAATTAGTATGTATACTTATGATATAATACAAACGTCTACATCTACGTCTATGTATGTAATATTTATAACGTATTAATCGTCAGACTACGGATGTTCATATAGCACCGCGGCATATGATTATTTTGATCCATCATTCGTACAAATTTTCAAACTTTTAGTGTAAAATTTGCTGTTGTTATCATTTTGCTGTGTTGAAAACATTATACAATATTATAAATTATAATGTTATATATTATATTGTTATATATTATTATATTGTAATATTATAAACGTTATATAATAATATTATAATAATAATTATATAATATTATAATAATAATTTTTTTTTTATTAAATTTATTAAATTTATATGTGATGTTATGTATTTCCGTCAGACGATTCCGTCAGCAACAGTCGGGTCAAAATAATCCGGTATTCTTTGAGCGAATCCAAACAACGAGCCATTAATATTTTAACAATTGTAGGAATAAATAAATGTACGTATTGTTAATAACACGAACGAAGCGATTTTATTTTTAAAAATTTATAAGGCGGAAAAGATATAAGAAATAGCGCGTACGACTTTCTTTCTTTAAAGATATTATTTCGTTGAAGCGGAATTTATGATATAAATGATAAGTAATGCTTGTTTTTAAAAAATTAATTCAAAAGTACTGAGAGATTACGAAAATAATGTTACAAGACACGAGAATTGAACATCAATTTTCCTATACGACTGTTTTTGCGTGTACATCGAGGAACCTGGTAGAGATTGAATTCTCTTCTGAAGATTAGTGAAAATCTTCGAGACAACAATTATGTAAATAACTCTGTATATTTGCATTGACAATCATGTTTTTGCATCTATAAGATATAAATATATATAGATACGAATTATATACATATATCCATGTATTTACGAGTGCATGTGTGTGGGTATATATGTTGCAACATGCGTTATGTGTATGCATATGTCTATATAATGCATATAGGACAGAGAAAAATTATTCGATTAATTTGTGTATGATCCGTGAATGCATATTTTTATAGTAAAATATGTGTACAATTCGTACAATAGCTTTTGTTACTTCTTTGACGATACAGAGGAAGAAACGGAGGCCTCTTGTGTAATAGAATAACGGTATCAAAGGACCTATTACATCTGTATGTATTTAATTAATATGTTGTATTAACGTATTATATACCAACGTGACGTTTTGTCTTACTCTGTTGAATCAAGTATAACAATGATGTCAATGACAAATGCTGAACGATATGGGGCAATGATGGTCACGAAGTGCGATTATGATAAACGGTAGTAAAATAAAATAAAAAAAAAAAAAAAAAAAAATAAGATTATTCTGTTAATAACGGTATCAATGATAATGGCGGCAATGAGTATAATAGAACATGAAATATGAATCATGGTACTGATATCGATAAGAATAGTAGTAACGGTAATAATAAGTTCGTAATGAAATAAACACATACATAACACGTACATCCTTCGAGAAACAACTACATTATGACTTGTAAGTAATGATAATGATTTAAATGGTAGTGATTCATATGATAACGATTAAAAGAAAAAATATAGTATATATATATATTCTTGCCATATTATTTTTTGTATCGTAAATTTTGTTTCTCAGACTTTTAATGATTAATATATTTCTTTAACTCCTGAACCGTTTTATGTGTGTGACTAACTACTCAGTGGTGCAATAAAATCATTCTAACAAAATAGTCCGAGCAACGTGAAGATTCGACTATATTTTCAAATTTGAAATCTAACGCGACATACATGTAAATATCCGAAACCAAATTCCTTTCTTATTTTCAAAGTAAAAACATTTGTTTGAAACTGATTGCAAAGATGCAAAGTATAAAGCGAGTCGAGTGCTAACAATTTCTCAAACAACGAAAGTAGAAATAAATACAGAAATATAGAAATATTTTATTCACCATTATACGTGAATGAATAAAAGAGAAATTAACGCGAATTGTAATTAACACAGTATTAAATCTCGCAGATCTTGTGTATATATATATATATATATATATATATATATATATATATATTCGTTTTATCAAACTAGAAGTGATCGGCCGTGACTTCGTAATTTCTCACAGAAATTTTCTAGATTGACAAGTAATAACAACAGTTAATAATATCAGTTCGTTAAATAATATTTGATAACGTAGAAGCGAAGGATGAAATGTTCTTGCGCATGTTTGAAAAATTGCGCCGGCGCAGTGCATGGGTCCTGGAGTCCACCAGGATTGGCCGAACGGTTTAGGGTTTAGTAGACCTGTGGACAGCGTCTCGCTCTTTTTTAGCACAGTGGGAGTGCATCCGGCGCGATGTTGTTATGTGGTGTTTTGTGTACTGCATTGTCAGTTTCCTTCGGTGCAATCGTACAAATTCTAATATTCCTTCTGCAAAATTCGTACATCTCGAAAGTACAAGCTTCCCTTCCACCGGGAGCTGGTTAGTTTTTGTCTCACTACATTTCTCTAGATTGAAAACGTTCGAATCCAAGGTGTTGTGGGGTTGATGTAATACGATCTGCACGATAAGATTACCAGCCGCCAGCTGCATATACTAGAAAGTTTAAGTCGACAAGTTATTTTTACTTCCGTTTCTTTGCTTTGATCGTACGATTCATTCATATTCTATTAAAACATTCCTTCCAGTTTTGTTTAATTTTATCTTTCATTTCGGCATTTTCTTCTTACGTGCTTATCACACTTGGTACATGCGTAAATTCTTAAGTAGTCGAACAAAAAATTGCAGATATTATATACTACGCGAGAAATTGTTTAAATTCACGTTCCACTTTCGACGTTTATTTCAATTGTTTCTCGTGTCATTCGTTTCCCCATTGGCGCGCATTTTTCGAAAACAATTCGTCGGCTTACGTCGTGAAGAAAGTTTACAACTCATACGTCATCCGAGACCGCGCTTTCGTGACCACCGAAATGATGTATCATCGCAATGCGCGTATGTCGAGCCAATGGAAATCGTGTCACTGAAGAAACTAGGTGGCAGAATCTGGAAGAGACGTTTTAAGTAATTCAAAGCGGTCAGCTGCGAGTGTTCGTCGGCTAATCGATATTATTATTATCGGCAACGTGCTTCCCAGTGTACATGCATACACATGTACACACTCACGCATGTGTAGCGTCAAGTTCTATGTAAGTAGGTACTATACAATTCGCTGACATACGGAGCATTTAACACTGGTTTGAGTCACGCTTCCTCCGAGCATTCCCACGCAACCAGAACTATCTGTTGGATCCGAATAATATTGAACTTGAATGCCAAAGACCTTTGGCTCACTATACCAGACTCTGCGAGTCGATATTTCGACGTAATATGTAAATACGTAGATACGTAAAGCGCGTTCTATTCGTGTTTGATTGTTTTTATTTCTTTCTGTTTTGTGTTTGGTGGCCATTTGAATTAACACGAAGATTAATATATCTCTTTTTTTTTCAATCGAAACGAACACGAATGGCTCCTGTACGGAATAATTCATTTTTAATACGACTATGGACTATAGTCGATTTCACGAGAAATGAAAGTGCAAGGAATAGCAGAAAGTTTATATTCTGTGAATTCAGTTTTATCGCAAGAGCACGTACAGTAGCTGCAGGAAGTATCGGCATGCCATAATTTATTATTACATTCACCAAAATTAATATTTACTTTGTAATTAATCTACCATTAATGATATTTATCACATGAATTATAAACCAAGATTATAAATTATAAATTATAGAACTAGAATTCAGCGTTTAAAAAAATTTTAATACTACGGAGATAAAATGTAGATTGTAATACAAAAGAAAAAAAGAAAACGTTTCATTGAAAAATACGAAGTTGCGCTGATACTTTTTATAGCTGTTGTCTAGTCAGACTGTTGGCAATGAAGTTTCGTGTGCTGTACGAGAAATTGGAGTTGGATAACAGGTGAGAGTTTAACTAGATAACGTGACCAATGATAATTCGTAACATCGTGCGCATCGGAAGGGGTTGGTAAATCGGTAAAGGCATGGTCTGCAACAGAATCGAAGGTAAAGCTTCGAGGACTAATCAGAATCAATTTACATTATTTTCACCATAGGAACTCGCTCCCCTATCGATTTAACACTACTATCACCGGCTAAAAATATTCAAGGTGTACATCACGAATCTTTACATTATCCGATGCACGAGAAGTTTACACAGAAGTTTACAATGGAGGAATCTGTGTTTGTTAGCCTGCTAGAAAAAGGGAATCTCTGTCGAAAATTCTATACGCGACAGATGGAAATTTGATTTTCTTCGTTTGAAATTATTTTGAACGTTCAATGATCTCTTTAGAGTCACGCAGTAGCGTGACAAACTTTTTGACAGAATTTCTCCTTCCACCGGAAGTGCTAAGCACTCTAACTGGTTGCTTCATAGTTTTTGAACTCGTTAAAATAGTTTCGTGCACTTTTCAGCGTGCGAGAAATTAACCTGTCACAATCGATTTCAATTCGACAATTAAGAAAGGTGATTATCACTGAAATAATTTCTAAATTTGTCTGCGGACCTTTAATACCTTTTGTATGCTCGAAGAAACATGAACAAAATGTTGCGTCATTGTGTTTTACAAATTTCGTGTTTTTTTAAAGAATCCTCGTTCGATCTAATGGAATCGAACACCGTTGATGCGTGTGTGCAGTCTAATCATAAAATTGCTGTCAGCAAAGTATGCGAAGCTTGGATGATACTTCCGGACCGGAACTACAAATAGACCATAAAATCAAGCTGCCATAACAAGTGAACATGCACAAGCAAACGAGTATCTCTGTATACGAATTTTAGACTCGTCAATTTGTTTACTGCGTTATACATATCCAGTGGCCAGAATAATCAAACTGACAAATGCATAAGCTGAAATTATAAAAGAGAAATCTACAATTAGCAGCAACTTGGAATTTCAATTCACCAACACAAAACGCGATAAATCTCTAACGATTCTTTTCTTTTTTTTTTTTTTTTTTTTTTTTTTTTTTTTTTTTTTTTTTTTTTTTTTTTTTTTTTTCTTTATCCATTTTCGTGCCCCCGTTACACGCGAATAACATGCGATTTTCACGAAGCAAGAGAAGATAGCGTGATGTCCCTATTCATATTTAATCATTTGCTTTACACACACACACACACACACACACACACACACACACACACACACACACACACACACACACACACAACGCGAAGTTTATTATTAGACAAAGTTTTTACGATCAAGTCTACAGTCTGTTATATTAATGTCGCGTTGTCTTGTAAACGATTCGCATGACTAAAGGTCATTGTCCTTGTCGACGATAAGTTCCTAGGAAAGTGAAGCTTTCACGCACCGGTGCATTCACGTTTGTCTGTTCCTCACTCATAGTTATGCGGAAATGCATATCCATGTGTAATTTAAAATTACATAATGTTTCGAAAATGCTTATTGGTATAATGTACTTTATTTTGTACTATTTATTGTTTAATTTTGTCTTACTTGTTTTGTATTTCTTATTTTGTACGTGTTAATCCTACTGTTTTTTGTAATGATTATTTTAAACTTACTTTAAATTCACGTTGCAACGATCTAAATGAAGATAATCTAAACTAAGAATTGTAACTATGAATAGGATTATTCTTTCGACGAAGCATATTGTTTTAATTTCTTTTATTATTCGCCATTCTTGTATATTTTATATATTTGTTTACGGATACAAATACTTACCATGTAAACATTAGTTGAAACAATATAATTATATTACACTTTATATCTGAATATTTTTTTTATAAAAAAAGAAGATTATAATTTATTCTGCTTTTTGTAATTAATTTTATGAAACTTACTTATACAGAATATACCGCAAATAAAGGACATTTCCCATTGAACTAAAATTTGATTTCGAATTCACCACCTGTAATGCTTGAAAATTTATTTATTCTTTGTATCAGTATTTACGAAATATGATATACAATTTCTTGTTCGACTTCGTCTCAGTGAGTTTGCTCATGAGAAATAATAAATCAAGTACACGTGTTATTAAACACGTGTCTACCACTTCCAATCAAATCAGTGTTTTTTTTTTTTCTTCATCCTCAGAGGATGAAATTATTCTGATTGAGCATCTGCCAGGACGTCGAGTTCATCTTCAAGACTTCTTTTGGTCAGACGCGAAGGATGCACCGCCATGGGTAGACACTAATCAAGGCTTGACACTTTATGAAACCAGAACAGTTTATCATACTGTAACATTGTACTCGCCAGCGGAAGACAAGGACAATGATAAACCATTATTTACTGACTCTAACGAGCCGAAATGCACTACATGCATCGAACCTACCCCTAGATTGGACGACGACGAGGATCAAAATATTGGTGTTCTTATTGGAGAAGATCCTGGTCCGAGGTAATTATACGTTACATTACTTGCAAACTGTGGATGCTCGTGCATTTACAGGGAATTGCAACTGGAAATGCAGAAACGAACAAAAGAACAATGTCAGAAAAAAAAATATAAAAGCATAAAAAATATTTATAAAAAAATGAATTACTATAACAAATGAATACTTCAATTGGCATGTAAAAGAAAAACAGTATTAAAAGATATAAAAAGATATAAAAAATATTTACAGAGAAACTAAAAAATAATAATACTATAAAAAACGAATATTCCATCTGAAACGTGAAAAATATAAACATGGTAAAAAGATGGAGAATATAAAAGTGTAAAAATATGCAAAAAAATTCATAAATGTGATGTTACAAATAAATTAAATTATAATATATTTTTAAATTTTCTACCGATTCATTTTTCGGACTAGTTGGAACTAATTGGAACAGTAAATAATTGATAGAGTGCGAACGTAATTTTATAACTAAGTATTGTACTATTTTTATATATATATTTTTCCAAAACTGCGTTAATAACCATGGTCTAATGATCAGAACATGAAATATATTGTATTCCATATTCTTTAATAAAATATGAAGGATTCTGAAGTGTAGCCTTTGAGAACGATATGATTGTAAGTTGGAATGAAATTAATACTCTATTCTGTTACGTTTATCACGGAAGAGAATAAACTGATTCATTTAAAAGAAGCAATATTACATATAATTACGCGCATCTTTTTATACCGAATAATTAAGTTATTCTTATAGTATGAAGTATATTCTTTTTATTTTTCTACGATATATAGATATTGGTTGCTAACAGTTCTTCGTGCTGGTGAGGCCATACCACCGAAGATCGAACTGAAATTAGCTCGACTGTATAAGACTGCATTTTCGAGGCAACAACAACGTCATCTTGGACTTTTGCAAACGGACACGCGATTCCGAAGAATTACGAGAGGTCATGCACTTGTCAAAAACAAGGTATGTCCCTTGAATCCATTGATTACTTGCCTTAGACATTCAATGAAACAACCCAAACGTTTATAAATACTCTTTATACATAGTTAAGTGATATACTATTTTCACTAAATAATATATTAAATAATGATATTTATATGTAATACCCAGGCTAATAATAGTAATAATACCCAAGTTGTATACATATACATTAAAACAGCAATTTATAATCAATTAATTGGTTATTAATAATTATTTCGATAAGTAATAATTATTGATAATTAATTATTTGTACTTGAATTCTGGTCAAAAATTATGCACTAATGTTATCTGTAATCTAGTCTCTATTTAACCGTTTTAAAAGTGTATGAATTTCTCCTACAAATCGGATAATTAATGGATATTCAATAGATAAAAGAGAGAGAAGTATGTGTATGCCTTTGTACAATGATGATCTATTTCTTTCTCCCTTATATGAATTATAGGCTGCTACTTGTTAGATTGTGATAGGACATTCGAAAATGTAACAGGAATATAGAATCTGCAAGGAGGTATCTCGACCACTGTTAGACAAGGAGCGCAACTGTGCAACTGTGCAACTGTGCAAAAAGGACAGACACACGTGACGTAACAGAGAAGGAGCGCACTATTGAACGACAAGGACACACATATTTCTCTTTCTAATCTGTTGAATATTCACTAATTATTCAAATTTCAGGAACAATTTGTGCACTTTTGAAATTAAAGAATACAGTATGAACCTTAAGTAACGTTCCTTTACAGTTTTGAATAGGATTTTTTGTTCAATTAATTAGTTATTAACAAATATCTCAACAAGCGTCTCGGTCTACGCAATGCATGTCTACGATTTTTCATTATTTTTGAGCTTTTGAAAGATCAAAGCTCGTTATTTGAAATCGCAGAAGCTTCCTTAGACTCTATACTTTATATTCAATGCACAAAGATTGTTAATTGATTACGTGTTAATTCAAATTATGTGAACATTCATCGCGTTAGTCCTCCGTAGTAACGGGTCGTCGTGCAATAATAATTAATACTGTTAATTTAAGTAACAATTCCGATACAAAACTATACGTGAATGTCGCTTGTAGTCTGAATTTTATTCCACGATCCCAAAAGTGCATGATTTCCTCCTAGAAATCGAGTAATTAATGAATATTCAATGAATTAAACAGAAAAGTATATCTATCCTTGTCACGTGGTGGCGCTGTTCTTTTCTACACTTGAGTGCTGCCATCTATCGGATTTATCGGATTGACAGCCTGGTCTGAGACCAGAAACTCGGAAATGTAACAGGAGTATAGAATACAAATGGAGGTATCTGAACTCCTGTTAGACAAGGAGCGCGACACTGTGCGAAAAGGATAGACACACGTGACGTAACAGAAAAGGAGCGCACTATTAAACGACAAGGACGGACATATTTCTTTGTTTAATTTATTGAATATTCATTAAGTACTCGATTTCTAAGACGAAATCGTGCACTTTTGGAATTAAAGAATACGGTATAAACCTGAAGTAACGTTCCTTTACAGTTTTGAATAAGATTTTTTGTTCAGTTAATTAGTTATTAACAAATATCTGAACAAGCGTCTAGGCTAGCGCGACGCGTGTCTACGATTTTTCATTAACATCGAACTTTTGCAAGATTAAAGTTCGTTATTTGGAATCGTAGCAGCTTCCTTAGAATCTGTTCTTTATATTCAATGCATAAAGATCACTAATTAATTACGTGTTAATTCAAATTATGTGAAAATTCATCGCGTCAGTCCTCCGTAGTAACAGGTCGTCGTGCAATAATAATTAATAACTGTTCATTTAAGCAACAATTCCGATACAAAACTATACGTGAATGTTGCTTAGAGTCTTGTTTTTATTCCGCGATTCAAAAAGTGCATGATTTCCTCCTAGAAATCGAATAATTAATAAATATTCAATAAATTAGATAGAAAAGTACATCTATCCTTGTCACGTGGTGGCGCTGTTCTTTTCTACACTTGAGTGCTGCCATCTATCGGATCTATCGGAATGATAGCTTAGTCTGAGACCAGAAACTCGGAAATGTAACAGGAGTATAGAATATAATTGGAGGTATCTGAACTACTGTTAGACAAGAAGCGCGATACTGTGCAAAAAGGATAGATACACGTGACGTAACAGAAAAGGAGCGCACTATTAAACGACAAGGACGGACATATTTCTTTGTTTAATTTATTGAATATTCATTAATTACTCGATTTCTAAGACGAAATCGTGCACTTTTGGAATTAAAGAATACGGTATAAACCTGAAGTAACGTTCCTTTACAGTTTTGAATAGGATTTTTTGTTCAATTAATTAGATATTAACAAATATCTCAACAAGCGTCTAGGCCTACGCGACGCGTGTCTGCGATTTTACATTAATATCGAGCTTTTAGAAGATTGAAGCTCGTTATTTGGAATCGTAGAAACTTCCTTAGACTCTGTACTTTGTATTCCACGCACAAAGATCATTAATTAATTGTCTGTTAATCGAAATTAAGCAAAAATTCATGGCATTGGTTCTCCGTAGTCACGGACTGTCATTTAACAATAATTAATAACTCATAATTTAAGCAATAATTCCGATACAAAACTATACGTGAACGTCGCTTGTAGCCTGGTTATTATTCCACGATTCCAAAAGTGCATAATTTCGTCCGAGAAGTCGAGTAATTAATGAATATTCAATGAATTAGACAGAAAAGTACATCTATCCTTGTCACGTGGTGGCGCTGTTCTTTTCTACACTTGAGTGCTGCCATCTATCGGATCTATCGGAATGATAGCCTGGCCTGAGACCAGAAACTCGGAAATGTAACAGGAGTATAGAATATAAATGGAGGTATCCGAACTACTGTTACTGTTAGACAAGGAGCGCCATACTGGGCAATAAGGACAGACATATTTCTTTCCCTAACCTATCGAATATTCATTAATTATTCAAATTTCAGGAACAATTCGTGCACTTTTGGAATTAAAGAATATAGTATAAATCTTAAGTAACGTTCCTTTACAGTTTTGAATAGGATTTTTTGTTCCATTAACTAGTTATTAACAAATAACTCAACAAGCGTCTAGGCTTACGCAATGAGTGTCTACGATTTTTCATCATTATTGAATTCTTGCAGGATCAAAGCTCGTTGTTTGGAATCGTAGAAGCTTCCTTAGACTCTGTACTTTACATTCCATGCACAAAGACAATTAATTGATTGTTTATTAATTCAAATTATGCGAAAATTCATTGCGTCGGTCCTCTATCGTAACAAGATGTCGCGCAATAGTGACTAATAACTGATAATTCACGCAATAATTCGGATATGAAACTGCATGAGAATATCGCTCATAGTCTGGTTATTATTCCACGATTCCAAAAGTGCACGATTTTATCTCAGAAATTGAATAGTTAACGGAATATTCGATGAACTAGACAGAAAAGTCTATCTTTCCTCGTCTGTGCTGCTGTCTTTCCTTTATGCGGGCAAGTGCTGCCATCTGTTGGACTGCGACTAGAAATTCGACAACGTAACAGGAGTATAGAACGTGCAAGGAGGTATCTCAGACAAGACGCGGGATACTGTGCGACAGACGTGTACTACGTGTCAGACAAGGAGCGCACTATCCTCTGACAAGGACAGACACACTTTTCTTTCTAATCTACCGAACATTCGTTGATTACTCTATTTCTGAGATAAATTCGTGCATTTTTAGAATTGAATAGTAAGGTATGAACCTGAAGCAACGTTCCTATATAGTTTCGGATGTGATTTTTTGCTTAATTAATTAGGTATAAGTGAGTCTTTCGACAAGTGTCTGGGCACACCTCGACGTATGCCTACGTGTTTTGCATTAATATTGAACATTTCGAAGATTAATGCTCGTTGTTTGGAACTGCAGAAGCTTTCGTGAACCCTGCGCTTTGTATCCCACGCGCGGAGATCATTAATTAATGACCTGTTAATTCAAATTTTTGCGAAAATTCATCGCAATATGATAATGTATGGTAACGGGTTGTCGCGGAATAGTCATTGATTATCGATAATTTCAGTAACAATGATGATTTAAAACTGCATGTGAATATTGTTTGTAGTTTGGATTTTACTCCAAGTTTTAGAAGTTTTAGAAGTGTACGATTTTGTCCTAGAAATTGAGTAATTAATGAATATTCAATAGGTTAGACAAAGAAGTATATCTGTCTTTGTTAGACGTTGGTGTTGTCCTTTTCTATGAGCTGATTGCTACTACCATCTGGTGGCATCTGCAGGAAACTCCTGTTAGACGAGAAGCGCAACAGTTTGCGACAAGGACAGAACTAGAATTTAGTTCCACCATTTCACCGCTACGCGACGCTAGCATTTGTCCATAAATGTCCGTGAATTGAAGTGAAACAAAGTTTCATTTGCCAAAAAGATTAATTTAGAGGATTAATTTGTGAACCTTTGCGATTGTATCTTCTTAATTTGATCCTTAACTTTCTTTCAATGTCTTGTTTTTGTCCCGTAAAACTACCCAAATAATTATTTTTTTAAATTTATCAATATCTTTAGTTCACCGGCAGATGTCGCCAGTATCGAAGAAATGACACTACCTTTAATTGCAAGAAAATACATAGTAATTAAAATGATTAATTTGTAAACTTTTGGCAGTACATCATCGGATTCAGACTCTCAGGTTTCTTCCATTGTTCTATTTGATTCACAAAAATGCACGATTAATGATTTTCAATTCTTTGATCGATGGATCGAAACGCCCTTTCGAATTATTGAGATAATATTGACATGAGATTTCAATCAAAATTTTGCAAATAGATAGTTAAAATAAAGAATAACAACTTTGACAGACAATTTCAAACATGCATTTCTGTTTAATCAATTAATTATTAAGAATATTCATTAATTATTCTCAATTTAATTTTATTAATTGTCGATTCTTTGTAGAAGGTGGTTTCAAAAGCTTTTGGAATTTTAAAAAGATTACACCTCGGACAATTTATATTTTAACGTAGGATTACAATTATATTTTAAATATGACATAAGTAAGAAACACGAATCACCTATATTTTAATATATGGATACAATACAAATAATAATTTATACAAGATATTAAGATAACCTATGCTTTAAGTATAAGATGGCTGTCAATATCTTTATAAAACACTTTTCTTTGCTTCAGGCAGAGATTGTCAATCAAGAAGAAACTCTCGAAAGTTCACCGATCTCATCGTCTGAACCAAGAGTTCAACGAAACCCAGATTCTGAAATCTCTATGGTATCAAACCGTCTTCTTTCAACAACAAGCGTTAATGATGTCAAAAATCCTCGTGAAAACCTTCAAACGGACAATGTTCATCTAAAAAAATTAAATCTCATCGAAGAGAAGATATTGTACAGTAATAACAATCTCTCCCCAACAATTTCAGTGGATTTTCACGAGAATACTACCAATTATACTAGTCAACAATCCTTGCAAAATAATGCATCTTTCAACTCATCTTCTCCCACGGGATATAATCTTCAAGATGATCGCGGTATTCAAGATAATCATGCGACATTGAGAAAAGAAATATTGAATGACATTAATTCAGAGAGTATAAATGCGAGTAAATACTCAGAGTTGCGTTCGATGGATCATACTGGAGATGAAATCGTTCAAGTTCGAATGCAAAATACGAGCGTAACCGAGAGTGGGGCTACGAAATTGATTTATTCTGTTCACCTGGGAGGGAAACCTGTACCTGCAGAAACAGCTGCCAGGGATATGGCTCTTTTGTCGCCTCAAGAAGTTGCATTAGAACTTGGCGCGCCAGTTCTTATTCAGAGTGAACGTAAGTTACGTTATTGTCATTCATTCTTTTTCTTTTTCTTTTTCTTTTTCTCTTTCCGGATTTTAATATGTTGATAATGTTTAATAGTTAGTATTTAATTTAGATTTAGAATTGTTATTACTACAATTATTATTGTGATAATCATTTATAGGAATAGTAGATTTGAAATTGTTAAGATTATTATTAAAGTTACTAAAATCATAGGATTGTCCATAGGAAAAATAAATTTAAAATTATTTTAAAATATAATATAAAATAACATAATAAAAATAAATAAATATAAATAAAATATAATATAGATAAATATTCATTTTTATGTCATATATTCTTGTTATTATAAATTCGTTATTATTCGTCGCATTTTATTATTATAAATTCGTTTAATTCTTAGTAATAGATAATTGTAAGTATTTTTAATATTAATTTTTATGTACATAGCATATTTGAAAGAAACAAGACCATTGGCCCTTTCAAGAAAAAGAGATGCATGGCTATTAATTGGTGCAGCAAGCGCTGGTTTTATATTATTAGCATTGGTCGTTGCGGGATTAATTCTTGCAGCAAAAAGGAAAAGAGCACATAGTGCTGTAGCTGCACCACCGAGTCACCATATTTTAAGAAAGAAACAAGAATATATTCAAGCAACTACTAGTATTGACAATAATGCTTGCTCGACATCGGAGATGGAAATCAAGGTGTGTAAAAAAATTAGTGTAATTGCCTGAAAAGCATGAAATTTTATTAAAAAAAAATACAAGTGTGTAAAGTGTCGGACAAAATGATGTTTAATAATGTAACTTTTAAATAATCTTCGATACTCCATTAATAATTATAATTTGAAAATTATATTTGAAATTCAAAATTACACAAATATCAGCACTGCTAATTACAGGCATACGTAATTGTTTCTATATTGTAGCTTGAGAGTATTAATTCCTTTGATAGTTTGCGTGACATCAATCATGAGTATAAGTATCGAAAGACGCATATATTATCCGATAATTGAGCCAAATGACTAGTTGGAATTACAGGGGATTCGAACGACAGACTCGTGCATTTATGCGACCATTGACTTCAGGAAAATATTCGACGTTCCTTTAAACTGATTTATAGCGAAGTAACTCTATCGATCTTCTGCATATTCTATCCTTCTTTACAGACTGACGGTACCAGTCAGAGACAGACTCCTGGAAGTTTATCGAGGACTCCGGTTTCTCTTGAAACCCCCGACAGTCTCGAGGCAGGAATCCACGAAATTTCAAGTGACGACGAAGAACAGAAAAGTAAAATACCAGAATCGAGTCCGTGGGAACATTCTTCGAAAAGAACCAGGTACAACGAAATATAAAGAGAATAAAAACTTCATTTGCTTAAATTTATTTGAAATTAATTATTAAATCGAATCTTTGTATTTTGAAAATTTTGGAAGTCTCATCTTAAAATTCGATATCTTTATTTTAAAACTTTTAATAATCCTTAAAATTTATTTTGAAATTCAAGTTTTGGTACTTTGGAGCTTCTAATAGTTTTAAAAAATAATTTTGAACATTTGTAGCATGGTATTTTTAATGATTATTATTTATATTTAATTATAGATTGGCGCATGGAAGAATGTCACGAACGAATGCTATTGACACGCCTCGAACATCCGATTCGACAGACGTAATCGTCGATCATCTAGAAACGTTAGATTCTTTGGAAAATAATTACACAAGGCAAGAAGAAGCTACAGCCTCGCCACATTCTTACCTTTCTATGCCATCTTGCAAGCCATTCCCCAGTATGAAAAGTGTCGAACCACTTTCTAGAGTGCTGGAACCAGTTATGGTAAGCAAATCTTTTACTTTGTTCCTATGCTTGCGTGATATAATTAATATCTACTTCTGACGGTTTTTATTTGTTTTATTCAGGTCAAACATCTAGATATAGACTCACCAGAACTGGTGAGACGAGAAACTGATCATTTAGATGTTTATAGAAGTGATGATGCGAATGATAAATTTTTCGCGCGTACTTCGAGTGCTATCAAAGACCCTGGAGTTGTGGGACCGATAGTATGGAATCTTCGGCGACAAAACTTCTCTGTAGAAGGTATAGTTCTATTTATCATTTTTATATTTTTCGAATTTGACTTTGCTGTTACATAATGTGAATTTTATAATTGTATAATTATAAACATTTATTTGTTCGTCTTAACTAATGATATAAAACAATCTCTTTATAAAATTTCAAAAATAATCTTTAGACAATTTTTTTTTAAAACGCATACAGAAATGTAACGTACAAAAGATTAATAAACTTTATTTATTTGGGATTTTAGACAATGGTACATCTGGCACAGATGTTGATCCAACGTATATGATGCCATCTGGTCCTGTGGGAAAAGCAAGGAGAAGACTTCACGAACTTCTGGAAGATTCTTTTAGCCTGTTTGGAAGCAGAGATGCAAAATCAGAAGCACAGTTGTCTGCTACAAGACCAACTTCAGCAGCACGTGCACCAGACATCCTCACAATGTTTTCGGAAACAGGAAGATCTACTCATGCTAGGTATTTATGTTTATAAATTTTTATTTATTTTGCACATATAAAAAGAACAAAATTCTTCAAGGGGCTTAGATAGAACGGAAGAAAGAAACAGAGAGCTCTTTAATTACTTTTTTAATTTAATTTTGATATAAACTTGCTTTTAGTCCCGTATCTTCACCATTAACGGAAATGCAGGCTCGGCCTTGTACTTCATTTCCGGTGAAATCCAATGACGCTAATATCGCAGAAAATGGACATTCTGTACCATCGCGATCTCGCAGCGGTTGGGGTTCCAGACCACTAAGTGCTGGTCCATTTCACAGGCCTAATTTAATGCCGGATGTTGACACGAGACGTATACTTGTAGACAGTCAACTTCCACCAGAAGATCCAGCAGTACCATTAATAGCTTCGATTAAGAAAGAACTTGAAAAATTTTCTCCCAAATAAATTAAATAATCGAAGAGATAATAGCGTTACAAGTGTTAAAAATTATAGTACAATTGAGCGAAGTTCAACGATAATTTGCAGAAAACAATTCTAAAGAAATTGGTGAATATGCAAACTGCAATTCTACTTCCTGCATTGATTTTGCAAAGATTGATATAATTGAAGATATTCTAATTCATAGAATTAATATAAAAATTTTCTTGAGACTGTTATTTGTAAGTATAACTGATTATCATACTTGCTAGTTCAATATTAATTTCTGGCAGTTTCAATCTCTGTATAATCAATGGCTTGAGCCCAGGTTTAACCCATTTACCAAAAAGTATTTATAAGATGGATAAAAGACATATGAAAATCAGTATTTGAAATATTTCTATTTGTAATATTGTAAATATTTAACAAATTTTTATATGTACAATTTTAATTGATAATGTTTGTATTTCATGTAACATATTTATCTAGTATAGCATATTCATTCAATTCATTCATTCATGTGTAAGATGATAATATTTTCTGGAAAGACTGTACAAATTAAGAACTTAGATAAAATATCTATTTACACATTATATACATATTGACATAGTTATCATAGTCATTATTACTTTATCACTAAGAAAATGAAATACTGCTTTTTTGATAGCGAGGATAAAGGTGGTTAAAATGAAAATGATTTTTTAAAAATAGTTTTTCTATACGTTTTTTGTTATATTTTTGTTTGTACAGATAATAAGGTTAGAAAACTAAAAAATTGTTACTATATTCATTATCAAATTATTTATTTGTTAACTAATACGCTTATTGTACCTTTTGTTTGCCATTATATATATTATAAATTCATATAAATTAATCAACTTGAACGCATAGTCAATTGACATAAACCGTCCACTTTTTATTAGGATTTATTAATATCGTATTAAAAATTTCTTCATTTTAAAAAATACGACTTAATTAATTCTATCCAATATAAGAATATTTTTAACCTAAGTATATTTCAATAATGTATCAGAAAACAAATAAATTATTGATATTTTTAATTACATATTATACTATATTTTAATTTATTTAATCTAAAAAATTTGATATTTACATATCAAATTCATTTACGATATTTTCAGTATTTCAACAAATCGATCGTTATTACAAAAATCTTTGTAAGTATGTTCATATTGAAGTTTAAGAACGGGATATTTTTTTGTAAAAAATTGTATATATTCAGGATGACTTGGATCAACTTCTAAAAGCAAACGTCCTCCCGACTTTAAAGCCGTGGCAGCATATTTTAATAAAGGTTTAATAACTTTTAAGCCATCATCTCCTCCATCAAGCGCTGTTAAATCTTCGTAACTAGAGAATAAAATTACAATTACAAATACTGTAAGTATACAAAATATTAATTTATAATATTTAGAAAATTTTTCGATTTATAGTAAAGTTTATATAAAAGGTAATTTAATTACATTTTAATTTCGGGAGTTAATGTAGGTATTTGTTTGGTCGGTACATAAGGAGGATTACTAACTATGAGATCGAAAATCTTCGAGTTCAAATCGATATCACTGGGTCCACTCAATATATTCGATAGTTCTATCGAACCATTGTCTTTAAGCGTTGCGTGCACAACTGCAACTCGATCTTTTAAATCTAATCTGTCTCGATTTTCTTTCGTTAATTCACACGCGTCTGGATTTGAATCGATCGCTACACAATTAACCTAGAAATATTTATTTAATTTTACGTATAATTCGTGTTAGTGTTACATTATAGGAAATCATTCTCAATATAAATAGTTAAATATATGCAAGATAAGATAACTGATTATTATAGTAATTACTGTTTTGTCAGTATGTGCGATCGCGAGAGACACGGCGCCAGAACCACATCCAACTTCTAAAATTTCTTGTCCTTTATTTTCAGAAGAATTCAATGCCTTCAAGACGTAATGAACTAACATTTCACTTTCCGGTCGTGGTATGAAAACTGGCGGGATTAATTTCAAAGTAATATCCCGAAAATCCCATTCTCCTATTATGTACTGAACCGGCATTCTGTAAAAATTTGACTTCAACGAGAAAGAACGATAAACAACAATACTGTTAAAAAGATTTTACCGCGACAATCGGCATTCGCACAACGAATCCAGTGTATCACATTGATCTGACGTAAGTTGTTTATTTAGCGCGTTTGCAACATCTAATATCTGGAAATAAATTTCTTTTGGGATGCTACTCGGAATAAATGTATGTACCTTTTCGGTATTCTTTTATTTTACGATCATATACACTCACATTAAAAGATTATACTTTATTTAAAGGAACAGATCTAACAAAAATATATAATGCTTAAAATAGCGAATATAAACTGATGACTTTAGCAGTTAACACCAGTCACCATAAAAATACAAGAACGAAGAATTGAAATTATTACGAGCATGTTTGCTTAGTAATGGTAATACCTTGCTAGTGCCTATGACGTGCGCAACAATGTGCTCGATCGATTCTACGGGTTCTGGAATACCTTCCTTTTTAAACCGGTCGCTCCATTGTTCAATAATTTCACCAACGGTAGAACATTGTACGTTCGTCGTAGACAGAGTTCGCGTTGGTCGATCAAACGTGATAATTTTACTTTTACTGCATTGTATACACGCTTCAGCGTTTACGACACTGAAGAGAGTACGAACACTCGAAAGACATCGAAACAACATTATGTTTCACGTAGAATAATTCGTCGTTATCATCCGATCGCGTTATCAACGGAAAATTATTTTACGCTGCAACACACGTATGAGATATTAAAACATTTTGCATTTATTAACCTCACAGTTCTTCGCTTGCTCAGTTCTGCTACGTGCTGCCAGCTGTTGGAAAATACATTTAATTATATTCTCTCGCAATATAAGGTCGATCGAGCAGAGAGAAGATTGACGTAGAAGAAGCAATTAAGTATTCGTGGGGGCAAGTAAATTATAACATATCAACGTAATCGTAAATGCTTACAACTACACAATACGTACACGAATACGAAAAAATCCATTATTAAACATGCGAACCAAACACACGGTTCTCTCAAACAGTACAAAGCCAAATAAATGTTGCATGTTTGACAAATCTGTGTTGTTGTCGGAATTTGTCGTTGTTTCGTGATATTAATCGGTTAAATCGTCAATATCAGGCATTGCAATTCTTTGAAATTCGCAAGATATCGTTCGTCTTGCGTTCAGTCGATAACGTATCGTCGATTAGCGGCGCATGCGCAGACTGCGTAACGGAAAGAAGGGCGCGGGCCTATAGGCCGTGATTCGGTTTAGGACGCCAGCAGTCGCCACCGGTCTAACTCGTAACTCGCGGCTCGCGACCTGCGATTCAGTCTGCCATGATAGTCGTCGGTGTCGCGCGAGTGCACCGTTGAACTTTCGCGTATCATTGACTGTGCCTTTCTGACAAAAGGGACGATCCAATGGGCTAAGCTGCTGCACGCTTCGACGGACACGTGTATACGTGTATATGATTGTTTTGGAATGACGGCGCTTCCGTGTTCGACAGTGTGGACCTTCTACGAATCGCACGCGTCTTCAACCGAGTGAATGGCGGCGGGTGGTGTGGTGGCGGTGTGTGACGTGTGTCTCGTGCCGCGTTGACTGTCAGTTTCGTCGCGTATCGAAAATCGCGTCGGTTCTTGATCTCGCACGACGCGGTGTTATCGTTGTCGCGATACGCACGATTGCACATGCGAACGACGATCAACGAGTACGCACGATCGCAATACGGTTATCAACATTCGTTTTCGCAATCGTGCGGCATTTGTTTACGAACGGTGGCTCTCCCGTTGCTTGAAGAGCGTGCGAGAGTAAGGTGTGGTGAAAAATGACATGTAGATTTTCGTTGTTCGTTCGTTCTTGCCTCTCTTTCTCTTTCTCAACCTTTCCCCCTTCCTCTTTGTTCTAGGCACGCGTATTCCTATCCTTCCCTTCCGCCTTCACCGGTTTGGTATACCGGCGAGAGTCGAAAGCCTCGCGAAGGTAAGAATTCGCTGTCACGCGCGATTGTCACGATACTGTTCTCACACAGAACGATGCTTTCCGGCGACGAAGTAACTGGGAGAGGATAACAACGCGAGGATAAAACTATCTTCGTGCATGAAAATTGTGTTTTCGATCAATTCCTCTTATATACATACTCCGTGTGTGAAAGAACGTTTTCAATTCATTTTAGCCAAACGACAGAAAGAGAGGGAGTCAATTTTTCGTTGAACAAAGAAAAAAAGCAACGGAAGAATCTCGTAGAAAGATACAGTTTTGGAATACGTTGTCGTTGGGATTAAATGCCGGAAACGACCGGCCATGAAGAAACAGTTCGCTCTGGTAGGTTCACGCCCCTTTGCGCGTCAAGTCTCGCCGTATCGTCGATCATTGACTGAAAATTCAATACCAATGTATTCGGTGTTTTGTGATTTGTGTCGCGTGAAAACCTAGTATCCGAGGTTTATCGAGCGACGCGCCTTCGCGAGTGCTGGTGTTCGTGTCTGTTAGCGGTCCCGTGGTTTCCATGCGGGGATAGATCGAAGCGTGCCTCGAGGGAAAAACGTGCCTCGTATTGTATCGTAAAATAACGGGATATCGAAAGTGACGTATCGTTCGCTCGGAATTCATTCCGTGACAAGGAATTTCCTGTTATCGATATTTGCGCTCGCTTGGCGCGTACGCGACGTTGCGCGAGCGTGCACGCCCTTCCCGCCTGGCCTTCCTCCCCTCGCCCTCGTCTACGTACGCAGCGATCGTCGACAGCCGTCGTCGTCTCTACAGGGGAGCGATTTCGTCGGTCGTGTTGTTTAGTGTTTGCACGTAACGGCGGTGTGACCGAGGGAGCACACATCAGTCGTATCGATGGACAGTGTCGCGTTATGCGTGCGGGCCACTCCGAAATACGCGACACCGCGTGAAACTGTACACGCGCCGGCTATCATCAACAGAGAAGAGATATCCTGCGTTATCTCTTTCTCACGTTCGAGTAGAGAACAACCGTGCTGTGAATGAGAAGATGTTCAACTTTATGAAGAAGGCTACGGAGAAGGACGACAAGGAGAAGCGGAAGCGCGAGAAGAAGGAACGAAAAGATGTCAAGAAACGAGATCGAAGTAGTATGTCCGCTGAGGAATTACTACGTTTGGATGAAGTACGTTTTTTTTCGTTTGTTTATTTCTTACAAATTAAAATTGTTCGGTCGTGAAATAGTAAGCTTATCCCTAATGTTAGTTTATCCGTAATATTATTCATCTCATTTGGTACACGAAATATGCGTAATATTATCTTGTGAAATTTATCTCGTTTGTCTGATAAAAATTTGTCGAGGTACATATGTCGAAATATTGACTCTATCGTTGACCTATACGCGCTTTCTTCGATGTATTTATCTATAAAGTGGATGTAGTAGATAATTTCTACGATTTGTCGAGTTTGAGTCATCGTGGATAATCTGTTTTTATCTGGGAGTTTTATTTTATTTTTTTTAGGGGGAGAGAGTTTGAACACCTTTAAAGATAATATTCGAGTCGTATGTGTAGTAACACAGCATACCACAAATATTTCGTCATACGCTTTAGAAGAATTTTCCAGCTTTTTTGTCCAATGCGTAGATTTGAACCTTGGTATTTAAATACATTTTCATAAGTTTATCGTCAGTATGAAACATTACAAATGCAAATGAATTGCTGCATTGGAAGTATTTTACCGATTTTCTACTTCTGTTATTTACTCGTACGTTAAAGTAGTATTTTTATATATATTTCGTGTATTATTGTCGATAGTAATTTATTATGATTCGTTGATTATTTTCTTTTTCGAGATGAGTTTTAAATTTTAAAATTCAGACGAAATGTTTTTATATGATAAACGATAAGAAACAAATATATCTATGACGTTTCTAGTCAATTTTTTTTCGTAGCGAAATATGTAGCATAGCTTAAAGTAAATTTTACTTCTTATAGAATTTTGTGTAGTAAAATAGAAGAAAATTTTTTTTTTTATTACTTCTGTAGAACTTAATAAAATAAACATTACTTGTATAATACAGATTTTAATATTTTGTTAATTTTCTAATAGAATTCTATGTTGTTTTTATTGAACTAAAGATATCACTGATCTCGTACAAAGTAACCTCGAGATAATTCAAGGTCATTCAGTGGTATGTGATGTATGAATGTATATATCGGTAGGAGCAGGAAATTCTTCGAATATTCGCTGTAACATCGGGTTTCCCTTTAAAAATATAGAAAAATGTAGATTGCTATTTGCAAGAGAATGTCAACAAACTTCTTTATCATTACCATACATTTTATGCAAAATGTATAATTTTTTCGATACAACATTCGATACGGAATGTGCAATTTTGCTTATAATTAAGGCACGTTTCTTTTTTTTTTTATATATATAACAACGTATCAGTTGAAGGACGATTTGTCAAGTAGCCTGTTTTAGTTCCGTTTTAAACGAAGAAAACATTGAAGTTTATTTTTACCTAATCTGCACGTGGAACTCGCAGAATATTTATGACAAATGTTAATGTTGATTCATTTCGGAAATTGCAAGATTATCAAAACTACTAGACAACATAATTTGATAATGCAATATACATGCATATATTTCTTTAACTAGAATACACAATATCTCAATTATTTAATAATTAGACGTTACAGATAAAAGATAAATATACGTTCGCTCACACACGTATGTACAAGTCTCATTTGTCGACCGTTTCATTCATGAAACGAAAAAAATAGTCGATATATCTAAGATGTTTGACGAATTACGAGGCGAATGTAAATTATTGAGCGTCACAACGTGGCTATTTAAGATTTATTTCTACGCATTTCTATATCAATCTCTCTCTCTCTCTCTCTCTCTCTCTTTCTCTCGTACTTCATGTATATCGTACATTACGTTTTTATGACCTAATCATTCTTCGTCTTCGTTCGTTTTATTTCGAAGGACATTTGCCGTTGTACACAGTGATAACGATAACTGTTACGAAAACTCATGCAGTGCATTGGAAAAGTAATTTGTTTGTGGCGAATGTATGGTGGGATACTATGTTAGAGAGGAAATGCGGATGCATTATCAGCAGGTAGTGGAACTCGAGTGAAAGTGTTATATCATTAAGTCTCGTTTAATTCTCACACGCTGATTATTAAGATACGAGGATCCTAACATATCTACCGGAGATGTATGTAACTACACATTTAAATATCTAATTATTAAGCTAAAATGCATAACTGTTACATATATATATATATATACGTAACGTTATATTCAGAGGTGTGAATTAACATATATCATTTGGATATGATGTGTAAGCGCAAAGTGTTCAATGAACTCATATATTTCTTCGAAGTTGTTCTTCGTTTGAAACGAATTAAATAAATTTTGAAATTGGTCAGCTTTCATTAAAACTTTTCACGAAACATCATTCGCCAATGTAGTAGACGCGCAATCACTCGGAAATTCAGTGTTTTTAATATTCATGGTTTACGAAGGGAAATAGAAGATATTTTTACTCTTTTTTGTTACGTTCAATTTAAAACAAACAAGTTGGAGTTGAATTTTTATTCTTTCATAAACCGCAAATATTAAGAACGACATATTTTTATTGTATTTTATTGTATTTCATGTTACCTGAGTATTTCTTGCCTCTTGTATTATTTTTTTTTCCATATTATTATTTCCATTTTTTTCCCCCTATGTTTTTCATATTATTCATATCTGTGTGTATTCTTCAAATTACACGCTTTTGAAAAAATGGTCACGTTCAATCATCGATTTGTTTCAAAGATAATTGATAATTATTGCCGAGTGCCGGCAATGTATATTTAATTGAAAACCTTTTCGAGTTGCGAAATCGAGAGCACTTTCATAGTTGGTTACTTAATTACACTTGAATTTGTAATTGTTCCGACATCGGCCATTGCTCCCTCTGCATGTACGCTCGCTACACGTAATTTCATTTTATCGTATATCTTTGTGCTGATTTTTCTTGTAGCTTGCGCGATTACTTTTGCTGTAACAATAAAATAAAAGTAGTAGACAGAATGGAAGAAACCATGCTCGCTAAAAATGTTCAAACAATATTACATATTTGGTGTTTGATTTATCACGCTAAATTATTGCTTCCTTAATTGACTACAAGAATAATTTTTTATTCACGCAATATTATTATAGAAACATTCAAAGTACACTTAATCGTTACTATTGTTAATCTCAGGCAATCTTTGAGTTTATCTTCCCCTGCTTCAATATCTAATCTCGTGTACGAGGAAATCATTTTTTCTTCCTTAAATTACTTATCGATGAAACGTATGTGCGTAAAATGCGAAAGATAAGAATACATAATAATTGCATAATTTATTATCACTTTTAAATTAAATAATTTCACTATCTATATACCTACGATAGCATTATTGGTTTAAATAATAATATTCAAACATATAATTGATCATGTAATAATGTATTCAAGCAAGAAGAATAATTTTCTAAATGTTTACTATTATTTATTGATCACTCTTCTTAGTATTTCCTTTACCGATTGACAAATATCATATTGACAAACATCATTCGAAAAATAATCGTGAGTGGGAATTATTGTAATAAACTTGTTATGCATCATTTATTTGAAGTGCATTTATACGTTGTTTTCTCATACTATTATGCAAAGATACTTAATCTAAGAAAATGGATTGGCTTTAGAATGGATGTTTGATCACGTACGGTTCTCATTGTCACAAGGCATTTATTTCCTTAGATCTTTCGTATCAGATATCTTTGCATAGTACGTATATCGTATAAACAGCATGTTTGTTACTTTGCGTACATTTGTAATCTCTTCGTAATGCTACATCAAAGTTAAATTAAATCGAAAGTTGATGAGAATGTGATCTTGTGATTTCTCGTTTTTTTCCAAGCTAAGCAACTTTCGTTTAATAATGACAAACGTTGAGATATGAACCAAGATATATTGAAGTTTTGAAAATCTGCATTTATCTTATAAATAGTAAAAAATTGTATATGTAAATCATAATTTATACTCCACAACTCCATTTTTTTGTCTGTAATTTGTATTTTGGACTAATCAAGTGTATTTGTTTCTTTTATAGGTTCGGAGATCGTTGAAGATTCCTGGTCGCCGGAAGGAGAAGGAGAAGTTACCGAGCGGTATCACTGCAGATTACAGCGCGTCATTTTTTGCTTATTTAGACCGCGATATTCTGGAAAATTCGCAGAACTCGTCCAGCTCGGGGCAAAGTGTTCGCACTGGTAATAATTGGAATACAAGGACGCCGGATGGTTTAACGCAGAGTGACTCCTCCGAAACTTCACTGACCTCGCTGACGATCACCACCACCACGTCCTCGGTCACGCCGACCAACGTATCTGGACAATCAGGGAAGAATTTGCCACCACTGCCACCGAAGCCGCCAAAGCGAGGGATTCTCAAGGGACCACGTCTGACTGTTAGTAATACCGTGAACTCGTTGTCGGAGGAAAGCCATCTGCCAAACGGAAACGAGACTAATTACCAGGAGGCCAGCAATTTACTGGTGAGAAACACGTTGCAGAACGAGGTGATCGCGTACCAGAACGTGCCCGCGCATTTGTCAGGATTTGGTAACGCTGTTAACAAGGAGGAAGCTTGCAGCGAGGAGGAAACACAGACAGGGCAAAGCGCGTGGCAAGTATCGCCTCAGCGAGCAGCTCAACAGACTCAGCAGCAGCAGCAGCATCAGCATCAGCATCAACATCAGCATCAGCATCAGAATCAGCATCAGCATCAGCATCAGCATCAGCATCAGCAACAGCAACAACACCAACAACAACAGCAGCAGCAGCAGCATCACCATCATCATCATCATCATCACCAAGGCGACACCAAGTTGCTGCAGGTTAGTTGGGAAGAGATAATTGATTTTAGTTAGATACGTACATGTGCTGGTGTTCGGCTGTACGAGGCACTCATGAATCGAAATTCATGGTGTCCAAGCTAAGCTTCGAAGCTTGGAGAGCTCACGTTTGTTACCATGGTATTACAGAAACAGCAGGTTAGTCTGGCACTTTATCTATGATAAGAGTTCCCTAATGTAAACACTAGTACTTATCGGCTTGTGCGTTAAAGGGGTTGGTTTCGGTTTAGTAATGTGTTAGTAATAGCCTACCATGCCAATTGGGACACTAGTGATTTATGAATTTTTATTGCAGACATATATTTGCAGAGTGTTTAATTTTCATTGGGTTGTTTGTGGGCCTTTCGCGTCAGGAATAATTCAACCATGCAACTGTACATTTTTATAACATATATTTCAAAATTACATTATTTTGTGCGTAATTTCTACTTCAAAATTTGGTATTAATTATAACTCATGTGAACTCACAGTGCAGTGATCATATTATACTGTGTGTATACGTTTATATGGTATCTAAGTATTATGTTTACCGAATTAAGGAGCATATGTATGTTATCAAATGGAAATATAACACATATGCTTTTAGTAAATGATTACGTGATATTCGAGAGCGTGTATGAGCCTTCCGGAAGCCTAACTAAACAGTATCATTTATATAGGCTATTGGGGACCATAGCAATTTAGAGTTAAATTACTTAATTTTTCAATTAATCTATATCAATGTTCAAGTAATCTAATATGTAATCAGTCGATATAACGCAATGATACTATTCGAAAATTAATAAACGAATCGTAATTTATTATTTCACAGGTGGTGACTAGCGCGAGTCCGTCCGCAGACTCTCTAACAGACACCACGAATTCCAGCTTTGCAACACCACCTTTCAGTCTGTCGCCTGTAGGAGAATCCCAGGGTTTGTCGAGGTGGAGATCCTCGGCATCCTTCGAAGAACAGGGCGTCGAGTTGCAGTTACCAGAGATCGTCCCTCTGGAACTGCCCGAACCTCGCGAACTTACGATCCAGAGGCAACCACCGCCTCGGAACGACTTTGGTTTCTCACTACGTCGAGCTGTGATCGTAGAACGAGCTGCAAACGGTGTCACGCAGATGAGACCTGTGATCTTCGCTGAACCAGGCTCATTGATACAACATAACAACGACACCGGTTTACTGCCAGGCGACAGGCTGATCGAAGTCAATGGAATTAACGTGGATGACAAATCGCGGGAGGAAATTATCGATCTCATTAAAGGTTCCGTTAACAGTGTCACCGTAAAGGTAGGTTAAAAAATATGAGTGTATAATTTTTTTTTTAACGAGAAAAAATATTTGAATTAATAATTGCATTACATATGATACATATGATGGCATTTGATAGAATTTACTAAATTTATCGTGGAAGGGTTAATTTCAACGATGAATAGATTGAGAGGGAACAGTCGATTTCAGATCATTCTTGTGGTTATTTTGAATCAGTGTACGTCACAACAGCGCTGTTGTCTGCAAGACAATACATCCTTTCTTTCAATGTGGCAAGAACCAACATATCCGTTGTTACCAGAAAATTATGAGACATGTTGTGATTCGTATAATTTCAATTACACACTACATTTAAGCGCGTTTTATAAGATAGAAAATAATCTCCGCATTGTATATTAAACCTTGCTATTTTTTTCTGATTTGTTCTTCACGTTTCTATTTCCTCACTTTCTGGAGTATTTTATTAAAAAGAAACGCGGGATTTACAGCAGATAATAAAATCACATATCTAACACTACATATTTAAAAAGTACCTACATTTTAAATATATCTGTTGAAATGCTATATACATTTCATATGCTATGTATACTCAAGAAGCAAAGCTGTTGAAAAAATATTATCGATCCTTTATTTTAATTGAAACTGAAAATTCAAGCTCAAATTAAATTATGAATGAGAAACAAGACCGTCCTTAAATTTTTATAGACAATGGCATCTTTGGTTGCCACTTTTTCGCCTCATTTTCCACGGCAAAAACACGTTATACACGGGATCGTTGGTGTTGCCGGTAAAAGTGAGAGCGTTCACAGGTACGCTTGGTCGGTTCGAAAGGTGATCGGTGTACGGAACAGCGAAACTGGTGTTTCCCGGCTGATCATGGTTGGTTCATTGCCACTGGTGCACCGAATATAGCGGGATCGTGACTCATGACCCATAATAAAACTATACTTGGACCGGGAGTGTCGCGTGAAAATAACTTCTTACCGTGAGACCTAACCGATGATCATATTCCATTGGGTTCTTCGTTGTGACAGTTTGGTCACGAACTTGCAGAATTAAGCACTTAACCCTTACACCCATAGGTTTGGAATTAATAACGTAGAATGTTGCAAATAGGTATTTTATTATGTACTTCTTACTGTTGAAACAGTAAATGCGCAATCACGTTTGTCGATATGAATTTTATAGATGATAGTTTCTAATTCCGTGTGATATTTTGACTGTTGGTACATGAGTTCTCTTCTTATTTATTCGTCGATTCGGGTTCGTGGGGTTTGAAGTCTTTTATCAATTGCTTCGATTACTTTGAGTACACCGTGTGTTAGCTCGTACACTTCCTGGGTTGAAAGTTCAAACGATTTCCTCGGAAAAAAAGAAAAAGAATAATGACATCAGCTCCCAATTGGTGGCACTGTTGTGTCATAGGTGACGCACCAAAGGTTTGAGGTTTTAAGTTATGTAACTTAGGAGTACGTCATTTATTTTCTATCGTATCGTATCTCGTATTTTGCCCAATAAAAATCTTGCGAGATATACAAATGGAAATCGAAATTGGTCTCGCGAGTATTTATAAATATTGTTTCTTGTAGATTCTCGATTTAATCGCCGTGGCCCGTAGAGTTTCATTTGCCGAGCCGCATCTTGTATATCACTTCTATCTCAATTTGTTTCTCCGCACGTGTAAAACGGGCAAAGAAAATATACCACCGAGTAGCGAGTGGCACGAGTCCGTCTGGTGTTCCGTCGTTCAAAGTGTTGGAACATTTCCAGTTCGGGTTGTAAAGTTACAACCAGAGGATGTTGTATTGATTAGGCTTCGAGGGCCTTCGTTACAGGTTCATGCCCTGGTTCTCCTTCGCGGCAAACGAAACGGTCTTAAAACAGAAAGAACGTAATTTACGTGATTTACATACTTATATTATGTACAGCTAGGCCGCTTGCAGGTGTTCTCTCGGTCAACATCCTGTTTCCTGCGCTGTACTTGTAATCTTCTTGAGAGCTCGTGCATGCGGCTAGAAAGTAGACTAAGGCATCCGTTACACGCGTGATATCTGTTAAATGCGTACGGTTAACCATAAGCTTATCAGTATGTACAGTTGATCCTCTGTTACTCGAATTCCTGCCACATGAATACCAGCAACTCCTGTGCAAGCTTGATGTAATTGCGCGGCAATTCCTGCGAAATAGGAAACTATTTCTAATGTTACTAGGGAATGTTACTAGGAGTATAGCGTACGTTCGTATTTATTTAACCACTAGAACTACTTTGACGGGTACTTTTGGTAGTAATACAGAGACCGGCAATCTCTCTCTATTAAGAATTTACGAAATACAATCTTTGCCGTGTATGAATAAATCTGTAAAAAATAAGAAGTACTCGGTATGAGCAAATAGATGTGTTTAACTAATTTAAGCAAACTCTCAAACTCATCTTTATATTTTGTAAAGAATCATGAAAAATTGTCGTTTGACCATTTTCACTGTAGAGGTATACAACATCGAATAAAATTGTGTGTCACAGGTGCAGCCAGTTGCGGAATTATCGGAATTATCAAGACGCGGTGGTAGCGACGGACGTCAGGTCGAACTTGCGGCTGCGAATATTCGTGGCGGTACACTTCGACGATCTGGTAGTTTGCGGTTTCATCAAAACATGGCGAGTACTCTCTTTTCTGTCTTTGTTCCGCGTTTCGCGAGCAATCGCGAAAGATCTCTCCTTCCGTCATCTCAAAAAAGAAAAGGCACCACTTTCCCATTTGCTCCGTCGATTTAAACGAACATTTTCATAAAACCATTCTTTACTGATAATGATATTTTATTCAAATGCTTCAAAGAAGAAAGAACATAGCTTCAGACTTTGAATGATAAAGAGATGCTTTAGACAGTAGAGGTTTCATTGTTCGATTCGAAATTTAATTATGAAAGTAAGAGTTGGTATCCGTAAGCAGATATTTACGGAGGGAACTCGGGAAATCGGGACGAAAAATTGGGAAAACGTTGGGGTAGGAAATAAGCGGGCGGAAAAGAGCGAAAGACGCGATTAATGGGATTGTTTGGTACTCCAACAGAAGGAAAGGTGTAGCTGCGCAGAGGGGAAAAAGACAATAGTAGAGACACGGATGCTTTCCACCCACATTCCTCGCAGCGGTGCAGTGGCATAGTAATCGCTTAACGGTACATCTGCTGTCTTGCCCGTTCCGTAATACCAGCCATTTCGGTCCAATCAAAAACCAGAATCCTACGATAATAGCGCAATTACACGGCAATGAAGCTTTGTCAGTTTTTTACAGCTATAAATGAAGTAATCAGTGGTGGCAGTTTATGGATTTTATGATTGTGGTAGAACCACGTTCGTGATGAATTCGTCGGGTGGGAAAACATTATGATTGATATAGGAATCTCTCGACACTTTAATTGCTTTATTTAGCTTCATTAGGCTCGAACCGTTTCGATTAATCAATATTAAATTGCTGGATGTTAACGTTGCTAGTGAGATTACTAGGAATAAATATAGAAGAGGCGAAGATAAACGTTTAATCTAATACAATAAAAGAAAACCGTGTATCTTGCATACTCTCGCTGTTTCCTAGGGGAACGCTTCAAATCGATCTCGAATGTTTTTTTTAGAATTAAATAAATTCTTCAAATTTAAAGATATTTTTAAATCAGAGATAATCCTTCAGCGATCGTGATTCTCTTTATTCGAAATTATATCAATTTTGAGATTAATTTCTTTTCTCTCGGTCCGTATTGTACATCTTGAATATTTAAACGAGATCATGCATGCGATATTTAATGTAATTAATGATTGACAATCACGATTTAAATATCGTATCAATCAGTCTCATTCTGCATAAATTATATCCAATGAAATTTTAATTAAATTTAATATGAGATAAGAACGTTGCAGTTGATCAGCGATTCGTGATTAATGATCAATATTTATAATTATTCTACGATTAATTTTACGCCAAATGATCGATGTGGTGATCAAACTCTTCCAACGATGAGCATGATAAATTAAATTAAAAATTTTACATGATTTATGCCTGCCCAATGGTGTTCAATGGTTCGCGAATGAACTCTGTTTAAATGGTAAATTAATTTACCATCCCTTCTTCTAGTTTATCAAACTTGACAAAAAGAAAAATACTAGATTATGCAAATGATAGTAGTAGACAGCAAGGCTACTATGGCTACTTTATTTAAAGGGCCAATTTGTGTTTCGAAAAAATTGAACGAGAGACCGATCAAGCAATCACCTCTGATCAAGCAATCTCCATGCAATTTCCATGAATTGTTACCAAGTAGCGATAAATACCAAGTACAGCTTCCTATCATTTCCAAGTTAATGCATAACGAGAATTCTGCCGAGCTACGGCATTTAACTGTCTGTTAATCGTCAGTGGCCGCCGACAATACCATGGCGAAAGTGGTAGTTGCTGTAGAAATGTATATCATACAAACGCGTTGCAACTCGCCTTGAAATGTATAATAAGACGAGCGTGATAAAAATATGCAGAGTGCGTCACACGTAGAAATGGAACGAAAGTTCGATTCCGACTGTGTGTAGCTTGGAGCGATCCGCGAGTCGTAAAAGTACGTAATCCCTTTAAGTAGAAGAGTTGGGCGAAGTTAGAAGTTGAAGTAGATTTGAACTCTCTCTAACTGCTTTGAGGTATGTAAACGGTAAACTTTTAAGTGTGACCGGAGGAGATTATGGATATTTACATGGAAATTCACATTTTTATGAACACTAATTGAAAAAGACAATTCTAAAAGAATGGGACAACATTTGTTTCATTTGCTCCATTTCCTTAATTGCGTTGGTAAAAGCGGTGAGGAATATTTTCACGAACATCTGCAATTCTAATAATTACGTTCTAATAATTACCTTCTTAATAAAAGTTAACATGTCTTTAGTAACAGCGAGAACGAAAGTTACGTCGATAGAAGTAAGGTCAATGGGTATATTCCCTCCAGCAGTGTAAGCGCCTTTTAAATGGCAAGAAGGTAAAAGTAAAGTGATAGAATTTTCCTATGCCTGGCTCTGTTACGTCACACGCTGTAAAGCTGCCTCTTTCGTTTTCAACAATTTTTTAAGACAGCATTCAAATTCAAATTACTGTTTTGCACAAAAATTAGCTGTGATAATATTCCTTCTTTTCATTTTTTACGTTGTGCGTTATTGGCTATCATAAATGCACGTATTAATAGGAAAATTTATGATTTATTAAATTTATTAAACATTTCAAATGTACATTAATTTTTGGTAACTTAAAATTTTAGATTAATTAAGTAGTTGGTCATTGATTATTAATCATCGTTATTATCGTTTATTTCTATATGAATCTGAAAAAGATGAATTTGAAAAAGAATTTGATACTTTTATGTAATGTATAATTTATTATTGATCTATTCAGAATGAGGTTCGTATCTGTGCTTCAGCAAAATCTGTTTACGTGTATGGGCTGTTGGTAAAGCAGAGTGCGATCTAGGATCTGAAATCTGGATCCGATCCGACGTACTAACAGTTGATACGTTGGCAACTACTTATTGACTCTTTTTTTCAAAAAAATGATTTTTTAAAACATTTTTTAACGAGTGATAGGTAAAATAAATGATTCTAACAAGTGGGTTGGTCGACAAATTGTTTAAAAACAAAGATTTATCTTATACGCGAAAAAAATAATACTGGCATTGTGAATTATATAAATATTAATATTACACACAAAAATCACGGGAGAAAAGGCGAAACTCATTTTTAAGTTAAAAAAATAGCTAACTAAATTAGTCTTTTTCACTTTTCACATCTCTCATTTCCATAACGTTCAGGTACATCTCTCTGTCTATCTACAGTAATCGTGTTGTGTGCATTATACTAATCAATGATCGCGTGTTCTCCTTTCGTATTATTCTAAAAGCAAACCAATCAGCCGGCTACTCGTGATAACTTTGTGCTCTGCATGCTAAAATACAGATGTCTTAATCTTATGGTTGTTGTACACGTGCACGGTAATTAAAGATGTAAACCATATGCTTGATTGTTAGTTTATATTCACAGCATTCGTGTTGACGTAAAATTAGACGATTAAAATTACATGCTACTGCATTGATGTGCAAACGCGTTATTTTACCATTTGAATTCTCCATCGTGGTGGACGAATGTGCTTACAAAAGCACGAGCAAAAGTTGATCAAATTGTCAGACAAAGAGCTTATTAGATGTTCTATAACAAATTGGAGAACTTAACATTTATTTTTATAATGGTATTAATATTTATATTAATTTTAACATTTAATGATATAAGCCAAAAATATTATGTTCGAGTGAAAGAGAAAGACTTTCTTGATTTAGAAAATAATTATTCCTCTATTCGTAAGATTTCCTTCATACTCGATAACCTATTCTAAGCTTTCCGTCTATTTTCTTTAGATCGTGAATTTATTTGCTAGACAAGCTGAAGTTTCTAATTCTAATTCCTAATCCTCGTCACGATATATTTAAGTAGCGAGTAATTAATTTGTACAACATAAGTAGCAGCCACTTGGCTGCAAGTAATCTATTTCTGCTCCATTGGTTAACAGTTATCGACGTAATTGAAAGGAGATCGAGTAACGCTCGACTCGCGTTCGATAACATTCGATGAAATTGATCTGCAATGCACATTGTAGGTATAATGCGTTTCTCGCGTCTAAAATTAAATTAGTATTTGTAGCGTATAACATTGGCTGATATTGCACACAGTGGTGAAGAAACAGGCGAGAGGCTTAACGTTAGAAATAAATCAGTTTAGGCTTCAAAATTATATTTTAAATTCTTAATTTCAAATTATTTTAATATTAAAGATACATCAATTCTAATTCTAATTTCATTTTAATATTAGAAGACAAATTAATTTTAAATTATTTCAAGTAAATGATAACGTGTTTTGAAACAAATGCCCAATTATTTTCGCCATTCCGAAAATTGAGAGGATAATTGAAATTAGTTGAAATTAGTCTGACGCGAAGGTGTCAAAGAGGAAACAGTTCACTGACACTGATCATTCGGAGTTACGGATGGCGTAACGGTAGTAAAACTCTCGAACTCTCGGTGCATCGTCACCGTAGGGCCGCCGTTGTAATGTTACGCAGGAACATTACGCGGCATCGGAAAGGATGCACTTATAGGTGCAGTCCGAGAATGACGTCAACCTATTGCCTTTCTATAAATATCGGGTTTCCAAAAGAAGTTCGTTGCCCACGCTTGCAACACACGAACAACAAGCTGCGAGAGTTTAACGACCGTCTTCGCCACCATTTTAGCCTAAAACCGTATCGAAATCTCCTCGGGATATTTCGTATATTTTGGACATTTCAATCTTCAATAATTTTAACCCTCGTGGTCGCTTGTTTCTCATTTAATATTATTATAATTTCTATGGTTGTGTATGCAACTTGTACAATTTGTACAATTAAAATTACGCGCTTATAAGAATTGCGAGATATTCGATGCAAGTATTTCAAGATGCAGTATTATACAAATAACAAATACAGGTGTTCGAATAGTTTCGTGATCGGCGAGTAAGAGGGACGATCTGCAGGGAAGGAAGACCGATGCAAATATTGAACGTCGTTTGCAGGAGGATAACGTTGATGACTCATATCGAGTGACAGGCCGGTCTGACACCCGGTGAATAAGTACACCGGGTGAATATCGCGGATTGTTGCGAGCAGACGCGCCGAAGCCGTGGCATACTTACGCCTATCCGAAACGAAGCTGAACCATCATTCGTGTCACGTTTCTGTTTTTTTTTTTTTTTTCCGGTCAAAAACCAATGCGAACCATTGGTCTACGTTCGTTCACGTATGCACGAGCGATATCCCGTGAAAAAGGTTTTCGGATGAAAAATGCATACGTAGCTGCAGTTTTGTTGAAAGAGAATCGACGAAATGTTTCGCTTTGCGGAATAATTCAAAAGTTTGGACGAAAGTGTATCCCTTTTGTTGCTTGAACGGAAAGAAGAATTTGGATTGATGATTCAGGTCGCGCTATCCATCATTCTGATCTCGTTATATCAGTCTTGTGTAACTGCAATCATTCTCTCTAATTATATATTGCTTAGCTACTTTCGGTTCTATTTCGTCTTCCGCAGTTTCAAGCTGACTTTGTTGCTTCTTCTATTTTATATATTCTAGCGATCATGCGTGTTGCATGCCTCGGTTACAGTTTCAATATTTCTAATTTACATGGAACTTATTTCCTCTTCTTCTGTCCTAACGTGTTTGAAATTTATATGCTCTCTCTGAGATTCCAATAAAACGTGAAACGAAAAAACGAAATATCACTTACTTTTTTAGAAATAGGTGTGAAATATATATATATATATATATATATATATATATATATATATATATATTCTATGAATTTAAAATTTTAATAAAAATGTTAAGATTTTTTTTTTATGGGACGATAAGACCCTATAGAATTTCATATTATAGAATTTATAAATTAATATTTAATCGGGAGGATTATTAAATTTAACAAACTTCGATTGATAAAAACTTTAATTAAAGAAAAATTTTTGATCTTTAATTTATAAATTATATTAGAATAAATTACACTTGGTGATATAACAGCGTTATATTTTTTTATAGATCATATAAAAGGAAAGAAGAAAAATGATTGCGACCTCGATGGTGAATTAAGATCAATTTCAAATTCGCTATAAATTGTTATCCTCGCCAAATCTGCCTCTCTATTACCAGATCTCCCAGATGTAAGGGGACGTAATCCACATTTCGCGAAACAGTTTCGTAGAACAGTCACGAAAGCGAGCCGAGCGCAAACTTGTTGCTTGATTAATAGAACTACATAGCAGTTGCATCAAGTCGCGTTAGAAAGTAACGGCTAATTAAATCTTCGCGATTGTTCTTCATGATTTGCTGTACTCCGCTGTGGGTGAGTCTGTTAGTTGCAGTACCGCTACAAGGATCCAGCCTACGCTTTAATTCTAGTTGTTCCACCTTCTAGTAGTCCCTTACCTTCGCGAGTACGTTCTCATTTTCACGTTCGAGGCTCTTGGTATGCTTTTTTTTTTTTTGAATTGACACGCTTCGCAAATCGACTCTCTTCGAACTTTTATGTCTCAATTCCACGTTCACGCGGTAAGATAGCAGGATGAAAGATTGAAAAAAGAGAATGAGAACGGAAAAATACTTGATCACCATATATAAATATTTTTTGCCTATTCTATCGTCCGGAAGAAATTAAATTTCTTTTCGCGCATAATACCTATAAATTTTTAATCTGATGTTTAAAGTGAATTGCCAAATAATTTATTATTCGATACTGGGATGTCGCGTAAAAAAGCGCACATTTTATCAAAAAGAGATTCAAAGGGAAGAGGTTTCCGAAGCGGAGCAACGGTGTTGCATTGAAAAATAAGCGAAGCTGAAGTAGTAGAAGAGAAGAAGTAGGGCGGCAACTTGCCATTCCCAAATATAACTTTTAAAGTGGTGGCGTCTTTGAAGCGGTTGTTACGCTTCGTTCGACGAGATTCAAGCATTCTCCAGTGGTACAGTGGGCAAACAAACTCTTTGAAGTAGCGTACTGAAACTAGATTTAAACGATCGTAAATTCGAAAGGCTATAACTATATGCTTGTATCTCGAAAATACTAAATTTCGATTGAAATCGATTCGACTTTAAAGATTCGTTAAAGAAGGAACTCGATGTTATAAATTGCACCGGGAACAAATTGCAAAAGAACCTTAACAAGTTATTCAGTGTGCCTGAAAGAAGAAAAAGACGATTCAATAATTGCACGCTGTCAAAAATTCCATTGACCAGGCATTGACTTTTCTTTCTTTTTTAGCTCTAACCTCCCACAAAAATTTAAAGGAAGCTCGCAGACCGTTAGATAATTCCGAATAATTCGAGCAAAAACACTCGTGTTTGAAATTTTCTCCTCCCATGCTTTCTTAGCTTGCGCAAGCATAGAAGGCTTCGTTAGGTGGAGAACTCGGTTGTACACGCGTGTGCCGTGTCCTTAGACTTCTATGAATCGGCGTGTCACGTAACGACACACATCGTGGAGATTGTCCTGTGGTAATTCGCCCACGCGTGCTCGCACCACCTCGTCGTTTCTCGCCTTTTGCCTGGATAATACGTCTCCGGTGCGTCGAGGAACGTCGCGTGTGACGTCGATGTGTCATCGGACCACGATGATTTTAGCTACCAGCCGGAGCAATGGGCCGAGGGGCAAACATATTTCACTCGTCGTCAAAAAATTCGACGACAAAGGAATTCTTCGGAGCTATTGAGAAAACCCGACTTCTTCCCACGTCTTCCGCAATGTTGTATTCTCGTTCGTTCATCTCTTACGTGTCGCCTCTCAATGCATCGTGCAATCACGCGTTCGATCTTACACATTTCTGCCACGGACACGGTTTGTTCCTCTCTCGTCGATTTGGCAGTAATAAGATGATTCTTCGAATGTAGACCAGAGGAGGAGTTGCATGCGTGCATACTGGCTCACGAAAGTATTTAAATGTAGAGGGAATTTTCCGATCCAGCGACACTACCATAAAGAGGGGCGATCTCGCGTGAAGAGACAGGTGTTCGAAAGAAAGGATAAAATTCTTTCATTTAGAGGGAAAATTTCTCGTTCTCGTCTTCTCGAATTTCTCGAGTTTCACGTAGGTGTTGCCATTTAAGAGGGATTTATCTGAGGACATTTTCATGTGACATAAAAATATTCAAACGGTGTTAAATGATATTGGATTACCAGCTTAATCAGGAAATGACTGACGTGCGTTGCCGACCTTGCCGATGGGAGTAACGTAGAGAGTTCTCCATACGGAGCACATTCCATCCGGAAAATTCCATTTCACGCGACGTTTACAACATTCGTGGTAGGTTGGAACTGGGAAATTTCCAATTGTAATTGAAAAAGGCTTCGCGACCGATATATATATTTTTCTTCAAAACGTCAGAACAAGAAGAGAAGAGAGAATAAACACAAGTTACTGTTGATACTGTTCGAAGACAGGAAATATAAAACAAATCACGAGGGCGCTATATATACTTGCACGACGTTGCGTGTGGGCAAATGGAAAAATTTCTATACTTGGCCGGGTTGTTTTTTTTCTCAATCTCACCGTCGCGCGAAAGTGTAATCGAGCGTGCCTCGGTTAGCTTTATGAATACACGAAAAATCTGTAGAAGCATACATCACGCGGGAGGACCGCAGAAAAACAGAAGAAGCGGCTCGCAGCATCTTGCGACGCGTGTAAAGAGACTGGAGGAAGAAAAAAAGGCAAGTCCCCAACTGCGTGAGACGAGGAAACGACGGCATTTGCAGACTCGTCACGTGCATCTTGGTGCACGCGATCCGCGTGCTGAGAGACCGAAAGAGTTTCTCAGGGTTTCGAGAAAAGATGATACTATTTTAAGGAACTCGTAACACCCGAGATTACGTTCATTAAGAGTGTGGCTTCTTCAGTCCACGCGTATCTTTCTGCTCCATTTTCTTCTGTTATATTATCTGTTGGATCCATTTGGTTCCAGATTTGGAATCGAATGAACCAGTCACAGAGAAAACAATGCAAACATTTTTTTTTTCCCGTTATTTTTAAAATTGAGTAGAAAATATTGTAAATATTCCAATTCTGAGAATTTTCATCCCTTTGGAATTTTTTTCACCGGGACGTAAAAAATTAATAACTATCAAATTCTTTTTGTAAGACTATATAATGGGAGAAGGATGCGATTCACAAATTTTTAATTAAGACGTTTTTTCCTTGTTTCGTCCAGGCAGAACATTTTTAATGGTGCATGCTCGGTCTTCCTTATTTTTTATTAACATCCTTCATGACGATAATTTCGTCATGAAGGAGTTCCTGTTTGGAATAATGCAACGCTTCCGTTGATTACAACTAATTACATAACTTCCATAATTATGAAGTATCAGGTGTACCAACTATGTAATTAAACAGTTCCCATCGAAATTGCCGCGTAAGTTAATTGTTTTATTCGCGATTTTTCTTTTTTTTTTTCCCCCGTCCTCCTTCCTCTCGTGTTTCATGTGTTAAACGTTTCCATGCTTCATAGAGGAGGAGCTTCAGAAATCGGTACGTCGTCACTTGATCCATGATTTGCTCTGTTATTTGATAAAATACGTGATTCGAGTTAGACACGTCATTTTCGATATTAAAGACCATAACAATATAGTGTTGAATTACTTAATTTTGGGACTTTAAAGTATTGAATTTTATTACTAATCTCTGTCTCACGGAGAATATAAAATACAAAGTAATATTAAATACTAGAAATCGCGATAATTTAATGTAAATTACCACAATCATTTATAATTCAATTATACCGTTTGAGTGATTTTTTTTTTCTCCGATCTTTGCGCGTCATTTCCGAAAAAAAATCGAATCGATTATCGCGAATTGAATCGCGCGTTCGTTTCAATGAGTGGAAGTTGAATTCCTCGCATTTGTCACGGATTAACAGCCACGTCTATAGTGATGTATGCACGCGGAGAAAGGTGACGAGGCCATCGAGAAGAGATTAAAGATGGAAACATATCTTCGATGTGTACAGATTTTCTTTTCTTCTCGTGTTGTTTCTGTGAAAATCGTGTTTATGCAAATTATTGGCTGAGCGGACGCGCTTGAATTGTTCCCTTCGAATGGAAAGGATGGCGTCAAAAGGTGAATTGGTGGTTCTCCACTTTACGGTCACCTTCCTATCTTTCGTTTTTTTTTCGCAAGATGCTGCTGAATGCCACGAATGATTAACTACTTAAAATCGAAAGTAAAAGAATTAATTTCCAAACAATGTAATTAGGAATTTATGCTAGATTACTGAAATTTCGAACCTTGTTTTTTGCGATTAGAAGTAAAGTTCAATCAAGTCGAAAATTCTTCGGTATACTCAGTATACTTCGACTCTAGATTGTCGCAGTATTCAGCGATGTCTATCAGTTCAGAATCAGAGGAAACAATTTTTTTCTCATTTTTCGCGTCGAAGAATTTTAATTCGTTGTTGAAAGAATCAGCGACTAAACCCTTCAGTCGTACTCTTTCGTGTACAGATATACAAGTATACTTGGTTCTCGTTTGAAATTTTACACCGTGTACACCAATGTTCGCACGTGCGCATAGCATATAGCTGTACCTAAGTCCAGAGGTAGAAACTAAATATCGAAGGTGATCAAGACTCAAAGCGACCAACGAATCTCCTCGATCGATCTAGCTAGAAGAAGCTAGTGTGTTGTGTGAATATTCCTTTCCACGGATATTATAGAATTGATCGATCGAATATAATCGGCAAAAGTCTGATTCGCGGAGGAAAATGACGGAGTACAGGCGAGCAAGCGAGCGAGGTGAAAGAGTTGGTGCACGGCGACGGAGACGGAGACACAGAAGGAGAAGAAGGGAGAGGCAACGAGAGAAAGACGTCGCTTAGCAGAGAAGGAACGCCTCAGTCGTGGGAGCACGCCTGCCTCTTTCGTTTCTTTTTTGATCTGCTTCGGTCTCGGGATACCATCGCTGTCTCTTGTGTGCCTCAGTTGAGACTCGGTGTGCTCGACGTGCTCTCCTCGTAATGGAGGAGCCCTGCTTTCTTCTCTACCCGCCCTTTCCTTCCCTCGAAGTCAGTCTTCACCCATCGTCCGAGACAGAAAACAAAAATGAAGATTCGGCCTGGCGTCTAATTTTGGAGCTTTCCGAACTTTCCTCGCCAACATGCTATTAAAATTCGTCATCTTTCTAAACGTCAAGTAATTAGAGTGTCCCATGTTGATCTCCGGTTTCCGGTCTTGTGTACAGATAGATCGGATGTTTGCGATACAATATTTCGGATGCGACGTTGAGGAAAACTCGTTGTTTGATCTTGTCAGGTGTTTAGTTCATTCTCGCAGTTATCGTATATTTCCTTGCTAATGAACAGTGTGTTTAGGTTCGCATGTGTAAGATGATTTTGCGTTTGGAGTGTCTCGAGGTGTCAGGAAAAGAGTATCGTGTCAGTGCAGTGAATAATTGTATCGAAGACTTTTGCAAACTTCTTCTTTAAATCACAAGATCGTTGAATTGTTCCATAAATCTTAAAAAAACGATAGTACAATCTCGGACCGGTTGAACATCAGGCATAAACAGCGAAAAACATATAAATAAATGCGCCAAACGATCAGTGACTGAAGATAATTTTCGTATTTTTTTAATTGGACGTGAAGAGCAGATGAAATAACTAAAAAAAAAAAAAAAAAAAAAAACAAAAACAACACGCATCAGCTACGGGTATCAGGCAGATTTTCACTAAACTCGCGGGCTAAGTACGAGTGTAACTTTTGTTTCGGCGGGAAGAGAATCAGTTCGTGGGACCGGATGATCCCGTAGCTCGAAGAAGGGTATAATTATCCGGCGTGAAAGCGAGAGGACAAAAAAAGGAACGAGAAAACAGACACCGAAAAGAAAGCTGTGTCTCTGCCTGTTCTCTATCGAGATGCCTCTAAACAAGGTCGACGAAGAGTCCCTGAGAGCGCATCACTTGCTTCATAGATCGTGCCGCGGCAAGGCTCACGGGAATGGAATAGCGAAACAAAGCAATCGTCGCGCGACCATCTCGTTCCCTGCCAGCAGGAACTTACCGAAAGAAGACCGGAATTCGATCAGCCTGGTAGACGAAACCTCAGTTGCGACAAAATTTCCCAGCAGAAGGATCAACCGAAATGGTACTAGCTCTTGGGAGTGCAGCGACAGCGACAGCTTGCACTCTTCGGAAGCTGGTCGCGAGAATGCCTCGTTCGCCAGTACGAATAACGACGATCGTCCTCCATCGGGCATGTCTGTTCGTACCATTAATGGCAAGCCAACAACTAATGGCACGACGAACGTTAGCTGTAAGAAGAAAGTTAACCACGTGCCTTGCTCGTTGGCGAGAACCGGGGTAAAAAATAATCGGAAGAAAGAAAGTTGGGCGGATACGTTGAGGGTGAGTACGATGGACGACAGGGTGAAGCGAATGGAAAAGGGTTGGGATGACAGCAGCGTGATCAAAATACCTAGGGAGCGGAAGTGGAGGAGGATCACCGCGGAGGTGGAGCAAAGAGTGCCCAGTGGCAAGTCCCCTGGTGACTTTAGGATCCTCGGTCTGAGAGGATCTTCGTTGAAAGGGTGGAACAACAATGCTGGCTCGCAGAAGAGGAGCCGGAAGAACGCGGCGTTTCAGAGAAATTCGAAACCGATCGAGGATATCATCGAGTGGGAGGAGATCGTGGAGATTGCTCTTGCGAAGAAGATAGGCTACGGGAAAGGGAAGAGAAGACGGTGTGGCGAGGATGTGGTGGACGAGGCCGTGAAGGATCGTCGAAGGGTGGATGGTGAAACGATGAACGGAGCGGGGGAGTGCATGAAACGCCTGGAGGTGCTTCTGCAGAACAGACTACCGCCGCAAACAGTCGAGGTATGTCATTATCGGCACGCCTTCGGAAACGAGAGTCAGAGGTGCTTCTGTCTCTCTTTCTCTCTCGTGCGTGCCGCGCACGAAGCATTGGGTGAACCGTGTATGGAAATTACGGTTGCGCAGCGATAGCGGATTCGTAGAGCCGAAGATGAATGCGGCTATTCATAATTGGTAAAATGGTGGATGTTTCGTTTCGCGGCGGCGTGTTTTCCAAGGCGTTTAACCGCGTGTGTACCTATCTTATAGGCAATACACATGTATGCCGAAAAATCTTGCAGTAGCCTTTGCCAAACGAAATTGCGACGTTTGATCTAACTTTAAATTACGCTTGTATCTTTTAATAAAATTTATATCACACTGATACCTTGTGTACAGCCTTTGTTGCACAAACTTAATTGATTAATACTCCTATATCAATGTTTATGTAACTAGGCCTGAGGGACGCACGTGTTCTCTGACAAATACGAATGCTCGTTCTCAAACGTTCTCGACCTGTTGTCGGTGTATTTATCATATGTCAGACTCATAGAGTAGATATCGCTGCCTCTAACTAGAGAATCAGAAATATTCACTACGATGTGTGTGTGTATATATATATTGAGGATTCGTTTAGTATTTTTTCTACCTAAATTCTATAGTTTTATGAAATTCCAAGAAATTAAAATATTTATATAATGTTATAATAAATTATTCATTGATCCTCGTTGAGTTAAAAGTAGACAATACTGCGCTAGATAGATAAAAATATGTATCGATTCAAATTCAATTTGTATGTACGTGTCGAACGTTCTTTTCCCCTAATTGTCTAATTCATTGACAAGGTATAATTGTAGCGAATCAGACAAAAATCAAAGGCTAGTTGTTGCAGCATGAAACAGATAAAAGGCCAGCACATTCGTAATCGTGTAATTTTCCCATTTAGGGATCTCTCGTGTTCAAAGGCATGCCGTGTTCTGTTTGTTTCGCGAAACAATGCGATCGTTGTACACGGTGGAGCCTGGGGCCCTGATTCATGGTAATTTATTACCAGGAAGTCGTATGAACCGTCGTTCTTACATGGTAGAATAGAACAAGTCAGTACGCTTTCTAGCAAAACGGCTGACACGACACGCGGAAATGGATGTGCGTGCACTTACGGCTGCAACTCACCGCGTGATTCACGAAATTAGGGGAATCGTTATCGAACCCGGCGACGTTCGCACGCTTCGTGTCAATTAATCGTGAAAATGAAGTTTAGGGTAGAGTTTTAAAGCAAAAGGGAGAGATCCCAAATTAGGATCGTTAGAATCCTAACACGATGTCATTACTTTTTCTTTCACGTACATTTTCATGAAACTTTGTAAAATAAATTTTACCTATAGGTAAAATAAATGTAAAATAAATTTTACCCGTAGGGACGAAGATTCATTGATTCATTATTATACAAATTTTAAGGTGCATATAGAAGTACGTGAAATTTTATTTTTCAACGAGAAGGCGATGGAATAGAGTTATTGGATAATGTTTCTGAAAATTAGGATTGATCTCTCCACCGAATTGGTAACTGGCTACACCAGACTTTTATAAACCTTGAATTTTAAAAGTGTTCTACTTGATTAAGGTCAGGCAAGCAAAGATAGTATGCAAATCGGTAGTATTAGGCGTTGAAAACCGGTACTATATAACGCAGAAATTCTCAAGGATGTTGATAATTTAAACGACGAGTTTCTTATTTTCTTTAAAAAGTATTGCCGTTCAGAATGATCCATGTTTACCGGTTGAAAATGTCGCAAGTCATTTTTGTAAATTATTGGCAGTTTCTTAGTAGAATTATTATGTTATTAAAAATAAATTTGTTTTTAAAATCGGGAAGTAAACTTTCTGATCATGCAATTGAAGAAACGAAACTTCTTGAACGATGAAATCAAAGATTCTCCGTAATTTTTAGAAATGTATAATCTTTTTTAGAAAGATTGCTAATTTGATACAGAAACTGCTGAAATTTCTGCTTGCTATTTGGTGGATAGATCGTAGGCTGAATCTCAAGGTTGAAATACATTTTCCTAATCAATGATGTAATTCATTTAACATGGATTCTCAAGTACGACCAGCGTTCTAATCTAAATAACTCGTGGGTGAGCAAATAAATACTTTCTTTCTGACGCGCAACAACGTAGAAAACTGGGAGAAATACGTGCAGAAATAATAGATATAATGAACGTTCGTGATTTTATAATTATGTAATTAAATAATCCAAGTATAATTCGGGCATTAAACAGAATCCTTCGTTTCTATCCTATTCTATCCTAGAATGAACAAAATTGAAAATATTAGAAAATTATAGAATTTAATTTCTTTTCTTTTTTTTTTTTCTTTTTTTGTTAAATAGGCACGGTCCGAGGAGCATCTGGCGCAAGAACAGGCATGGCTGAGTTCCGAAAGAATTTGGTTGTTGCATCGAGGTGGATTTACTCCTGCGACGAAATGTGGTCCAGCAGATCCGGACACAGGAAAGCTAAGGATTCGTTTAACCACTTCCGGCGAGGAACTTCTTGTTGACGAAGAGGATGTTGAAAAGGTATCAGTTCATAACATTTATTTAACATCAAATATAGATTTGACATTAAAATATTTAGATTTTAAAGTGTAGAAATGAGAAAAACAAAAAAGAAATAAATATTATATAATAAATAAATATTATATATAAATAATTTTTATGCAAATTTTTATTTTTCCCGGAAAAATAAAGCGGAATATTTCTAAATAGGATAACGAGTACTTCAGTCCGAATTTCTTGCATGTTTATATTTGCCATAAATGTACAAGCATCCGCACGTTTAGTTATTACGATGATTCGTAATATAGAAGCGCGATCCTTTAACAAGTAGGTTAAATCAAACCAATCATTTATTCTTTCTTCTTTTTTGCAGGCCAATCCCCCCCAGTTTGACAAGGCCGAGGAGCTCTCGCAATTACGTTTTCTCAATGAATCTTCTGTTCTCCACTCACTGAGGCAACGTTACGCCAGCAATTTAATACACACTTACGCGGGAGATAGCATGATCATTATCAATCCGGTGGCGCCATTGGCCATTTACTCAGAAAAGGCAAGTGACGTTTACGCGTTGGTTTATTTCCTTTTACCATTTAGCGAAATTGCTTTATAGTTCAATATGAAATGAGAATAAGTTGAACATTTTTTGCTTTTAATCTTTAATGTCATTTCTAATTAAGATTTGTTAGACATTTGTTTTAAACTATCCTTCAAATGAAATTTTTTCTGAACTACATTATTTCTTTCGTTTCTCAGGTAGCGCATATGTTTAGAGGATGCAAGAGCGAGGATATGCCACCCCATATTTACGCGATGGCGCAAGCAGCTTACAGAGGGATGTTAGCAACTCGAAGAGATCATTCCTTAGTTTTCCTTGGCCGTAGCGGATCAGGCAAAACGACAAACTTTAAACATGCTCTTCATTATCTTGTGTTGGCTGCAGGCACAGTTAACAAGGTAGATCAATCTTTATAATTTAATAAGCGATCAATGTATTTTTGTTAGAAAGAAGGTTGGTGGGTACTTTTAAAAAGTTGCAAAATTTGTAAATTCTTGATTGCAGCAAGTGAAAAAAATTCTATTTCTTCCAATTATTTCTGTCTCTTTTGATTAAAGATTCTGACTATTGAGAAACTCAACGCCCTATTCACAGTCCTGGAGGCGTTTGGAAACAGTAGAACACACATGAATTCCAATGCTACGCGTTTTACACAGCTCTTCAGTCTGGACTTTGATCAATCAGGGCAAATAGCGTCGGCTTCTTTGCAGGTAATACAATTATACTAATCGTTTTATACTCGATATAATAATTTATCATTTCATGAAATACAAATAAAGTTGATAATATATTTCATTCGTCATTGTAAAATTACAAAATTACTTGGTTCATGTAGTTGTTTATGTCATATTCTTTGAAAACTAAAATTTAAGTTCTATGAAAGGTGGAGAATTCTTTTACTATGTTAATGCTATGGCTTCGGAGTGTAACGCCCCTAATAAAGAGCACAATCGATCGAACGAACTCCCTCTGAAAAGTGGAACATATTAAAGGAACTTACCACTTTATTTTTCAATATGTCTTACAACTTACCCTATGAATAATTATGTAAAATAATTTTATAAAATATGTAAGATATGTATACAATCTTATTTTTATTTTACTTTATTCGCAAGGTCCTGCTTTTGGAGAAATCGAGGATAGGCAGAAGAGCGAACGGGGATCCAACTTTCCATGCGATTTATCGTTTACTGGCAGGCGCGGAGGGTGCACTTAGGAAGGAATTGCACTTGACAAATCTAGTCGCGGAGAACAATGCGTTCATTACACCTTTGCAGAAGCACGAGGACAAGCAGCGTGCTATGGTCGAGTTTAATCGAATCGTGGCCGCTTTTAGGATTCTTGGTGTTTCCGAGGCGGACGAGAAAGTCATTTGGCTGGTCCTCGCTGGTATATATCATCTGAGCTGTGCTGGTGCGGTTAAGGCTGGCACCAGCTCGCAGAGTCGATGGCAGTTCGCAAGAGTCGAATGTGCAGAGAAAGCTGCAACATTATTGGGTACTACCGTCGAGGAATTGAGTAGAATAGTGTTCTCTTCCAACGGAGGTGGTGCTGGTACACCAAGTACTCCGAGACCTGCTTTACGTACGCCGAGTCCTACGGAACAAAGCAAAGATATTATGGGACTAGATGCTCTAGAAGGTCTTTTGATTGGACTTTATTCCGAAGTGTTCCATTGTGTAGCTGCTCTCATCAATCGGTTCGTCCCTTTTGTAATTAAATGTTGATAAAGTGAAAGTAACGATGATAAACTCGTTCTTTGTTCGTTCGCAGATCCATATCATCATCTGTGCACACAGTGTCATCTTTGTTATTGTGTGACTCGCCAGGTTTTCAGAATCCAGCCTCCTGTGGTCGACAAACTGGAGCCTGTTTCGAAGATCTGTGTCACAATTACTTGCAGGAACGGTTACAACTGCTGTTTCATCATACGACACTGGTGGCACCAAAGGACAGGTACATTGTAATATAATTCATTGCATTTCATCAAAATGTTTTATTTCAACATGTACATGTACTATGATTAATGTCGAATTTCTTTCGGAATCGATATAATTTCATTTAAAATTATTCTATGTGATTATTCCATTAATCTAAAACATAATGTATAGGTTATTTTTAAATTGAACCCTTAGACACTGTTATTAGGTTATGTCCGATAGTTAATTAAGATTGCAGTAGTGGTAAAATTAAATAAAAAACTAAATTAATTACGTAATTTAATGTTAAAATGTTAACTAAAAATTAAATATAGACATATTCTTTAATTCAAATTAAAAAATTCGATATGTATCATATCGATATGTAACAATACTCGATATCGAATATCGATACTCGATTAAAGTACGTTACATATTTCCATAGTTCTTTCTTCCCGGGCTCGCAAGCAAAGTGTGATATTTTAATTTTTTCCTGAAAATAACGAGAGAAATGGAAGAAAAATCGATTAAAAATATTTCCAATGTATTTGTCCTTACGAAGATAGTGCGTGCTACAACTTGTTATGAGAATATTTTCGGTAATGGTGTCTCAAATATAATTTGGCGAAACGTAGTAATTTAGCAATAGATAATGACGAAGAATAAAGAAATAGATTATAAATTAAATAGTTTATATTTATCTGTTAATAGTTTAGAGAGTAAATTAATTAAAAGTTTTACAAAGAAGTGAAAGAATAGAAACATAGAAAAATCTTAGATGTGTATTGCGTACGATAAACAATATTATTATTGAATTCATCTGTATAATTAAGGTACGTCCAAGAAGGAATTGACGTAGATTACGAAGATGACTGCGACGAAGATGGAATTGGATCACCTCAGGGTTTGATTTCGCTATTAGATCGTGGAAGTTCGCAAGGTGCGACGATGTTGCGAACTAGCCAAAGTGACCTTAGTGGAAGTAGACAAATGGAGAGAAAGGGTCTTCTGTGGCTGTTAGACGAAGAAACAGTATGTCCTGGCGGTAGCGACGAAACATTTTTAGATCGATTGTTTTCTCATTACGGAGACAGAGGTTAAATATATTCTATATAATCTAAATTTATTTGCACTTGGAAATAAATAAGCTAGGTTATCAGAGTTTTACTTATCTTTTTCATTCTATTTCCCTTTCACAGATCATCAAATATTGCTAAGAAAAGCACCTGGGAACAATCAGTTTGTCTTACAACATTTGTTGGGTACTAATCCCGTACTTTATACAGCAACAGGCTGGCTGAAAGCAACACGAGAAAATCCTGTTACTAAAAGTGCCATTACGATACTTCAAGAAAGTACGAGGTATTTAATTTAAATGTTTTTATTTTTTTCATTGCCGAACACGCCACGTTTACACATTTTTCATTAGTAGTCATTCGGATTGAAATAACAAAGAAATTTAATCATATTGATAACATCAGCAACTAATATTATACTCCTATGTTGATATCAGGGAAGATGTGAATATGCTGTTTGTTAGTGCACGTGGTGCCGGAGTTTCTGGAACTTTATGCAGTTCCATGCCTGGCTTGGAAGGTTCACAATCTTTAAGACGAGCCTCTAGTATACGACGAACATTCACTGCTGTTAAAAGAAAGAATATATGTCTTCAAGTTAAGTTCACTGTTGTAAGTATAAAGTTCATAATATTATTGTTGATCATAAATAAACATTCCATCTACAGTTATCTGAGAATATTAAGATTTTGACACGAATGTGTATATATATATAAAAATGAGGTTATCTGTCATGTTAGTAGATATTGTGTTATCTTGAAATAATGAGTCAATTGACATAAGTTTATTAGTGAAATCACACTGGTTTTCTCTGTATAAATGAGATATGTGTAATAAAGTTGAAAATGTTTGAATTAAGATTATTATGGTATCACTTTGTGTTTTTGCTTTTTGCTTTTGTTGTCGTTTTACGTATAAGAAAGGCAAGATGCAATACTTAGTTCTTTTTGAAATTAATTATAATTTTTTATGTAAAATAATTGAATAATTGAATATGGTGATTTGTTACAGGATGGTTTGATTGAAACTTTGCGAAGAACACGAGTTAAATTTGTCCATTGCATACTACCACAACACAATGCTGGGTGTACTGACAATAAAAGTTTATTGTCAGTAAAATCAAATCAAAGCGAGGACAGTGTTATTAATGTACCGCTTTTACGATCGCAGGTAAATAAGATGTAATCAACTTAATCAATTTAATTTTACTTAAGCAATTATGGTTGATGTAAAAAATTAAAAATTGCAGTAAATGTAAAATAGTAAAGTAATTAATGTAAAATTAAAGCAATTAGTAATATAATGATTGAATTTTATTCAGTACAATAAATATGTTTTTTTAAGAATATTTCTTAATTTCTTATGTAAAATATTTAAAATATCTTAATTTTTGTTACAGATTCGTGGAAGCCAAATAATCGATGCGGTTCGATTACATAAAGTGGGATTTCCTAAGCATATAGCTTTAGGTGAATTCAGAAGACGATTCGGTTTATTGTCAAGTGATGTGAGCACACGACCAGGCAGTCCTGTAGCTGATGAACGTCGTGCCGTAGAAGATATGATGCTCACCATTGATGTCGATCCAGCTTTGTACCGAGTTGGGCAAAGTCAGGTAAGTCATATTCATTTTGCATTTCATATATTAGTAGTAATATGGTATTGAAAAAAAAATAGCTAAAGGGATATCCTTTTTAAAGTTAAAATAAAATTTTAAAATAAATATCTTTGGTATATACTAGAAATTTATATTATAAAATAATACTACATTTTATTTATGTAAACAAAATTAGTAAAGAATTATAAAATAAAAGTTTAGTTTGTTTTACGTATAAAATATAAAAAAAAAATATTTACGTATAGAAGGTTAATCTTTTAGCCAAAAACAGTGTCAGGAAGTCTTTTACACAATTCTACACCTATGTATCTCTCTCATTTACATCTTAAAGTTATGGGCAACTTTCACGTTTCATCTTTTTCAATTTTCGATTTACACGTTTTAATATCAGCGGTAATCGAATGTCTAGGATCATATCTTTCACACTCGTAGAAGCACTTTCACTTTTTTCCGCGCCGGTAGTAATGCTTTTACTTTATGTGTTCTCGTTATCAAAATAAACGACATGGAAAGGCATATCGATGGTGTTATCCTAACTTGTAATACCGGTCTTAAATATCACCGCTGGCATATAGATACTCTGCTTAATATCAATTGCACTCGTAGTAAGTATTCGAAGAGCTTCCGCAATTTGATTCGCCATAGGTCGTCCGTTCGAGTGTGAGAATTTCGGCAACGTGCTTAAAACATTCGTTTTCTCAAGGAGAATCGCTTTACGTGATTTCGGTCAACTTTCTCCACGAATTCGATTACACATTACCGTTTCTTCGGTACACATGAACAGAGATCGGTATCGATGTGAACTCAATGATTAAGATGTTCGTACGATGTTCACAATCATTAGTCAAATAGGTTTTTTATTTAAGTACATTATTTAAATAAATGTGTAATTTTAACGATTAAACGAAAGCTACGCGTTTATGCAGAATGTCGTTTTGTAACACTAAGAAGCAAGTTACAAGTATGGTCCGCTTTTTTTTTTTTATAGGCAATCATGTTAATTTGCTGATTTCATGGAATCGTAATAGCAACAGGTCATGCATAGTTGCACACGCGTCAGATGCAATCGCATGTGTCTTTATTGGCACTTTTTACGATGGAATGGCACAGTGAGATTAAAATTACCAGAGCCGAGCTATACTTATGTTAGAGATGTACGTTTTCTTCCAAATGATCATCATGTCATTTTTTGTTTTTTAATGCATGAAAGCTACCTCTCGATTATAAATACGATCCGTGCGTCGTCGTAACGTGCGTTTTATTATTTTCTTAAATTCGAAGTTGAATTTTATGTAAAATTTTTATGAAAGAATGCCAATAGAGCACGCGTGTGTTTGCAGCAATCCTGTGAAAATTATCAGAGCTCACGTTCACAGAAATTACATTACATAGAATTTGCTCATTATACATATATATATATATATATATATATATATATATATATATATGTATATATATATATGATAATTTGATCATTTAATTTGATTTGATCGAAGCTCACTCTCGTAATGTCGAGGAAAGAATTCGACAGTGCACGTAGATCAACGCAACGTTAATGAACGATTTAACAAACATGTATTTTCTACTTGTAATCCTTACTTTTGAACGTTCATCTCATTTGTCGTTTTGGATTACATTTGTCGGCTGTCATAAACTTCCGCTTGGAAATAGCACCGATTTCTGTTTCATCTGCGCGTAACATCGAGTCATCGATTATCGTCTCGGCAAAGGTTAATTCCCGAGGTCGAGAAGAGTATATCGTTTGACCGCGAAAGTGCAAAAGGGTCGGATAACCGTCGGAAAGAAAAAAAAAGAAAAAAAAAAAGAAAAAGAAAAAAAAAGCGACACGCGCTAGTGACTTTCTCGTGGCCCATATAGAAATCGTTGCACTCTTCAGAACTTCTCCTTGTTCGCAGAACTCGCGTTGCCCGGGGCCTTCTCGTCGCGAAAGTGTTCCACCTTGCACGTACGCCTCTTTTCTTTTCTTTTTATCGGCCCGTCTGTTTTACTTCGAGGCTAAACGCGTGGTCCAATTTGCTCTCGACGACATTAATTTTCGTGTCGGCGAATTAACCCTCGGTCAAGTGGGTAGTTTTACACTCGCACGCAAACACCCTTTGACAAGGTAGTATATTCCTTTTTCTGCGTACCAAACTTTTGTGTCAGACTTTATTTTCTATTCGTGTTGTATAATTCGTAAGCAACAGCAAGCTTGAAGAAGAACGTTTCACGTTAGATTTTTATTTGAATATTTCAACTTTTCTTTCAAGTTATTCTAGCATACGTGAAAATCGGACGAAAACTTATCGCTCACTTCGTGCAAGTGTACAATTATTTTACTTCTACATTCAAATGACACCGTTCGAGGGTTAACGAACACGGAAGTCGAAAGAGACGTGTGGTCGCTACATCGCGACATCCTAGATAATTATCGTGTAATCGAATCCTCTTGTTCCTTGTCGAGCAAACCAGAACAATGACGTTGGTTTTGTAATTACGCTTTAGCACGCGCCAATAGAACAGGTATATAATACAGATATCGTTTTCTGAAAAAATAGTTGAAATATTTCGACTTGACGCATATTTTACCAAAGGAAATACCATGGATGTATTCCTTTGTAAAAGAAATTGAAGTATACATAACGTTGTAATGAGTTGTTCCTTAATGGGTTAAGTGTACACCGTTTGACAAGAAAGTGTACACTGTCTGTTTAGTTGTGACCAGACAAAAGAATATACATATGTACGCTTCTGTCTATAATTATTTCGAGGTTGTTCGGCGTTTAAATCTAACATGTTAATCCAACCGGTGTGTGATAAAAAGTAGATGTTAATTACTGTAATGAGAAATTTTTAATAGGGAGGATCATTGAGTATTTTCTGCGTGTCATCATAATCTTGTACATTTCATTCACAAGCTTTCCTTTTTGCAATTTATATATTTTTTATTTAATTTTTATATCTGTTATGAAAATCAGGGCACGCGCTGGTTTCATTCGCGTATATCACGAAATAACGAAGTAAAATTTGTTAAATCTTATTTTTCACACCAATCCCAGTTTACAATCGTAATGAAATTTTAAATGGAATAATTAATCGATTATCAGTTTCTAATAATCGAGATTGATTAATATTTGAGTAATTTCTTATATAACAATTAATTTTATAATTATTAAATTCTGGATATTCATATGATCAATATTATTGATGTCCAATAGCTTTATTTTCATTGAAAAATAAGGATATAATACTTCATCAATGAAATATAAAATTTTTAAAGATGGATAACAAATTATTAATAAAACAAATATTGGTATTACAGTTCAAATAATTTTAATTATATGATTTTTTAATAAATTTAAATTTAGATATTTATTTATTATAAAATCAATAGTAAAAAACAATGTTAATGAAATAATTATAATTATAAATATATAATAAAATTATAAAATGAGATTAAATTATCTGAATGTAAAGAATTAAATTGAAGAATACTAATTCTGAAATAACAATTGGAACATTTGAACTTCAAATATGTAGAAAAGTCGAATTAGCAAACTTTGCTGCACATTATGGACGATTGGTGTTGCATTTTGAGTAACACGGCCATTACAGGCTTTCCTGTTGGTTCACCGACAGGTATGTATATACCTGTATGTGTCAATATTAAATATGCCAGCAAATGTCCATGTCGCTGGATGTGTACGTATGGATGAGCACCAATTGGAGACAGTTAAACTATCATTGAATATTTAAGTGGAAACGGTTCTCAATAGAATAAATTTAGAAAGTATATCATAAATACCGCATAATGTTACGGAAGTACAGTTAAAATGACTTTTCCAATAGGGGTACCGCATATATGCTTAACTTTCGAGTGGAAATTTATTGAGAAGAACACGTAGCTCACGCTTCCTCTCATTTTTATCAAGTCTTTCTTTTTTTTTTATCGATTTTTTGGGTTAATTGACACACGTTAGTGTTGGATGAAAAACCAGAAGTTGAAAAATATGAACGTTTTAAAATCATTCCAATCGCTCTATTAAAATTCTGAATATCTGTGATATCACGCAATAAATTGTTGATTCTAGAAGAGTACAAGAAAAAAAGAAAAAAAGAAAGAGGAAGAAAAATCCCAAGTTACAGTATCGCGGACGCACGAATGAAAATCATGTAACCTGGTTTTTAAACAATGCATAATTAGTTTTATCGAAAGCGCGTTACGTGAAGTTACTTTACCTAATATTAACCGGATATACGAGAAGAAGTGGAACGTACGACCGACAATTCGGAGAGCACAATCAGTGACAAGTGTAGAAAAGCTGTTCGAATAGTATCGCTTCTGTTTAAACGCGCAGCTAGGAATCTCCACTCCCGAAATATCCGGAGTAAGGTTTCCACGGCGGAAATGTGACCGTTGATCGTGTGTGTGCCTCTGCGATTCGTGCGTGTCTGGCATGGCAAATAATTTACTATCCGACTTCGTCGATCGATACCTCGCGCCACGAATAGATGCGTGGACTGGATTCGTTAGAAATTAATATCAATACCGACGATCACTCCGAACAAGACGGAGAGTCCCGTTATTCGGAACTCCGATAGTTCCTCATCTCGCGAATTAAAACTGCAATTGGCTAAGAACGATCCATGATTGTTCATAAAATTTTCTCTCATTAACTTCTCTTCAAGTATTACGAAACAAGTGAATTCCATTCCAGTCACGAGTTAGTCCCGGATTTTTATCTATGTTTGCAGAATCGAAGGAAAGTCGTAATAATTTCCAAGAATTTTTCACGGCAATTATTTCAACGTATATTTGATTTCTCGAATTAGCTGTTAGCCGAGTATTCATTGTCAGTCGCTGAGTAATTCGGTTTTCCGCGTGGTGTTAATGCCTGGTTTTGCGCGCTTGGTAATAGAGAAACGCGACGAGTTTTAATTTAACTGGCTAACGCGCTAGGTCAGGTTCGCACGACAAACGCGGTAACTTGCCAGATCGTGATCGAGATCACGGAACCACTAGCATCGCTTCGTGTTAATTGCTATCAACTAATATACGAAAAACAGCCGTAAAATCTGTCAGCCCATTTAACATCATCTGCGCTTACTTTTTTTTTCTTTTTTTTTTTTAGTCTACTAGACTTTTACAGAGTTGTAACTTTGTATCAAGAATTAAAGAAAAAAAAAAAAATTTGAGACTTTTAGACCTTTGTAAATTTTGCAGCCTTACAGTTTTATAGTTTTATAACTTTGTAGCTTTCTATTCTGGGTTCTTCGTTCTTTAAGAATTACCCTAAAGGTAAACGAACCTTTCTTCTAGTAATTTTTATTATTCCTGGAACTTGTGTTTCTTACTACAGTTGATTTTTTTCTCCCAAAGTAATGTGAAATTAAACTCGAATCAATCCGTGAGTAAAAGAAAAATATAATTTCAAGGTGTAATTATCAAAAGTGGTGATGTATGATGTATGAAATTTAACCGATGTTGACAAACACTTCCTTATAAATGTGTATCGGAACTGGAAGCGTTGAATATTCATGTGGAATTCTCTCGAAGAATTATTGGAAGATTTCTCAGGAAAATTGAAAACGTTTTCTATAGAACTGTTTCTCGTTACGATTGTGCTTTCGTTCGTTCGTTTCTTCTGGTTTACCTGAAACATCATCGATCTCTTCTATTAGCGTGTGAAGAAAAATTGTAATAAGCAATCTTATTATCTCTCTCATTTTTTTTTGTTAATCAATGTTATTTTCATCCAATTATAATTATAATTATACATTGTCTGAAATTGATGTAGAAGCAATTTAATTTAATTTGATTATACGTTGTGAATGTGCCACAGCGTGTGGTTATGCGTTATTTAACGTGAATCTAAAACTTTTGATGGTTCGATACTCCGATACTTTTTGACTGTAGTGTATTTGGCATTTTTCCATCGTTTGACTTTCGATCGAAGTCAGTGTTCGAAGAAAAGCCAGTTGGTAAGATGAAGTACGCGCGATATATAAATTTTTCCACGTTGGTTGCTTCGAAGAATGCGTTCGATGGTGAGAATGACTCGTGTTGTCTGATTTTATATTTGTCACGAAGCTGGTGCAGATATGAAAGAATGCGAATGACGTGAGTAATTTTCATCGGCAATAAATATGTCGGTTCAGAGAGTTCTCGCTTTCGTTTAATATTTTCAAACAACATTTATAAAAGATTCCGGATAGATTTCAATTTCACTCCTTTAAACAAGAAATGCCATTTGCTTGTTTCTCTTTTAATTATTAAAGATTCGTTATGCTACGTTGTACATGATAATTTTCTGAGGAATTAAATAGACGAACATCGTGTAAACTAAAAAAAATTTTCAGTTGCCTGTGCAGATGAAACCTGAAGAAGAGCGAAAAGAATTTTTCAATTTTTTTAGGCCGACCATGTAGGCAGACAGTGTGTGGGCCTCTTTTTATTATTACACACCGTCTAGATAAATACCGGCGTGTAGATCAGGCAGAGATATATCGAAGATTTAGCTTAGCATTCGCGGTTTACAATGAATCTCTCCCACGTGGTTGGTCGTCCCTCTTGCGGAAGCGGATGCGAAGAAGCGGTTTCTTCGGTCTTTCTGTTACGTTGTTCGCTTTCGCGTGTCGGATTCACCTCGAATTCCTTCTACCCTGAGTTGCTTAATTGCTACGAAAAGAGGAGAAGAGAAGAGAAGAGAAGGGCCAGTCCTTTCCTTGTAATTTCCTTTGCTTGGCGAACATAACGAACCCATGCTAATTAATTGAACGACCACGCGGCAGTTCATCCGGCTCTCTCTAATTCGTTTCTTTTTGAGGAACGAAGGGAACAAATGGAAATGTTGTTCGGTTCAAGAAGAAAATTAATAGTTGTAATTGAACTGTGAATGTTCATTGTGCAGTTTTAAGAATGTTCGGGAAATCCACAGAATACATGTGTACGATATTAAATTATTATCACGTTCGGTACATGTGAATTAGGTATATAATTTTCTAAATGAAAAAATTTTTTAATTGAAGATTGATTAGGACTCGAATCAGGTGTATTAAAAATTCTTGCACATTGCAGATAGAGAATCACAGTTGAACTGAGAACTATATGGAAAGGCGCGAGAGTAATGAAAAATATTCCAAATTCTCTGAAACCTTCGTTTTAATCCCATTTTCGTTAACTCAGTCAACTTAACAATCTTATTTGTAAGATATTCGACTTTCTAAGAAATTCTAAGGGATTTGCATGCTTGAGAAAATTAGAATAAACTTGTCAACGATCTCTTTTCCGTGTTTTGTTGCGCATATACCAGGCAATACATATCGTGTGCGGGCAATTATCCCACAATTAGTTAGAAAGTTGACATATTATTCGAAAAATGCGTGTGGCAAGTCGGTGTAGTAAGATTGAAAAAAAAGAAAAGTGAAACTTGGAAATGAAGTGGTTTAACTTTGACAATAAATGGCATGGTTTTAAATACAGCGACACTAATAACGATGTCTGACAAAAATGGAAAATCACGCGTGCTTGTCGTGTGAGGAAATTTGTTGAAATTAATTTTCTTGAATGTCAATAGCAAAACTACGTGGAGTACCTTCTCGTAAAATAGATGCGAATATTTAATGAGTATTTAAAGTGCTTTCACTTTTCACGTTGAATCTGATATCTTCTAGGTTCGTTTACCGAGAACTAATTATTCATGAATTCCGTTTCGTTTAATAAATGCAAACGATTAATAAAGCAATTTAATCCTTTATTCACTGAAAAATATGCATAATTAAATTCTAGGGTCGTTGTACGTACAATCGTAGAATCGTTTCAATTTCTCGTTGCAATTAGAACAATGAGAGACTGATTTAACGAAGTGTCTGTTATGTCTAGATACATAAAAACTCTTCTATACGAATACACATATGAATGTATATTTTTTTTATTATAACATAATAATTGAAATGAATTCTGAAATTACTGTAATATTTTTTTTATTTCGTCGTTTCAATTCTCTTCTTCCAACTTTCTTTCTCAAGATGAAACTTACATAAAAATACGTATTCGTCGAGCGTGCTTGCATACATATTACATAGTGTCGAAATATGTGTGCAAATCTTGCGTGTAAAATATATAAAATAGGGGAAGGTACGAGGCAGAATTGAATCGATTTAATTAGACTGTAAAATTAATCGGTTTGTCTAATAATAGGACTTGATTTAATAATAGACGAGATGTCCCATGTATGTAGCTTTGTCTACTAAATTGGAAGCAAAATGCAAATTTCTATAATAAGAAAATCTTTCTAATGATTTTCATGAGATGTTAACAAGCAGTTTATTATGTTTTCTAATTAGTGCTTAATTATCTTCGTATAGATTGTCGATGAAATTTATAAAATGTGTACTGCGTTTCATCTGTATGCGTCTCCGTTACGTTTTTTGGACAGTTACTAGAGCGTAATAGTCCATCGTAAGTAAACAATTATTAAAATTTAAAAACTTGCTTTCCCAACTCATTGCCGATGAACGAAGTTAATTAGTTCGACTAGATAAAAAGAATTGAAGTATCTCCTGTTCTTTTGTTTGTGACAAAAATTGCACTGTACAAGTGTAAAAAAATGCTTCTAATTGATCAGAAGAAAAGGAATGCGCACCATTATTACAAAGGTTACGAACAAGGATTACAACAAAATTACATTGTACACTTAGTGGAATTAAAGAATCGAATTTGTTCAAGACCACTTTCACTCAATGAAACTTCGTATGTATGTAGCAAGTTGATCGTTTAAATAAGGCGCTAATGATAGCGCTGTTTCACGTTGATAAATAGAAAGGACGTTATGCCGTAATGCGACAGTAACAGAACCTGTCCTCTAGAAACTATTTTATCAGAATTAAAGAGGAGAAAGGGAAAGGAAGGCGCCGGGAGGAAGTAAACGTAATAAACAATGAAACTTCATTAACGCTGCAAATCACAAGATATTCAACGTTTTCGCGAAAGTTATAAAAATATTTAAACATCGTGTCTTCCTTAAATTCAACGAACCTTGACCAGTCCAATTTTTAAATTGGACCAAGTGTTCGTTGTAAAGAGAATATTTCAATTTTTAAGAACATGGTGGGTCTGAATACACGAGAAAGGTTTTTCAAGTTCGAGTCTTTTACGATTCACGAAAATAGAGAGATGTATGATTTTGAAAATGGTTACATTTCCACGTACGTAGTGAAAAGAAAAACAGCTTTAAAAATAATAGTTAGGGCTGTCGAAGTAGAGCGCTTCGCGAAATGAGAGCAATAATTGTACGACGAAATTACAATAAAATCGGCAGCGTTCTTCATCTCGAGCGTGCGAGTATTTTTCGTGCTTCTTTGCAGACGACGACGTAACACAGAAGTGGCGACGGAAATTTCGCGGGCCCCGCGAAAGCGAGGTCGCGGGGCCGTTCCTCTCGTACGCATAGAAAAGGCCGTGGCCGTTTCAGTACCGATCGATAGATCTCAAAGGAGATGGCGGCTGCATCGAGAAATTGGAAGCCATGTCGGGAACGCGTTGGAAAGCTGCTACCGGGAATGTCCGTTGGCCTACTGACGAACAGGAGAAAGGAGACGACGACGATGGGAGGAGACGCACGATGGGAGAGCATCGCAGGAGAAACGAGCCCTGGCCGCGTTATGAAATCGCGGGATTCTTTTTTTCATGCGAATCGAAAATATATATATTCGTGGCTCACTCGAAACATACTCGAACGCCGACCACAGAAAGCTCTTCACACGTGTGTAGATCTCTCTCGTAAACCGTCGTGGAGTTTCATTAACGTCGCAATGAGACACCGCTGACGATGATTAACATTCGTTATCGATGGAAGCCGAAACGAATCGGAAAATGTACGTGGAGATTTATTGCGGATGCAATTATTAGGAAATTAGTGGCGTGAACTTTTTCCTATTTCTCGTTATTAGTTTTATCTCTCTGATACGACGAACTGGTATTTCTAACTTTAGAAATTTGCTAGAGAAGAGCGAAACTCGTTTTGAATGATTAGTCTCAGCTGAACCAGGGGGATTTGAAATTCCGTTACCGAATACCTTATGTCCAATTTGGTATTATTGACGATTTTGAGGAAAGAATAGCAGGGGTTGTAACTTGTTAAATCAACTTGTTATTTCGCCTTCAGATATTTTGCAACTGCCAATTAATTTTCATGCTCGGCGATTTCAATCGCTTACCGTTTGACGGACAATCTTTCAACAAACAATTTAGTTACGAGTAAATTATCTTGCCATCAGTATTGCGACAACCGTGCGTTACGGCAATATTTTTTTTTCTTACAATTCACTCGCAATACTGTATTTGAATTTGCAATTAATTTCCCCCTTGTAACTTTCTTGCTCGTTTCCCCTCGACATTACAAATCATTTACATCCACGTTACAAATAACCTTTCGTGTTACGTTCGACGTGTGGTTATTATGCCATTTGCGCCTGATTTTTCTATTAATGCATAGCAATTAACGAGTCGCCGATTTGTCGGCAAACGTCACTTATCCAACAGTGGTTGTAAATGAATCAAAATTCACTCAAACTCTCGCCAATTCCAATTCTGTTTCTATTTCGTATTGAAAGAAAAAGTCTCTCTGAAAGATACAAGTCTTTCTTTAAAATTGATTTGTTTATCGTTCGAGCATTGGACCGCTTGTTACAGAAAATTTGACTACAGAACTTGAATATTCTGATAATATTGGGAAAATTTCAAATCGATCGTTCTATGAAAATAACTGACGTATTTTGAGGAGCAAATTTTATTCTTTTCATATTCATGACTCGTAACACTTAATGGAGGTAAAAGAAACTTGGTCATAATTATTTTGAACAGCTCGTTCTTTATACTTTATAATAATGTATTGCTTCGAAACTCTTTGTTACAACTAGATTTTCATTCAGGTTTTGTTCAATCAGGTTTTCATGGTTACAATACTCATGATAAATGACTGAATACGCATATTATTTTCTTTTCAATTTTCTACGACAACCGCGGGCTACAAATGCTCGAAGAATTGATTATGAATGGTTGAAGAAGAGGAAAAATATTGGAGCCTGTGAGAGAAAGTTGCAAGCATCTGACAAACTGGTGTTTACATACGTATACATGTATGTAAAATTTTCTTCCGTATTGAGAACCACTTCATTGGTTCTCAAATGGAACGTGGACATTAATCACGCGAATATTGATGAAAAACAATTATTAATTACAATGTGAAATGAAAGGAATGACAGAAATCATCAGATACAAGCGTATATTATATGATATTTACATACGTATTCTTTATTGACAAATATTATGCATAAAATTAATGAATAATTATTATTTACTAATAGACACACTCGATACGTGAAGTTTTAGAAGTGATAAAGGATACTCTGACGACTTCAATATTTGTTTGACAAATTCAAATTGCCCTTTATAAATTATTACTCGTTAGTAGCAAGTTTGAACGAAATCCTTTCATTTGTTTTTTTTATTTTATACACGAGAGTATATCATTCGACTGTAAAACTGCACAGCTACTTAACAAAAAAAGAAGGAGAAGAAGAATCGTGCATTGTTTTAATTTAATTTAACATAAATTTGCATTCCTCGAGTTCGTAAGAAAAGTTGGACAGTTCCAAGTGAATTTTCTCCAGCCGCGTCCTTCGAATTCCTTCAATCGAAGTTAATGAGAAAGAGAGAGATTCTAGTATCATTGTAATTCGTTTTCTTCCGTATCTCTGCTAACGAGAATACTAATCCGTTCATTATGCAACGATCGCACGCACCGCTACCTTTAACGTAACCTTTCTTCGTTTACCAGAAACAACTTTTGCATATTTAAATCGCATTCTTGGCGACGCGCTGCTACGCTTTTCTTTTATTTACTCTTGAATTTCTGTGATCGGCTCCGCATGTCTAATACGAGACCTTAAGAGACCGTTAATTGGCGGCCAGGTTAAATTCTATTGAATGACAATTAAGTATCGTGAAAATGATACAATATGTGTACACCTTGAATACGAGTTGCGACGAGACTGAACGACATCAAAGTAATATCATAATTCACATTTCCAAAGAGAGGAAAAGATTAAGATTGAGCTGTTCGATCAGCTGAGATGAAAATTTTAGCAATTTCATTCACTTTGGTAGACTCCGATAGTTCTGGCAATGAATAATGACAACTAGAAATTATTAAACCTTAAATTATTAAATCTGCCTACACTCAGGGAACATTCCCTAATTTATAAACAAGATCTACCTTCTGTTATTGACGCAACAAAAGATTTTTATCCATCAGCGAAACGAAACAACACTCCATATCCAGCACGCAAATCAATTCAACGGTACATAGACGGTATGCTCGGTAACAAACGTTTGGTTGAAAGGCTCGTTTGATATTCCCACTTTTCGCGAGATTATCGCTATCGGAAGGATCCCAACAGGTTGCCCGCGCCTCCCCCATCAGATTGTTTCCTTCTTGAAACGCGAGGACGGTGCGTGTAAAAGGGAATAAACTGTGTTTGAACCGCGAGGATCTCTCGTCTCTGGTAGGGGAGAGCCGAGCGAGAGGGGGACAGGAACTTGCACCTGACTCGTATAGAGTTTTCTGCACTTCAGTCAGTTCGCAGTTGGTCTCGATTCCGATCAGGGGCATCCGCCGGTCCCCGGCAGACACTTTTGGTCACTCTTCACTTTCGTTTCGTCCCGTTAACATTTCGCTCGACTTGGCCACGCATCGCTCGACGCATCGGCATTCGGTGGTTTCCGTTTCGCGGATCGGTAAGAATGGGACGATCTTGGTTCAACCTGGTCGAGGCTAACCTTCGTGTGTCTTCGTCAGCTTCAGAACACGACGATCTCTGAATCGTATTGTTGTCGCGTCAGTGTTGTACGGAGTGCCGAATCGAGCCGAATTGTCAAAACACAAGTGTGTAAGACACGTTTCCATTGTCAACTAGGTAAGACGGAAGAGGAGAAACGAGCGCGCTAGGTACCGATTAGCCATCGTCAGTTTGTTCGATTTTGCTCGAGACTCGGACGAAGGAACCCAAACAGAGAGGGAGAAGAACAGGTAGCGAAGAGAGTCGACGATTTCTCAATTAACTTACGAGAGAGAGAGAGAGAGAGTCTATGGACTGTGTGGTACCTTTTAAGTTCGATAACGGTAAATACAGATCGAGCTGAAAGTAGCGGGCTCGCATTCGCGCGCCGTTGCTCCCCTGATGATGATCTTCGCTTGAATTATCCTATCCGAAAGCACTCACTCGATCATAAAGGCCTGTTCATTTGCTTAACGTTCTATCGCGTACGTCCGCGAGACGATAAATCGAACGACGTTTTAGCTTAACGATAGAAAGTTACGCTGCCGTAACGGGATTCTTTTTTCGAAGCTGGTGGCTGATTCTACCTTCGCAGACGAAATTTCATTCTCTCGGGGCGCTTTATCGAATATACGCGGAAAACATACACGGTGAATATCGCGACAATAGAAGATATTACGTGGCGAATTATTGAAAGCAAAATTCGCGACGGATGCCTCGATCAGAGTTAGGTGAGCTGTTCGTATAATTTGGAATGCATCAGGTGCAAAACGTTTCAGCACGAATTCGATCAGACGTTTTTACGCATCGTCGAGAAATTTGAGAAATTATTTTTCAGAGTATTTGTTACGACATTTAGTTAGGTACGAATTTTTATTTAAAATTGATTTCTCTAGCTTCTCTTCGTAAAAGTATAGAACTGCATAAAACATTTGGCCAAGTCGATTTCTGAAACAGTATATAAAAGCTTGGAACGACATCACCGGTAATTACCTGACGAATAAAACGAAGTTTTACGAGCTGTATCGATTCTTTATGGCGCGATAATCTTTTAAATTTTTACTTCGAAGGATAACGGCTATTTCCTTTCATTGCTTTTTTATGTAAATTGACTTTAGAGAAGATTCAGAAAATTTATCCTATTGGGTAAACAACACTCAAAGTTCAAATGATTTTGTATGCATCTTCATCTTTCTAATTTATTCAGTGTACACAGCTATATTTTATCGCTTTCATTTGGCTTCGACTTGATTTCTCTTTAACTGACAATGAACTTGCCAAGTGGAATTAATTCGACACGAGGGAAATGTTTTTTTTTTCTTTTTTTTTTGTTGATGTTGTTGTTATTCTCTAATTACCAATGCATTCAGATCAATTAAGAAAAGTTTTTCAGAGATAAGGGAACCGGCATCGTGTGCTCAAATTCATCACGATGTTGAACAATGGCTAATTGACCAAGCATCAAGACTCAATTAATAGCGGATAACGCTTCACTTAGCATTATATTCCTTTCTTAATATTGCAGCCGTAATTTGTAAGAAGAAAGTTAGAGGTATCCAGCTAAATGAAGCAACAAATTACTCTACTTTTACAGAGAGACAGGAGATCTTCCATAAAAATATTCATCATTTACAAATATTCGTAGAACGTCTTGGTTTTATTTGAAATATCATCTCCTTTTGCTGTGTTCATCGTTGCTTTCAATATTCCCTTCATGTTACTTACCCTTCCTTTACTTATCCTATAAGTGCATCAACCTTGAGTTCTATAAACTCAGGCTATTCCACGTGCACGCTGTTAAACTATTCCAACATTTACATAAGCTTGTTCAAATGCTAAGTCTCAAGCAGCTTTTACGATGCATTTTCTCGTCCCAAAGTATATAAGAAATTTTCACGACTGCGCCGATGATTTATAATAATCGTCAGATCAGAAGAACTGTTCCAGCAGTTTTATTATATAATAGCATCTCGTAATCTGAAATTACAATTGATTGCGTACAATATATAATGGAAAATGAAATGACGTAACTAACGTTACGATCAGTCAACTCGAGAATTTTATGGTTGAAATTAAATATTGCAGTGCACGTTTGTGCACGACACACTTTCAGTAATTTAATACGTAACAATGGTTGAAACCAGAATTCAGAACTTCAAGTTCTAATAAACAAATTTAACTTTGTTATTCCGCGATTTCGCGCCAAGCGATAGTCACGCCAACTCACGCGGTGTATGAATAATTTCGTAAGATATATTTAAACACAAGTTTACTTATCATCTTTCGTAATAATTATCTCGAGTTTCTTAAACGTAAAATACGTCATTATATATTGAATGTATAAAATTTACGAAATTAATAATAATAAAACTCATATCATGTAGAAGATTCAAACCAATTTATACTTAAATTTCATTTTTTTCCGATTTTTCCCTCACAAAAGAAGTAAAAAAAAACTACATCCGCAGTCCAATAACGCGCGGAATTTGATCGCCAAGTTGCAAGAAGAAGAAGCAGCAGCACATACGTAGGTTCTTTTTCTCTGTATCTCTCTCTCTCTCTCTCTCGTATTTGTCTCTCCTTCCGTTTCTTTATTTTTTCAATTACCATCGTAAAAAGTATGAAAATCACATATACAAATCCGCAGTCTCACAAGCAACCACCGATTCGCGGAATTTTGTCGCGAAGATGCAAGAAGTAGAAGCAGTACATAGAGAGGTCTCTCTCTCTCTCTCGTACTTTCTCTGTCTCTTCTTCCGTTTCTTTCTCTTTCTCTATCCCACTGTCTGACCATTTTGTTTCCCTTTCTCCACACTCTCAATACATTCCCCTCCTTTCTTTATCTCTCTCTCTCTCTCTCTTTCTCCTTCTCATTCTCCCTTTGGCGTCCATAAAACGCGCGCGTCCACTTTTACGCGGCTTTTACGGTACTTAGTCGCGGCTCGTTCTCCACGCAAGAGGAAGTCTCTTCGAGGTCCATTCCTGAACGCGTTCGAGCGCTTCGAAACGTACGACACGGTTGTTGTTGTTGTTGTCCAGGGGCCAGCGGTGCTCGCCGATGACGGCTGCTGATTCGAGGAAAATGCCGGTGATGATCGGCGCGGAAGAGGAAGACGGGATACGGAGCATCGGCTGTTGAAGCGCGAGTCCACGGAGAAGTCGCTTGGATTCTTCGAGGGTATCGAGGTCGCGCGTACGCTGCCAGCGAAAGAGCGCATCGTCGTCGCGATTAATTCGGAGGTAGCGACGTGTCCTCTCGAACTGAATGAATATTAATTGCTCCGCGAGTGCACGAGAAAAAACGGCAATTTGAAAGAACACGAAGGAAGCTCTCGATGCAACTGGGAAATCGCTTGACAACGAATGCTCGATGCTAATGAATTGGAACTGAGGACTCAGTGACACTTCGAACCAGTTAAGAAGCCAGATCGTCGTACATCGAAAAATCGACGAATTTCTTCCTTCAATTTCGTCGTTCTCGCTCGACAAGAGAATTCGACGCCGCTGAGTTAAAATCGAAGATACACCGTAAAGACACTCGATTTGTTACCGATGATACGTGTATAATCGAATCAACGCTTTAAACTAGCTTTATACCACTTTCGAAAAATCTGTTTCAAAGTCTCAAGAGAAAACCACACCGTCGAAATGTTAGAGAACGTAACCAGATGGCCAGGTAACGCGGGTTCGCGACTAGTGAAGGCTAGAAGCAGCCCGAACGTGTCGAAGCCAGCGTTGTCAGTGGCTTCTCGGAAGCAAGCACAGCCCGATCAGAACAGATCCACGCTCACGAATAAATCTCAACGAGTGGTAAAAACCACAGCGCCTGCTAGAACAACCGGCAAGATCGTCTCTAACGACCACGTTGCTTCTCGGGCGACTTTTTCCACCGAATCGACCAAGACGCGTGTTTCTTGTTTTCCGAGCAAGTCTCGTCGATCAACAGCGGACGGTCGAGCGACGGAGGCAACGAGATGCCCGTCGATTACGAAGAGCCAAGAAAAAAGGCAAGTGGCGAGGTCTGTTAGCTCCTCCCCGTCTTGCACGATCCTCGAGGACAGAACGCTTCTGAAGAAAGGATTGTCCTATGCCCCGGCGAAGTTACCCAAGAAACCGGAAGCTCTTCGAAAGAAAGCCGCTCTGGATCGTTCGGTAAGCTTGGGCTGCGTATCCGTGGATATTCGCGGCAACTCGGAGGAAAGCTTTCGGATGAGCAGCTCGTTCAGCTCCGAGTCGGGCAGGCAAACGACGGAGAAAGAGAGGAAGCAGGAGATACCGCGAAGGAAATCGATCAGCAGGTCTGCCAGCCTGTGGAACGTGCAGGGTACGTCGAAGAACGACGCTCCGGGTAGAAGGATGTACGGAGTTTCAGCAAAGCCGAGCAAGATCCCGCTTCTGGCGCATCGGAACACGCGCGTGGGTCGATCTCTGGCCGATCTATCGCAGGTAGATCGAGCCGTGGAGCCGACGATGCAGCCGACGGTGACGTTCGACGACGTCGATCTCGATCGCTCGATCGACGAACGTATCTACGAGAATTGTCGCGAGGCGTTCGGCTGCGCGCCGACGGAGACTCGTCAGCCAGCACGTGCGTACACCAGCAACCTGGAAGAGCGCGTGGCACGGCTGATGGCGCAGCTGGACGACGACGTCGACGACGACGAGCAACACGCCCGGGCGACGATGGTCGCGTCTACCGACTGCGTGGACGCTGCTGCTGCTCCTCCTCGTAGAGCCAATTCCGTCTACGAGGTGCGGGAGATCGACGTCGAACGAAGAAGCAGCGAGCCGGCTGAAAAGATCGTTCAATCGGAACAGTACGGAACTGCGACGGTGATAAGGATCGAAGGAATCCCGGAAAGAAGGGACGAACCATTGGTGAAGTTGGTGGATGGTAATGAGAAGAGTAATTTGGAGGAAACTAGGAACAGGTTGAACCTGGTCAGAGGATTCGGGAGAGATCAGGAGCGCGAGAAGATCGACAGACAGGATGTTGTTGTCGACGAGTCGAAGAGGAAAAAAGAAACGTCGAGTATTCAAGAATTGAGGAAGAACTGGGAGAAACAGGCAGCCAGTGGATTGGCCACGAAAGAAGACGAGAGGAAGAAGATCGATTGTAAGACAGCTGCTGCAATTTGCAACGCGGAGCAGCCTGCACTGAAATCTGCTTGTCAAAGAAACAACGACACGAGGCAGGAACCGAGGAGCAAGCAATCGTTGGGCAAGAGGGCCAAGGACATCGAACACCTGGTGAATTTCTTCAACTGTAAGAACACCGAGGCGACGAAAGAGGTGAAAGATCCGTGGGTCAAGGGTAGATCCACGTCGGAGACGATCGAACCAACGGTGACCACGTTGAAGAAGAACGTCGACGTTAAGAATATACAGGACTACAATGGTTACGCTTCTGATGGGAATTGCTCGGAGGACAGCGGTCACATGAGCAACGAGAACGAAGTGGAGTGGAAGGAAGGCGTGGTGCCGAGCGAGACTCGCGATTTCGAGAAGGAACGGTTCTTCGAGCAGAACGAAGTTCGAAGCGCGATCGGTGTGTACGTCGATGATACGTCGATCGTGAGCAGATTGGAGCCAGAAAAGAAGCCGACGACGGTGGTCGTTCGAAGCAGCGTATCGACCTCGAGCGGTGCCAGTAGCATCGACAGCTGTAAGGGAGAGAACGCGAAAGTCGTGCTGCACACCGTTAAAGATGTGCAGTGGAATGCTTGCAGATCCTACAACGATGGACGACAGGTCCGTCGCGTAATTATTGGCCTTCTGAACCTATTAGAGATATCTATCGAGAACGATCGCTAATTTAATTGAGTATCGATAATAACTCAGCTGTCGAGGGATCTCCTACTAATATATAAAGCATACGCAGTAATGTAAAATTTATCCAGACGATCACTCGTCAGCGAATTTGAAACTTTAACTGACCAAGAAATGTATGTATTCTATTATTTGGTTGATTACTGTGTTTTGATAAAATAGTCTTTATTCAATAGATTTCATTTAATTTTTTTGCAGTTTAATTTAACGTGAAACTCTGTCGGTCGTTTTGATTATGAAAGTTTGGACTCCAGAATTAATGGCATTGAAAATCTTTGACTGACTCAGAAATGCACTGAATATATTAATTAGGAATGTTTTGCAAAATATAAGTGGCAGCTAGGTCAATTTATTAATCAAAAATCGCGGATAAAACGCGAAAAATTTATTGCTTCTTATACTCTCGTAATAGAATTAAGTTGCGCATCTTTGTCGTTACCAATCGATCAACTTTCCTGATGGAAAGTGCTCTTGCAACTTTAAATTTGCAACTGTTCGCTTACGAAGAGAATGCCTCGAAAATGATTCGAACGCTAAGCGTTGTGAGAATGTTTACAAACAGTCAGCAAGATAATATTTGAGATAATAATAAACGTCTAAGTGGATACAATTACGCTTGCTTGCAGCGTTGAATTGCAGCTGTTACAGTAGACTGCAGTAGTCTGACATATACTTGACTTATCTAGCAGAACGTTTTAAAACGAGAAAAATTTTTATTCGTTCCAATTTTTACTCTACTCTCTATTATGATCTAAAAAAATTGCTTAAGATGTGTGAATCAAATAAAAAAAAAACACACACACAATATAAAATTATCACTCGCAAAATCAAAAGTAACAAATGAATTTTAATAAATCTACTAAAAACGCAAGAGATAGTTTAATTGTATTAGGTTTCATTTTGTCAAATAATTATTAACAGATAAGAAGAATGAAAAAATTATTTCGAAAGTAGAGACCAAGCTTGAAGTAGGAGAGAGATTTTCCATATATCAACGTGGCATTTTATTGTTTAATTGCATCTAAGAGAGAGTATAGTTTACCATAATGTACTTCACGCGGAATGTAATGATGAAAATCGTGTCAGGGATATCCCCATTCCTTTTTCTATTCTATTCTTTTTCACGCGCGTTTCTTGTACTTACGTACCGACTAGATAAACAATTATTTTAATGAATTCCATTGAAACGTAGTATTTCACGTGTGCATTCTGCTAATTAAATTGAACTCTGACTACATTATCGATTTGTTAATAATTTTAATTAACCGTTAATAATTTTCATGTTTAATCATTCACGTTTAACATCGGTGTATTGAAATTTATATAGAGAAAAAAAAGGAAAGAACGTAGACGAGAAACGTGAGAAAGGAACGATGTCTTTTTTTTTTTTAAATACAATTATGTTGAAAAATCATAATTATAAAAATTATGAAGAATCTTTGCGTTTTTATAAATTTATATCAAATGCATAAGAAATTCTAATAGTTCCAAATTAAACACTATCGAATACATATTAATCTCTCGGTTTTCTTTTTCATAGATATTTTTCAGATCAGGTACCTTGGAGCAGCTCGAAGCCCAGAGAGACGAGAAGCTAACTGGACACATTATTCTTCTTCAAGCAAGATGTAGGGGTTATCTGGCACGTCGTAAACTCAACACTTTGAAAGTATGTCACGACATATTCCTGAGTTTGTAAAAGTGCACCTTCACTTGCGAACTCGTACCGGCAGTTTTCACTCATCCCGAGAAGTTTCGGCTCTTTCATTTCCGCAATGCGTCTTAAGCAAATCAGCCGATTGGCATTTTACTTACGTTCTTTTTTTTCTTTTTTTTTTTCCCCTTTATTCGCGTTATGAAAGTGAACGACCAAGAAAATGCGAAGAAGATAATCTAAGAGTATATGATTAAGAATGATGATATTTAATAATTCAAAATTACAAATTTCAAATTTTCGCGAAAATTCAATTCTTCCCTGGTTATCGAGCGATTCAAATTTTTGACGAACGCTCGCGATTGGAGAAAGTTAGACGTGAAAGGTCACGATTAATTTAATCGACAACGGAATTGCGAAATTTGCAAAAAGTTAGTACACCGTAAAAATCTTGATGATGTTCACGATTACTGCATCCTTTCAGCTGCAAGATCTTGCGGTTAGATGCATACAGAGGAATGTTAGGAAGTGGATGTCCGTAAGAGAATGGCCCTGGTGGAGATTATACGTGAAAGTTGCACCCTTATTGAACGTTCATCGGACAGAGGATCAATTGAAGGCAAAGACGGTGAGAATACGCCTTCTATTTTTACATGCTGACCATTTTCCATCGCTAGATATGCAAGAGAAATGTTCAACAACGACGCGATAGAACCCCATAGCTTCCATATTAAAATTATATATGTGTATTTAATTCTTTTAACTTTATAATATTTATTCTATTTGTCTGTTCGCTATCATCTTTCGTACATCAAGAATCTAACGCGTGTGAAGCCAAAGATATCGAAAGTATATTCTTTATCTTTTTTACACATTGTTTCGGTATTCAATCATCACCATCTATAATTTTATTGGATTTTCATTCGATAAAATTGAAACGTTATTGCGTCTTTCTTTTAACAGGAGGAACTCGAGGTTCTCAGAGCAAAGGTGGAGAGGTTGGAACAGGAGCGGAATCACTTGAAACACGATAATGATAGATTGGAGGCCAAGGTATAACGAACGAAAATTCTTTTTACTTCGTTCCGTCGTCACGCGAGTTACACTTGATTGAATTGAATCCAACAAATTGACTATCATTAACAACAGACACTAACATCCCTCGTGTCTAGCATCTGTTGGTGTTTTACGCAACGAAATCTCTTTTTAATGAAACGCTGCTAAGATCTACTTCTTAAAAAGTTATTTTGATAACCAGCCACGTAGATCATTTACCTACTTCGGTATATCCAAGCAACTTCATCCTTCATCGAGAGTACAGCAGTTCTAGAACCCGCGTATCCAAAAGTCCGAGGAAAGTTGATTAAGCGGCGGTCGTTTGTCCGAGCACTTCGTATCGTGCAATTTGGGTTAACTGCGCGAGACGAAGCGTGCCGGCACACACACTCGTCGTTCGTTTATCGCGTTATGAATCTGATCAGCGGAGCATGAGCGAGGAGTAGTAGCGACCTCCGCGGTTCCCTTGCTCTCGGATAAAAGTTCCAGTGACCGACATTTAGTTTAGCAGTGCCTAGTGGCCTGGTGTCGTATGAAAATTCCTCTCATGACCTTGGCATTGCTGTGTGTACCCCACGCCACATCAGTCAACCAGCGCTGGCCTGTCGCTGGTATTGTTCGGCAATTTCTAACCGGTTTCGTTTCGCTGGTTCGACCTTTCGATCTGCCGCTCGACTATTTCAGCCGATCTATCGAACGATTTTCTACTTCCTGTTTCTCCGCTTGTCTCTGTGCTGCGCGTCCTCTTTTTGCTCTGTTTCCCTTGACGATAGGTTCTCTCTCTCTCTCTCTTTCTCTCGTAGCCGATCCTCCGTCGCGTCTTTTCGCACGAGAGACCCGCCGACAGATTTGGCCGGTGTCCAAAATCGCGTGGCCCCTGTCTACCTCCCGCGCTTCTTCTCGTCCGCTTTCCCATCTCGCTCGCATCCCGGTCTCCCTTAGAATAACTCGGAGGTGACCGTCTCCGCCAACGGACCACCGCCATCGGCCCCGTGTATCGGCTGACCCAGGAAGAAGTTAGCAGGCAGTTGCACCGCGACTCCCTCTCGATACGGGCGTCGACGTCGTTCGACTCTCGTTACGCAATTAAATGCTCGTGCCAGCCGATCCGATCAAACGGAACCAGAAGATCCCGGCCGAAGATCGAAGAACCTTGCTGTAGCGATCATGCAATTCGATCGTCGTCGCCGGGCCGTATCTCGCGCGATCGTCTTCAAAGCTGGCTGCTTCTCTCGTTGCTGAGGACCCCGCGCGACCGGTTATCTCTCGCTGGACAGGGTGGTCGATATCGATCGGAGTATCCGTAAAACCCTGATCTGCCAGTTGTTATCACCACCTTACCGAGATTCCATTTCGACGAAGAGAATCGGAATAGCATTCGTGATTCCTGAACATCAATAATGACGGTCTCGTGCGTAGAGAAATATTTTTCTTCTTGCTATGTGTAAGGGATCGTAGTGTTCAGGCAAGAGTGTCCAGGGAAATTATGCCGACGACACGATAATCGAAATTAAGCCGACTCGAGGATAACACACTGTCGGGATGCCGTCGGTACCGACCACCACGTACTCCGGCGCGATATCGCCAGATATCGACAACTCGCAGACCTTTGAAGAATCCTTGACCGGCAAGATGCTGGCCGGCAGAGCCACCACCATCGATTCGAGCAGCACGATCATCGAGAATTCGAGAAGGTTCCTAGAGCCGATGATGTCCGCAAAAAGACCACCGTTGCCACCCTTCAGAAGACCGGTCAGCAAATTGCACACGTTTGGCCTGACGAGGAGTCCATCACCCTGTAGCTTCTCGTCTAGCCTGTCTTGTCGCTCGATGAGATCGATGTCCGTCGTGTCGTCAAGACCTCGGACGAGCATCGATTCACCGACCTTCTCCACTCCTCCAAGAAGAATGTTTCCTCTAGCAGCTCCTTTGGGCCCGATGGAAGATCTGTCCGTGAAAGAACAGGCTCCCGTAGTATTCGATGCTAGTTTGAATTTCGTGTTAGGCTGCGACAAGCAAAGAGTCAAGCAGTCGTTCAGGCCAACAGCTTCTCACATGGAGCCTTCGACTGCTTCGTCTTATTTGTCGTCGAAGATCTCGCAGTTCCTCAAAAGGACCGATCACATAATGGACGAGTGGCGAAGCATGGGCCACAGAGACGACGCGGATAACGACTTAAATCTGGCATCGATGACCCGGGGTAACGAGAGATACGGCATGGGTAGAAGCCAGAGCGCCACGAATATCATGATCAGAGGTTATCAGTATTACAGCAGGTCGAACAGCATCGGGAAAAACTCAAGGCGTTCCCTTTCACGTACCTCGGACGACAGGACTCTCTCCGACGGTGTTGGTCAGGTGGTATATTTCCTGTTTCGCCGGGACTCGGAGAGTTTGTTTCTAACTTTTATTTAATTAAGCTTCTCTTTGTTTTTTTTTCTTTTAAACAAAACTCGAAATTTACTTACGGATCATATTATTTTCTATCGTTTTTTTTTTTAATTCGCGTGCGAAGAAATGATTTAGAAAAAAGAGAAGGGAGAACTTCATCTTACGATTTATTTTACGATTACACGCTTATAAATTAAAGTAATGAATACGAATATTTTCAATGTTAGGAGTTGAAATAAAATTCGAAGTTATGACGAAAAATTCAATTGCGTAACGATTCAATTACACGATGTCTATCGAATGTGACTGGACAACGGATTAATTTGATGATTTATCTATGTATCTATGTATCTATGTTTTTTCGGCCTTGGTCATCTTAAACCTCCTATCGCATAACAAGTTTTGTAAAAAATGAAATAAAAGACAATTGATGTCAAGTACGCGAGATAGCAAGAAAAGAAAAAGTAAAAGGTTTCAGAGTCATACGATCACGCAAATCAATTTTCCAAGTTGTTCTCCTTCACGCATAACCGATCAAGAGTACTATCTTTTCTAAACATTCTCCCCCTAGTACGTTCTTTACAATCATCTGTATACACGTTGGAACTCGTTTTGTTCAAATTAAACAGACATGATCTCAGCATTGAAGAAACACTATTAAATTGATTTTCTAAAATACTAAAACATACCATACTGATCTGTATTAGACCACCCATTGACATTTTATTACGTTCACTTGTTTTCGAGTAATATTAGCTTTTGATACTATATTTAATAGGGAGCTCTGGAAGTACGACTCTAAATGTCACGTTAGTTTTAAAGCATGGGATGAAGTTGCAAATTCTGATGTATAACCTGTTATTTGATCGCTGAAGCAAGAATCAAATGTAGAAATTGGAATTTAAATAACGATTGTACAGTAAATATTGTTAATAATAAAAATCTACAAACAGCGTAGTATAGTACAGAAATACTAATACTATAATGTTAATAGAATGACGGTAAGATTTAAAGAAAAGAAAGATACATATGACGACACTTCGTAGATTATTTTAGTTCTACATGAATTTTTGTTTTTACTAGTATTTTTCTTTTTTAACTCAGCCGTATCAAGTCGGATTAAGTTGCATGATGAGTCTATATCATCAACATTGATGCGTAATTCGTTCATGATATTATCGATACTACTTGACATCAAATGTTATTCGAAAAGTGTAGAGAAAAATATCAAGCAAGCCAAGAAGTCGTCGGTAAACGAAACGTAAATAATTTTCTATCTTGATTTTTATTGCAGCTGAGCGAGATGACCGCCGATTTTGCGGAGGAACATTCGACATCGACGTTGGCGGCTGAAAGGATCGATGCTGAAACGTCGGAACGTCTGCGACTCGAAAGAGAACTACAAGATGTGACAGAGGCAAATAAGAATCTACAGCAAACGACCGAACGTCTAGAGATGGAGCTTTTGTATGCAAGGGCCGCAGACTTGAATGGTGTTGCGTCCGACGCTGAAGATGGTGAGGACGGCGGTGTTTATAAGCAAAGATACGAACATGCCATAAGGGAACTCGAGTTTACGAAGAGGAAGATGGCCCAGCAGCACGAAGATGACCTCGAACAACTGGTTGGACTTAAGAAGCAATTGGAAAAGAAGGTATATCAAAGTGGAAATTTTTTGAAATTTATGCAAATGGATTTTCCATTTGAATATTTCACGCTGAGAAATTATATTTTAGATTGTATTCCGCTAATAATAAAAATGAATGGGAAATAAAGAACAAATTTTTTTCTTTTGTAAGTTTGTTTTCTTGGTTAATAAGGGACAAACAGAAACTTACTTTATAGATTTAAAATAAGTCGAAAATGTGGAAAATGTAATTTGAGGTCCCGTTTTCGAGGAAATTAAGTTTAAAACAGAAATACTTGGCTGAACATATTCGGTCAACCAATACTTTATTACAACAACCAATACAAAATCATTCTTTGTCTGGTTGCATTATTCATTCTGTTATATAAATTTATTTTTCGTCTGCGAATTATGTTCGTATATAAAATTGCTACAATAAAAGTAATATTTTCACGTTGCAGTTAGCTGATGCTTATGAAGAAGTCGAGGAGCAACGTCAAGTTGTTGGACAATGGAAAAGACGTGTGCAAAAACTAAATGGCGAAATGCACGACTTGAGATTACTGCTAGAGGAACAGACGGCTAGGAATAATCTTCTAGAAAAGAAACAGCGCAAGTATGTGCTACTTGAAACTTCTACACCGTCTTTTTTTATCCGGTGTTTCAATAGCGTTTCGCATTTCTTTCATCGCCACTATGTAGAAAGTATTTTTGGAAACTTTTGCGTAAACAGTACTGAACTAGTAGATTGAGCAGGTTTGGAGAATGTTCATAGCAGAATGTTCTAATTTTGTCTAACTTGAAAGCCGATTTTTCAAAACATTAAATTAAAAATTGCCTATTTTAAAAGTGAAATCAATTAGGTTAATATCAAATTATTTTTAATATTTTATATTCACTATATTATTAAAATAATTAAAATGAGAAAGCGCAGCGTTGAAGTTACTCAAGTTCATAATAGTTCAATTTCCTGAATTTTTCTTGAAAAATACACTCAGGAGATTCATATTTTAAAAAAATTATCGTTCTGATTATTCTGGTGAAATGATATTAATTAAATAATAGTTACTGTTATTGATCAGTTGTATAATTTTGATTGATAGCACCTAAAAGAAGAATCGAATTAAATTTCAAAAGAGAAGGTTTTTACTTGCGGCACGATTCTCGGCTACTCGTTAAATTTGTCGAATTTTCACGGTATCGGGGGATGCTCTATTCTGATTCCGTTCGCGGCAACAAGTGTTTCTGGCAATTGGCCAGGTCGGTAATTTTGCGTGTCCGACGACATCAGCCACTGGTTGGAGGTTCGTTGGGTGCATAAACCGTGATTGACTGCTCTAGATATAAATTTCTGTGATATATAAGTTTCCTTTTCAATACTTGATATTATATTCTATAAATATTTTTTCTAAATTCGTTTATTTAGGTTCGATTCGGAAACTCAGAATTTGATGAACGATCTACGACAAGAGAAAGCGCAGCGTGAAAGATTGGCCAGAGAAAAAGAAATCGCGATCGCAGAAAAGTTTACCATAGAACAAAATCTCAGCGTAAGTATCGAGTTAAATAAAAAAAAATATTTTCATTTCTTGATAATTGATTCTTTTTTTTTTCTTAATTTCATACTTATTATCGTATTTCGTGTAATTATTCATTGAATGCAAGTGCAGAAAATAAATCATTGATTAATTAACGATATACGATTGTCATTTATTTTCATTCATTTAATATAAAATAAGATGTTCCGATTAAAAAGAAAGAAAATATTATCTGAAATATTCTTTATTTACTTCTAATTTCTTACTCACAACTTCCAACATAGGACGCAAGATTAGAAATCGAATTAAAGGAAGAAAGACTACGAACGCTGAGCCAAGAGCTTGAGGAGCTAACGTTTGGTGGCAAAACGGAGGAAGAAGTAGCACAGTTGAAGAAAGCAAAGCATGAGCTGGAAAAAAGAGTAAAGGATCAGGAAGAAGAGTTGGACGACCTCGCTGGTCAAGTTCAGTTGCTCGAGCAGGCAAAGTTGAGACTCGAGATGAGTATCGAGCAACAACGCAAGGAGATACGCAAAGAGATGCAACAGAGGGACGAAGAACTAGAGGATGTACGCGGTAACGCTCTGAAAAAGGTGAAAGCTCTAGAGTCGCAGCTAGAGAACGAACATGAGGAGAGAACGATATTGCTTCGGGAGAAGCACGAACTGGAACGTCGTTTGGTAGCCATCGAGGAACAAGATCGTGCTGAACGTGCTGCGGAAGCTGATACCATGCATAGGTATGTTACTTATGATCTTTCGATTGTGAATATTTATGCAAAAATGTGTAAAATGTATATAATATGGAAAAATATAAAAAGTATTCAATGTAGAAATATTCAACTGCTCGCTATTACAATATTTTCAAGATGAAATAAACCTTTATTTTAGTTTTATTTCTTTACCATATTTATCATAATTATGAAAATCTGACTTCAAATAAATATTTGCAGTCTGACAATCATTAAAGAAAGATTTCTGGATGTTACGATTGATTATAATCGCAGAATATACATTTTCTTTATTTTTTTATAATTTTACAGGCTAAAGAGAGATTTAAAGAGAACCAAAGCATTACTAAGAGACGCTCAAACGATGCTAGAGAGATCGAAAGGCGATTCGACGGGTAAAGCAGCTTTGCGACAACTGAAGAATCAATTGGAGGATGCAGAATGTGCTAGAGCAGTTGCAGTTAAAGCGAAACAAGCACTGGAACAAGAACTAAATGAAACGCAGGCATCGTTAGAGGAAGCATTGCGACAACGTTCTGAAGCAGAAGATCGTGCTAATGTAGCTAATCGTGAGCGAGCTGAGTTATTGTCGCAATTGGAAGAGAACGAAGAGGAATTGGCAGAAGTATGTTTCGTAATAATATATAGTAATTGTAGTAAATAATTCAAGTATATAATATATAATTAACGATTGATTCCAAAGGTATTGAAAAAGTATCGGGCGGCTGTGCAGCAAGTATCGGCAGAACAGGGCCAGTTGCAGGAGGCACAAGTGCAAATTGCTGCACTGGAGGCAGAAAAATCTTCATTGAAGGATCAACTTTCAGAGTTAACGCAACGACTTGAATCCGTTGAGCAACTTGGTGATCCGACTGCGAACAGTCTTGCCACACGACGACTCGAGTTTCGTGCTAAAGAGCTCGAAAGTAAGCTCGAATTAGAGCAAACGACAAGAGCACGCTTGGAAGTAAGCTATTTTTCCTTTACTTAAATTAAAAATTATTTGTACATATTAAGAATTATTGTGTATATATTCTCAATATATATTTAGACTCAAATAGCAAGACTGAAAGAAAATGTGGATAAACTACAAACTGAGACTGCGTTACTTCGAACGAAAGAACAGAGTGCCCAAGATGCTTCGAGAAGATTGCAAAGATCGTTACGTGAATCGAGAGAAGAGGCCAGTTCGGCACTGGCGCGTGAACAAGAGTCCACGCGTGCTCGTCGCGAATTGGAAAAATCTCTTGAGGCTGCTGAAGCGGAGACCAAAGTCGCTAGGGATGATCTCAGATTGGCGCTTCAACGAATTGATGATCTACAGAGCGCCATACAAGGTGAACTCGATTTAGATTGCAGCGAGGAAGGGACAACCGAAAATAGCGACAGGTATTTACCAATTGTTTAATTTACAATTTAACAATTAGGATTTATTATTATTTAACATATAATATTTTAACATGTAATTATTTGGACTGCGGATTTATATGCACTTACAAGTAATTCAAAAATGTAAAAAATACATAAAAGGCATATAATATTAGAAAATGTATAAGATATCATACTCGTTATAAGTAAGCAAAATAACTTTTTAGGTTCCATTTTTTAATTATATTTATGAAATTACATTTATGAAATTATGAAATCCGCATTCTGATTATAATATGTAATGTATAGAAGTCATATTTATAAAATGTATCTGATTATAATAATGTAATACATAGAAATTACATTTATAAACGTCTTTCTTTAGTGATTGATGTGAACAGTTGTCGGATCTTGAATCCGACGAAAACAAAGATAAGGAACCGACTGATCAACGTATAGCCGAAAGAATTACTGATGAATCGCCAATCGTCGAGTCATCGATGGATACTTGTTGATTCACAAGGCTGAAAGGAGGACAACAAATGTTAAAAAAAACATCAAGAAAAACGATAACACAGGAAAAAAGAAGACATTTTAGATCAAAATTGCTAGACTTACTTAGTTTCTTACTATCAACGTCGTGTGAATTCAACATTAACGACAGCGAATCAAAATTGATGGAGAGAAATCAAATCATTCAATTCTATATGTAAGGATTCTATCACTAGGGTAAAGTTTTTAAACACAAAATGACGAGTAACGAGTGAAATCCGTCGATTTGTACGATTACCGGTTAGCATAATTTTGCTCGTGACTCTTTTCTCAACATAATCGAAAAGATGACAAGTTCTTAGGTGGTGCTAATTTCGAATTTCGAGAAACATGTTGATGTCGTGGCTATTCATATTCTGCTTCTTACTACGTGTTTTTGGTGCTATATTATCCGACAGTAGATTTTGTCGACGGATTAATTGTTGTTCCAGTCTTCCAAGGGAAAACGTCGAGCTTCTCGATGCAGTGGTGTCGAGATGTAAAAATACGTCCATGTGCACAATTATCAAACGATTGCCTATCCAACGGCCCATAATTCAAATGTGCAACGTATCATGGAGAACGAAATATCAAAGCCTTACTTCTTCAAAAATGAAAAGCATTTTACGCTTTTTTAACACTTCGCTATACGTAGCCAACAACGTTGGCTATATACAGTTTGTATTATAAAACGCGTGCTGCGACTCAGTTTTTTGATTTCCCATATAAGGATTCATATGTAACTTATTGCTTTGTAAAATGCAGATATCTTATTTAATTAATTCGTATGTTTTCACTTCTCCTTGCTTTCCAAATCCTCTTGACATGTTGAAATATATTGATGGACAGCTAGAAAGAACAGCGACCAAACAAGATCTCTAATTTGAGTTGAATTAGATATTATGTTATAATAATATTTTCTTTCATTTTAATTAGAAATATTTCATATGTTAATGAAATTTTCATTAATAAAAATGAAAAATAAAAAAATTTCAATAAGAATTTTGAGAAGAAAATTGTGGTTACTTATTTGATTGATATCCTTAATTTTATTCTTATGAGTAAATTTTTATTTATATTATTTAAAATTTATTATAAACTTTATTAATTCTAATGTTATAGATTAAATATGTTAAAAATATATGCTATATTTGTTTTATATCTCCTCTATAAGATTATTTTATCTTCAAATAACTTTGAGTGAGAAATATCTTCATGTTTGGATTATTATTGTTATTTTTCATTTTCTGTTACATAATCTGTATAAAGTAATGTCTTGTTAATTTCGTTCTTAATAAAAATTTTTGATACTATAGATTGTAAAGTAAACTGAAAATGTAATCCTGTTAGTTTAAGTAACTAAAATTTATTATAATAATATAAGAGAAATTTATTATAATAGTATGTGAGAAAAATAATTATAATTTCGTTATATATGTGCATGTTTATGTTAGTTCTTTTTAAAATAACAAGATCCAAAATATTATAATTTAGATAATTATCGTAACTTGAGAGAAAGATGAAATAACTTTTTTTTAAATTCTTCTTCAGCGCCATCTGTGATGATAATCGCAACAGTTGTACTACGTCCTACATAAGCGTCAATAAATTAAAGTATCTTGCATAATGTTCTTGCAATAGAAATTTATAGATGTGAAACGACATTCAAAGTTCATTTGCTCATGTTTTTGTTAATTACTTCATAAACAAATAGTAGTATTTAAGAATAGGTATGTAACTTATTATATTCTTTTATAAGAAAGTAAAGATAGGAATTCGATATCTCAGTCATTGAACCGTAATGACAATTACTGTAATATTTAAAAGCTTATTTGCGACTATTCGATATAATCATTATTAATTAATATGTGTTAACTGGTTTTAAGAATTATGTAATTTAAGAATTACAATTATTTAAGAATTTTTTAGGTTATAGTTTTTGATATATTATATATGATTAAATGTCTTCTAAATCTTTTAAATTTTAATAAATTTACACGAGTACATAAATAAATTTACACGAATCTTCAAACTCTTCAAAATCTTCCAAATTTTAATAAATTTACACGGATACAATTTTACGTAATAAGTATATCACATTAAAAATGTAAAACACATGAATTTTGTTATACTCTATTGAAATTATTAATGAATTATAGTTCATTTGACAAGAAATTAAAATGGAGATATGAAAAATGTATAATATAAATGATTGTTTCAGGAATTACATATATATTGAAATTTCAAGTGTAATTTCATCAACATGATCTTGACATTTCTTTATATGGTAGCAACATCAATCCAATCAAGAAGAATTTTATTCTTAAAGAGTCATCTACGCAGTTTATTTCAAGGGGATACAACCACTTATCCATCAATAATGTTTTATAATAAAACACTAGCTTCAAATAAAGGTAATTCATTAATATTTATATTTGATAACATTATAAATTGTTGATAAATTATGCAGTTTTTTATGTAATTTAAAATATTTCTATATTCCTAAAGTAAAAAATAAGATTATATTAATTATTAATATAGTTTCTATATAATTATTATAATATATTGGTTATTTATAACAATTATTCAATTATTATTTATTTTTATTATATATTTTGTTATTACAATCTTGCACTCTTTTTAGTATAAAATAAAAAATGAAATAAAATATAATTTATATTAGTTTAAAATAAAATTTTTGAAGAAGACAATTTGCAGATATGTTGCATTATGCTTGAAATTATGATTATCAAGTATAATTATAATTATTAAACTTAATTATTAAAATTCATTTATAGTTATTACAGTAGAGTTATTAAACGATCATTAGTTATTAATAAAGTTTTTATACTTTTAAGATAATAGTTTCCAAACTATATATTCTATGTAAGTTTTATAAGTATTATCATTTATAATAATTGTGTAATAACATGTATTATAATAATATATTATTGTTATATTAATATGATTTGTAGTGTTTCAGAAATGTTATTCTAGTTATAGAAAATAAGAGATGTTATTTATTTCTTTTTTATAAATTTGTAACATATTCTTTATAAATAAATCAGAAACTTTTATGTATACACAATACACATTGTATATTATAATTTGTAGATAGTAATTATTTGTTGTTTGCTTTCACTTTTTCAGACTTAAGTGTTAGTTCAATATTTATATACATGCATACATGAAATATCATTTGCGTTTTTATTGATTTTGTAAGTTTATTATCTATTTAACATTACATGCATGTAATTATTATTATTATAATAATTAATGTATAAAATATCCAAAACTAATACAATTCTATTATATTATATTGTTAGTCCTTATATTTCCTTAGTTTTGTTTGTACTTGGATGTAAATTGTCGTATATATTAATAAAGTGTTATATAGTGAATTTATGTTATGATAATTAGTGACTCATTTTGTGTTATTTCATTTTGGTATTAACTTCTAATAAATTTATATATATAAAACACACGTACACACACACACACACACACACACATATATATATAAGTTAAAACATATACTAAAAAATTGTAATATAATGGATTTAAAATATTATTTATTATTTTAAGAATCAAATTCTCCCATGAATGATTATGAAAATGATGAATTTATGACTTCTTGTCTATGTATGAATAAAAGTGATGCTAGACTAGAAGAATTGCTATGGTACTATGATGATATGAGATTGTGCACTATATTTCCTCAAGTATGCATCAAGCAATAATAGCATAAACAAACTATTGTTGTTTGGATATAATTAATCATTGAGTTAATTGCTATTTTTACCAGCAAAAAGTTGACATCTCAAGTTGGTTAATGTATCAGTATGGAAAAACGTTTTTTCCTTTACATATAAATAATCGTAATGGAACTTTGTTACAATCAGAGTACAAACTTTATATTCTTGTTGAAGCTGATCTTGAAAGCTATAATCCTGTTGCTGCGACACATGCTACAAAGGTATTATATCCATTTATGTTAATCATGTTTTTCAATTTTAAATATAATTATTTTAATGAAGTGTACGTAAGTGTTAAGTAATTTTATTATTTAAAGAATAAAAAGATTGAAATAAATGCAAATAAATATTATATTTTACAATCTAATTATTTTTGAAAATTCTTCTCTATGTATGGACAGAAATATTTATTTGAGAAGTCAACAGAGTTTATCAATTTTAACATTCCGTTTTTGTAGTTTAAATATGTTATATATTTTAGGTCGAAGATTATGGTTTAATTATTACGTGGACGGCAAATAAAAATGTCGATTTAATTATAGAGTCTGATTTAGACATGGTTGCAAAATTTTTTATTGCAGCAATGGAAGGTCAATGTTATATTAATAATGGCTTGTTATTGAAACGAATAGAAAGTATGTATAGATTTTAACTTTATTTTTCGAAATATTCGGATTATAATAGCTATAAATATTTAGCTATATATATTTTTCCAGCTGTCCTGATATCAGGAAAGCCTTGTCTTTACAATAGTGACGTGTTGAATTCATCCCCAAGTAAAAGTAAGAGTTTCATATAATTAGAGTTTCATGTTATTAATGGTAGATGTTTCATTCTTTGGTGAATGAACTGTTTCTTTAATCTATTTTTGGTTGAAACGTTAAAAGAATAAACATAGTTCTTCGTTTACATGTAAAGCTGAGGATAGGCTTATTGTATTTGAGTACATACTTTACAGAATCTTTACCATACTGTTTGTCTAGATCTGTTATTTTCTTTTTTTAGCTGTCTTATTTTATCGTATCTCCATTATCTCAATACATCTGTAAACTCTAGCAATCCTATGCAGCAATTCTTAATTACATATTAGGTCTTCAAATATCTGATAATACAATACTCATGAATATATACATAACGTATGAAGCGAAATAAACCAACAATTTAAAAGTAAACATTTTATTTTGCTTGGTGAACTAATATTTAGTTGTAAATATTAAAGAATGCATTCGTGAGATATCTTGTCTATGCAAAGATTAATTTATTTTTAATTACATGAAATGAGTTTTATGTGTTTGCTGGAACCGAATTTATTCTCGAGATTTATTATGTTGAGAAAAAATTGAATAACTCCTAACAATCATTGATTCTTCGTGCTATTATTAATTTTAGATGAATTTGTTTTTCGAATTTTTATTAATGTGAATGAATGATTTAGAACTCGAGAGCATTCTAGTAAAAAAAAAAGTATACGCTTATTATATATTTTGTATACCACTTTGTATAATTTATATTGCATAATATATAAATAAAAGTAAGAAATGAAAATCGCATAAAATAAAGTTTTATATCTATTTTTCTAAGAATTTATAGACAAAGAGGAATGGAGAATGCATACGGAAAAATTAAAATCATTAAGCGACACTGCCAAACTTGCATCCGAGAAATGTAAACCATTTGAAGTTAAGGACCTTCCAGGTTTAATAATATATCCAGAAAATGCTGTAACAAGTGCGGATATTGAATTGATGAAACGTGTGGAATCTAATGAAACGCTAGGTACATATAAAAAATTAAACAAAAATTTTATAAATATAATAGTATTTTATGATTAATCAAGTGTTATATAAAATACAAATCTTAATAATTTAATTTATTTAAGAAAAATGATTTTTTTTTGCAGAAAGTGAATGTAGAAGTCAAGTTTCTACACCAGTTTCAGTAACTATTCCTCAATATGAAGATCAATTATCTCGAGATGAAATACAAAAGATCACAGAAGATACCACTAAATTTCAAGGTGTTCCGCATTCTACTAGTAAATCACTTGATATGCTTGACAATTTAGAAGATGTATCTAGTAGTATGAGCACCAGACAAGTATCTTGCAGTGATATAAAAAGTACAAGTAAACCTTTTGAACCAAAGACTTTTTATGATGCTAAGAATATTAAAAGAACATCATCTGCAAGTCCTTTCAAGTGAGTTATTTGCAAAAGTAGTTATTTAAAAGAAAAAGATAAAAATTTTGTATGCATATGGAAATCATGCAAAACATTAATACTTTAATTGTGTTTAAACATACTGTATCTATCTAAGTATTTGGTAAATTTAATGAAATATTTATTTTATAGAAATTCTATGGCGGAGATAACAACAAAGTTATCAAAAAAGAATGTAAAACCACCAAATGTCCTAATATATGCTGATAGTTTTATTGCACGCAACAATGTAAAAAATGTTTTGGAAGAATCTCTTGGCACGGATAAGTATGATCATTTCTTTTACTATATTTAATAATATATAATTGATTAAAAGTATATAATGGATTAAAATACATTGTGCAACATATGTACTGTGATTAAGTTACAGAAGTAGAAGATAAAAAAAGAATATTATTTATTTGATATTGTATTATTTTATACATAATAGCAAAACGTCGAAGATTTAATGCAATATATGAAAAAATAATAAGTCTTGTAAGATATTTATTGGATTTCTTTTATAATTAGATACACCATTTATGTGTTATCATCAGAAGAAGCGCGCAATGACGCTTGGATAGAAAATGCAGCTTTAGTGGTTGTTTGTGGAAACGTTGGCAATGAGATTGGAAGCCAGATCGTAGAATATATTCTTCGCGGTGGTAAACTGCTCGCTTTATGCTCTGATGTAATTCATATTTTACTTCCATCATTTAAAACGGCAGAAGTACGAGAAAATGAGCTGGTTCATTTTTCTTATGGGAAATGGAAGCACGTACGCATGATGCATCATATATTTTGTTATCAGGCATCTCCCGTAAGGACGAGATTCTCGCAGGATCATGAAGACATAAAGTAAGATTTAACTATAATTTTGTGTGCTTACAAGTTGAAGATAGAAAATGTATTTTTGTGCGAAGAATAATATTTGTAATATTTGAGTTTGATCATTTTGAAATTTAGTTCGAGACATTTCAGAATTTTTTTTTTCAGAGTGTCTAGTGTATCTCCACCAGCATCGGTAAGCGTGAAAGATAAAAAGGGAAATTCGCATTCGTTTGATCTAAAAGTACTTGGAACAGAGGAAACTTGGCACACACCAAGTATTTTACTTGCCACTCTTCCAGAAAGTGGTGGAAAGCTTGTTTTTTCTCAAATACATCTAGAAGTGGATCCAATGCAATATGAACTGGAAGAAAGTAAATTTAATGCTTTGAAGGAAAGTAATGCAACTAGATTGGAAATATTCAATGATCTATTGAAAGCACATCTTCAAATGGAAATTCGTAGTAGTTCACAAAAAACTGCACCTGCAACTTATACACCTGCCTTCTTTTTGGGGCGTCACGAGGTATGAAATCCAAATATTATTTCTGAAGAACATATTTATATGTATTCGGTAAACTATTAATTATGATAGTGATATCTTTTACATAGGTGATTTTTGTTCCATACAAATTGCGTTTGCATATAAAAAAGCAATAAGGATTATTATTCTCAATATCTGATATTACCAGAATTAGGAAAAAATTTATTGAATGAAACATGGTAGAAGGGAGCCTATCAACATTATTATATAATGTTGTTAAATACTATTAATGTCATTTTGTGCGCAATATCTTTCAACTTTGTTGAAGGAGAGTTTTGTGAATAATTTGCCTGACTGATAACTGACTTGGATGATCTTACACAATAAGTAATTATTCTCCTTCTGGCAGTCACTGTCAAATAGTAATACTAAAAGCATTCTTGTAAATTTAACATTGCTTTTAGAAATGCCGCTGAAAGCAAGTATTACTATATAATAATTAGGGATGGGATCAATTTTAATATGTATCTACAAATTTAAATCAATGTCAATATAGTCGAATCTGAATGACTATAGCAATCTGAGAAATGAAAAACTTATGAGAAATTGTCTTGGTATGAATTTGAATTTACATAAAAGCATTATCCTTCTCAAAGGATATGGTTTATGGTATAAATATTATTTATATTACATTTGATCCCATATCTAACAGTGCCTCCCTTTTTACTGTGTAACAGTCTTCAATAAATTATTTTGCTATCATTACTAAAGCATATTAAAAACGATGATTCTATAATTGCTATCGTTATTAAAGCATACTAAAAATAATGATTTCTGTCGATTCACGCTATATTTCTTGCTTTTGAATTAACTACGCTTGTGCCATGTGAAAGTTACTAATTTTTCTGTGAATAATATCTAATAATTTTTATAAAATAAATGTAAATGTTTAGAGAATTATATGTGAATAATATATGCAGAAGATTTATATAAGATTTATGGAACAAGAAAGATGAATGTTTATATGCATTTTTTTAAATATTTTATAGTTAAAAGTACAATTGTTAGAGAGATTGAAGGATAGAATGAAAGAAGGCGACACTTTAAAAATGCCAAAACTGGAAATTCAGTTTTGTAAAAGCAGCACAGTTCCACGACCCGCTTCAATTTCATTCCTGCCAATTATGGTTTATCAATGTCCTGACAATTTCTCAACTGTAGAATATTTTGAGGTAATGTGTATGTTATCAAAACATATTGAAGTTAACAATATTTATAACAATTTATTCTTTACATTGTTATTACATTATTTATTATTACATTGTTTTGAAGATATGTTTCTTGAATTTTTGTTCCTACAGAATTTAACAACAAAGGAATTAGGACGTTTGGTCATATATGCTGAGATAATGACCTCATCAATGGACATATTTAATGGTCATCAGTTAGAGCATGGTTTAGCTGTTATTGTCCGTCAGCAAACTCAAGGACAAGGTATGTATTCAAATATGTTTCATCGAATATCATGCAGTATATCATGTGCAATGTGCAAAATAAAAGAGTATCAGTTTCAGCATGCTCAAACAGAATTTTGCATAATTAAAAAATTGGGATACTAATCAATATTTGCTTTTATAATGTAATTGATTGTATTCACTTTAATTTAATTGTTGCCATGAAATATTGCTATTAGGTTAAGAGAACAAATTATAAAATTTATTGTAAAAGATACACTTTTCTTTCTAATCTACCAGATGTTCGGTAATTACTCTATTCCTGGGATAAATTTCTATACTTTTGATATTGGATAGTAAAGTATAAACCTAAAGCAACATTCCTATATTATTTTGAATGTTATTTTACGTTTAATTAATTAATTATTAACAATTATTTCGACGAGTGCCTGGTGTTACGCGATACACGTCTACGATTTTTCATTACTGTTGAGCTTTTGCAAAATTAAAACGCACTATTTGGAATCGCAGAAGCTTTTTTAAACTCTGTACTTCATATTCTATGTACAAAGATCATTAATTGGTTATCTGTTAATCCAAATTGTGCGAAAATTCATCGCGTCGGTCCTCCGGGTCGTCGTACAATAATAATTAATAACTCATAATTTACGCAACAATACCGATATTGAACTACATGTGAATATTGTTTGTGCTCTGGTTTTTATTCTACGATTCCAAAAGTTCACAATTTTATTATAGATTTTGAATAATTAGCGAGTATTCGATGAATTAGGTAGAAAAATATATCTGTTCTTGTCGCACGCTGTTCTTTTTCTTTTCTGTACCGAAGTGTTGCCTTGCCATCTATCGAATTGAGACCAGAAACTCGGAAATGTAACAGGAATATAGAATATAAATGGAGGTATCCGAACTCCTGTTAGACAAGAAGCGCGATACGGTGCGAAAAGGATAGACACACGTGACGTAACAGAGAAGGACCGCACTATTGAACGACAAGGACAGACATACTTCTCTTTCCAACCTGTTAAATATTCACTAATTATTCAAATTTCAGCAACAATTCATGCACTTTTGGAATTAAAGAATACAGTATAAATCTTAAGAAACGTTCCTTTACAGTTTTGAATCGGATTTTTTGTTCCGTTAATTAGTTATTAACAAATATCTCAACAAGCGTCTAGGCTTGAGCGACGCGTGTCTGCGATTTTTCATTAATATCGAACTTTTGTAAGATTAAAGCTCGTTGTTTGGAATCGTAGAAACTTCCTTAGAGTCTGTACTTTATATTCTACGCACAAAGATCATTAATTAATTACGTGTTAATTCAAATTATGTGAAAATTCATCGCGTCGGTTCTCCGTAGTCACGGACTGTCATTTAACAATAATTAATAACTCATAATTTAAGCAATAATTCTGATACAAAACTATACGTGAATGTCACTAGTAGTCTGGTTTTTCATTTACGATTCCAAAAGTGCATGATTTCCTCCTAAAAATCGAGTAATTAATGAATATTCAATGAATTAGACAGAAAAGTACATCTATCCTTGTCACGTGGTGGCGCTGTTCTTTTCTACACGTAAGTGCTGCCATCTATCGGATCATTCGGAATGATAGCCTGGCCTGAGACCAGAAACTCGGAAATGTAACAGGAGTATAGAATACAAATGGAGGTATCTGAACTCCTGTTAGACAAGAAGCGCGACACTGTGCGAAAAGGACAGACACATGTGACGTAACAGAGAAGGAGCGCGCTATTGAACCACAAGGACAGACATACTTCTCTTTCCAACCTGTTAAATATTCACTAATTATTCAAATTTCAGCAACAATTCATGCACTTTTGGAATTAAAAAATACAGTATAAACCTTAAGTAACGTTCCTTTATAGTTTTGAATAGGATTTCTTGTTCAATTAATTAGTTATTAACAAATATCTCAACAAGCTTCTAGGCTTCCGCGACGCGTGTCTACGATTTTTCATTAATATCGAACTTTTGCAAGACTAAAGTTCGTTGTTTGGAATCGTAGAAGCTTCCTCAGACTCTATACTTTATATTCCACGCACGAAGATCATTAATTGATCATTTATTAGTTCAAATTATGCGAAAATTCATCGCGTCGATCCTCCATAGTAACGGGTCGTTGTTCAATAATTATTAATAACTGTTAATTTAAGCAACAGTTCCGATACAAAACTATATGTGACGTCGCCTGTAGCCTGGTTATTATTCCACGATTCCAAAAGTGCATAATTTCGTCCGAGAAATCGAGTAATTAATGAATATTCAATGAATTAGACAGAAAAGTACATCTATCCTTGTCACGTGGTGGCGCTGTTCTTTTCTACACTTAAGTGCTGCCATCTATCGGATCTTTCGGAATGATAGCCTGGCCTGAGACCAGAAACTCGGAAATGTAACAGGAGCATAGAATACAAATGGAGGTATCTGAACTCCTGTTAGACAAGAAGCGCGACACTGTGCGAAAAGGGCAGACACACGTGACGTAACAGAGAAGGAGGGTACTACGAAACGACAAGGACGGACATATTTCTTTGTTTAATTTATTGAATATTCATTAATTATTCAAATTTCAGGAACAACTTGTGCACTTTTGAAATTAAAGAATGTAGTATAGATCTTAAGTAACGTTCTTTTACAGTTTTGAATAGGATTTTTTGTTCCATTAATTAGTTATTAACAAATATCTCAACAAGCGTCTCGGCCTACGCAATACATGTCTACGATTTTTCATTATTTTTGAGCTTTTGAAAGATCAAAGCTCGTTATTTGAAATCGCAGAAGCTTCCTTAGACTCTGTACTTTATATTTAATCCACAAAGATTGTTAATTGATTACGTGTTAATTCAAATTATGTGAATATTCATCGCGTCAGGCCTCCGTAGTAACGGGTCATCGTGCAATAATTATTAATAACTGTTAATTTAAGTAACAATTCCGATACAAAACTATACGTGAATGTCGCTTGTAGTCTGAATTTTATTTCACGATCCCAAAAGTGCATGATTTCCTCCTAGAAATCGAGTAATTAATGAATATTCAATAAATTAAACAAAGAAATATGTCCGTCCTTGTCGTTTCGTAGTACCCTCCTTCTCTGTTACGTCACGTGTGTCTGTCCTTTTTGCACAGTATCGCGCTTCTTGTCTAACAGTAGTTCAGATACCTCCATTTATATTCTATACTCCTGTTACATTTCCGAGTTTCTGGTCTCAGAACAGGCTGTCAATCCGATACATCCGATAGATGGCAGCACTCAAGTGTAGAAAAGAACAGCGCCACCACGTGACAAGGATAGATATACTTTTCTGTCTAATTCATTGAATATTCATTAATTACTCGATTTCTCGGACGAAATTATGCACTTTTGGAATCGTGGAATAATAACCAGGCTACAGGCGACGTTCACATATAGTTTTGTATCGGAACTGTTGCTCAAATTAACAGTTATTAATAATTATTGAACAACGACCCGTTACTACGGAGGATCGACGCAATGAATTTTCGCATAATTTGAACTAATAAATGATCGATTAATGATCTTCGTGCGTGGAATATAAAGTATAGAGTCTGAGGAAGCTTCTACGATTCCAAACAACGAACTTTAGTCTTGCAAAAGTTCGATATTAATGAAAAATCGTAGACACGCGTCGCGTAAGCATTGAAGCTTGTTGAGATATTTGTTAATAACTAATTAATGGAACAAAAAATCCTATTCAAAACTGTAAAAGAACGTTACTTAAGATCTATACTACATTCTTTAATTTCAAAAGTGCACAAGTTGTTCCTGAAATTTGAATAATTAATGAATATTCAATAAATTAAACAAAGAAATATGTCCGTCCTTGTCGTTTCGTAGTACCCTCCTTCTCTGTTACGTCACGTGTGTCTGTCCTTTTCGCACAGTGTCGCGCTTCTTGTCTAACAGGAGTTCAGATACCTCCATTTGTATTCTATGCTCCTGTTACATTTCCGAGTTTCTGGTCTCAGGCCAGGCTATCATTCCGAAAGATCCGATAGATGGCAGCACTTAAGTGTAGAAAAGAACAGCGCCACCACGTGACAAGGATAGATGTACTTTTCTGTCTAATTCATTGAATATTCATTAATTACTCGATTTTTAGGAGGAAATCATGCACTTTTGGAATCGTAAATGAAAAACCAGACTACTAGTGACATTCACGTATAGTTTTGTATCAGAATTATTGCTTAAATTATGAGTTATTAATTATTGTTAAATGACAGTCCGTGACTACGGAGAACCGACGCGATGAATTTTCACATAATTTGAATTAACACGTAATTAATTAATGATCTTTGTGCGTAGAATATAAAGTACAAACTCTAAGGAAGTTTCTACGATTCCAAATAACGAGCTTCAATCTTCTAAAAGCTCGATATTAATATAATATCGCAGACACGCGTCGCGTCAGCCTAGACGCTTGTTGAGATATTTGTTAATAACTAATTAATTGAACAAGAAATCCTATTCAAAACTATAAAGGAACGTTACTTAAGGTTTATACTGTATTCTTTAATTCCAAATGTGCATGAATTGTTGCTGAAATTTGAATAATTAGTGAATATTTAACAGGTTGGAAAGAGAAGTATGTCTGTCCTTGTCGTTCAATAGCGCGCTCCTTCTCTGTTACGTCACGTGTGTCTGTCCTTTTTGCACAGTATTGCGCTCCTTGTCTACCAGTAGTTCAGATACCTCCACGCATATTCTATGTTCCTGTTACATTTTCAGATTTTCAGTCGCAATCCAATGGATTGCAGTGCTTAATTGTAGAAGGAAGGAGCAACATCGTTGCGGCTTATAGATCTAAGCTGGTCTAAAATCTCTCTCGTTTTTCGAGAGATTAAAAAAAAAAAAAAATAGAAAAATATGTGCTCGACAAGAAGAGTTGTACTTTTCTCTGTAATTAATTTATTGAACAGAAATGCGTCTTTGAAATTGTGCTTATCAAAATTGTTTTACATGGTTGAATAAATTTGTGAAATGATAAATTAGGACCAATGTATAATGAAGATTTTTATATGAATGCTTTAGGAAGAAGTAAAAATATATGGCTCAGTCCGAAAGGTTCAGCGATGTTTACGTTGCAACTTCACGTGCCTACTGATACGATACTTGGGAGACGAATCTCAATTTTGCAACATTTGGTTTCCGTTGCAATTGTGTCTGCGTTTAAGTCTCTACCTGGATACGAGGTATCTAAATATCTGTATAATTGCTATTGCAATTTATCGATTCACTTACCTGTTATTTACAGGACATCGATCTGAGACTGAAATGGCCTAATGATATTTATGCTGGTGATAATGTTAAGATTGGCGGAATGATCGTAACGACTCATGTTTTGTCAAATCTTAATATATGCAACGTTGGTGAGCATTATTCAATATTCGACAAAGTCACGTTTTAAAAGAAATTTTCATTTATTACGTGCATATGATATTTCACTTATCATGTGCTTACACGTTGATTATAAATTTCATTTATTATTATACTTGCACCTTATGCTATTCGTTGCATGCATATCTCAGGGTTTTTATTTTATTGTATAAAATTATCGTCATTTTTTAGGAGTTGGAGTAAATTTATTCAACAGAGAACCCACGTGTTGTATTAACGATATAGTCACTGCATTTAACGATATGTATCAAAAGAAGTTAAAAATGATATCGTACGAACAATACTTTGCTATTGCATTCAACGAAATCGAGAGATGGTTAAATGTCGTACAAAGCGGTAATATAGATGTTTTCTTGGATGCATATTATGCTTATTGGATGCACACGTAAGTTTCACTCTCAAAATTTGTCAAATAATCAACATATACATGCTTCTCGTATTCGAGAAATTTTCCCAACAGTTGAAAAATGGTCGAAGCGAATAAAGTAACACCTTGGATTGTATATTTGAAATTTCCCTTTTATTCATTACATTTCAACGTAGCGTAACTCGATTTTTTTTTAACACAGAAAACAAATAATCAATTACTTTTATCAGGCTGCTCAGGATGTTTATGCATCTTTGAAAAATACAAAATATTAAAAGTCTGAAATGCAGTCTGATGCAAAACAGTATGCATGTAATTCGCTTGTAAGAGATTTCTGTGCAAATTCGAGGATATACTTGAGAATGCTAGCACTTTGGGAATATTACACAATTACTTAATTACTGATTTCTAATACTCATAATTTCGTCGTTCAGATTTTCTATAAAAACGCGTGGAAATCGGCATACGTGTGTAAATGTTTAATGCAAAAATTTCTATTATCCACAGCGATACAAACGTAACGATACTATCAGCCTCTGGGTTGTCGCAGAACGTCAAGATACTAGGGATAGACGATTTTGGATACTTGCGTGTCCGGGGAGAGGACGGGACGATATTCACCGTACATCCAGATGGTAATACCTTCGATTGCCTGAAGGGTCTCATAGCTCCGAAATTCAAGTAGAATTAACGACTCTGTTGAAACGTGTTTTTTAACATTTCATTGTACACTGTTGTTCTTTTTTTATTTTTATACATCGTGTGTGTATGTATATATATATATGTATTATATTAGATTACTGTAAAACCAGGAAAGTGGATCTCAATCAAAACGTCGGCGTGTTTAGTTTGTTAATACTTTTGTTTCGTTATGAATCATTTATACAACAAATGCTGAGTGTACAAATGTAATACGATGCTATTTCATCCGAATGGCTGTTGTTACGCGATTCGATGTCATGTTTCATGCTGCAGAGAGAATAATAAAAGATAACAATTGTTAAATAAAAGAAGATCAAACTGTTTTTCGTCTCTTTCTTTCTTATCGTTTATTGGCTGACCATGAAGTTCCGACGTTCTTGTTCTGTTTTTCTTTTTTTTTTTTTTTACTTTTACAAATGTATGATGCAAGGTTACATTTATTCCCAAAGGGTTGGCACCAGAATATAAAATCGTATTTGAAAAATGAGAAACCTTATGATAGCTCGCTAGTCCACTCGTTAATTTGTTATTCTCTTCTTGTATATTTTTGTTTCGTATATACTATATAATATAATTAATATAACACAATATAATATAACATAATATAACATAATATAATATAACATAATATAATATAATATAACATAATATGATATAACATAATATAATATGATATAACATAATATAATATAACATAATATAATATAATATAATATAACATAATATAACATAATATAATATAATATAATATAATATAATATAATATAATATAATATAATATAACATAACATAACATAACATAATATAACATAATATAATATAATATAATGTAATGTAATGTAATGTAATATATAATATATTCACTCTAAACATACAAACATGCAACAAGTTGTATTTGAATTTTTCTCGTTCTTTTTTTTTCTTTTTTCTCCTTTTCTCTTCTTTTCCTTCCGTTTTTCTCTTAAAACTACATAACATGATTAATATCGCGAGCGAATCGTCGAATACGCATGGTATCTAAAACGTGAAAGTAAGAGTAAAATTGACCTTTGTTATCTGTACGAAAAAACTACCTATCAGGTCACCATTTCATTCATTCCGTTAGAAGAGATACTAATCAGGTGTACTCTCTCAGTTGTCTAATTATTAATAGTTACACGTATTTGAATCGTCTATAACAACTGTCGTAAATTCCAAAAGCACACCGAGAAGTAGATAAATTCTTTCTCTATCGATGAAACGTCGAACAACTCTTCTCTTTTTTTAAGTCTCTCGTAGTTGCTCGTAGCATTTCATCGACACTACCTTTACGACGAAACACTTTTTTTTTCTTTTTTTCTTTTTTCTTCTTTTTATCTTTTTATTGGCTCTATTGCACCCTTTTCGTTGTCTACGCTTCTGCGACAATCAACTTTTTCACTTAATTACTAGTATAATTAACCTCGAAGTAAACATCTTTGATTGTTGATTGTTCTTCCATCTCCTTCGACTTCGCTGTGAAATTAAACTCGAAAAAAGGAATTGTTGTTTTAACAATCAAGTGAAATCTTTTTCGTTTCACTAGTAAGAGTAAGAGTAGATTTTTCAGCAATAATAATTTTCAGTTTAATAATCGAGATTTTTGATTTAGCTCATTAAGATGAAGCACGATTTCACGTCGATTCGTCAATTATTTTCTTATCGATATTCGTTAATTAAATTATTCCTTCATCAATTTGATTCAACCAAAGATGTTCAATCATTTCACCTGTCGTATAATCTTCGGAGATGCTTTTAGAATAAGCATATAGTCGAATATCTTCGAGATATCACGAGAGCAATTAACAATCCTTGCGGGAGGTTCGTTCATCACGCTCGCAATATCGCATTAAAATTTCATCGAAACTTTCCAACGCGTAGTTTCCAATTTTTCTTTTTTTTTTTCACTTTTCTGTGAAATTCATAGCTCGCGCGAGAAAATTAACAAAAATACATTTCTAATGTTTCGTACAACGTCGGTACAATAAACGCACGATATATTTTCAAAATAAATATCTATGTAAATCGAATATACTAACAATGCAATATATTTCGTGGAATTGTTTATTAAGTGAGAATGTATGGCGTCTAATAATTCATCTCGAACATTTCCCGCTTAAAAATCATTTTATAATAGTATAGTATATGTATATATATCATTTGTTCGCATAATTATTTTTTCTTCTTCTCATCGTTTTAGCATTGGCACATGTTTTAGTCAAAAAATCCGCGCGTATTTTCTTTCCTTCACGTACACACTTACACCACGCACACGGTCTACGTCTAATTTTTTGTTCTTTGTGGCTATTTGACTTTTTTTTTTAATTAGTCCGGCAGTTATATATATTTGTAAAAGTACACATTTATTTACTGTTATTGGACATCTTACTTCCAACATCCTTTTTTCTTCTTTTTTTTTTTTTTTTTTTTTTTTTTTTATTGTACTAACTATCGTAATATTTGTTTGAAAATTTTTTATAATTAACAGTTGTATCAAGAACTAACAACTTGACCGATATTTTAACAGTAAATCAACGAAATATTCGATACGAGATATAGTAATAAACGGAATATTAAAGAACAAAGCTTTAACAAATATTCGTAATAAACAACTGTATAAAATTTGCATTTCAATCCTTTGAGGCATTCTTTCATTCTCGTTATTTATATATATCGTTCACCAAGCGCGTCATCTCCAAAGGATCAGGAATTAACAACGTTATCTAAATTACATTTTGATCTTCAATTGTCACATACGTGCGAGACAACACAGACGGGGAAAAAAAATACTCTTAATCTAAATAAAAATATCACTCGTATTGCGTATCAAAAGTTACTTTCACTCAACTGAAAAACCTTATTCACGGCTAGTAAATACGAGTGGAACAAAGTGAGTGGCTTGGCCAAGTGAAAGCGTAAAAGAATTGCCTCTTTGCTTTGATTCTCCTATGCAGATTAGCCAGAAGTACTTCCGCCTCGTGAATTTCGCATTCACGGTTCACAGAGTGTTCACTTAAAAAGTGTCGCGGCACTTGGAATGGAATTCGTTGTTTAGGCGCGTTCAGCGAAGACAAGGGGCTATCGTTTTTCGTCCACGGATCAACAATTGCTTGCAGGGGCCACTTCAACTCGCTCATGAACGTTTGTGCTGCTGAAATCCCGGCTTTTAGGCAAGCATCTGTGTGCATCCGTGTGCGCGTATTCCGTGCGCCAACCGCTCAAGTGGCTTACAAATGTTTGCGAACCACTTAAGCGAATGGTGGATATGTGTTAATAGTTCCTTGACTTTTGCGGAAGTGGAACGTTTTCTAAACGTTCTTTACCGCTAATATTTTTTTTCAAGGCCTCGGTGGTAGCTTTCGCGCGTGGAATTCAACAAACAAGCTTGCAGTGAACTTGCAAGAGGAAAAGAATGTGAATCTTATTCCTTTTTTTTCTTGGTTCTTTGCTTTGAAATCTGATGGGAACAATTTTAAGTGGAATAAGATTGTAAAGTCTTTTGATTTGTAACAGCAGAATGTCTCGTGATATTTTGAATGAGTGGATTGATCAATGAGTCAGCTGGACTGCGGATGTTCGTATAAGTTTATATCGTTATCAAATAAAGATTGATCTCACCGATTAAATATTATAATACTTCAAATACTTCAGTCAGAATATTTTATGTATTCTTGCTTGTCTTTACGTTTTTCAAGGCTTAAACTTATCCGCAGCGTAGTGATCGATATATACAAAGTTATGACAATTTATATTAAATTGAATAATGACATTAATTTGGCACGTATGTACTTCTAGAATAATCTGCATATGTATCAAAAAAAGTGACGATGTAAAATATACTTCAGCAAGCGGGACTTGCCATTAAAATCTTGATAATTTATTATATTTTTTAAAACTCCAAAGTATTTGACACTATTTCATAAAATAGTTCATAAATAAATGTATACAACACCTACAAATGTATACAACATTCTACTAGCATTCTATCAAAATTTTAATCGAGACTTCGTCCTCGTAAAGTAAATCAACGTCATATACATGTAATATAAAACAAGTATAAATACTTTGTACACGTGTCATCAACTTTGATTGAATTGTCGTAAAATATAGTACGAAATATTGCGATATTTATCTCTAAGTGATGTATAAGGAACTAACGAATTGAGATTATTATCTTCGTTCATCGAGTAACGTAATAATGTCAATTAGTTCATATTAGAATAAATTATATTTTGTATCATTTAGTGCAATAAGTGACGGGAGATTTTTCTCAGAATATGAATCTCTAACTCAAGATTTGAAATGATAAATTCTGCCCAGAGATACTGGAAAGAAAATTGACAACTGGAAGAACAAGTTCAATAAATTAGAATAAAAATTTCATTATATGAAAGATATTTGATTTTCTTGCATATATGTACGTTATATGCATTTTATATTTTAATTTGCCCTTATCGGGACAAATGCGAGGCTAAAAAGACGTCTTGGCACCGTTAAATAATTCTTCGCGTGTTAAAAAAATGACAGTTTCTTGGGTTACCTTGACGTTACGTGTCGTGATTTACGATGAAAAATCGGAAAACGTTGGTGAGTCGCTGTAGACGTGGAAAGTTTGATCTTCGCTGGGAAAAACGTTAGCTTCCGATTTATAAGACGCCACTTTGTCGGAGATGCAACTGATTGTTCCCGTGCGATTTTTACGTACTGGATCGCCCGACTCAAAAAAACAATTATAAAAATATAAATTAGAAAAGTTGGTAAAATCCAATTTTTCCAATACTAAATGATAAATTTGTCACATTGTATAAATTTTCATTGAACAAAGTCAGTTTTATTTTTCTCTGTTTCTCATGCATATATGGTACATCACTTTGAGGGTGCATGGTATGTGATGCAGGTATTAGCTTTCGAGTTAGTTAGCACGATTGAGGGATGTTCCCATTATCAAATGTATTGTAGCGGAGCCTAAAGAAATGAAGCATAAATAATAAAATTCTGATTTCCATTACATAAAAGCAGACTTAATCAATTTGACCCCTGAAAGATCTACGTGCTACACACCTTCAAAGTTTGTAAGCTGTTCTCTTAATCATACTAATCGAGTAAAGTTTTAGATAATTGTTGCTTACTATTATCAAGTAATATATCAGACACGTACATTTTTAATGCACGAAATTAACTCTCGTCTGATCGATTATTCGACTGAGATTTCTAGGATTTAATGAAACATCGATCACCTGGTCAGAATCGCTGGAAATCGACTTCCGACTTCGATTTCGGCAATTATCCGCGAACATCGAAGGACTGGAAATGTCTCTTGATTCTGACACTTCCTGGATAGTCGAGAGCTTACGGTCCTCTTCATCGTCGTCGTATATCTCCACGGCGGTCTCATGAATTCTGGCCTGACACTCTACACAGGGAGGGATGTGTATGAGAGAGACCTAGCTAACCGAGGTCTCCTCGACAGACGGGCTCGCCAGTGCTTGTGTCTCACCGTTGGCATGTTTCACCTCGTCCTGACTTGGACGTGGTGCCGGTGGACTGCTCCGAGAACAGGAGGTCATGCTCTGCATTGTTTGACTACGACCGCCAGAAAATCGCATGCTGTACGCTGCACGGTTACCACTTTGAAGTACACCCGTCTGCAATAGTTGAAAGATAGAATAGATGGAATTACTCTCATCAACCTAGGAGAATTATTTTCAATTTTTCTAATCGAATTATCAGAAACTGCATGTACTTGTATCGTAACATATTAGTGATTTACAGTGACAACAAGATACTTCTAAAACTTTCGATTTTTGTAAAAAATTCATCAAAGTAATTATGATTTTTAGAAGAGACAGTAATTTTAAATAATAATGTCGGAAAAAATATTTCATAAGAGTGGAGTGCAATGAACTAGTTTCCAAAATAAATTTGTTTCCATTAGATTGTATCTAATATTACCCGTCAGTGCGAAGAATTAGTTACAACTAGAATCGTTTTGTGGCGATATTGTTTTTTTTTTTTTTTTTTTTTTTGCTGAATTTTGTGCTACTTACATTAGTATGTCCAGGCCGAACATTTTTATACGGCTGAAAAAGTACCAAATATACTTTCGGCGTGAAGAGACAACCGAGAGCTACTGACGCAGAGATGTTGATGCACATGCACATGCTTGCTATTTGTACCTGTAAATTTATATTGACAAGGATTATTTACAATGAACATTTGCTAATTAAACTAATGGCCGAATTATACAAATGAACAACATGAATAAATATTAATATATTGTACATTAAATGCAATCCATTTTTGTATTCTCTTGCTGCATGCCTATAAAAGATTTTTTAAATTTATCTTACGTTTTTGAATATATATATTACGTGTTGCATATTAGATTATCTTGAAACAACGGATCAAATTTGAGAATCGTGTCGAATTAATTAGTTTGATACGCATAATCGCAAGATAATACGTGTCTTTTGTAATTATAGATACCGACCTTATAGTCATTGTTTGAGCCAAAGTAGATGGGTACGAAAGCTAACCATACAATGCACGTTGAATACATTGTAAAACCGATGTATTTTGCTTCGTTGAAATTCTCCGGTATCTTACGTGTTTTGAACGCGTACAGTGTGCACATGAGTATTAGGAACATGTTGTAGACGAGAGACATCATTAAGGAGAACGTGGAGACGCGGCATGTGAGTACTGCTGACAATGGATATGGATGGATTTCCGTGGTATCCGGTGGTTCAATGATTAGCCAGACGATAACACCAACTAATTGCACTGCAGTGATCCCTATAAAAACGGGAATTACATAATACGATATCAAGCTCGGCAGTTTATCGTGCAGACTATAGTAAAAAGATTGTGTACGATGACTGAATCGTACATAGACGTCATAGAAAGTATATAATTTCAATTACAGATATAACCAATAATTCGTAACAAAATTAGAAGTAGAATTAAAACAACACTTTGACATGATGTCTTACTAGTTATTATATTGCTATATTTTTCACTTGATTGATACGAACAAGACTTCAAAATCGTAGCTGTTACAATTGGAAATTTAACGCGAAATCACCGCACGAGTGATCGACATTTTAGTAGGAAGGTAAAAGCTTTGAAACCATTAACGCGTAGGGCATGCCTTTGAAAATTGTAAACTCACCGATAGCGATTACAACTTGACTCTTCGGAGACGTGTAGGAAGGTCTCTTTATACTTTTTGTTCCTTGATTGAAGATGCGCGATATCCGATTTGTCTTAGTTAGTATCGCGCTGTAACAAATGCTCAAGCACAAGCCGAGGCCGATTCTCAAATACGTGCAGTTCCACGTAGTTGGCTTGCTTAATATCACGAAACTCATACCATAACACGATAGAATCCCTACTAACAATACGTAACACAATTCGCGTCCAGATGCCATAATTACTGGAGTACGGTTGAAGCTGAAATACGATTAGCCAATTAATATTTATAAAATGGATAGAGAATCAAAATTCACACATGTGCGTGTAAACGTACCGAATGAAGACAACAGTTGTAAATAGAGTGCTGAGTATGCCAATGGATGCAAATATTAATGGTACCAATGCCCATGGACTGGTCCATGGAATAACTTCCGCTGTTAGTTTGATGCAACTTGTCATTGTCTCATCCGGTGCATATCCTGGACCACAGCTGCGACAAGTGTCGTTAAAAACGTACGCGTCTTCGCGACATGCCACACAGCTCCAACAACATGCTTCCTGAAAGTATTATTGTTACATTAAAGAATATTGAAAGATAGGAAACTTCTTGGAACATCTATTACTAGAATTTGCGGATTTTTATGAATCAGAGAAATAGAAATTTCATTTCATTCATTAAAAATTATATATAAGTAGGTATTTTATTTTAGATACTTTATACATTTATCCATCTTTAAGTTTTCTACAAAAATATATAAAAATCAGATTACTTAATATCTTTATTTTAATACAGTGAAACTTCGTTTATTTTGAATTTATCGAGAGACAAGAAGTTTACATAATAAAGAGTTCACCAATTTTCGCCACCATCTGTTATTTTTTATTCGTAAGTTATCGTAAGTGGACTCAATTAATCAAAGTTCAGTTAATAAAAATTTCGTTCCAATAAATGGAGTTTTACGGTAATTAAAATATCTGCATTTTCCACGTACATAACGTTCAAATTCAAACAAAAATATTTTATTCCAGATTTTTTCAGCTTATTTTTGTATGCCAATAATTTTCTGTTCGTCTGTACCACGCCCTGTTTTATTACGCTCAAACGAAGAGTTTAATAGTTGATAAACGGCAATGGTAATAACTAGTGCGAATAAAAACTTAAGAAATAAAAGATTTAAAATACGAAGAACTGTTCTAGGAAAAGAGGAGAAATAGGAACATGCAATTATGTGAGAGGATAAAATTAGGACATGTAATTAAATTCTTGTACAACTTGAAGTAGGAAATTACGAAAAATTCAGTACGTATAAAACAAATTATATTTAAAGTAATAGCATGTTTTTAGCTTATACTTATGTTATTTAAAAGTAATAAAATGTTGCAACAGTTTACACGTAATATTTTATTAAGTATAATTTAACTATAACTAATAACTAGAGTGTAATTATATTGTATAATAGAAATATAAAAATATAAAGTTAAATACTCTTTATACATGTAAGATAATCTTTAGTGATGTTTAAAAACAGATGAAAAAATATTGAATTGAATATATTTACCTGAAAATTGCGTACATGACCTAGGGGACAATTGTCGCTGCACAAACTTCGAGGGATATGCATTTCTCCAGGTCCTGTTGTCCATCTCGTCATGTTAATATCAAGATCCAACCTATGAATAAAAGTTGTGAAATAGACATGTAACTAATAAAAAATAAATAATATTTATCTTCATATATACATATTTATTACCGAATGAAATTCTATCTGATAATTTATCATGATCGTGAAAGACTTTTCAAAATTTCGTGAAGATGTTGACTCTTTAAAAATGTTAAAAACAATTTTTTTTTCATCATAAAAATTTCTACATTTCTGTTATCCAATGTGTACTTTCAATTTCTTATAAGAAATAAATATCAATAATTGCATTACTTGTTACAAAATTTATAGTATTATATTTGATGACGTGTTCGGATTACAATGTGAGAAAAATTTTTGTAATCATAATGTTTCACTTACTCTTCTTTCCATGAGCCGATAAGCACATAATCAAAACGGCCATCTTCTTTCTTTTGATACTGATAGATATTGTAAAATCCATACGCATCGCCATCAGATTTAAATTTAATTTCAGTACCCTGACGACCTAAATGTTATTTGAACAAAGTACGAATTAATTGTTTTAATTAAACTTTAAAATTAAAATCGACGTAATGTCCTTTTCTATTCATTGTTGAATTAAGAAATAATTAAATTCTAATCAATAATTTTCATTGTCTCGGATTTTTATATATTCTTTTATGAAAAATAAAAATTGTGAAGAAGCTTTAATATTTCTCTTTATTTTTTTTCTGAAATAATGATTCATCCGATTCGAACGTTGCTCATTTTCATTTAATCACTCTGGCCATTTTATCGGCCTGATAATTAGGAGAAACGATATAATCGGTATCACAAAGTCTTTTTCAATCGATTTAACAGAACGTTTCATTTTATATGTTCTAAGAAGAATGAAGATAAAAGAACAGTAAATAAATTGATCTATAAAATATTTTCAAGTGTAAATTGAGTAATCAATAATTCTACAATCTTGGTCAATTTTAAATTGATTTTAAATTGAGACTATACCACAGTTGTAATTAATTGTAAAAATGCTGTAATTAAAGATTTTACAGAAGACTATAAAGTCAATGGATACTTACCGATGAAACTAACATTTCGAATGTGCTGAAGAAGTTGCTGACCGTCTGGTGCTGGACGAAGGTCTTCGCACAAATGATGACTAGTATTGGCAATATTCATGCATTCTTCGTTTATCAAATTATGAACACCGTATGCCATCGCATAAACTGCATCAACTAAAACCAAGTGTACGTAATATAATATTTTACTAATTTTGAATTTTTTACAGGAAGTATGTAGATTTTACAAGTGTAAGCTACAGTTCATTCTAAGAGATAAGATAATAGCAACAATTAGGAGATTAAAAAGGAAATCGTCTTTTTTTTAAAAAGAATCTTTTAAAATCTCTTATATACATAGAACAAAATTCTAAATTTCTCGAACTTGCAAAAGATTTTAAGTTAAAATTTTATTAATTTAATTTTTATTACCGACAAATGGCACCAATCCTTCTTGCTCGTAATCAATCAACTCCTCCTCGCCGGTACAGGCTGCCGTGGCAACTGATAAATTTGCACCGAAATTGCATTTATGATGCTGGGACCAAAATTCTTGGAACCAAACATTTCGACAATTCACTATTTTTCCGGGTAAGTTTTTATGCGGCACATTATCCTCAGTCTGGCCGTCGCATTCGTTGTCCATTCTTGGTCGAAGACTTAAATAATACTCGTCAAAACCTAAAACCAATACTTGTTTTAAAACGCTATATGCAATACACACACACACACACACACACACATATTTTTTTTTTATTCAGAATTCTCGATTTCTTCTAGAAAACGAGTGTATTATTAATTTTCTGAAAATTCTCACTGTATTTAAAGAGTAAACTTGATATATTACGCAGCTAATTGAAACCCAGTTCTACGTCGTATGGGCCACGATGGTGTAACATACGTCTACTGTTAGGTCTAATATTGAAGTTCATCGAGGATAAGTGAAGCTTTCAGTGCGCATGTCTAACAAAGCAAATAGGAGAAAAGAAAGAAAGCGGATGCACCAACCTTCCATGCTACGAACTCACAAGTAATTAATATCTTTGGTTAGGATACTTTTCTTTGATTCTGCTCGTTAACCTAATTCGTTACTATCGCGCAAGTTTCGCTTGACAATTGCATAATTGAAGGTACACATCTTGTCTTGCGGATCCGTTCGCAATCCGTTTGTTTCAATTTTATATTTTTCTCCTATCCTTCTATTCGTTTCTGCTTAGAGTATGAAGGGTTTGACACAAATTGAAGCTTCTCGTAATTACATGATCATAATTTTTGTGCTCCATTTACCTCTATCTCCTCAAAGTACGTGAACATAGTACTTTCTCAATGTAGTTCTTGTATAAAATTCGTAAAAGCTTTGAAAACACGCGTTGAAAGGGCGAATGAAATCGAAACGACGAGTAGTATTTTTGGCGAAGGGATTAATAATCAGCTTACCCTCGAGGGATGTTCTATAAGGCAAGATCGTGATTGCACTTTCCGCCGCGAATTCTTGATCTCTCACTGGATATACTTTAGCACCCCATGAATCACTGCCTATCCACATGAAATGGCCTGTACGATTGGCTCTAACAGTTGCCTGCAGAAGTTTCCTGCGAATAATCAATTGATTTCCTTTCGAATGAGAAACGAGAGGGAATTGTTATTCAACGAGAGAGAATTGCGATGAGTATCACATATTTCAATGTGTAATTTCATTCATTTTATTCGAATTGATATTTCACTTTTCCCTCATTTCTAATTACTACATCGAGTCTCGAGCATTAAATTCGTATATTCATTACAATAATACGAATTGCCATCAAGAATGCCATATTTTATTCTAGATAAATGATGCAATTTACAAACTTCAGCGCATTGTCAAACAATGTTAAAAGTTTGGAATAATATAAACGAGGGAAGCAACGCGAACTGTGAGAAATAGTTGAAACGTTGGTAGACGACACACTCTGTAAATTGTTGTATACATATGTTGCTCTAACAGCATTGAGTGAACTCTCGACACATTTAATAAAAGACACGGTTGACGTTAGACCGGCTAATAGAAGCGAAAAGAAGTGATTAATGACCTGCTTGGCAAAAACGTGCAAAAACAGTCGAGTTGGGTAAGGAGAGTAAAAAGCTGCTAGATTTTTACCTTATGTTATCTTCATCGACGAATAATACCACACCTCTGGCATTGTGTTTCGAGTTGAGTCGTTCGACAATTTTATCGAAATCTTCGGTTTTCGCGTTCCTCAGGATCTTCTCGCTCACTGCTACGCAGACACCGTATTCCGTCGACAGTGAGATGAAACTAGCAATGCCCTGTTAAAACAAACAACAGATAATTGAGCAACAGACAAATCGAATCGCAAGATTAGATCTTCATTCAGCTGTCGGTGCCACTGCGTTTAAAGATATTTTTTACAAAGGGATCTTTTCATTGTTAGCCGCAAGTGCTGTTAAAGCAGTTAGATTTATGATGAGAACTTTCGACAAGTCCATTGTTGAGAATGCATTAATTAAAACTTTTATAATCGACCATAAAAGCCGGACATTAGATTATGAAGGTAGCTCGTAGCTCAAGGAAACGTATTAAAGATAACAGGGTAAGCAATAAAAAAAAATTTACACTCGCGGACAGTAAAATTCTTCATAATTTAGAGGTGTTAGGTTGCCACATTGTATATATACAATGGATGACACCAAGGGAAATTTAACGTACAGTTTGTAGAATATATTAAGTTAGCTCAACGTACGAATGTTATGTTGATTAATAGACTGGGGATTTTTATTAAAATACAGTGATATGAAGAAGATGTATGCACATATCTCAAGTATAATATTTAAACGGTCAAACAAATTTCTTTTAAGCTCAACTCGTACAAGTATGTTCACAACCTACTGATTCTCGTAGGAGAATTTACAGAAATTAAATGTATCTAAGAATGAAATGCATAAAATGTAAGTAGTTTTAACCTGATGAGAGCTATAAGTGTTTATAAATGTACGGTACATAAAGTAGACTATTCCAAGCCATTATCCTGGAGGAAATGCAAGTGAGGATGAGAATAATCAGAGAGAGAGAGAGAGAGAGAGAGAGAGAGAGAGAGAAATGGAATTGTTGATACGCATGAAGAATGACAGATATAATTACCTTCTCTCCGTAATCACCTTCAACTGCAACCGTAGACACGTATTTCCAACCGAGTTGGTGAATGATTTCCACCATGGCCTGAGCTTGAAAATTATCTGGCGGCACTACTCTGCTAAAATATTCGAAGCGACTTTTATCCGATAGTTCTGTGCTCGTCGATGCGTAGCTTATTTGCGGTATCTGCAATCGATGTAATAATCTCTCTTTACATATCCCCTTGAAGTTTTTCTGTTTAACTCTCAGGAAGGAACAGAGATATTTGAAATAGTAATGAAATTCGTTTCTTTCCACACGGAAGACGTAGCAAGTACTCCGATAGTGAGTTTGAAAGAGTGAATTTCCTACGTCAATTACAAAATGGAATTTTATAAGAATTGTCATAAATTTTTGGCATAAGAGTATAAAAATTTTTAGCATTTTAGTATAAAAGAAGAAAACTGTTTGAAACAAGCTCCAATATATTTTACGTTTTGCATACACGTTTTGATCGGGTTATAATGATAAAGAATGATGGGAAGAATTGAAACGAATAGTTTCTAACTTCTTCCGTATAATTGCTTCGAAAGCGATTAATTAACTTAGTTCGCGTCAGCACCGGAAACGGAAGGACAAGAAACAAAGCCGCAAATGACGCGCTGAATTTAAACGATCCAGCCCGACAAACAACACTTAATTAAATTAACACTTGGCAAATTGCGATACAAAAGTTAACGTGCGTTTAATAGTTTCCCAATAGTTTTATATTGCAGCTACTTCGACAACAACTTCAATATCACGCCTCAAGATACGCTTGCAATTAGAAAACAAATTTCGCCGAGAAACGATTTCAACAGCCTGCACGAACTGTCGATCCATTTTTGAGGAATCTGCATTGGAAAAATTTTCTCACGCAGCTTTGAAGCTCGAAATCTTTTGACATGTATGACTTTATGTAATGTAAATGCGTTCGAAGCCACACAGTGAAAGATATGCGATGCATATAGATGGGCGGATGGGTTGAATAGTATTAAAATGTACGGAGAAATGCAAAACAGGCCTCACTGATTTGTAACATCTCTTTCCTCTGTAAGTCCAAATACGTGCTTGAATATCCGAGTGTACTTTTACATGTAATCGTATAACTCCGATCAATTGAAGTCTCGTGTATCGAATACTTTTCATGTTTCAAGACAAAAGATCAAAGTGCCAAGCGATGACAGAAAATCTGCGTACTATTTTAATGAACAGTGGCAACAAAAGTATTCCTTTCTTTAGATTAGATTTGCATATTATTTTCATAGTATCAAGTTTTTGTTAACAGCATATGGAACACTTGGACGGCACTAGTAAAAATATAATAAAAATATCTGTAACTATATATTTCCTGTCATTATCAGAGTAATTTGAAAACCTAAAAAATTCAATAAAAGGAAAGTCTGATACAAAAATTTGCTGATTATTGCCTGCAACACGCACTGGCGTATTTATTTTTAATTATATTTATATTAACTGTATTTGCTACATTTGCTTATTTGTCTCAATATTTGTAATTTTTAATATTAATTATTGTTTAACATTAAATTTTTAATATTAATTATTGTATATTAGAATAATTCGACAAGTTAAAACATTTAACAGTCTAATAAATCTAACAAAATAATTTGTTACCAAGTAGGTAGAAAAAAAAGCATGCTACAAGTGATACGAAATCTAATTTTAATTAATTAATTAACATGTAAATGTTACAATAAATACATATAGTGACATATAAATGTCTTTTCAGTTTCAGTGAATTTTTTATTTCAGTGAAAATGCTTTTCAAATACAATACCTTGAACAATCGGAGAATATTGGCTACCATAATGGAGACTACGCTGAAGGAAGCTCCTATAACGCCGGTGACAGGTTTATGGGGCACGTATATCGGTGGTTTGTCATTTTCGCATTTGTATTCTGATATATCCTGCAAATATGAATAAAAGAAAAATCACGTCGCGTTTGTATCGTATCTATTCTACTTGTCAGATTTGCTTTATACAGCGTATCTTTAGTGGAAACCATTCAACGAACAACTCGCTCTGAGATAGTTTATTGTATCCAGTATGGTATAATAGAATTAGTACAATTTCGTATTGTAAAATCTTGCTTAGTTCGAATGAGAATTTTTAAATCTAATGCCGTTTGTTTGTTAACTGTTAACTTTTATTTTTCAGTATTCTGTTTCATTTAAAAAAATTCGATAAAACATACTTCATTTAAACTGAAAATTTAATGAAACCCTAATTTTCATAATGTTTTAATACTTAAGCACTAATTATTAACCATCGTTGCAAGTGGGGCAGAAAATATGACGCCCAAGTAATAATTTCGAAGGCAGAGGTATTGAACGATACAATATTCAGTTGAACGATTCTGTTTATTGGTTTGTTTATCAACGATTTCCATTCAACGTGAAATTACTATCCTGCATTCGGAATAGCGATTGATCACCTTTATTGGTCACTATCAATTTACGGATGAAGTTTATTTAATCCGAAAGATATTTATTCATCTGACAATACTACTTATATTATAGAGAGTAAATCATTATTAAAGTAATTAACTGAAAGCACATTATAAATTCGGCAAATAGCAATGACTTGTTCTATAAAAATTCTGCCAATATTAAAATCCAAGTGATTTATTATAGTTAACGATTCGACGATAAATCAGCTCGAATTAACAGCAAATGTTAAATTAATATATCCACTGAACAAACGGAATTATTATTTTCTTATTTTTGTCATTTGAAATCATTATCATTGTGATTGATATTTTGAAATAAAAATGTAGCAGATGACAAAAATTATTTAAAGTCGTAATTATTTCGTCATTAATATTTCTCGTTAGTTACTAGTCTGATCGATATTAGACCTGTACCACTTGCAGCGTATAACACTATTACATGTAATATGCAACACCATGATTATAATTTCCAAATACAGCATCGCAATAGAATCACAGTTTTTAATATAAAGATAATATGGATAATACAGATAAGTGGATTCGAGTCGGGTCGTTGAAAGGTTGTTGGTCACGAGTCTGGCAAATGCTAGACCTATACTACTTATACGTAGTACTGGCGTCCGTCATGCTTGAAACGGACGGGAGATGACAGAGTATCGATTCTAAATTTTCTACTTCACGTCAGATACCAAAGAAATAGTGGTCTCTCCAAAGGTTATATCTGCATCGGATATAACTTTTATATTATCTGTCTGCATCTACGTGACTGTAACAAATCTTCTAAATCATTTTCGCTTGGCTAGAGAGTACTAAATAACATCGCGTACGATGTTTCTTCTGTGTGCTCTCTTAGAAAGTAAATTAAAGGCGTGATCTTTCTAAAGTTTCGTTCTAAAGTTTCGTCGTCAAGTTATAATAGTTTGTAAATTACTCGCGTTGTAAGTACACTGCGTCGTTCACAGGTCTTGGAACAGCTGTTGTATTTCCTTATATTAAAATGAAAAATAATTGGCATACGATGAGACGCTGTTGAATTTGGTGCCGAACGATATTTATCTAAAGTTTATAATCACTAAAAGGAGAAGAGAGTTCAATTTAAAGTTTATAATCTATATATCACACGTTCATAATCGACATTAATAATCGCTTAGGCAATGTTGATTCTTCAGAGCAGACATTCAGTCATCTTGATCGGTAATTAGAGGGATAAATTAATAGCCGACAATTTGTTTCCTTCGTTCCCTGTTGTCATTACCCGATATCTTATTAAAGTCCATTAGATTGCAAGAAGCAATTTGTCACAGTAATTTTCAATGATGTCTATTGGTTAATTGATATCGTTTTCAAACGCGATGCATCACGTGGAATTTATTACAGAGAAGATTTCAAAAGTTGAGCGGAGTGAAATTGATAAATCTGCTCTATTAATTCTTGGTGTTAGAGATGGGCAAAGATTAATCTACTGCCTTGAAGGCATATTCAAGCTTGATAAGATAGTCTCGGAAAATACGTGATTTTGCATAATTTTGAACGTGCAATTTACATAGATTTACATTATTTTAAATATTTCTTCCAACAACTCTAATTTTGTCCTTTTTTCCCTTCTTCTTTTTTCGTCTTTCAGTTTACGAAGAAATTACTCGCAATCACTTCGAGTTTAATTCGAGGAACGCTGTAACACGAATTACCGTGAATATTAAAAATGTTCACGTTCTTTTGAAACGATTTTTTCAGAATTGGAAACGGTCTCCTATGGCAAATTCCACAAAGGGATGTTCAACGTTCTCCATCGAAGAAGAATTTCACTTATATGACTACGGCTTCGACGAGTAGTACGAAAAATTCCGAAGACAAATCTAGCGATAAAGCTGTGCGTAAAATGATTTCTCAGAGGCAGTTGAAAGCGCACGCAATCGCGCACGAACGAGATTTATAAGGAAGAAATACTTTAACGAAGAAATACTTCAATGAAACTAGTAAAGATAAGTAAAAAATACAATCTAGATATTATCTGGAAAATCTATTTTTTTTTTTTTAGACATTTCACACACAAAATGAAAAGCTCAAGAGTGCCAGGACACTTTTCATTTTTATTGTTCAGTATTTGTCATAGAATAACAGAATTGCAAAATTGCGTTTATATATTTTACAATGGAATTGTTAATGTAACAACAGTTTGGAAGGATGAAACAATGTTTTCACGAAGAGTTCGTAAAGTTTTCGAAAATCAAATATAGTATTCGTCGTGTATATAACTTTTGGATTATCTTCGCGTACACGTTTTATCGATTGTTCTAGAAATAGTTTCACAAATGCCCAAATAAAAAAATCTCCCCGATGTGCCTGTGCCTGATATTGAAATATGAAAATATGTAATACTATGTATCGACTTACTTGATTCATGTAAGATCTAACGAATTCCATACTTTGGTCAAGCGCGTACGTGTCGCTGCTACAGGAGTCGAGGATAAGCGCGCCTAACGTTGTGTTTGGCAGTAACTTTTTATCCGAGTTTATTTCGTCGAGGGCGTACAACATAGCCTCCAAACGTTGCATTCCCTTTTCTTCTTTCACTGCGCCGCATGGCGATTGACCGATGGAACTTGACACCTATGAATAAAAATGTGACTATGAATAAAATCCATGCGCAATGTGACAGACTCCTATAACGCTCCTCTAGCGAGAAATCTGACAAAAGTTCGCTCAATTGTACTACTTGTATATGTAGAGGTCATTTACAAGTAACACGCTTACAACTGTACTACGTCGCGCATGGACACTTGTGAAAAAAGGATTCCGAGAATATTCGAGAATATTCTATCACGCGATTGTAAATAATTCTGTTTCTACTTTGGAATTTTCGTGAATCGCTGACAGGCTGCATTTTTCACGCGATGTTGGAAAATTCTCTTTCGAAAGTTTCGGACATTTGAATATTCTCTGCTAGTGCTTCCCGTGGAAAATATTTCGATTTTAATTCGAGAGATACTCATCGCGCAGCTGTGTATACTCGCTGTTTGATTGCGAATCACACGTGATCGTTAAATCACAGGTAGTAACGTAATTTTTCTAATTGTTCAGCGAAAAAATCGTGTATTTCTCTCCTTTCAGTTTATGAGTGATAATTAAAAAAATAAAAAAAACTTCGATATCTCCAGTTTTTATGTTTCATAATTTATCAATTACACGTTCATTTCTCACGAGTTACGCCACGAGTTTGATAATACTCTTTCAAATAGCAGGGTTTATTGATTCTACACCGTATACGGCTATATTTTAATTCAAGTCCTATAAAATCGCGACTATAATTCTTTCCATTGAAAAGTTTCTTTGTAATTCTATATTTTATGCGTAGGATAATTGCTCTGTTGCGAAACAAATGGATCCCAGAGGCTCGTTCTTTCTTTTTTTCTTTTTTTCCCTGTGTTTGTGTTAACGTGGCTTCTGTAAGTTGCACATTGCTTCTATAAATTGCATTCCACAAATCCACTTCGATATCCAAAACGGTTGCAGTAATTGACGATGAATTTAAGCTCTCTCGGCCACGTTTACGTTTGCTCTTCTTGCTCGAATGAAATTGAAATTTTCCCGGCTTGATATTTGAAACGGGAAATCTCCTATTGTTTTTATTTACGAGCTGCACAGCGGGAAGGGAGGAGAGAGTGATAAGTAAGGTGATATTTTCAAAACCAAAGCTGCGCTTTTTCACGAAAAATATTTCTGAAAAAAGATTCAAAGGTGCGGAAATTTACAGAATGCGCCCGCCACGAGGAAATATGTAGAATATACGGGCTAGCCGAAGTGAAATATTCGTTGTAATATTCAGCAAAAGTATTTGTTGAGAAATATTTAGGCGAAGCAAATTTCTATTTAAATTCTGTTTCTTCGGCTACTGTGAAATTTCTACGATACTTTTGGCTTTTCTCGATTTTTATCCTTTCGTTGAACTACGGAGGTTAATTAACAGGCTGTTCGAAATTCTCGAGATTCTTTATTCCGACACTCACAGTCTTCCGTGTCTCTTTGTTATTTATTTCTAAAACCATTCAACTCGCCGCATTGCTGTAAATAAATTTGTACAAAGTGGTGCGGCTCGTGTAAAAAAATAAATTTAGATCTTGTCAATGAAATAACGCTTTCACGAGGAGAGGATTATTTTCCATGAAATTTTTCTCCTCTTTCCGCATTTCCGCTCTTTGGAATCGTTTTTAGAACCGCTTCCTCTTGCTTCTTGCAAATCACCGTGTTTTCTTAGTAATCATTGCCAGCCCGATACCTTCGCGAACAAATTTTGCGTCCCACGGAGTAAAAATACAGGATTCAAGTTTCAATTATGCACGAGAGATTAAACAATTTTTTGCCACTTCTTTGCACTCGTATCAGTGGGATCCTGTCTCGCCGTAATTCTTCGTGGGCGTGATCTTAGACGGTCTTCTGTAGTTTCATTTCTTTTCGGATGATTTACCACCTTCGGGGAGATATTAAAATCTGACGCGATTCTCTCACCAGCGTGTCTTTTTCTCATTCGTCTATTAAATATGCACAAGTAATTCTTTTCGTATAAATCGCGTGTGATTTACCGATTTTTATCGACGAGTTTTCTCTCCCTCTCTCTCCCTGTTTTTTCTTTTCTTCTTAAACACGAATATACAGATTTGGAAATAAAGCAAATATTCGTGGAATTTTTATTGCACGATATCCGGCAAGGTGGATGAATGACAGAAATAAAACAAAGTAAAAATTACTCGACAGAGAACTCTCGTTCAACAATCAGTGTTCATCGACTGTGACTATTGAATTAACTCGGCCGTGTATCTATGTTGCATGGAATGTTCCAAATTTTGGAAATTGTTCTATATATGTTGTATAAACGCAGATCGTTCACAGCTCGTAACAATTAAGCAGTCGTAGCAAAAATATCAATCGCAGTAAAATATAAATCGAACGGAATGAATGAAAAATAAATTTTCTAACGAAATTCTGGGACCGTAAAAACTCTCGATGCGAGCCGACATTTTTCCAAAAAAATGATGAAGTTCGTTCTGCGATTTCAAACGAATTGTCAACAACTTTGTCGTAGTGTTCGATGCATCTGCAAACGATTAATTAAGGAAAATATACGCATCTCTTTCAATTTTACACGATTAATCCTTCCACACGTGGAAAATGAAAAAAACTGAAAAAAGAAGTTCACATATGTGAAACAAATATTAATACGCGTGGATTGATCGAAGTTAAAATGAACTTTATAGTAAAATCAATTCAATATTTTGTCACTCTTCGAAATGAAGTATTCCGGAGTAAAATATTGACAGGCAGCATAACGACCGCAGCACTGTATGTATCGTATCTTTATCATAACTTTTGCAACGAGGTATTTATATAATGTTCTCCTGCTATTTGGAACAGCCAGAAAAAAAAGTTTGTTTTTCGGAGAAACTTGGAACGCCGTTGGAATATTCTTCCCCCTTTTATTTCCTTTTTGATTCTGTATGAGAACATCTTCAAGACACATTGGACCACGTTGCCACTGTTACAACGAGAATCTAAATTAGCATTACTTCGAGACACACGGCGTGGCTTAATTCCAATTCGTTAACGTGTATGTACATCGTAAACAATTAGACACAGCGTCCAAATGAGAATGTGCTTGACAAGTACTGCGAACTGGGAAAGTTTCGTTAAACAGTGTGGCAGCTTTCCTTCGTTAGCTTAGATAATACAGATTTCATTATTAGAGCTCATTTATGCTTGCAAAGCGGCGAAATTGCCGTCACGTATTTTCTTCTTTTATTATGTCGTTAGACATAACTTCGCAGAAGCGTTAAATCTTGTCAAGCGAAAGTAAAACGAAGCGGCAATAAAACGTGGAGAACAAAACGGAGAATGATCGTTCACTTAATTGCTACGTCTCGGTCTCGGTTTATATTTAATTGATCTACATCGAGTTCAAGTTATAATAAGATAATTCGATTGAAATAAATATCTATCCTCACGAAATTGACATTGTACTTTGCTTATTATTAATCGCTTAATTACTTTGATCTCTCACTACTGAACGAAATAATTTTTGCGAAATTTCTTGGTGTACAGATATTCGAAAGAGATGCGAAAATTTTTATTATACGTATATTTGTGGGATATTGAAGAGGATATAAAATTTTTATTACACGCGAGCAACACGTTACTTCACTCTTCTAAGTGAATTCAATAAATACGCTTTAATAATAACAAACGGCTTGAAAATTGGATTGAATTCAAGCAGAACTGTTAGAGGATCTTTAATATTTGTTACAGACAAAAGAGATGCGTAAAGTGACGGTAAATATTTTAATAACAGTTTGAGAACGAGCATATAACGTTACGGATATCCTCTTTACTGTCCGATGTTTGTTATCTCGAGATAAATTCCACTTTCTTGCACAAATGGATTCGTCCGTCAAAGAAAAAGCCAACTTTGGAAAATCCAATCCGTCTATCTGACCTATTTTTAGCAAGCGAAGAAAACTTAAATGCACGCGGTGGTCGTGATTTATGTAAGTACGTACACGTTTCTTTCTCTTTATATTGGGTCAGTTGGTGCGCAGTTTCTATACATTTGTGAAAAACACGTGATCCGTGGAAATCATGTTGCCTAGACGGAGTTGAAGAGCTGTCATTAAGATGACAAGGACTATACACGGCTACATGCGTTGAAGATCGAGGCAAAGCTTAATTTCGTATTTTTCGTTCTCCTGTCGCGTACAGCGACAATTATATTAAATTTGTGGATTAACTAGATCGAACAGGAAACACGAAAATAGGAGGAACAATGATTGTTTAATTATTAATATTTTTAAGAATGTAGTTTACTTTGGATTTAATTATGTGTTATTTCAATTGAATTAAAATTACGTATCATTTGAAAGAAAATCTCGATTTCGCGATTGATCAATTTGACAAAGAATTTATCAGAATCTGCGAGCCTGAATATTTTTTTTTCGTGAGAAACTACGTGTACGTTAAAACATAAAAATGCTACGAAAGTATCGAAAAGATAAAAGATACACGTGCAGTCTGTAACATTTACTTGCTTATTGAATAAAGAGCCTAAGTTACTAATGCCACGGTGATATCGTATTAACGTCAAACGGAAATCGTATAAAATGGAACAACCGATACCACTTCGTGACTCGGTACATTCGCATAAATATTAAGTTAGGGAAGAAAAATGTATTTTACGTTCAACTCCCTCTGGAGCTTCTGCGAAACATGCCAGCTCTATCGATACGTTAGGGATGAAAGAAAAAAAAAAATAAAAAATAAAAGGAACAAAGTCCAATATTTCCGGTTACATAAAAGAACCACGGTGAATAAAACGTTCTGATCGATCAGTATTATATTTCCAGTAGAACATCATCTCGTCTCATTAATTCATACTTGTTTCTCAAGTGCAGACTAACTTTTGCTTCAGTATGTGGATGCAAACGTGACTGCTATTAATATTTTAGGACCACAAATATTTAAACTGTTGTAATTGCAATGATAATGTAATAAATTCAGGCTCATTTTACAGCTCGGAGACTTTGTTTTTGAAACACGTCGTTCATTTTATTCTAACATGTTTCTATCGCGTAGTCTAAAAACGTAATCTTGAAATAAAATGAACGGTGTATTTTAACAGAGGCTTCAAGCTTTAAAAACGAGCCCAAGTTCATTATCGTACTTCGATTTTTTTTTACGAGATTGTAACTGTTTCAATATTTAGCGTTCGAATACTAACGGAAGTCGCTTGTTAATTGTAAAACTTCCATCGAGATATTGTCGATTTTTGAATTATTATTCGCAAAGAAAATTACTTAAAGTAGAAATATCTCATTCGTGACGTTCTGTACCTCAGAAACAGTAAAATTTTTCATTCAGTAAGCGAGGTAATACCGTACGATAGAAGAAATTTAAAAAATAAAAGTGTTATTGCAAAAAGTAGGCTTCGATATCTTAACTGACAGTGACTCGAGTGGCGAAGAGGAACTTTTTTTTTTCAATTCTACGACTCTAGAGTCGTTTGATTTCGTAGAATTTCCGAAGAGAAAAGTCGCGGGTCGCTTGTTAGTGTGAAAGCATCTTCGCGGGAAATCAACTTACGAAGGTGAAAGTAGAGGCTTCCTCCTTCGAAACGTATCCAGGCGAATTATTGTGTATGATTCTTCTTCGCCAAGTTGTAACAGTTCGACAACTTCCGCCTCGAATAATCCGTCGAGTGTCACGATTTCAGATAAAATAAATTCAGAGAAACGTTGTCCCACTATTGCTCACTGTATCTCTATTGTTGGTATTGGAAAGTCCAGTTGATTACATCAAATATTTGATATAACAGAAACAGCGAAACGCAGACGAGAAATCTAAATTTATCCGAGGACTATTTTTCCAGGATGTTTTACGAGCCTTCTTTCAAAAAATTCCCCGCCTTTCTCGGAAATAAATTCTCTCGAACAGTTCTTTGTAGAGAACTTTCGAGTACTCGATGCTTCATCGTTGGAAGAGTTTTGTAAAGCATGGAATAAATGATAGTGCGAAGTAGTGAACGGAGCGAATGGTATTAAATATTTCAGATAAATAACGTTCGATGTTCTTTATTTATCTTTCATCGATACACGATTCACAACGTGTTGTCGAAAGAACGAAATCCTTGAAAGAATAACTAATTCTGAATGTTTCTCTTTCCGACCGGGAGCAATATTTATGTGAAAATATTTCGATATTTTATAAAAGGATTTATAACAAATAATTCGCTTCCAATATGGGATAATGTCTGTAATATCCACTGTTATGAAATCAATGTAGCAATTTCTGCGAACTGTGTAATATAATTTTATATTATATTGTGATCTGTAATATAATTTTGGTGAAATAATGAAATTTGTAAACTAAATAATGGAAAAAAATAGTTGTGATGTACAATTTTCTGTCGATGCCGTTAAATATGAGATAATGTACATATATATTAACTATTAAGAAACAAAGCTTATGATTCGTAAAATATTGTGAATAAATGTAATTGAATAAATTGACTGTTTGCAATTCAACAAGCGTTTAAACATTCCACGGGCTGGTTTTCTGATTTGAATAACATTCAGTTCAGACATTTTGCGCTTGAAAGGAGTTAAAAAATTTGTATCGCGAAATACATATTTCGGATCACGTACCGGGGAGAAACGTATTTAAACGACGAAAAACGTTTCGTTCTGGAGTCTAGTTTTATGAAAACATTAATATCTCGGGTGTGTAATAGAATTTTTCCGACTTCCTTTTCAATAACATTGTACAATGTTTTCTTTTCAATGAAACGTTTCAACATTCGTGTTTATATATAATATATATATATATGTCTCTCTCTTGTTTAAAAAAATCCTCGATTTTCCTTCACAGAGATAACACTGACTTCGATATTTAATAACACGGTAATATATATGGAAATACGCGAGAGCTTACATATACATATAAACAAACACGATAAGAAAACCAAATGCATTAGTAAATTTAAGCGTTAATAATATTAATATCATATAAATTGTATGAGTAAATCAAAGTAGAGTTTACTTCGATATTAATTTAAAAAAAATAATAATATAATTCAACATTGTAAATTTAAACAGAAAAGTGTTTCATTTGCTGTCGGAAATTTGCAACATTTTATCACTGTTTATACATTAAATGTGTCAGTCGAAATAATCCAGATTTTACTCGTGAAACGCTTAGTTAAGTTAAGAATTTATTTTTGCAACATTCGAGCTACTGAAAATATCTGAATATTTTTATAAGATGTTGCATCGTATTTACAGATTCAGAACAAAATCTAGAATTTGCAAATATTTTAATTCGTCAGCCTCAAACGAGATACGCAACGTTTTCTCTTTAACTAACATATTAATAAAAAAAATTCAAAACTGATCAGTTACTGAGAAGAAAATAACGAATCTGAAAGAGAAATTTGTTAACACTAGGAACTCACGACACGTGAAATTTTAAAACCAACGACATTTGAAATTCTATTTTATTTTTGAGCTGCACGTTTCAGAAGTGAGACTGTTACGTAATTTCCGAAGTTAGCGAAAGTTGGTTAAGTGGCTTAATTCCTTTCCGTCGAACTTCGTAATGAAATTTCGGTGGCACAATGAAAGCTGCCAGTGCTATAGAATTTTGCTTTCGTACGTCGTCAATGTAAAACGATTCGTTCTACGCACTGGGAACAATAAAAATATATACCTGTTCGTGCATAGGAAAGATCCCGCCAAGAATTACGTCAGCGTTGATACGTATTAACTTGGAGCCATCCTCGTCACGTCCCTTTCGAATATAGCACTCGCTCACGATCATAGAACACGATATCCATGTTAAAATTTTCCCCACGCTCATCTTCATTCAATATCTGAAACGTGAAAATTGAAGAATCATTTACTTCCTGTTTCAACCTGACTAACCTGGGTATAATCAAATTTATCGCACATAAGCACATCCAAATACAAATTTTTCGATCATCACTTTTCTACGTGTGTGAAGGCTTGAGATTTATTTATTTGAGTTTCTTTAACGTTTGTTACTTTACATTGACACGTTAATTTAAATTAGTTTAAATTATTACAATTATTGGGAATAACATGCAAGCAAAAGTATATAAAGTATCCAAGGTAGAGTTTATTGTAGTAAATTGTAGGGACGGCACAAGTTTTTATTCAGTCATCGTCATAAGGATATAAAAATTCGCAAACACTCGCAGTTGAATCATCAGCGTACGTTTAAATAAAATTATCGATTTAAGCTATTTTACGTTACTCGTTTCACAAGGGTTTTAACGTAGTTTTAACATTCTTGTTACGACCTCATACGACGTCTCTAATTATTTTACAATAGTTCTCAAGGGTGTTTTCGAGATCCGATTGAATTTTTTTGCTTCACTATCACCAATCTACTTTATACCAGTTCAGTATGATACACCTCAAGTGTACCTTTACAAGTGTTTTGAATTATACTTGGTCTCGTTATTTTTGTTCTAGATAACGTTCTAGATAATTATGGTGTCCATTTTCTTTTTTAAATATTTTTCTATGGTATGTTTTTTTTTTTATATATCCCTTGAGAGGAAAATTATTTTCAACTATGTTGAACATTCGATGTTCCAGTTATAGAACAAATTTGTATATTTGTTACATCTTGTTTCAGAAGTTGTTGTCAATGTAACGCGTTGTTGTTTACGCTTACGATTTGAAATACATGTGCACTCTCGTTGTGTACCTCGGTTGCCGCTATGATTAATTTCGTTCAAGCCAATTTAAAACGTGTCCCGATTTCATCGCAGTAGAATTTACGACCCCACGAAATTCGAGACAATTGCAATCTACGAAACGCAGTACAGTGTCTTTTGCTTCTTACAATTTTATCTGATTTAGAAATTAAGATACTGCACAAGCGTAAAATAGTTTAGATATACTAGAACCGGCAGTTTGTTTGTTTTTTTTTCGTAGAAAATTTCTGGTGTTTTTTTGGAGATTTAAATTGTTTTATTAGAAATTATTACACGACGCATTTATCACCGTAGTTGTTTATTTAAACGTGACACACTAACATACAAGTATAAAATAGACTAACAGTGAAATCATCAATTCGTAATTTTTTATACAGACAAATGAAATAAAAGTTCATCTCCTCCATTTGTATTATAGACTTTTTTCCTACTCTTTGAAGTTTAGATGCAAATTTGTGTTTTAGTATTTGAGAACTTTAATGTTAATAATTTTCAACATTCAGTGGAATTATGTTTAGTAGCTGTGGTAGCTGTTGTACGTAGTATACATAGTATTAATTTCTTTATTAAATATACACTGAGAATTTTAAGACTCATTTTCTAGACTATAATCTACATTTTCGAATAATGGTATTGTTTCTACGGGCTAAAACTATACGAGGACAAATTAGATCGCAGGTGTTCGTACGGTTACTAGACGTGTTAATTATATCGATCTTCTGGTTTGCTATACTTTGATCGTCACAAGTTTGGAACTCGCACTTGTTTGTTAAAATTATATAGTAATAAGTAGACCGCGGATATGTAAATTTTACGAAGAAGAAGATCGAACCTAAGTAAAAAATTGTCTCGCCTAATGAATATTACAACGAGTCGAATGTTTTACATATTTCTGCATAAATTTGCATAAAAATTTCGTAGCCTGGTAATAAGCGACTTCTAAACTTTGACTTTTGTTACGAAATTAATATCGTTCGTCTCAGTTTTTCTGCAAAACAGCAGGTTCTCGTCGCTCGTATTTCAAATATTCCAATCGAAAAAGCTGGTTGCAATTTTTTCTCAGTTTATTTTCAAATCAATCGCTCCAGACGAATGAAATATCATGTAAAGACGAGAACATTTATATCTCAATCTGCATACATGTACAAAAATTTTCTAAACGAAAGATACCCGATGTCGCGTTATCAAAAAAGAAACAAGAGACTACTTGACACGGAACATTGACTGATCTCAGATTAAATGTTAAGTAATCCCGAATCCTCGAAGAAGAAAAAACTCGACAGAAGAGATTTGTTCGTTACGCTCCGAATTATTTCGTTCCGATTGAGCCACTCAGTGAAATTAGCAATATTCCCAAGGAACAGTTGGCCTCCTCCAGAAGACCCGGAAGTTCAACTTTGTTGACAGAAAGCAACACATTCAGCTTCTCTCGAAACAGTCAGCTGCCCGAAAGTTACGTAAAGCCAGTTTTCCCAAGTATTACATATTTTCTGTATACGGGCACATCACATTCAAGGTTATGAGTTGTTATTAAAGTTCGCCGCCCTTATAATCCTAACGAACGACTGCCGCGTAATTTCCGAGACTGTGATTGAGCACGAGAACACGTAGTAGCGAGTTAGGTGAACACCGGCGGAGGGGTTATGCTTGTAACAAGCAACAGCAAGACTGAAGGGAGATGCAATAATAATAATTTAAATATATCGCGCGAGTTGGAATTTCGCGTTGATAACGAATGATTGAGATGCAGGTGCATATTTATGATAAAGCACCGGTCGCGAGTAACCGGGGCAAGACGTAGAGAATGCGCGACGAGATTTAGCTATGCGTGGTAACAGATGGCTTAGCTGCACGGTGGCAAGAATGTATTGTATGCTACGTGTATGAAATGTTTAAAAGCGCAGAATGATTGATAATGGAGAGGATGGTGTAAGAATAGAGAGCCATTCGTGAAACATACATCAGAGTGTTTGTTGGTGAACTGGAATTAACCTATCGAGGATCGAGCGACGGCGGAAAAAAAAAATTACAAATTATTACACATTGTCGTTGCGCTTTATTTGGATGTTCGTGATATTATTGAAAGATGTAGAAGTAATTCATAAAATTGTACGAGAACTGGATGAACGAATAGCAACGAGCGAAAAATATCCAAATACATAGAGTTTTTACTTCGTAATTATACTGTTAAAAGATATATCTCAGCAATATAAAATGGAAAACATCTAAATTACAAGAAACGATAAATCTAAATTGTGTCAATCCCGAAACATCAATTATTTGATTTTCACATTAAAACACTAAGCTTTTTACGTTTCACCTCTGGCGTGAAATATTTTCCGCAGTGCGAAGATAAAACGAAAAAGAAAAGAAAGCAGAAAAAGGGAGAAAGGAAGATAAAACAGTGTTTGGACCGTACGAAAAATTCGTTTGAAATGTTGTAGCAGAGAGAAAGAGAGAGAGAGAGAGAGAGATTTGACTCTTCGAAAGAGTCGAAAAAACGAAATGTGAAACAAATTATTATCAAACGGAATATCCATTATTTTACTTTACATTAATGACCAGTGGAAACTAGTCGAAGGTTCGACAACAGGCTCACCATTGTTAAGGATATCTCGTATCGAAGAACAGTGCATGCTATTAGGTTTTCAATTTGAAGGAACGATAAACGAACATTAAGAACTAATTAAGATCTTGTCGCTCGCTCAATAGCAGTTGCCGTGTTATAAACCTTGCTGGTAGATTCAACGACCTCGGCACGTGGGTCACAGCCCGCCCGATGTAGATTCACGCTGCCAAGGTACTGTTAATTACGCGAAACTCTCCATTATAAACTGCGAACTAACCGACAACCGACAATCTCATTCAGGATGGCACTGACAGGGGACGTTATCCACACGCCGATTTTGATAAAACTTCGGAAATTTCTGCTGGAAATCAAAGGCCAAACGTTTCGTCAACATTCGAAGATTTCACATTCTCCTCCCACGCGAGTTCTACATATTTCAATATTAGTAAAATATCATTTATAATGTCAATAAAATTTTGTACTTTATTTTTTAATATCTTTTCTTTTGTGGTTTTGAGTACACTGATTATTGTATTGCATAATTGTGTCGTGAAACTTGATACTTGAAATTAGTAGAATTAAAGAATTAAAGTTGAACAGTGAAATATTTGATAAAAGCTGGAAGTTGATTTAAAAAGTCGTTTCAACGTGAAATTTGCAGTCGTCGACGAATCGTTGACGTTGGGACGTAGGCATTTCTTTCAAAACGTCACACGGTTTTCGTGATATGCGAGATGTCCGAAGGGCATTTGAGTTCACGCTTGGATAATGCCAGTTATAATAAAATATTGGACATTATAAAATGTAAATTATTTTACAAAGTATTTTACTCGATATATCGTGTAATTTTTCTTTTAATTATTTATGTGTGTGATTAAGTATAACTTAATAGTACTAATGTATTTAAAATAATTTATTTCGTAAAGAAGATGTAATGATTAATTAATTTTACTTAATACAAATACAATGCATTTATCGTTTAGTTAATTAGCGAATTATTAGAAAACAATTTTGCTTATGTGCTACATTGAGCGTGAAAGGATTAACCTATATCATTTTAATTATATCAGTTTAATGTAATTTGTAATGACAATATTATCGTTACAATTTTTATTAACAAATAAGCGCGCGTAAATACGTAAAAATGTAACTTTTCTTCCAGCAACGTCCATTATAGATTCAATTATTCAATAAATCATCAACTTTTACTTTTGAAAGTTCTACCTACTGTACTTATTATTAAATATAGCATATGTAAATACATGTAAATGAATTTTCTACGTATATGAAGTAAATAGTATCTCTCAATAATAACAATATTTCTGACAAATTCAATTAATAATAATCCATAATAAACCCTATAAAGTAATAATATTATTACCGATAAGTACTACAGGTAACTACAGGTAAATGAAATTTTCTATGCAATTCATTTTTCAATAATAACAGCAATGCCTTGAAGATCCAATTATTTTAATATTATTCTTATCTCGATAAATCCTCATATACGCAACCGAATGCACACGAACAACCAGAGTAAATTAGAAATTCAACGGCCGACTATTAAATGATAATCTCTGTACGGCGTGATGATTTATGAATTTGAATCAATAATTCTCGGTTCTCTGTTGCACAGGCACGTCGCATCACCACCAATTACACGCGACTTTGTATCGGTTACATGGCGGCGTACAATGTCTCACAATCAGTTTGATCATTATGCCATTTTCCCGCGTAACTGATATTCTCCGACTCTGAAATTACGTTGTCTTCACTCGGCTCGTATTTATTTTTCGCCGCGTGGTTTGTCGAAAAAAAAAATTTGATAATTTTACATCGTTCATTGTGCAAAGTTAAAGTGAACCGATCGAGCGCGTTTATCGAGACGCGAGACACTTTAGCCATTTCGAGGTCTATGGTACTATTATGTGCATGTTACTATATATGCAGCAACAATTGATTAAGAGTCTGCACGATACTTTTTCTTTTCTTTTCTTCTTTTTTTCTTTTATCGAACAAAACACGACAACAGGTAATCGATTGTGCAACGTGAAAATGGAATCAATCGCAAGTCACGTTAAAATTTTTCCATTGTGCATTTTCTCTGGGAAACGTGGACAATAGTAGAAATTGAGGGATTTTTTGAAAAAAAAAGAGTCTATAGCAGCGTAATCGTTGAATCTGAAATTTGGGACATTTTATTGGAAAAAGAAAGTCTATAGATGTATGGTACGTGTTTTCACCATTATTGGGAGTATAGAATATTTATATATAGAGAATAACATTATATTTAACAATACAGTGCATAATCTAAAGTTTTGGTACAAGCCAATTTTTCGTCGATTCGTAGGCAAATTGGGGAAATTTATGTACATATATTTGACAGGTTTTCAAACTTGATTTTCTGGACAATGTAGCCCCTAATGCAATTCCGTTATTCATGATCCGGATTGATTTCGCACCATAGAACTACTCTACGACTACAATTGTATCGCGAAATTAGATCTACGGTGCACGTGCCTGTCTCGATACGCGAAATAATTGAATTACTGTAAAATTCCTATCCTACTTTGTGAATGTAATTAAATGCAATTAACATTAGAACGCTAGTTTAATATAACGTTAAAATACCAAAAAAAAGAGAATCTCCTTTAAATTTTTCTGAGTGATAGCTTGGTAAAACGAATGTTCATTTTATTCTGATATACGATAGTGAATAATTAAATCTTCCGACGCGTTCAAAGAGGCCGAGGATGTAAAGGAAATTTCAACAGGTGATTCTATTAAGAGAGACACTGTCTTTTAATTAAAAAAAATTGAGCAAGCCAAGTAAAATATTCTCCAGCGTGTGGAAAGCAGTAGAACAGTGTATATGAAGAAGAATACGAAGAAACTTTGTTGGAAAAAATTCTAGATTGAATATGAAGTCTAGTCGCTGCAAAGAAATTCAAATGTCAAAAAAACAGATCCTACAGAAATTTTCCAGCGGGAAGCATTAATGTTTCCTCTCGAGCATATAAGCCTGCTCACATAAATATCCATACGGTTATTCACGGCTATTCACGGCGAATTTTACAGGCTGCAAAATGTTCGCACAATAGAAAAGTCCATGAGAACGTAGAAACGTACGCGCATTATGAACATCCACAAAAGAATTCGTCCGTGCTGTGAAAAGCACACGTATAGTTTCTGTCGTAATAGTCTTCAGTCGTAAAGCGTGAAACGTCGTCTTCTTCATTTAAAATAAGAGATGCCATCTCACCGAATTATAATGAATCAATTAGATTTTTGTCAGATTTCGAACGCTATGATATTTTCGAGAAATATCGTTACTTTGGATTTTGTGAGATCTTCGTGGGTTTGTTGTGTGCTGTCCGTTTTCAGGACTGGTATCGTCGGAGAACAATTTAGAAAATGGATAACGAACATTTCCAGAAATAATAATTTGCATGCATTTCCAGAAATAAAAATTTGACGCGAGAAGTGGCTCGAATTTCGCGTGTATTTGAAACCGCGTGATTGAAAAATTCCCAAGATTATTTAAAATCATAAATGCGGAACGAGAGTAGCCACGGATCGATATTCAATTTACCGAATTGTACTGCAGGCAAGCGACGTGTAATATTTTGTTTTTATAGTTTAGGGAAAAGATAAATAGTTGATATGTTATTAATGTGATAACTTCCATGTTCAAAAAAGAAAAAAAATAATTTATCGATAAATAATTTATCGAAAAATTAATTAATTCGAGAAAAGAGAAATTCTTCATTCGACAATTGCATACTGCAAAATTACTCCTTCCTAAAAATTACTCGTTTCTAAAAAAAAATAACATTTTCTAAATTTTTTGCCATTGTAGCAATATTTTGCGATCAAGAGATACTGCAGATATTCTCTAAACCTCGATCGATCTAGGAAACACAACTGAACACAAATGACTAATTCAATCATTCGTCACGTCTCTCCACTTCATCCGCCACAGGTTTCAGTAGTATATCCTGACTTTGTACAGACAGACACGTGATACGAAGTTTTACACGTCATCGACGATTTCGATTATTCGGATGAGCTGGTAGAAAACCGTCGATGACAACCGTATAAGAAATATCTAATGAACGCGGTGTCGCGTGCCAAATACCAGCGAGTATTACTAGTTGACCTTCAATTTAAAAACGGGGACCGTGGTTTCCGGCAGTTTCCGGATTGTGCGTTACCACGCTCCGCATTGGGACACTCGTATCGAGGAATTCCGTCCCGATCGTGTTACGTGACGCGTGGATCGGAAAACGGAATTTCGGTGTGAATGTTTATAGCGGATAACTGAGTTTCGAGTGCTCGTGACGTGTGAAAGGACCAAACGCTTGAAAGTAGAGTGTGAAAGAAGAGCGCACAGCTGGCCGAGCTTTTGAGTGGACGTGATGCTACCGTATATACATGGTGGTGGTTGCTTGGCAATATATCCGTGTATTTGGATTTGAGCGAATGAGAGTGTAAAATAAAGAAGGGCAGAGCTGCGTCTAAAACGCCGAGTGGCAAAACTTGAAATGGGCCCGAGAAGACAACTGTTGAAAAACTGTTACGGCCCGGATTGTTAAGAGGGATCGATATTGAAAAAAATATCTATTACGAAGGGCCGAAATTTCTGTTGATATTGGTATCGATTTCGGTCCTTCGGACATTGGGCCACGTGTCGATCCAAGGATTTTATTTTTAGGTCATTTTCTTCCGTCTTATACTGGTCTTTATATCGGTTTTAGGTTCTGCTCGTCTGTATCTGTCGGTCGTAACTTTTCAGGACCGTTTTCCATTTTTTTTCTTTCTACTGTCACGTAATAATTTTAAAATTATTATAGACGAGATTCGCGTACGTCTGTTTCGTTTTATTATTGTCTGGCATTTCCTTTTTCTTGCCAGAAAATGGCACGTTGAAGAGAGCACATCCAATTGCGGATGCAAAATTCTGTTTCTTTTAAAATGCTACGTATTTCTAAATCGTGTCTCTCTCTTTAATTAAAATACGAATTACGATTTTGTCGTATCTTCTGAGAAAATATCACGCTACTTGACGATGCGAGTCGTCAACGGTGTCGACGTAACAATGGTCGTAATATTTTGTTATCGCGACATAAACAACCAAAAAAGTCATATACGGATTCATTCCACTTACTAATGTCTATTCACATACGGACTCATTCTACTTAAACTTGTCAAACCACATCCGAAACCGTTCTTCTTATTAATGTCTGACCGCATAGGGGCCCATTCTACTAACAGATATCTGACCAAACACTGACTCATTCTACTTGGAGATGTCTGACCACTATGGGCTTTACTTACGTTCTATTTACGAGATTGTATATTAATAATTCGTAGCAAAACAGGACTAAGTTAGACAATGAGAATTAGAATTACGTTTACTGTGAAATAAGATTTTGCGTTGAAAGATGAAACGGATTTAAAGTATGGGATCGAAAAAATAAAAAAAATCAATTCTAGGGCCAATATATGAATTGATACCCGATATTCGGTAGGTCGTAATGGATACCGATATCGACAGAAATTTTGGTCCTTCATAACAGTTATTAAGAATATCTTCGCAACGATTCAAGGACCGAAATGGATATCGGTTCACTATTTTCAACTTTCCTGCCGAGCAGGAGCGATTTTGTTATATGTTTTGTATTAATAAATTGCGAACGATATTTGATACTTTTAATTCCCATAATGAGAAGATTGATATTCTTATCTTAGTGCTTTAATTACTTAACCGTAGTCTTTTTTGAGAGAGAAGTTAATAAGAATTTCAATGTTATTTGATACTGGTTTGACTAAAGAAAGTCATATTTTAGTATCGACTTTGCAAATTATTAATTCACTGCTTTCCATAACTTTCGAACGTTCCACGTTACATATTGTGTATCTTCATAATATTGAACATGTACTCGAGCAAAATTGTTTGTGAATTAGATTACATTTTGAGTGTACCAAACGAAAATTATTATCCTTCATCTACCTATATTAGAATACTTACGTTAGCTGGATGTTGAAATTGATTTTACAAAGAATTGTTAATGTCTGTACAAGAATGACAAAAAGGAGTATTTTTTCAGTATATTTTCAAAATAAACACACACACACACGCACACACACACACACACACACACATATATATATTGACGATATTGCACACTGAAATTTCGCATCGAGTTGCGAGTTAATTAAAAAAAAAAGCAGAGAGCAGGTTTTATTGGATTTTACTCGGAAGATTGATGATAAAAATCGCCGTTCTTATGGTAACAATTCGTTAAAGCTCTATGATTAAGCAGACTGTACGATTTGAATAGGCCACGGTTTAATTAACGTGCCCAGTGCACGAAAATTCGGTCAGGCCGCTATTTCATTTTTCGCTTGTTTCATTTATCGACATCTGTATTGATTCCGGCTGGCAGCGGAGCAAAGAAAAAGCATCTGTCGAAATGCAAATAATCCACGCGAAGGAAATGTCAATAACTATTTTATAGAACTAGAGCCGCACGACGAGCAAAAGGAAGAATTAAAAACCTATGAAAATAGTTGGTCCGGAGATCGATCGTTCGGCCCCACGTTCAAACAGTTGAAAACCATTTGACAATGGTAAAGCAAATAGAGTTCGAGGAAACAGAAATAACAAATGAATTCTTCTGCACGCGTATACATAAAATTTACGAAAAAGCGAGAGTAGAGTATGTGAAATATCTGAAAATGTTATATTTGCATGGGTAGTGGAATGAGATTAATTTGTACTCAAATACGATCCCGCGTAAATTTATTTAACGAGAGATTAATTCTTGATTGATAAACATTAAACATTATTACGTGTATGTTCTTACCTTTAAATTCACTGCGAATGCAGCAAAATCTATAAATTATTGGTTTTGCACAATAATAAATAAAATTTTCAGCAACAGTTCTTTCAATGAATCCTAATGATATTTTAAAATTTATTTGAAATATAATACGTGGGTATTACTGTCAAGCAGGAAGTGTGTGTGTGTGTGTGTGTGTTTTATATTCCCTTCTAAAACGGTTAAATAACGTGAGAGACGGTTCAGGAGGAAAACAGAATAACGTTTTTTTCCGCCTTCTTCCCTTTTTCGTTTCTCTTTGACTTTTTTCCCTTCCATCCAGTTCACCGAGAGGCGAAGATCGTGGTATCACACGCTATGAGAAGATGGCTACACTCTCGTTTTACTAAATAGGACTTTTATTAAATTTCCCTCCCGACGTTACCGTTTATCATAATCTCATTCGATTTCGATGGAAAAAAAAAGGAGAAACTTCGTATAACGCGCTGAAAGTCTCCCTCACGGGAATATGTACAACAATTTCTGTTGGATTAAAACGGAAAGGATGCAGTGTTTCGCGTGTTTAAAAGGAACGCCGTGTAACGCCGAGAGCAGAAAAATGATATTTGCTCTAGTACTTTGGAATAAAGCAGAAGGGTGGAAAAATTCTTAAAATGTGATACGTAAAGGTCGAAACGAAATTCACGAAAACTGAAACGCATCATGTGTGCTCTTTTGCGTTGTTGAATGGCAAATAAAACATGCGGCGAAATGAAAGTTATTTCGTGATTTCTGAACGAAATCATATACACACACCTATCGTGAGATTTTTCAATCATTGTGCATTAATAAAATAATTACGAAGAATAAAGGATAAATAGAAACGTGTTTCGAACGTTTTGCAGCATTTTACATTTTAAATTCTTTACAACGCGTGTATCTCCATTATGAATTTCATAACAACGTGTATAAATAACCGTTGTAAAATTTTTAATTATGCGTTGATAAGAGAAATGTAGAATAAATATGAATGTACACGTATTCAGAATATTTTCGGAGTAATTGCTTTTAAAATCGTTTCACACACACATCTCTATTACGGAACTTGACAATTTTCGAAAACGTTTCAAACCACGTGAAATACAAACGAATAAAATTTACCAGACAGCACACAACAAATATTAAATTCTAGAGATTTTTTTTTTCTTTTCTTTTTGTTTCGGAGAGGGAAAGTCTGAGAATCATCGTTCTCAGCTGAAACTTTAAAATCAATTCCGCTCTGCATCGTCAAAAAGGTGCTTTGCTTCATAGGTTTTTTTTTTCTCCCTAATACAGAAAACAGCTCCCCCTTCTGACAAACTTTGGGCAACTGCTAACAAGGTTTGTTCTTTAAGTCTCTTTGATCCCTATACTTGAGATTCCAGAAGCAGTCAAGAGGTGCGCTCGTTTTAGACAATACGTTCAATCATTTTTTCTCCTATTCTCATCGTCCCTTTCTCTATTTTTGCAAATGATCCTCATTTTTACAAATAATTAAAAATAATAATTTTTATAAATCGTTTTTTATAAATAATATGCTTCACGAGCGTATTGTATTCTTGCTCAGCGATGGTTCATTTTACATGACATATGGAGACCTTTTAGACAAGCATGGCGTTCTAAATAAGAGCAATAAAAGTTGTGTACCAGAAGTGTAAAAGTTCTAAACTAACTAGGAATTAAGCTTAATTCCTGAATCTAAATTGTAACGAGACTTCATGGCGAAAGCTAAAAACTTTGCGTAAGTCAGGTCGAACATTCAGCCTCAAGAGAGAATTACTTCAAATTAAATAAAAACCCAGCGTCGTAAAGTATTTACGACAACTTATTAATTTTATAATAATTATTAACATAATTAATATTAAGCAAACAAACCTTCTATCTAAACAAAGACAAGAAATGTATCGAGAATATTTTTAATAAACGAAGTGACAATTAACAAACGACGATCGTTCGTTCTTGTCACAGCCGTAAGCAGATGTTGGTTAAGATTCTTTCACGTAGACAAAAGAATCTTAATCTGCTCGGAAATTTCTGCGCGCGACACAATACACGTCCACTGTTTTCTCTCACGCTGTTTATCGTGCTTCACTTTGTTCCGTGGGCGCACAGTTCCGAATTCCTCCGTTTTCCCCGAGTTATTAAAAGTTCAAGGGGAAACTTCCCCTCGTTTTCTAATTATCCCGCTCTCCCGTGTACTTCGTCCATTTGTCTTTACCGGTGCCTTTGTCCGAAATTTAAATAAGTGGGGAAAACGTGCTGTCCAGCGCAGAAGAATCCGCGAAATTTCGAGGATATCTCCTGGATATCCCCTATATAATGCTGTCCGCGTCCTGGTACGGGCGCCTGTCCATCAAAGTCAGGTGTACCGGTGCGTCCATGTGCCGGTCAACGTTAATTAAGAAATCCTGTAGTCCGCGTATGCATTGTCCACGTGTGCCAGTGTCCCTCAGCCCTCTTTCCCAATGGATTGCAAATCCATTTTGCGAATAACCGGGAGATAACCTTTATTAAAGACACACCTCTTTGACAGTGTTCTATCATTGAGTACAACTACTGATGGAATATAATGTAATTCCATTAACCAATGTAAAAGTATCATTCGGTCACACAGAGGACTATTATTGGTAACAAAATTGAATTAAATCACAATGTAGAATGAAGCCGACTGAAATTAGAATGTAAATTCGAAATTAAATTACGGCAACCGCCGCTGTGACTTCACTTACACTACACAGAGACACATCTGGCTGAGTTTTATTATTGGTTTGAACTACTAGTGGAATATGTATAGAAAGATATTGTTATATGATACGAAGAATGTTACGATATAAAGAGGTGCTGAACATTTTTTTCTAAGAATAAATTAAAATACCTATAACCATTGACCATCATCTATAATTATACTAATAATCATCTATAATTACACCAATAATTGAACCAGAGGTTAACATAAAAATGTCCTGACCTTCCATCGGATTGAAATTTAAGAAAAAAATAAAAGACAATGTTGGACAATGTTCGCTTGTTTTTTTCTGAATTTTTCTATCTACAGAGTTCTCTTTTTGTCAAATTCTTTGTCTTCTTCAATAATAGATCCCTTCAAGTAGCTTCCGCAAGATATTCTTTAGCCCATTCAATTTTTCACTATTGAAAGAATTTTACAAAAAAGTAGAATAAATGTAGGTCTGTGTCATATTCGATGTATGAAGCGAATGGAATTGAACATTTCAGCTAACATCCAATATTCTTCGTCTAGTTCAAAAACGAAAACCTTTTAACTAACCAATTCTGAATTACTTCCTCGCTGTGACCAGGAATAGGATCGTAGAATTTTGAATATTGTGGTAAAAGCGCGATAAATAATTCTGATCACATCACGTGAAATAAAATGGAATATCGTCAAAAATGTTACGAGTTTTTTCTCTCCCTTATAGAAAGTATTCTGTAATCTTTTTGAATTTGAAATCTCGTACATATCTGTGACACACTGTGTTACTCAGTTCTATAAGAAAATTAAAATTACGGTGCTTAAAATTTTTAAAACATACTATATTCGAAATCTAAAACGTTTCTTTAGAAAGTTAGATATTTCATCGCAACCAAGTATTTAAAATATCTATCTATACAATCAAGAGTAAAGTGAATCATTTGAATGACGAACGAATGATGAGTAAATCATTCGCGTACGAAAAAGTAACAAATCTGCTCTGCTCAATCACATTCTAAATTTAGTACGATCTCTTAATTTCAATAAATTGCTTCGTATTTCAACACATCTTACGCCACATCATTTTAAATCTAACGTATGACTCGGAATTACGATACTGCAAACGTAAGCAAAGAGGATAGCAACGATAGTAATAGAAAGATAATTCAAATCTGATGAACGTGTCAGAAAGATATCGGAACGCGTAATGAAGCATATTTACACAGAGAGAAAATGTGTATTCGATGAAATGAAAACTAAGCTGTTCTCCATAAAACAGGAATGCAATTTCACTGCATAATAACGCAGAGAACGTTAATTGGAACGAGTGCTATGACACGACAAAATTGCTCCTTTGAAAAAAAAAAAGAAAATTAATTGAAAATGCAGCAGAAATTTTTTTTTTTTTATCAAAGAACATATTTTCAGAGAAATTGATTTTAAAAGATATTTTAAATGTATCTGTACTTGCTGCCAATGTATGCCTAATTAGATTTCTTTTTCTTACATCGACATCGATAAATGGAACTACCGGTATTAGTAATAAACTATCATTGATAATTAAACGTGCTATCAATATCGATATTAATTATTAATACTAGTGAATTCAGTAGTCGTAGAGCTATCAACAATTAAATAATTACTTGTAAGTGTATTGTAGTACGTTTCTTTCGATTCAATAATATTATTTAAATTATCATATTGTTAGTATATTTTCTAAAATATATGAAATGATATTTTCAGACAATTATTTGATAAAAAGCATCAAATAAAATCATTAGAATGTTGTGTGTATGTAAAAATTATTATTATTACATACACGTTATCATATATATATATTTTTTTTTTTTTAAAGTTCTATTAATAATATTAATTATACAGAAGGTCCCAGTAGTAACAGGTTTCAAAACCAAATTATATTTTACATGTACAATTACGATTAGAACTACATGAACTGCAAGAGGAAAAGATTTTCAATCGAATGCAGCTGTTTGCATTTTTAATTTAGAATCATCAGGAGCTAACAATTATAAATAAATCATTTGATATTTTCGTAACAGTGTATTGGTGAGATACAACAGCTGTTAATAAAAATAAAATTTTCAAGATCTGGATATATGGATACATGATTTTTAAGATACACGAGAAGTTATAAACTGAAAATATTGAAAATGTTCACTGCGAAAGTCACTTAGTTTGTTAATTTATTTACCGGCACTCTGGTTGAACAATTTATTTGGCACTGTTACAGCAGAGTATTGACAAAATACAAAAGAAAAGCAATAAGTTGCACGACGTGTTACTGAGCGTGAAACAAATGTTGGCAAATGTACGCGCGTAGAAAGTGTTTGCTCTGAAAGCCATCTAGTTTTGTTCAATTATCCACCGACATTCTGGCTACGATAACTTATTTGATATTGTTACAACAATGTGTTGGTAGAATACAAAAGCAAAGCAATAACTTATAGCGAAACAAATATTGGAACATATACACACGTGGAGAACGATTTCCTCTGAAATCTATCTAGTTTGTTAATTTATTCGCCGAATAATTACTGGCCAAATAATTTATCTGATAAAATGAATAGCGTATTGGTTAAAATGCAACCGCAAAGCAGTGAGTTACACTGTGCAAAGAACGAGTAAAGCAAATGTAAAATGTAATATTTGCCCCGAAAGCCACAGCAGTTTGTTAAACTTATCCACCGGCGTTCTTTCTTCGACAATGAGCATAAACAAAGACGTATTGTTGAAATTTCTAGCGTGGCTTTAACTTTATGCAGCGTGAAAAGTTGAAACAACTGTTTGGTTGGCCGTTGGGTTGTTCGACTTTCGTTACGTTCTAGATATAGATAATCGATGCGCCACATTTCCATAAATGAAAATCGTACTCACAATTAGATTTCATTACATCTGATTAGATATACATGCGTGCAGAGTGATTCTAACAACTGGGCCAAACTATTGGTATCTCCTAGTTCTAAGCGAAGAGTCACAAAGGGAAATTTTCATCTGTTTAACCAACTATACCACCCAGTATAGCGGCGACTCCCCTCGCAATTGCATCGATGCATTTTACAAACTGCGGTTTCAATTTTATTCTTTTATCGCTTATTTTTTCTTCTTTTTCCTTCTTTTCTAAATTGACTTTTGAAGTGATCAATTTTTGAAAATTTTATTCTACCTCCATGTAACATATATAAACTATGATAACTTTCACATAAAAAGTTCGTCACGTTCGAATTATCTCATTTTCCAAGCTCTTACATAAACGTTTCAATCATTCTTTTCCTTTTTTTTCAGAAAATTTATTTCTGCTCTATATTTCAATTATTATTTGAAACGGCTAAGCCAAGTAACGCCTCTCGTTTCCGAAAACACTATGAGAATATTCTCCGAGATTACGCCCAGCGAAAGATGATATTAAGTGAAGATGTTCTGTTTTAAATGCCCCTTTAATTACTCGAATTTCCCGGCTGCACGGCTACGGAAATTATAAATTCTGTAACAGCTGTGCAAAGGCTTTCAGGTTCTTTTCCAGTCGTTAAATGGAGCACTAACGAGATGCGTTATCATATCGCAAAAACTGAAGAACACACCCGGACGAGCTGGGTTAAGCGAGGCAAACGCAGGCCGTGTGTCTGTTCGCGACCATTCTTTTAATGGATCACCTTGTAGATTACGTTCCAGTCTGGTCTAATGGCGCCCTCGCAGATGATACATCGCGTTTCAAGTTCGACAGATGACAGATTTCTTCGCGTCGACGCCGCTTCGTGTAGCTAAAGTAATATTAGTGCAAAATTTCAGAGAACAGCCAGAAATTTCAGTGTGCAAAGAAGTTGTTCGCGTTCTTCCACTCTTGGGATTTAATTGTATGGCGTGCAAAGAGGAAGCTCAACGATCAGCTGACACCTCAGCTGCTTTTAATCGTACCTAAGTATTTTTCAACAGGGAAAGAAACAATTTCCTTTTCGTTCAAACTTGATAAATAACCTGTGAATTTCTATTCGAATTCAGATTTTTCCGGACTAGCTGTTCAATCAATGAAGATTTGTTTCATTTGTTAAAGAATATAATCACTTTGGATATTTCCAAGTGCAGTTTGACAATCTACTAGTAATAGGAAAATTACGTGCAATCTACAGGATTTGTGAGATACGCAATACGAAATACATAATACATGATAGAGAGTCCTCTTTATAATATTTCATAGAGAAAATATATTTCTATTTGACTTCTGTTTTCTTTGGTAGTTCAAAAATATGAATTTCTATAGAAATATCTGCCATCTGCATGGTGCAATGCGATGTAACAGTTGACGAGCGGATGATTTCGCGTGAAAGAAATATAGAATCAAATTTTTTTAGTTCTCGGGGGAACTTCAAGTTTGAAAATTTATTCGGCAGGTGTAAGGCAAACTCCCAACTGTTGGCCAATTTCCAACTGGTCAGGATAAATTACGCGAAAGTTAATTTATATGCGGAAACGAGTCATACAATTACGATTATAAAATGTGAAACCTTTTAATCGAGAAAGGTCGTTTGAACTCGTAAACTGAATCAGGAATGCGAGAACGTCTTGTGCCAGTCTTATTTAGGTTCTAGAGCCATTATTTCAACAGCTTATTAGAAGTGATCACGGTGATAAACGCGTACGAAATGGCGGACAAAACTTAAGCGGCGATCTGATATAACGCGGAGGAAAGCAGTTTCAATTTGGAAATGCATTCTGGTCGGATGTTGTCCAACGCTGGAATAAGAGCGGCTGAGTCTATTGTTCATCATCAATTCAGCTAGCTAAACAATTATATCTATTATATCTGCCATCGGGCTACTCCTTTTGTCGCTTTGCATACATTAATGTAATCTCGATGCAGTATCCTCTGAATTACAGACAGAATTATTATCCCCGGCTTACGATTTCAAGAAAATTTCGCAAAAAGCTGAATATATATATATATATATATATATATATATATATGTCGTAAATTTAATGTTTAAAGTACAGTTAAAGTTTCAGCTAAGCTTCTGCTTTTCTAATTGCATTCTCAGGAATGTGACTCTGCATAAAAATCACATTCAAAAACTGCGGAGCAACATTAGCGAATGTTACAAGGAAATTATTTCAAATATGCGTGATACAATAATTTATATTATTCAAATATTTTCACAACGTTCGATTATCTTTGTAACGCGAAAGAGTACATTAAAAATTTCTCATGTATTTGGACAATGGCAAAATGGTTATTTATAGAGCCGAGTGTAATAAAAACTGAACGAATATTTCAATAATTCGTGAACTTGACCTGTCAAAGAATTTAGAAATATTGCAGCGAATATATATATATATATATTTACAATTGATATTTTAACCGAGACCTGTAACACAACGAGAAATTCCTCATTCTGAACGTGTCACGCAATTCTTGGTAATAGGGCTGCGGTGAATAAGAGATTAAGTGCCCTTATTCTCGTTTAAACAAGTGTCATGTACAGCTGTTCAAGAAATCGGGCTTATGAAACTATCGTGCAATAAAGCAATATTAACTTTGAAATCTCTGTTAACTAACGATGAAGACTGTATTCGAACGAAACTTATGTCTAGTGTTAATTACGAACAATTTCTTTCTATATTATTCTACACGCGAATTCTTCCTGATCCGTTCTGTGTAGTTCAAACTTTGTTTATTAATTTTATTACGAGTGTTTATCTAACTTGTTTGCTGTTAATTACACTTGTCTTTCTATATGTGTTAATTCATCTCTTTCACGTAGACAAAATAAAGATGAATAATTCTTTTAAATTAATCAAATGAAAAGAATGACATACATTGAAAAGAGATCATATTGCAAATTTAATGTTAATTTAATTTCGACTAAACTTTCGGATTTATTCATATCTATTTATTTGAATAAAGCAAAGAAAAATGAAGAAAATGGCGTAGAAAGACGCAGCCTTGCTCGTGAAAAAGAATACCCAGCATTTTACATGGGAAATAAAATTGAAGATTTCAAGAGAAAAATTCCATAAAATAAAGAACAAGGAATTTATATAATACGTAATTCTTCGAAAAGATTTTAATATACTTTTATAGGAAAGAGCAGATCACAAAATGTAATCAGATCAATAGTGTCGAAAAATTCTAACTGAAACAGCAGGATTAATGCAGAATTAATTCAAGAAGTAATTAAGTTCCTCTTGGCAAGAGAGTGGAAGAATGCTTTCAACAGGAAGGAAGTTATGCTGAAGTACGTACATGCATGTATGGTGTACGTACGAGTATACGTTTGCATTTCTTTCCACTTACGTACGTATACGTCCCGTTCTTTCAACCCTTTGAATGGTAAAGTGGTTTCTTGACCATGTCAAGAATACACGATGCCAAGGATACAGTGACGTGATGTTAAATGATGCAAACGCAAAGAAGTACTTTCTCATGTAAATAAGTAGCGTGCACATTATCGTGCAAAGTTGATATGCCTCTCTGCTACATTCTAGGCTTTCTAGAAATTTTTTTCTCCGGACATATGCGATGCTATTACGCTGTTGAAACTATCGCGACGTTGTTGTGTACGAGATGGCCGAATTTTTAGTAAAAATACAAATAAAATACAAATAATATAATATAATAAAAATAAAATATAATAAGTAAAATATAAATAAAATAAAATAAATAAAATATAAATCTCACGTGATAATATAGTCAGATGTAATCTTATTCCCATAGGAATTTTCTTTCATTGATACCAATTAATTGCAAATAATTTTATCGAATAACAATAAATTGACTGCGGAGTATCGAGGAATTTTAAAGTGCAACGTTCATATTACAACGTCTACTACGATTTTCAAGTGAGAATCTGAATGACAAATCTAACGAAAGATCGAATCTCACGTTATCATTTGACTTGATTCATTTACAAAGTGCATGGAACATTCGTTGGACTTTCTTCGTGTGATTTTTAAGAATTGACGGGATGTACGATTGTACACGTAGTTCGCGAACCTAATCAACAAGACAGGATAAATAAAAAAAAAATAATCAAAGAGCGGGAAGTTGGTTGAATTCATAGAGTTCAAACTTCCGCTGAGTGGAAAAAGTACGGGTATGCAACGTACTTAGAAACGTGCAAGAGGAAAAGTTCTTTATGATCGCGGAAAGGTGAAGGATTCTTAAAAAGACCAGGAAAAGGAATTTCGTTTTTCTTTCGTTCTAAAAGGCGAACGTGTAAAATTAAATTCACCTATCTACGGCGCTGCCATTTTTCCCCCTTCCGAGTCTGTTGACAGAGGATCCGTAAAAAAATCTTTAAAACCCCTCCGCGTGCAAAAGTCAATTCCAATTAGCATGGGTCCTATAATCGTTTCACTTTTAGCCACTTAAGCGAGCCGGCCAGCGCCGTGCATTTAGATTCGGTAAAACGACGTGGTAAAAATAGAGAGTTGATTAAAATAGAATTCTCCGTTTTCTCCGTTCGTACGAATAAACATCGTATAAAGCTGGTTATTAGCGAGAGCCAATGTCGCTCTGTTTTATCAATTTGTTAACGTGTTAACGTTCGTTGTATTATACATTACACGGTACAACTATTTAATGAATTTATGACCGGTTGCAACAGCGCGATCACACACACATATATATAACGGCTATAGTCGTTTGATTATAAAATATACAACAAGTATTTAACATACGCGAACGATGGATGTTTGAGAAATTTGTGATACCGGAAATTTAAAGAATATATACGCAACAGAAGGTGATAAACATAAAATATCATAGATAGAACAATTAGTGTGGAATTCGCAAAAAAGAACGTTTTTGTTTAAACTCTGTTTCTTTGATTACGAAGATATAAAATTGCACGAATTTATTTCTGCTACTTTGCACGTTTCAAAATTTTGCTTTCATTTTATATAGAGAAGATTGTAGCAGAGAAAAAATTGTCGACCAGGTACATGTTAAAAGTTTACAAGGTACTTAGTTTCCCCATTTTTAAAAATGAAATGTAATTTCATAAATGAAGTGTATTTTCACTAGAAAACTGGTTCTCTTTACAGGAAACTTTTTCTTTCGAATTTATATCTAGAAAACAGTGACCTTTAGGATAGATAATATTCGCCACGAAACATGAAAAAAAGTCCTAATAAACATAGGTTAAAAAATTGATAGTTTCAAAGTTATAAACGATTTTTTGTTTCCGTTGAAATGCTTGTGAAAAAGTTGGAACACATCCGGGAATCTTCGAAAGCGTACGTAATTCTTTTAATACGAAGGTGTCAAGCATGCATAGAAATGAAAGGAGGACACATATAAAAAACCTCTTGCAATCAGAAAAAGAAGAAATTATAAGGTAAACCGCTACGATGGCTTTCGAAACGAAGAAAATTTTTGAACCAGAAAAATCGCTTATAACTTTGAAACTATTAATTTTTCGACTCATTTGTTTAGGACTTTTTCTTCGTGTTTCGGCGAATGCTATCCATCCTAGAAGTTATAAACCTTTTCTTCTATTCACCTTGTTATCTATCCTAGAAGTTATGAACCTTTTCTTCTATTCACTTTCTATATTTAAAATAGATGAAATATGGTTATGACTGAGACGAAAGGTTGTATCGAAACGAACGGTTGTCTCGACACATCTTTTCCAAAGAAGTTACAATACCATTGTGTGCCTAATGTTTCTTTAATCAGCAAAAGATACTTTCAACATACATTCAATTTAAGCGTCATTGTTCCAAAAGAAACATTACGCATGTGACCGAATTAATCTTAAAAACATATATCACAACATTTAACATTTAACGCGTGTATTTATTGCCAAATATTTAAACGAAAGATATGTTAATATATAACGCATACACATGTTTGCAACATAATGTCGCGGCAAACAAGGTGTTGAAAATTGTGTCGCGCGTTTTCGTAATCCGCCGTAATTTGTTATTCGCAGCGGCACTTCCGCCGCGTGAATTGAAACATCGGATTGAAAACTTCTATCGACAAATAAGAAAAACTGTCCGCGACATCTCTGAAACGTGCCAAAGCATCCGTTAAAAACGGACACGAGATTCATTCAATATTTGCTCCTCCCCCCCTCCCCCCCTCGACCGAGCTAACATTTTATTTTGCTATTAAAAGCAGCTCTAGTAACTCTGGCGCAGGTGGAGACACGTTTAAATCTCGTTTACTCCGCGTTTTCGATGTATTTAGCTTGGCAAATATATATAATAACGAAGGTGTTTAAATTTCATTGTAACGTGATAATTTACACGTTACGCGTACCACATTATTTCGTCAACGGTACACCGACGTTTCTGCGCTAAAAATATCGGACAACATCTAGTAGACAAGTTTTTCAGATACATTTGTAATTAGTCCTATTGAATTCTGCGGATCGAATCGAATATTGGTCTCACTATTACTCGAGAGCTATTACGTATTCAGAAATAATATCGTACGGACCAAAACCGCGAGCGCATAATTGAGAGGAAACCATTTGAAAATTCAGACTCGCGTATTCCGTTTTATCATGCATTCGCGTTAACACGTAAACCGCCGAATCGATTATTACTGTATTTCTTAGTTAGTAGCAGTAAATGGAAATTAAATAACGCGAAACTAAATAGACTCGGACAAACGATTTTTGTTATTTACTCGCTAATCCCCGAACATTCGCTTTACGCATTCCTTAAAAACTCGAAGAGATAAAGCTAGGTGATAACCATGTGTAAACGTCACAAAACGGGAACTGTATTTGTTTAATTATCAGCGTTTCCAACGCAGGCGAGGAATAATAAACAGAAGAACGCGAAAGGGGAAAAGCGGCAAAAATACGCTTCTTGATTATTCCATATTTTCGCTGAAACGAAACGTTTCACGTCAAGTAAATTTGTATGTTTTCTTTAATTAACTGGACCGTGTAAATGGAACGTTGACGCAGCTACTGTGTCGCAAAAAAAGGAAAAATGCGTCTCTCCAAGTAGCAATTAGAATTTTTGAAACCAAGTATTGGACGAGGTGAAGTCGAAGTGTTTATCTTGCTTAAATATTATGTAGGAGCAAGATCAACAGCCGGATCGATCATTCATTATTCGACAGATAACTTCCCCTCGACGATTCCGTTCTTGACAGTGTTGAACGCTACAAGTGGTAGTGCTCAATAATGTGGAGTACCAAGACTTTTGTACAATATAATTGCGAACAGTATATACATCATTATTTTATTTCCAGTGGAAATGAATTTTTCATTAAATTTGCATTTCGAATTAAGCCTATAAATTATTCAGTTGTTCATGATTGTTGACTGTGCAAAGAATTATTCGAATTAAATTTGGAAATTATTAATCGCGTGATGGACTGTACAATAATGATGCAGATACTCGCGTTTAAACCGAAAACAGGATAAAATAAATTTGGTACAATTGCAAAAATATCTGTCTCACTTTTGCAGTCCTCTGGGGAAACTAATCTTTCTAAGAATCTAAATTTCGAAATCATTCGATTGATAATTGTTCGGCATTATCAACTGTACAAGGTATTAATTATATTTAAGGTATTAATAAAAGTTTCTTTCATAGTTAGCGACGTGTAGAATTTGTCTTTTCACTTTTAAATAGAACGCGTTCTTTCAAGCAGAAACTAGTTGCTCCGAGAAAGAACACTCACGTTTAACCGAAAGTCGAATAAATGTTATCGATTGGTCTCACTGACATCTCCCCAGTATCGAGTAAGACAGACATTTATATTGCATGTCGCGTCGGTTCGATCCGACAGCAAATATTTCATGTTTGTACACAGCAAGTAAAAGTAGAACTTCCTTACACAACTACACACATATGCACACCACCACAACGATTAATCTTCGAACTATGTTTTACAAAGGAAATTGCTGGATTATTTATTTCGGGATAAATCGTCCGGATGATTCAATCCAAACCAACAGTTTAACTAGCTTAATAAAAAGAAAAAAAAGAAAAAAAGGAAAAAAAACGATCCGAACTAATTTACGATTCACAATAATACTTGATAACAAATAAAACATAGATCGTCAGATGGCGAGGGATTCGGCGTTACGTGGTCGTGTAAGTAAGTTTTAACGAAATTTCAAATGAAAGCAATTACCGAGGAATTGTAAAAAGTAATTACAAAGGAAATTGCTGGATTATTTATTTCGGGATAAATCGTCCGGATGATTCAATCCAAATCAACAGTTTAACTAGCTTAATAAAAAAAAAATAAAAAAAATAAAAAAAAAAAGAAAAAGAAAAACGATTCGAAATAACTGACGATTCACAATAATACTTGATAACAAATGAAATATAGATCGTCAGATGGCGAGGGATTCGGCGTTACGCGGGCGCGTAAGTTTTTAACGGGATTTCAAATGAAAGCAATTACCGAGGAATTGTAAAAGGTTCACTGTCGATGATCCAGATATTGGATACGGTCCAATTGTTATTTCACTCGATTTGATCGCTTGATAGTGAACAATGCCACGCTGATACGCGGCACATGCATCTGTAAACAACTGGCGTTGAGCGATGTTGGTGTACCTTGTACCGAATAAATTTGTCTTCAAGGTCGAAAATCGAAATTTTGCTACCGCCAAGCCAACACGACGACGAATTTAGTGTGCACAGTGTACATAGTGGCCCGAAGGGATAATGTTAGGTCCATAAGTGCACAAAATACTTATAATCTACAAAAGTAAAATACACGAGTCCCGTTTCTCTAGCACGACTCTTTAAAAGATCATTGAATTTTAGAAATTTCTCGCTAGACTATAAAGGTATTCGGAAATATTTGCGAAATTTTTCGAGGAAGAGTTTCCTACTTTTGTACGGATAAAAAAAAAAGAAAAGAGGATTTGGAAAGGTAATGTTATGTTTGCGCGATGCGATAAAGATATATATACCTGAAGGAGTCGAAAGTATATAATGACCGTGCAATTTAAATCCTGAAAGCTGTTGGAAAGTGACGTTTATTTGCAATTATCGGATTGTCGGGCTACGTGTAATTTCTTATCACTTGCAGATTAATTCTAGCACGCGCCGCGATGCCTCCTTGTTTCCCAGTTTCTAGCGCTGTCACTGTATTATTCGCCAAGTAACGTAACAATATGATGGATTCGCTGCACATAATACACGTGCAACAAGAGGTACAATCAATAGGATCTTCTCGAATGAATGGATAGGTTGTGGTATACCAATTTCACGAACCGCTCGTTCGTTCGAAGTAACGTCGCTTAATTTATCTTTTTTTTTTTTTTTTTTTTTTTGGAGAATTAATTATTGTTCTAAACTACATTATTGTTTAGCCGAAAAAAGAAAAAAAAATAAAGAAACAGATGCGTCAGAAAATACGAAACAAAGTGGAAGAATCATCATAACACACGCTCGAATCAGTTCGAAAGAAGTGATAAGAAGTATATACGAGACTCGACGTCTGCCAATTGCAACGTTGCGTCGTCGTAAACGTAGGCTTTACTACTTCGAGCACCTTTTGTGATCGAGGATCAATGGCCCATCTCTTTATTTGTCGTCGATTGACCTTGCTACGAGTCGTTGAAATCTCCTAGATACAACATTGTACTGCAGATATAACAAACTGAATACTACAGATAATAAAGCGATTCTAAGCGTATCACTCACAATACAATAACTTGCGGAATTCTTTGTAAAACATTTTTATATGTACGAGTATTTTGGTTATTACTAGAATGTGAATTTATATAATTTTCTGAATATAATTATGTACATAGTTTTATGAATATAATTTTTAAAAAAATGAAACCTATTTAGATAGAGAATTATTTTATCGATTAAATATTGGAAAATATTGGAATATTATTGGATTATTTAAGTATTTTATATATTTTCGCATATAAGATTTGAGATCAACTTTCTTCTTTATAAAGAAAGAGTTACAGATTTAATTTTTCTTTTACTAAGAAAAATAAGTATAGAATATTTATTAAGAACATATTATATACTTGGGAAAAAGATAATGAATAGCGGTCATAAACGTATAATTCGTGATAAAGATTTCATTCGATACTGCGGCCTTCTGATAAAAATTATAATGAGTACTTGAATATTTCAACTATCTCGCAAATTTTACCAATACAATTACGATATAATCGTATTTTGTTACATGAATTAACATGCGTAGAGTACATACTATTATAATACAGCAGTCTTAGTGCGTAATAATGTAGCAGTGCATAATATATATAACGTTTAAATATTTTCGCGAGGCATTTTGAAATTTCAGGAAATCAAACGAATATTCACACGATCGTAACCGAAATCCCCAAAAGGGGATAACACCAACATATCTGGCCATTTTTTTGAAATCTTTTAACAGTTTTGCATTTTCAAAATTAACAGAGATAATTCTAACTTCTCGTCTTTCTGTATGCGCAGTGTACAAATGTAAAGTGTTCGAAGTTTCAAGGGTAACCACAAACGTTTGGAAAAGGTAAACACGCTCAAGTATCATTTACTTTGAAGTTTTCCTTTTCTTATATTAAAGTGTTGCATAATTTCGAGACAATGAACCATTAAATAAAGTCTGCTTTCTTTACTTAACGATTCAAAGTTTCTCCCGCGGTACAGCTTCGAGAGATGAATTTCCATCGGACACGCTATAAATACTGAACAAACAAGAGTAAAAAAAATACAACGCGCATATATAAAATGGTTTCGAACAATGGGCATTCGAACGTTTCGTTTTGCAGACTAGTTTTTGCATAAAGTTTTTCTCGCAATTTCATCGGCGAAAGAATAAAAATTGAAAAATACGACGCGGAAGCTTCGAAACAAAAGTTAGATAATTTCTAACTTCTCAGCGATGCGAAACAATATTTTATTGTTTCGCGTTCAAGTTCGTATGCATGACATATGAAACACGTACCTCAAATAGAAACTATTTGCACCGGGCAAATATTAATTCTACAATGTTAGTTACACCATGCATTGACAAACTGATCAATTGACAAACGTAACGGTTGCAACAATAATTCACCTTTACAGTGTACATGTATAATATGCAATTTCTTTGATAGTGCGTTGAAGCCACGTATCTTTTATTCTGGAACAACAAATGAACTGCTGGTATTAAACATTGAATTGTGGATGAAACAATTGAACGTAAGTACACAAAGCTGATTGCATTTCTCTCTTCGTGTTCCTTTGTCCTACAGAGTTCAAATTTACACGCCTAAACACACTTTTTACGCGTCACCTGCGGTTTTTGCTCGCGCGAGACAATCTTACAACGAATCTGATTTTCGAGGAATTGTCAGTATTAATTAAATTCCACGGAGGAGAAAGCCACTCGCAGACCATGGTGTTTTACATGGGGCTGAAAGTACGAAGAGAATGTAGCGTTGAACAGGCGTTTTGTAACTATCTTCGACGAGTTTTTAGTTACAAAGCACGAAGTTGAAAATTTCCAACTAGAGAACCGTTTTCTTTGCTTTAGGATTCTCGTTCGTTCGGAAAGACCGAGAAGTGATAAATAAAGAGAATTTGAAACAGATGACAGAGGAAACGTGAGAAAGTTCAGAAAATAAGTAGAAGGGAAGTAGAACCCATCAGTGAGCAGCGAATTTTTCCGCAAAATCCATACTTTCATGAATACGATCAAAGAAATCGAACTTAGATGATAACAAAAACCCAAGTGTTTCGAGTAATTTTCGTATATATTACATACGTTCTACGTGTTTCTACGCTTTCGTAGAGGAAGAAAAGAGCGAACAACTTTACAAAATGTTTTCGTACAAATTACACAGAAAAGGAAATACTTGGGAAATCGAAAAATAATTTTATTCCTGTAAAATTTCTAAATTCTTGATTGTTCGACCTCTCTTCGTTCGAGATAATTCACGCAGTGAATTTACGTTTCTGCGTCCATTCCATTTCTCTGCGAATGGGTAAAAACCTGCAAGCCAGTAATGGTGGAAATACATAGTACTGCTGAAAGCAGTTATTTTCGCGTGGTAATAGTGCGGGAACGAAACGCTGATTCCAACGATGCATATTTACGGTTTTCGCCGGTGTTCTTAAGTAGCTGTCGGGAAATGTTACGCCGCTGCGACATTAACATTTGACATATTGGTGGAGGCTCAGCCTTTATTCCGAAAGTTGGGAGATGAACCTCTGCCCGGGATCGATAGTTCGAAACTACTGATCGTTCAGTTATGTTAAAGTTTTGCCGAGTATATAATGGAATTTCAATTGTAAACTGTTACAAAATTTACAATTAATTAGAAGAGAACACGAGCCACGGTCCCATTGTGACTTCAAACCTATCGAACAGCACACAGAAAATAATTACGCGACCCACGATTGTAAACTGCGAGAGAAATCGGACTTTGTCCGATCAGTTTGATCGAAAGAAAGCATCGACGATCAAAGGGAATACTTTAACGAAGTGCCAGTGTCAGTTAGTTCATGCGTTTTAATAAGTTCTTGGTACTTCGATGACTAAATAGTTGAACAATACTTACAATTAGAGAAGAGTAAATAAATACTGTGTGTAATATATAATATATGATGTATTGTATTACACGCTAATTATCTTGTCAGGAATCTTGTGTTTCGTTTTTGGAAAGCAGATAATATTGAAATGTACTAATGAAATTAATAACTCAATAAACGAACCACTGAGAAAGTTAATTGAATTCTGCCCGTGACTACATCATTTAACATTTGACTGAATAATTAATACTTGCAATTAGAGGAAAGTAAGTTTCGGTAATTAATAATAAATAGCGTGCATGATACATGATAATAATATATCGACTAATGGACGCTGATTATCTTATTACTATCAAGATTTTTATACTTCATTTTTGGAAAGCAAATATAGGTTGACGAATAATATTAAAGTATACTAATGAATTAATAACTCAATGAACAAACCACTGAGGGAATTAATTTTATACATCGCTTAACATTCCTCTTGTATTTACTGTACAAAATACACAAATTGAGTAACAAATTGAGCCGTATAAAAAGACTATGTTACTTAGACTTACTTGTTAACTTTTTCAATTTGGTTCGCTCGCGGGTGAACCGTTATTTCGTCATTTTGTTTCATACAAAACATTAGTAGAACTGTCTACTGCTACTGCTAACGCGAATGTTACACGTCATGCAAAATCTCGATGTCAAAGCGAGTTTAAATTATGAAGCAGCCGCGTTATCGATTAAGTATCGATTACTTATTTGATAAAATTTCACTTAGTTTAATCCTCGATCGCGCTTGTTACAATGTTGAGTCATCGCGATTATTTAAGAGCCACGATGAAGTTTCTGCTGAACGTTTCTTTCTCTTCTTCGTGGTTAATGAACTCAAAGTTACTCTCGCAGAGAAAGAGGAAACGAGGCTAGAAGAGGAAAAATAGTTGGAATATTAAATTAAATTGTGACCGAGGATTGAAACGTTTAAATCGCGTCAAGTTGGAACCAACAGTGTTCGTTTAGAAGTCGAAATAATCATTGATTTGTAATTATTCGAACACGTACTGCAAATTAGCGTTGAATTCTGAATATTGTGCCTGAAGTACACAACGAGAGAGAAACGAAGAGGAAAGAGACGCGGAATTATCATTTTTACGGAATCCCGTCGAGGAGGTGCTCGTTAACGAAAAAAACGCAACGCACTTTGTGGTAATCGTTATTGTCCGTCGTCTTATCGACGAACTTGTTCAGTTTCAAAGTCAACAGCACGTTTTCGCGAAAGCTTTGAAAACTGAAATTGAAAAGAGAGAAAGCGATAGCCAAAGGCGTGCTTCTGAAATCAATTAACAGTTACACGCCGCGAAATGAATGATTCTTAAAGAAAGAAAAGAAAAAAAAAAGAGAAAAGGAAACAATCTGATTCGAATATTTTTCATCCGGTGTACACTCAATCGAGTTTCAATTGATTAAGACACAGGCAGCCGTCCGAACAACGAGATTAATTTCCGCGGTACAATACCTCGGAAACTTGCTGGAAGAAAAACGAAAAGCCTGTGCACTTCTATCAAACCGTACGAAACACGAAACTGTGTGGGTACGAAATCTTTCGTTGGTCGAACGTAGACGAGAAAAGGGAAGGATAACTCTCTTCTTTCGATCCTTTCCTCCTCCTCGTCTTTCTCGAGAGACTTACTCGTCGAAACGACGACGTAAGGACGACGAATAATACGCGTGTTGCGTTCGCGAAAGGCTGATCCGTCGCGTCGTCGTCGGATGCGAATTCCACGGGAGCGATGCTACTTTTAGCGGGACAAAGCTCCCTCATAGAGATCACTAAAATCACTAAAAAGCCGAAAGGACGAGGCTAACAGGCAACTACTAGCAAAATATGGAATATACGTGAATATTTCTTTCGAACGTGAAACGTACGTTGATCGTGCAGGATGCCGACGTCGCTGGTGACGTTGAACGACGCTGTGTGATCCTGTGTGATTGTCGAAGAAAGTCGGAGAGAAGGGAGGGAAAGCTGCTCTTTCTTTTTTTTTTCTTTCTTTCTTTCTCAACACGGCGCGCTATCTTCCTCTTTCTCTATCCTTTCTATCCCCCGATTTCTCCACTTCTCGCACTCCACGCTCTTCGCTTGCTCTCGCTTTGCTCTCTGATGCCGCGCGCGCGAGTCACGGTATGCTCACGCTCTATTCCTCTCTTCTTACCCTTAACGCGCTCCCTCGCTTTCTCTTTATCTCTCTCAATCTCTCTCTCTCTCTCTCTCTGTCTCTCGCTTGCTCGCTCGCTCGCCTTATCGTTCGCTCTTTGTCACTGATACGCGAGAGGCAACATAGCGACAACGTCGTCCACGAAAGGGTTCCGGGGATGTAGGGAAAAAAGCAACGAAACGAGGAACGCGACACCGGTACCACGGGGTGGACTGAAGTTCCTACGAGCGCCGGTCAGATTCTTATAGCCTGGCGTCGAGGCGCAGGCGCCGATCGAGCTTCTCGCCGCCTAGGGATGGGCCGGTACGTTTTCGAAAAGAGGTGTTGATCCTCTTCTGTCGACCGATCGACTTCTCATCGGAGGATGAACCACGAAAAGAGCTTGCCGATAACCTTTCTTCTTTACACTACGGATACTTTCCGGTTATTTTCCCCTGGGATCGTCGCTCTACCGCGGAGCGACAGTTCACCCTGGCGAGATCGTCGATATCCAACGATGCTCTCGGTTCTCTCGCATTGCGTCGAATGTTATTGTAGAAATTGCAACCCGTCAGTCCGTCTCTCGTTCGTCCGCGTACCCGAATATGTTTGTCACCGTCTAACATCGATGAATCAAGCGTGCCGAATCGATATGGACGTTGCTTCGCCGCAACGTGTTCGGAAAATGTTGGGAAACGTGATCGTTTCGAAGGAGATATTCCAGGATAATGTACGACTAAAAGCACAGAGACCGACGCGAGAGAGAACGTGGAGATTCGATTTTCGATTTTTAATTTTACATACGATATTATACCCTTCTTTTCTTTTTTCTTTTTTTTTTTTGGCAACGTTATTTGATCCGAAGCGATTTTTAATTCGAGTCGGGCGACTCGAATCGGTGAAAGGGAGTTGTAAAGCACTTATCGTCCTTCAGCCTTTTGAATTATTTTAAAACGTTAGATTAACGAGTAGTTTCCTTTCTCGCTTTATACCAAATGCGGGACTTGAATTATCAGCGATAATGGTAATAACATATCTTTTACGTATCAATTACGTATTTACTGTGACGTGCAAAAGTTTTTAACCTGATAAATTTTTCACTTTATACTTCAAAAGAGATGTTTCAATGAATTTTAATTGATATTGGAGACGGAGAATGTAAATGAAAACACTACAGGAAATGAATAATTAAAGATAAAATTATTTTAAATATTGAACACAACGTGAAAAATCTTAACAAAAAGCTTTTATCCACTACTATGGTTTTCCATGCCTTTTCAATAACTAATATGTCATATGAAGTTCAAATAGAATTTACAAATATTAAATAACATTAACAAATATTAAAGCGCGTGAAATTATGAATGGTGCATGAACGTTTACGAACGTTGAACTTGTTTTTCTCATAAAAGCTTTATGAGTAAACTTCTGCATTTCGCTTATGATAATAAGTGCACGTTTATATCTTTTTTATAATATTGTCTACTTTAAATTAAAGGAAGCAAAGGATTGCTTCCGTATTCTAACGAATTTCGGAATTTTTGTACCTAATGTAAATAATTATGTTTCCAGCAGTTTGACTCTCTGTAACATCGTGAAACTCATGGTGTCCCCTTATTCACCCACATTTTAAAAATTTTATTTTTGCAGCTTGTTGTTTCATTTCATCGATGCGATAGAAAAATACCAATTTATAATAATTATTAGTTCCCAGATTCTAATATCTTTTAAGTAAACGAAATTCTAACGTTGCTAACCAAAATCAAAAGTTAAAGTGGAATCTCTAATAAAAAAAAAAAAAAAAAAAATTAATCACGTACGACATACGTATTATATTAAAAATATAAAATAGAGTTTTGTAAGAAAACTGGTGGTTAATTTACTAAGGCGATTCGTTTCGAGGTTTTACTGTAAGTGCCATGCTCTTATTCACAGTAATTTCGGAATCAACAGAAGGTACTCCTGTCTTTTTTACCCGGCGACAAATCCTCCAGGAACAATATTCCCCATTTTTCAGACAATGCAATATCAGGTTACTTGCCACCTATAAATTCTTTCGCACATTTTCCAAACAATCGATCTTACGACATTTATTATTAAATGTAGGTTATTATTAAATGTAGGTTATTAGTCACTCCTGATTACTCAGGCTGTGTTTACGAAAGTTCTTTATGTTCACGCGATTTCAGACTAAATTTTAGGTCGTAAATCGTATACGTAAGCGAAATCGCAGCTAATAAAGCTAATTGCCTTCGGCGATCTTCAAATACGTCGTTTACAATGTAAAATCAAAAAGTTTGGAACTTCAATCGAATTATATCAACTCGAGTCAAAATTTGCAAAAATGTGCGAAGCACAAGTAAGCGTATTCGTTACATGATTTTTTTAATGATTTATAATTTCTATTTGAGATTTATTTCGTTAATCCTGTTCACGAAGATATAAAAGTCTCTAGTTTAACGAGGACTAACAACGATATTAGTAAATCAATACAATGTCAGAACTATTCTCCTTTTGCTTTCTTATAACACACAGAGAACAAAATATTAAAACAGAAGATAAAAGATTTAACAGTAGCAAAAATGACAAAAAAAAACAATGAAAAATTTGATAAATTTGAAACAATAAGTATTCATGTTGCAAACTGCGAGACAGATAATCGATACGAAAAAACGCAAAATCACTTTTAATTAGAAGTACAAAGTATAGAGAATAAGATTAATGCTTTCTCTATTTCTCTTTCTCTCTCTCTCTCTCTTGCTCGTTATTTCGACATTAAACATAATTATTATAAATGTTTAATACGCGAGGGAAATAATTATTACCATTTATTTTGTTATAACCGTATCACACAGTATTAAGTATGTACCACTTTTCAACGAAGCGTAAAATGGAGTGGGCATTCATGCTGCAATAGAAGAATACTGTAAATGTTAGCGATTGTGTAGAAGATTGATGATCGACCGTACAGATTCTTTCATCGAGTAATGTTCTCCTTCCCTTGAATCCTTGAATCTTATGATCTTCAATGGATTAACTACTACCAATTTTTCATCCTCAAATTTAGGAGACAGGTTTTTCCAAAAAAATATTTTCAAATAAAGACAGAGAAAAATGGGGCGCGGAATCGGTTTTTTGTAGATTACGAATATAATTTGTTTTTCCAGTAGGTGAGGGGAATAATAAATTTTAGAACGTTAGAACGATCAATAAATATAAAAATGGTAAATTATATAGGTTGCAATATTGCTTGAATAATTGGATTCGAAAGCTTTTATTTGTATCTTTTACGTTGCTAATAAAAATTCTGAGAATTTAGTGAATTTAAAATGCTATTTTTTATGATTAATTCCCGAGCAGTCTTATAACTTTTGGAGATATAATTTTTTTAGCTATTAAAAGTTAATCTTTTGAACCATTGTCGCCATCAATAAGATAAGCATCCTTTTTTCGGTAATTAGTTATCTCTGGAGTAGATTTAATTCCATTTTGTAATTCGTACTAAGTTTTAAAATTAGCTAATGTTCTCCTAAAATTTGGCTAAGATATAAATTTACTATTTTACATTCAAAAATTACTAAACATTCTTGAATTTCAAATAAATAAATAATACAGAATTGTATAATCTTATTCACATTCAATGTGTAGTCTCATTTTGATTAAAGTATGCAAAATGAAATGAAATACTTTTCCACCTTGAATTGAAATTCTATCGTCAATTTTCCATCTTTTCTTCTCTTATTTGATTCAGCAAGAATAACTCTCGAACAAAGATGAAAAATATCAGAGGAATAAGAAGTATATAGCGGAATTTCTTGACTAAAAATTTCTCGTATTCGATATATCAAGATGCAGTAAATCATATTAGAAAACCGTATCGGCTTAGATAATTAATGATACTTGTTTGAATGGTCAAAGTTACGACGAATAAATGTTTTTACCAACAATTCAGCTGGTATTAAATGCCGGTACGCTGCAGCATCCGATATCATTAAGGGCACTTCACTATCTAGAATCTAGATGAAAATTTACACTTCAGCATACTATCATTGTTAGGAAGATCTTGTACTTGTACCTTATTGTTTGCCTTTCCTACGTTATCACGGCGCTTCATATTTCATACAAGTACCTACATTCTATTATTCTTTCTTTAGACAATTCGTTCTTTATTTAAACAATTTTTCATAGAAATTAGAACTGTTGAAACCTAATTTTGTTTTCTGAAAGTTTTTTGGCTTTCTACGAAAATCTACGAAAGTTCTGGAATACTTATTCGTGTTTCTATTATGACAGTATGAAGTCAAAAGTTTAAATGCTTCTCTAAGAAAGGTAAAAGTAAAATACATGAATTCTGCCCTCTATTTTATAAACGTAAGTTACTATGTATGTGAGTGAATGTTAGCGTAAAATATATCTGCGTACCAACGTTAAGAAAAATTATGCATACACGAAAGACAATTCTGTAACAATGACGTGTGACACACAAGTGACCTTAACTATTTATGTTACTATCTACGTGACTCAAGAACACCTTGTCATCTTTATCCCCCGGGCAACTAATAGCCTCGATTCTCGAAATGTCTTTTTACCTGACCGGGCTACCTTTTCTTTTTCTTTTTTATATAGCTCAAGAGTACTCGCGAAAGATTATATCTCGTGAAATAACTGCATTGTATTGTCACTTCTATTGTTAAAAGTAATTTCACGATAATCATAATTATGCACGTAATTATGGTGTTTTAAATAACAGTCATATAACAGATGTATAATACAATTTTTTTTAAATTTTATTCTAAAACTAGAATCATTACAGCAAAAAAGCAAGATATTGTTGTACGATAGTATTACAATTAAAAAATAAGTAAAAGTAAAATATTTCTGACAAAGTTGAAATTCTTTAAGAATAATACTGCATGTATTTATTTTTCATGTGAACTATTACGTAATATAAAAGTAAAATATTTCTTACAAAGTACTTACAAAGTTTACATAAAAGTAAAATATTTTTGACAAAGTTGAAATTCTTTAAGAATAATACTGCATGTATTTATTTTTCATGTGAACTATTACGTTTGCTGCAAGTGTGTATGTTTCATTTTTCAAAATATGAGATAAGATATATCAAGATTAATTAATCAATATTAGTAATTACTCTTCTAAATGTATTGTTCCGTTTGTACTTAACATACGCATCAGATGTCGCTTTAGCACACGTGCAAACTATAAGTTCTATCTACAGTTAATGAGAAAATCTTATGTTGACGGTTATGTCCCACAGGAAACAAGGCGCTGACCGCGAAATGTGAAATGCATTTATATTTAAATGAGCACGAACGTCGTGGAATTATTTTACTAGTGTTAGAATATTCAAGATAACAATGAGTTGGGAAATCAGCTGTGCCGATATGTGTCGAGCTTGTATGAAAGTTGACGGCGTTCTTCTTCCTATGTATGACGACGACACGATTAGCCAGAAAAATTTGCCCGATAAACTCGCAGAACTTGCATCAATACAGGTTATATTTCTTTTCTTTTAGTTCATTAAATGATCAATTGTTCTTTTACAACGAATCGTGTGGAGACTCATAACTCTGTACATAACCTCAAAAGTAACCTCAGATGTTATCAGAATCATTTGTTAAATGTATATACTTGCTATTTGTTTTGCAATAACAAATATCTACAGATATTCTAATGAAAGGGACGAATTTTATATTTGAGTACTACCGAATAATTTCATTCTAACTTAATCTCTGAGAAATGAAGAGATTGTTTTATATTAACTGTAGTATTTATATTACTTATACATTTCGATTAAGTTACTTAAGATACTTTAATTTTTTAAACAGATTGACAGGTTTGATGGATTACCAAATATGCTTTGTGCAAAGTGTGCTTATCGCACAGATGCATTTTACAGCTTTAAGCTGCAAGTCCAAGCTACTGAAAAGAAACTTCGAAAAATGTTTGAAACCCAAATCCGTTATAACATAAAGGTAAAATGTTTGGTTTTCGTATTATTAATTAAGGCTCATGTTATCTAAAGATGTAATTCCTCTGTTAAGTTTCATGAACGATGAATTAATACTTTGTGAATTTTGTTAATGCATCTGTATCAATCTGTATTGGTAATGTTATTGAGTATATTGACTTAATTTTGTTTTGCTTCCTAATCTAAATACTATCTGTTGACGTACCAAATCATTGGCTTCCAAAGTATGGATTGTATTGTAAAATATTTATTAGTAGTGTTTTATTTATTGATGGATTATCAATTGAATAATTAATTTATATTTGGTTGTAAATAATTACATAATTAACAAAATTAATCATATTGTTTAAATTATTGTTGTTTCAGTTAATGTGGTCAATTGAGAAAAAACTTTATTAAAAATAATGTAGGCGCAGAATTAGGAGCAGAATTTGTTAAGTTTCCTCAGTAAAAATTCTTAAATTTTTATATTTTTATGCGATATTTCATTGGTACTCTTTCGTTTCCAAAGCGAAAAACAATTATTTTACTAATTACTAGAAGTGTTCGCAATTGTTCTTTTATGATACTTTTACAAACTTGTTTCGTTCTCATGTTCGTCCGTTTGATGGTATTAGATTAACTAACTGATGGTATTAGATTAACTATTAAATAGTTATTAAATTATCTAGAAAGATGTAGAATCAAGTATAAAAATATTCGTCAAGTGTAAGAAAATCAGATTTTTCCCAACGATGGCGATACAATGCACATCTATTTAAGAAACCGATTTAGAAAGATGGAAAATAATTTTTATTTCACTTGATTGTTTCCATTATCCTTCCATAAAGGTTACCTTTCTATACAATCTCGATCCAATCTCAGCTATGTGCTTGCATTTTCTTAATTTCGTCAATTTCGTCAATTTCGTCATAGCATGTAATTGCACGTAATGTGGAAGCATCGTTCTCAACTTGTTGCTATTGCCTTTCAGGAGGAGCCAATGGGCAATGACTTTGAACAAGCTGGCTCAGAACAATCGGACGAATTGTTAGAAATGAAACTAGTAGGTAACAAAGAAGATATTAGGCCTGCCAATGTTACAGAGAATTCCGAAGAATTTTTATCCGAGCGAATCAACGTAAGTGACAAAGAAGAGCAATCTCTAGAGTTCGATGTATCCGAATTTGTAGGAGAGAACGGCGAATTTAATAAGGCTGGCATATCCGAGTTGAAAGGTATTATTTCAAAGTTATCAGAAGCAGAACTCAATCAAGATAAACGACTGAAAGGCGTGATACCTGACGAGATCTCAAAAATTTTGGAATCCCAGCAGTTAGATTATACGATAATGTATATACCAGAGAATGTTTCTTTGGAACATGTGGACGAGCATGTCAATACCGACAGTACGTTTTCTTGCGACGCTGTGGTTAAATTAGAGAGCAACAAAAAAATTGCCGAAGCTGACTGCAACGGGGAACTTTTACACGAGACGGTGGACAACGAGGAATTTTTAAATGTGTGCAATGAGAAAGCTGCAGAAACGAGGGAGGAGGATAACAAAACAAGCAGTGACAAGGGTATGGAAGCGGTATGGAAATCTACAATCTCAAAAGAAAAGTCAAAGGAAAGAGTAAATGGGAGAAACACGCAAAAAATTTCGTCGGGATCGAGTCAACAGCTAGAAGAAAGCGACGATTCCGATTCCGATTATTTCGTTGATCCAAAAGATAACATACTTGGTAGCTTGAACGATACAATAACAAGAATAAAGGAGATAAAACTCGAAGACGACGTGATACAGTATCAATGCACTCTATGCTTGCAAAATTATGACAAATTAACTGGTGTCTTGTTGCACACCATAGACAATCACGTGCCAAGTAGTGGTCCGTTCTTTTGCGTGGTATGCGAGAAAGACTGCGAGAGTCTCAGAGAATTGCGTGCGCACGTTAAAACGCATACAGGCCGGTTCCCTTATTCCTGTTTCATATGCAACAAAGCGTACACGATGAAGAGGTACCTAAAGAGACACATGGTGTGCCACACAGACTTTCCTAAGCATCGATGTCCGAAATGCGGTCTCAGATTCAAGATTAAGTCAGAGCTAGAAACTCACGTTGCAACGCATATACGCGGTGCGCCTTATGTCTGTAGTCAATGTCCACGATTATTCAATCACAAAGGTAATTATAAGCGGCACTTGATTACTCATTTGGATCCGCAGGGTCTTCATTTACCCAAGTATCCCTGCAAAGTTTGCGGGAAGAGATTTCTGAATAATCGCACTTTGGAAACACATATGCGCGTCCACACCGGTGAGAAACCGTTCAAATGCGAGATATGTGAACGATCGTTCTCGCAACAAGGGAATTTGCTGAACCATGTAAGAATTCACTCGAATCCGCGTTGTTACACGTGCGAGGTTTGCGGGAAACGATTCAACCAAAGAGCTACTTTGAGAGATCATAGTCTCTTACATACTGGGGAAAAGCCATATGTTTGTAACGTTTGCGGAATAGCGTTTACATTTAGCGCCGCGTTGAGACGTCACATGTGGACTCACACCGGTGGAAAACCATTTGGATGTGAAATCTGTAGTGCTCGTTTCGTTGGCAAATATGATTTACGGCGACACATGAGGATACATACAGATAAACCAAAGACGAAACGAAGAAAAAACGTGATTAAGTCGAACAATGAACAGGCAGAAGTGAAAGAAGAAAATAAAGAAGAGAATGTTACAGTTTCAGAGCACCCTGATACAGAGACCGTTTTGATAGAACAGGTTTTGTTAACACAGAACGTAACACAAGTTGCGCAACAAGAATCTGAGAAGGAAAATGTTGATGCTCTTTTTAATCTTATACAGTATGGCTGATAAAGCCTATTATTTTTATCATACTTATATCGCATAAATATTAGGTCTGATTTTCTTAATTTACACTATCTTCACCACAAATATTAACTAAAAGATATTAATAGATGTACCTCAAAATTGTACATAACATGTACTTTGAAAGAAACAATGAGAGCAATGAGAAACATTGTAAGCTTTATATAATGAGAATGCTATATTATTATATTTTAAAAGAAGATATTTTTGTGAAATAAATATATACCGTCTACAAAACGTTAACAATGAATATTTACGATTCTGATAGAATTTTATAAATTTGCAAAATAATGGAAAGTTAAAGATGTGCTATTTGTAATTTTTATTCATTATACTTCTTCTATGAAGTGTATTTTTGAAATTTTCTTAATTTCACAAATATTATTTGTTTATTTACATATAATAACAAAAATATTTAAATTTCATAAATGACATAGATGAACTTTAAATATATTCATAATGATAAAATATATTCAATGAAATGTAATTATACGTTTGAATATATTTATTGTTTATGTTCATAATTTTGTAAAATAAATGTATTACCATATTAGTTTATAGAAGTAAGACAACAAAACTGATTTAAAATTATTATTAATTAGCAGTAAATGCAGTATGAATGCAAAACGTTGTACATAAAATAATAGAATTGTATTATATTATTTATTAATATTAGACAAGTACAGTATAATATATAATATATAAAAATATAATATATAAAAAATGTACTTTGCAATACCAAAATTTCACTTAACTAGCAGAATTGGATAAAATTGACTTGATTCTTTTATTAAATTAGTTAGTTATGTAGTATATGTAATAAAGTAATTACGAAAACCTAAATGATACATAAGTATATAAAACAAGAAATTTACTAATGGAGCTTTTTGATTCTATTTTTTTATATAAATTTGTCATTTTTTAAAAAGATAATATTTTCAATAGCTATGTGATAATTGATGAAAACTAAATATTATTAAATAAAATAACCTGAATTTAATGAAATTCATATGTAATTACATAACACAATTACATTATATAATTTAAAAATAATTTCTGACCTACATATAATTCTCCTAATTATAATTTTGTAAAAGACTGTGGATGTTTTAGATAAATATAATTTTATTAATTTTAAATGCTGAGGACAGGATTAGTAACATATGTCAGTTATTGTACTTATTGTACCTTTTTTTAATTCGTACAAGAAGTATTAAGTTTAACTTACACATATAATCTAAAACATTTGCACATGTCCAGTAGTAATAGATGCTTATAGATAGATTTATATTTAAAAGAATAAAGTCTGTTCAATTGATTTAAGATTAATATATACTGAAATGTTTTGAAGATAATAAGTATTATATTTTTAAATATAAGATTCCTTTCTTTAAAAAAAGACTCGCTTATTTTTATGTTCGGTTGAAAGGGTATTTCATATTATTTTTATAATTATATAAATTAATATATAATTATTTGAGAGCTGCAAATATTGTATAAACTATGTACATAATTTGTAACAGTATATTTCAAAACATATGATTTACAAACTTCATGATAAATGATAGATACTGAATGACAATGGAAAAGAGATTTGCAAGTAAAGAAATATCATTATGCATCTGCAATAATGTATATCTTAAATTCAAATTATTTTATATAGTGTTAAATATTTTGTTTTCTATTCTATTTTTCCTGAAATTTTCTTTCCATGATACTAATTGATATTAGAAAATTTCATATGATTTTAATTTTTCAATGTTGTGTTAAAAACATTTAAGTGTAAAATAAATAATTGTGTAAATAATTGTACATATATTTTATACTTCCTTTTTAATTTTTTTCTAATTTTGACGCTATTTAATTATAGAATATAATTCTTATAGATTCATAAGAGTTTGAGCTTCATAACTTTTAAATATTCACATTATGTTCTTTTAATAGCAAACGTTATCTTTACTCTTTGCAAATTGCATACTTTTATTGAATACTATTCACTATTTTATTATTATTATTCTATACAAAATTGACATGAATTATTAAAAATATAAATAACGTTTAGAAATTATGTTGAAATAATGAAGAAAAAGTTTTTTTTTCATTTGTGTTATCAATATTCGACTATTGATAGAATAAATATCACATTATATGCGAATATACATGTGAAAACATACACTGACCTTGAAAAAAATAGGGTTGCTTCTTACGTTTTTCTACGGTGAGCGTATGAATTACATCCAACTCAATTACCAAAAGCGAAGAAATCAGTAGCATTGTCTTTACGAAAGGTTGGAGTGATTTCGAACAGTATCTATAATATAATAGAACAATTTTGCTGAATACAATAATGATTTTGAGAAGTAGAATTACTTACACACAAAGAAGTATTTCTTCATTATGTACCACCAAACTCATTATAAATTCATTAAATTAATACAAGTTACAGTTAAGTTCAACAAATCGTACTAAACGCGCGCGCACTACTACTTTTCAAATAAAGATTGCAGCGCCAATGAAGTGGTGAAATCTGGAAATTAGTTCTTGCGATTCTCGAACGTAATCGATATATATGTATGTAACGTAACATGTTAATTAATTTTACGTTAGACAGGAAGCATAGCAGTAGAGTGTTGCTTCATTACTTATTATGAAAGTAAATAATTTAAATTTATTAAATTAATGCAAATTAAAATTGAGTTAAATAAATTGTGTGAAACGCGCGCGTACTACTTTTCAAATAAAGATTACAGCGCCATTGGAGTGGCGAAATCTGGAAGTTAGTTATTGCGATTCTCGAACGTAAGCGATATATATATATGTAACGTAAAAATCAGTTCTAAACGGAAAGTACAGCGGAAATGTTGTTCTGTTACGTATTGCCAAATTAAATAATTTAAATTCATTAAATTAATGTAAATTATTGTTCAGTTGAATAAATCGTACAAAACGCGCATGCTTTAACTTCAACTAAGGATTAACGTCAATGAAGAGCAGTGAAATGTGCAAGTTAGACCACGCGATTCTTCAGTGTAATAGGTATGTATGTATGTAACGTAAAACGTCAGTTTAAGGCGGGAAACACAGCGGAAGTGTTGCTTCATTATGTATTATCAAATTAAATAATTAAAATTTATTAAATTAATTCAAATTATTAGATCAGATAAATAAAACGCGTGCTTTGACTTCAAATGAGGATTACAGTATCAATAGAACAGTAAATATGCAAATTAGATAGTGTAAGATTCTTGAACGTAATCTCGATATATATGTATGTAACGTAACATGTCAGTTTTAGACAGGAAACACAGCGTAAGTATTGCATCATTACATATTATGAAAGTAAATAATTTAAATTTATTAAATTAATGTAAATTAAAGTTGAGCAAATAAACTGTATGAAACGCGCGCGTACTACTTTTCAAATAAAGATTGCAGCGCCATGGAAGCGGCAAAATCTGGAAAATAGTTATTGCGATTCTTAAACATAATCGTTATTTCTCACGATCGATTTTTAAACGGGAAGAATGGCGGAAAGAAGCACGCGTCATCTGTAAAGAAGGAAGCGTTATTCAGAAAAATCACCCAGAAAAAGGTATCATCCAAAAGTTCTCAAGTAAAAATATAAATCAATAGTTGTTAGATTTCTGTATGTATTGTGTATTTTTGAAATAAAACGTGCATTTTTGGCTTCAACTCAAGGTAGGATTTAACCAAATAATTATTCCATATAATTTTCAACAATTAAAGAAATAATAGCATATAAACATTTAAATGAGACATACTATGCTAAAGGTTATTTATAACTTTATACCAAAATTTAATTTCAATTCCAACCAGTACAAATATCGTAACCTCATAATTGACTAACTTATTGTATATACATTTGTATTTTATTCTATGCTTTTGCACACACACTTCTATTATAACATTTTCTACTTATTTGTTGATTCTTTAACTTCATACTGCGTAATCCTTAATAATTCTAATACTAAATTCAACAATAATTTGTTAAGAATATACGTATTTAATGAATAAAATAATAATTCTACTGCGGTATATAATAGAATTTTTTACTTCTCAATTTAAAGATATTAACAACTTTTCATCTAGTATATGAATATTTTCGTTTTTTTAAAGAATTTCTCATAAATTTTGTGTATTTGATTTAGAGGTTTTCATTTTTTATTTTCAGTTAATATTTCCTGCGAAACGTGCGATTACAGCGCCCCTAACGGTGAAATACGCAATATACTTCCTACGATTCTCGAACGTAATCGATATTTCTCACGATCGATTTTTAAACGGGATAAATGGCGGAAAGGAGCACGCGTCATCTGTAAAGAAGGAAGCGTTATCCAGAAGAATCATTCAGAAAGAAGTATCGTCCAAAAGTTCTCAGGTAAAAATATAAATCAATAATTGTTAGATTTATGTTTGTGTTGTGAATTTTTAAGACAAAATGTACATTTTTACGTACATCCGTCATGTTATATTACTAAAGCGCATACTTCCTATTGTAATAAGAAATATTTCAGAATACAATTTCGGAATACAGTAATTGTCTTTCATTTATTCAGTAATTGTGTTTCAGTATTCAGTATTCAGTAAGAAACACTTTATAATTTACAACTTTTTATTTTTAGTACTTTTTTAATTTTCATATTCAAGTTTCTTTATAATCATATTCTAGAAGAATAGCAATACTTTCTAAATGAACATATTCTTCACTTTCCCCTTACTAATCAGAGCTTTATTTTCAGAGAATTTACCGCGCGTAATGCGGTTGGTAGAGTCAGTGTTTGTTGCGAAATATTTTAATATATTTCTGAGCAAAATGGCTCTTATTAAATTAAACGATCAATTCATTCAAATTACAATTCGCGAAGATAGATTCAGTGAGTCCGCCGATTGTCACTTAAATGTGCGATAGTCTTTTATTTTTATTTTTTGTATTTTCTCTTGTTCAATATTCGTTTTCGCTGTTAAAGTCAGTGCTCAAGAGGACTAAGGCCTCTCCTGGAGATCAAGATGGTAAGTAGTTTTATATATTTAATTTATTCAATTTTACTAATTTAACAATAAAGTATAATGTTTGATGTTTGATAGACATACGCTTCACAGCATCAACTGTTGCATTTTTGGGAGAAAATCCAACGGTGGCTCTGAAGTTAAGAATGTAAGAATCTTTCATTATCTCCAACTTAAGACTTTGCTTCGCTTTTAAATATAAATTCTAACGTTTAATATTTTGTTACAGATCTTCTACAATCTCCACTTCTCCTAATCCTGCAAGAATCTTATGATGCTTCAACAGCTAAAAATGTAAGTACTTTAGCATGTTGTATTCAAATTTTATTCTCAATAGCTCTCTTTCTATTGAAGTTGAATGTAAAACTATAACTGTAAAATAAAAACACTTCAAATTATTCCAATTTTTATTACTATTTTTAAAATTTAAATTTTCACAAACAACACTGTGTCTTTAGAAATGAAATGTTTTATGTTTTTTAAGAAATTTTTCTCGGCGTTCATTTCCACCACGGGAAATTCTCAGTGGTATCTACTTGATGAGGATCTTCACGATAACTTTCCCTGCTTCAGTGCAGCACCGGTGATAACGTTCTTCGCATCTATGCTGTGAGTCGCATGCATTTATGTTCCTCCGGTCACTCAACCGTGTCGTAGGACGAAAGGTCCGAATCGGCACGGCTGACTGGTTGTATACGTAGAATTTTTGACGAGCATAGTGACCGCGGGTATTTTTTATATCCGTGAGTAGTATTTTTTCAAACTTTTTATGTATTAGATCAGGATAGGGCTTCTTGCACATCGCGATGTTAACAATTGAAATATATACATTTATAGTAATTACTTAACAATTAGAATATATAAATCTATAGTAATTATTTATAAAATTAAAGTACTTTCAATACTTAGATGTTTGCAAATGTAAAATATCCATATGAATAGATAAATTATAAATATTTATAAATAATTAAATTATTAAAACGCTTTTGTTCGAGCATTTAATAGTAGAGAAAACGACTTATCCTCCGACTTCGTTGCTATGAAAGATGCAATTATTTGTACTGGTAATTTATTTTGTTATAATAATTAATAATTTTAAATTTTATCTTCCCTTTTATAATATTATTAAATGATTTAATTAATTGTTTTATAATTGTGAACTTCAGTAGAATTTGAACTATAATAGATTAGAATTCTTTCCGTAGAAAAATGTATGAGATTTTATGTGCAAGAAGGCATTTCGCGACAGGCAGATTTTTGAATCAAAGCAACAAGTTTGAACATTTGCTATCAGATTTTTGAAAATGCGCTTTGATGAAGAAGTCACCTGAGATTATTGTATCAACATTTAATTCACTGTATAATTGTTTCATTCGCAACTGTATGTGCAATTTTACCATTATTGTGTAACACTTGTCTAACCTGGACGAATATTTCCCAAGTATTCCCAAATACGTGACAAAGTATGTTTGCGCGTTTTACTCACCATCACTCTTCAATAACACGACGTATTATTATTGTGTTCTTACAACAATTTCTGGCTCCATTGAGTACGAGTATGCTCTAAGCCTTGAGCTTGAGCTGCCCTGCCGGTTTCGCTCTTTGGCTCCTCCGGGAGTCCCATCAACGGAGCTACAAATTTTTGGACGCACGATAGTACGTACTTTTGAGCGATAGTGAGTTTTCGTTTCGGTCGCGTCGCGGTCTTTCCTTTGTATTCGCGTTTGAAATGAAAGATATCGGTGTCGCGCAAGTAAAGATGTATAGTTTGACATATCGAAACGAATTCGTCCGCACCTCGTTTGAAAATAATTTCCTCAGTCGTTTCAAGTTGGGCAAGTGTGTCGCAACTGTATGTAATGTCTATAGATCTTTTTAACAAATTGTTCATTGTTTTTATTCTCTTGCAATTTGAATAATTTCTGAAAGAGTAGAGTCATTACAGTTTAAAATAAAATAATACAATAGTCCGTCAGATACAAATTACACAAATTAATTATTTTTTTAGTTCAGGATTTTCAGGTTTAACCCCTTCCGTGTTCATTGTCAGGATCTCACTCACGTGCCCAGGTGCTACTTGGGTGGGTGAAAGACATTGGGCACGATGACCATAGTTTGTAATTTTATAAAAAATCTCAGCGACTGACAATGTGTTAGCGTATCGTGCACGATGTATTTTCCACATGTGTGTTTGTGGATAGGATGTGGAATTGCGTCGTTTCTATCGTTGCATTCATTATAAGTTGAAATATTTAAAATATTTTTGCATTAATTTAAAGAATTATGAATTTATTATCTTAATGCCTAATAAGTACATTATACATTATTATTATTATTATATAACTATATTATCAATTATAATAATTATTTCAAATTAACTTGCACGTGTTATAATAATTCTATAGAAATTATATGTATTTTTTCGCAGTTATTAATATTAGCTACAAATATAAACGTGTTTTAGTCTTGTTTTACGCAATGTTCGCTAGCTATTGTCAGTCGATTTCAGGAAAATGGTACGTAAATTAGAATGTGCGTTAAGCTCGGGTGTCGGAGGTGTCCCGGGACGTCCTCTCTAGTTTAGGTCTCTGCGCCCGAGTAGTATGTGAGAACCGTGGAGCGGGTGTGTTGGTGTGCCTGTTTTGCCATTTTTTAAATATAGAGCGATTGGTGTAGGATAGGTAGCATACTTTCTGGCGTGAATGTGATTAATTATAAGTAGGTAGGGCCGGGCAGGTTGGCACAGTCTCTGGTCGCGTGTCCCCTTTTCGCGTGTCCAACCTGTTTCAGGAAATTTAATTTGGAAAATCGACAGTGAAATTGGTACAGATGGAGCATGCCACTCGTTTCTGGTTTTACTCTTCGATTTTTCGAATTTAGTATCGTGGTCGCGGTCGCGGATAGGTCGCGAGTAGGTCCCGAAACGAACGTTTATGTAGGTATTGCTCGAGCACGCACGTGCGAACGAATAACGACCATTATGATCGTTAGTCGTCCACGTGTATCGGGGTCAGCTTTCGCGATTTATATTATTATTTCATCTTTATTTTTTAATTTGCGATTAGAAAGACTCGAGCTAGACGTAAGTTTCAGCGGGCATTGCGCTCGAAGAAAGAAGAGGCTAAAAGCTGAAGAGGCCCGGCAAACTGCCACGAAGAGGGTCACAACAAATGGTTTCTTATCCTCTGGACCATTTAAATGATTTTAGAGCATGAGAAGTCATTCTCGTTACTATTTTGTCACTATGCTCTTTTAGTACTTGTAGTAGTATTTTTTTTTCACCTCCATCATCGTTAAACTTCGTTCTGGGCAATTTGCGGTTTTTCTTGTTAGTGTTGCGAGAAATTGATTACGGTTTCAATTAGAGTCACGAAGATATGATAATCGTGTTTGCTTTAGAGTTGCGAATTACGATAACGCGATTGTTTTTAACAATTTTGATTGCGAATTTTTGAAGTTACTTTAAAGTTGTACATAGAGTGAAATTGATCTTGTTTCCTGTTGTTTTAAATTAGATTATAGAGTAACTGCTTTTAATTAATTTTAGAGTGTTAGAATATTTGAAGTAGCTTTTATATTGTTAATAATAGTTATAATAGTTTTTATTTAATTTAATTTTAGAGTTAGTGTTGCGACATTGTTTCATCGCGATTATTTTTTTTCTCGTGTTAGTGTTGCGACAATGAATGCTCGCGTTTCTTGAAGTAGCATTGCGTTTACAAAATGCCCAAAATTCCTTCCACTGGATTCGTGGAAGGCTGTTCCTGCTCCTGGATCACCTGATGCAGCTACAAGAATTGGTTGGCGATCATTCAGCAACCTCTAGCATGGTTGCACTGGACGCGTCGCAATTAGTGTTGCGTATTTTTCAACATGAGTACATAGATTAATAGCGTGGCGTAGTTATTTTCGGGAGTTTTAAACATGACGAAGTACTCTTCGCGTTTGGTTTTGGAAATTTTCTATTTCACAATTGACGCTAATGATTAGTGTTGCGAAACAAGGTACGGTTTGTTGCTCTGGTATGTAACGTAGATAATTGTACAGTAGCCCTTCTGGTTATTGTATTACTGAGAAAGACATGCTTGTTTTTTAATAGTCCTTCTGGCTATTCATTTGCTGTTTTCCTTCAAATGTCGGGACTATTTTAGTGATATGGAATTTTTATGTTAAGTTTTCTAAACTAATAATCCAACAAATAAGTTTGTTACAGATTTATCAATTTCCAAATGGATGGATAAAAGATGGAATAACATGGACTGTGGAATTTGAAATGAACAATACCTGGATCCTGCCTAATGGTAATTAAATACATATTATTAAATTTAGTTCACAAATCTTTTTGACATCAACAAAAGAAGATTGCACGTAGAATGCACTAAATATAGAAAATATTATGAAATATCCAAACATGCTCGTTACAAGATGACTGAAATAGATCTCTGCTTAAATTCTATTTCTGTAATTGTGTATTTTTAGAAAAATATGAATTTGTAGAAATTCTATTTCTGTAATTGTGTATTTTTAGAAAAATATGAATTTGTAGAAATTCTATTTCTGTAATTGTGTATTTTTAGAAAAATATGAATTTGTAGAAAGTATTCGCACTCTAGCAGTTACATTGATTTATTTGATTGATGAAATCAATCAGTAGTCTAGCGATTTCTGATTGACAATTAAAATATTTGATTGTTTAATTGATTCCGGCTAAATTTACTTTTATATATTGTTAAAGCTTCCGTTAAACTCTCCCAAAATACATGATACGGACTTAACGTTCGAAGGATATGCTAAATTAATATATAATAATAAAATAATAAATTCGTGGCGGGTTTCTAGAATTTCTGTGAAAAACGATACCAAATACATACCGATAAAAATTCAGTTCTAAAGTTATTTCGTCTGTAAATTTTTATAGATTACTGTAGTTAGCGCACTTAGACATATTTAAGGGACTTTGTCGGTAACATATCGATGATAAATTTTCTGTCGGTAATATATCTATGCTTGCTGTATTTAATTTAATATGTAACTCCACCTCTTCCACAGTAGAGGGAAGCACTTAGTACTTTAATTGTATTCAAGTACTTGTATGCAATGGTAATATTTATTTAAAATTTATAACATTATATGATTATTGATATATTAATAACATTCATATTTCCGTACGAAGAATTTCAAAATTGCAAGTTTGTTAAAAGATTTTAATATATACTTATGATTTTGCTTATTTATTTATTTAGAAAAAACAATATTTTCAGTTGTTCCGCATCGTGATTAACATAGTTAGCAATGTACTCTGTTTTTAATTAATGTCGAAATTGTTTGATAAATTTAATTAGTTGTATTTTCTTCAGTTTTTAAATTTTCGATTTTCATATTAGTGATAAATTTTTCAATAGGATCAACATTGTTTTTCACAAAATTTACAACCAAATTTACGAAGAACGCAGATAAAATATAATGCAGATTGATACATTGTTAGATTATTTTGTTATGTATACATCATTCAGTTTTATTTCAGAATAAATCCACAATTCAATTCGTATTTCCTATTATAATTCAGAATCCTGCTTTTCATGCGGAAGTTACACAATAAAGTTCGTAGTTTTTAAAATTTTTTATACGTAATTACGTAGGTATTTCTCTCATTCTAGAAACAATTTTTTCATTAATGAATTTCGAATCTCTTTTCGAAAATAATAAAGTACTTGTATCAGAAAGTATGTCGTTTCCGTTTTTTCATTCAGATAATAATCTGGCTCATCTTTACCACCATCTGAATAGTTATGAATACGAAATTATATATAACTCGAAATTTTCTACATTTCGTTTAAATATTTGGATATTTGTATCGACAGTTATTTACTGAATACTTTAGTGCAGACGTTCGTAGAAATTTTAAGGCAATAGGAATTATAAATAATTGCAAATACTGCTACAAATATTGTATTGAATTTTTTATTTAAAAAACTTTCCGTAAAATGTTCTCACGTAGTCTGTACAATTTTGTAAAAATAAATATGCAGTATTGTCTCTTGATGTTACCGTCAAAGATATCTTTCTTACGTTGCATAACGTAATTTACGTATGTGTAATAATATGATAGTAAAACAATTTTAAATAATCAAAAGTTTGATGTATGTGCTAAATAGCTTCAAAATCGAATTACTGTTAAATCCTTTTATCACATATTATTACAATTACAAAATCTTTTGGAACAAACTTAAATAAAAAAGAAGGATTTCTTCAGTTCCCAAACGTCCTTTATGTTGCAGCATAAATTAGACTGTTGAAAAATGCTTCGTACATTTACAAATTGTCACTTACTAGCTTTGAAAAACTCGGACAAGGAATAATTTGTGTATATTTTTTCCAAAATTTTATTTTTTCCAAATCCAAGTTTAAGTGATATCATTCCACATACATTAACGTATATTAATTGCAGAGTCAAAATTGATGCATTGCACGTAAAGTGAAAAAAGAAATGTCCATATTCATATTTATCATGGAATATTAAACAGTGACAAGCTTTGTGTCACGATCATAGGTGACAATTATGTAAGCCATAAGCGATCCGTTCTGATGGTAAAGCTAGACACTTTATAATAAGTTCTAAAGTTCAGCGTTCAACGTATTTGTTACAATTCACGTAGACCTATCCATTTTCCTTTGCTCACAGGATCCGAGGAAGGAACGAGTCGACGAAGCTAATTGTGCAGAAAGGCAGATTGGCGTAGACCTGTCGGGACAAACGATACAAGATGTTGCTAGTCGCGCAGTCAGCGCACGATTAAACCTCGGTGCATCGCGGCAACAGTTGCGCATTGAGCGTGTGCGCATGCCGCGCATGCGCGTTGCGAAAGTGGTGCTACAGTGGCGCCAGTAATGGCGGCGGAAAACACGCGCGCACGCCAGCACCGCCGCCGGTTTGTTTCTCCACGCCTCTACCTCGCCTCCACCACCGCCACCGCCACCGCCACCGCCACCGCCACCGCCGCCGCCGCCGTTCTCACGACTCGTGGGTAAGTACCCTCACACTCCAATCAGTCTGCACTCGCATGTCCACGAGGTTGCTCGCACGGGCCTGGCGCCTTCCTCTTGTACTCACCCCTCTCTTGCACCTGGCTCATCACGTTTAGTGCATTACCAGAGTCCCGTACCCGGGCGATCGAGCCACTAGTTGAGGTACTCGTCGGGTATTGTCATTCGCCGAGAGGTTAGGTCGTAGTGACCTATCGTGGCGGGATTGTACGGCTCGTTTGAATTTGAATTCACCCGCGTCCCATCGTTTCGCCGATTTCGTCGCCCGGCTTGCCATTTAGAGTAACGTTTTTCCACGTGGTCTTTGCGAGTTCAGTTTTTCACACGACACGGTACCGACAGCTGTCAATACGAGGTTCACAGTTATCATCCGGAGTTTTGCGCCGTACCGTCGAAGCCGCGTGACAAGCCGCGCGTTGAGGTTAGGTTGTTCCCTGGCTGACGCGCCGTTTTCGAATAGATATTGGCTCGCCGGTTGTTCGTTAGTCCGTTAAAATCGATTTATACGGATACTGGTGCGAAGGAACTGCGATACTGGTGATAAGAACACGTTCCCTAAGCAACGGATAAGAGGACAATGGGATCCGTGAAAATAGAGTGAATGTTTTCGAACGGTCGTATTTCGTGCAGTGACTTCTTGAGTGTACAGCAAAATGTACGCGTGATGGTGATTAATATATAAACGCGCGTTTTTATACACATGTAAACTAAAAAAAAAAAAAAAAAAAGAAAAGAAAAAAAGAACGTATAAGAGATACAAATGCACACGCATTCCTTTTTCTTTTTCATTCTCTTTTCTCTTTTTCATTTTTATTTTTCATCAATCACGAACATATATTGACAACATTGGATCGAAAAGGCTTAGCCTTAGTTGCGTCGTTGCTTTGCCGGTGTTCACTTTTATACGACTCGTTATCGATATTTCAAATCGCTTCTGATATCTCCGATCTGATAATATTCTGCCGCACGTGTATTGCCTTTATATCACGATGAATAATTGAGGAACAGTTGGCACGTTTGTAAAAACGACGTTTTTATTATTGCACATTTTAATGTATTTTAATAGAAAGAATTTCAAGCTAAATCGTAGGAATAAATTGGCAAATATGCACCAGATGGTTAACGAACACAAACTTTTACCGTATTATTCCTTTTCTATTGATTTTCCGAGCGTAAAACATTCGGTATGGAAAAGAAAAAAAAAAAAAAAGAGGAACGGGACAGAGGATTTAAAGTTGTCAAACTTTACGAGATGTAAAATGACCTACGAGAGATACGAGGGTAATTCACGTTTGCTATTACATATCGGTTATTTTATGGAAGGTAAATAATTGCTGGAAGAAGGGTCGGTCGATAGCGCATGATTTAACGAGTATAATTGCAAAGATCAGGTTTGATCGATAATTACGCGTGGAATATTAAAACCGGGCAATTCTTTATTCGCTCCGGCAGTTTCACGCCGTTCGTAAAATTTCGATCACTTTCTCGAATTTCAGTATTCTATCTTTCTCGCGGTTCCAAATTTCATCGGTAAGTAATATTATTGTGTAACGCAACACGCGGATCGTAATTGAATTTCGATGGCGATAATATGCAGAGCGGTGTATGGCGATAAAATCGAACGAAACGAAACGTCGAACACCGGCAAAGCACACGGGAAAATCGCGCACTTCTTGCGTACGACGATTCCTCTGGCGTTTCTTTCCTGGCGGTCGCTTCCGACGCGCACTTTCTTGGCCGGCCGACACTCCTCGGCCGTGTTTCATCCGACGAGAAAGAAAAGTTGATACAACCGCGATCGATGCAGTCGCTCGTGGATCAAATTCGATAGCTCTCGTTGAAAGACAAGAAGGAGGCAAGAAATCGAAGTCATTTGACGGCCGAGCCGTCGACTATGTCGTGTTCGATTGTCTCGAAAAGCTACAATTACCGTTGATTGCATTATATTCGTTTGTACGTCGTGTTTCTTTCTTTTCTGTCGTCGGCTTTTCAGTTTTTACCAGCCGGTTCAGTGACGAAACTGTCGCTGATTAGCCACAGTTCGATCTCGCATTTGTAAAAATTTACCATTCGGCGGAGTTCGAATCTCTCCACTACTTTCTGCGTTTCGCTCTTTTCCGTTCAGTTGCGAGTTTCACTAGTTTCGAGGATTTTCAAATGGAACACGATGAAGAGATCAAGTTCTCAGTCGGGTGTTTTTAATCGGAGAAAGAAGTTTTCCGGGCACACGTTGGAAAAGATGCCTGAGGAATCGCGTAACGCGCGGATTTTCTATCTCTGTACTCAAACATTTCATTACACTTTTATCTCTCCTGTATTATTTAATTAAGAAACAATATTTGAATTTATCAATGGCTAAGTAGACTGAACAAAAACGCGTTTGTCACCAAGTCGAATTTCTTGCCGTTCCCGACAAGTACATTTTCTAGTTTCTTCATTTGAATTCGAAGAAAGCACATTTCAAATTTAAAATGTCAAAAATGTCAGTTTTCGATAACTTTGAACAGTTTTAACAGTCGTATAGGCAGAACTTTGCAGTCATTAACGTTCAATTCCCGAAAAGCAAACGAGATTTACTTTCACGAGTCTTTTCGTTGCAAAAGGATGCCACGAATAATTTTTAGAAATAACACTTCTATTCTTTCTTTTTCAATTTTGTAGTTTATTATATGTGGCTTGCACAACAGAAATATATTTAACGTTTCTGAAGTTTTCTCTACTTGTTTAAACGTGAATTCCAATCACGCGAACGAAAAGTAACAAGTAAAATCACGCGGAGAAAATTATCTGAAAAAAAAAGAAATTGATTAAAATTCATCGAGGTTTCCATGTTGGGAAAAATCTTCGTCTCTCGGCAAGTGAAATTCTGCTGTACGTCGTCGAAAGAGCAATGAAAAAGATTCTCTACAAAGATATTCGATTTGGTACAAAACGACACTTGCAAAAACCAACACGCATTTTCCACACTTTTTATCGACACTTTTCTCTCTGATGCGGCGTCGTTGCTCCGCGAGTTTCAATGTATTTTTCACCGCGTTTAACGTGTCAAAAAAAAAAGAAGAAAAAAAAGAGGAAAAAAGGAGAAAAGAGAGAGAGAGAGAAAGAGGGAGAGAAAGGAAAGGAATTGGTAGGCGAAAGGGTGATCCAAGGAAGATTGAGAAATGGAACACGGCGATATCTGTTCTAGATGGATAATTCTGCGTATATGCCGAATCATCTACCGCCGCCATCCCTGGTCGTGTTTTCACAGGCCGGGGGGCTGCCGGAGGCTCTGAGAATGCAAAGACCCTTCAATCCACAAGTTAGTGTCCTATTATCCTTACCTATATGCCTAAGCCTGTGTTTGCTTCTACTCCTTGCTAAAACTCTGTTTGCCTGCGCGCAAAATCCGGCGAAAATAATGTTTGCGACAGGACAAGTTACAGCGCGCGACGATTAGTTCTCTCCGTGCTCTCCTAACGAGGAGAATTCTCCCCTCCATTTTGCTCTTTGAAATCCAATTTGCATTTTCACATTTATTCCGGCGAACGATACACACACACACACACACACACACACACACACAGGAAGCTTCTTACAAATTAAATTCAACTGTTTTCTGGAAAATCTGATTTCTACTGAATTCTTCGAACATTTGTAACTTCGTTTCTTTTTCTCCCCCCGTTTTGAGAACTGAAAATGTGAAAGTTGACCATTGCTAGACTGAAGATTTTCACGCAAATTTCTGCTCTACGCGTAATTGTAATTAAAAAGAACGGACGCTCGGTAGGATGAAAAACGATTTTTCTCTGCATAGGCAGGAAAATCCTCGTGAAAAAGTAGAAATCGGTTAGTCTCCTTTTAATCGTTTTTTTGTGTAATAATGTCTGTTGCTTGATCCTTGTCGCAAGTATCGTTTCAGTCCGCGAGAAACTTTTGCCCAACTGAAATGGCTGCTTGAAATTGACATTTTAAGCGATTCACTCGCAAAAGTGAGAATAGAATATTTATACGCGTGTTCCCCCCCCCCCCTCGTACAGCGTGATTTAGCATTATACGCTGTTTCGCAGACACAACACAGTGTCGCCTGTTCAACATTTCGTCGACGATGCGCGCAACATCAATCCATTCAGCTGACAGTTGCGTTATATTTGTAACGTTTTCGAAAATAATTATCGCGATACGATGTGTTACAGAAAACATATTGTCACAATTTTACTATGTACATGATGTGCAACCATTCGAAAACGCAATGCGAACAGAGAACCAGAGCTCTATTGTTTCGGAGAATTTTTCCATTGCCGTAGTCGTAGAATTCGAAAAAGACTCGGAAACTTGTCGTGGAAATTTTGCAAACTTCGAGTCTGTTATCCTTATTGACGTAGGTAACTCGGAAACTTAAAGGAGCGAATTTAAAAAATCGAAAACACAGAAAAAAAGTTCGTGTAAAGAGACGAAAGTTGTTTTCGGGCAAAGATCACTGCGCTGTGGATAATTTATTTATCGCGAATTCATTTCCCTTGCTGTGTCGTATAGCGAGTAATGAAAGGATTCTGGGGGTGAATCTTTATGCTTCGAAAAATGTCAATTTCAATGGGCCGACTACGCAGTTGCAATCGTTTCGACCGCTTTATACGCACCGATGGTAATTAATGCACGCTTTGAATAGGGATCTCGGTGAATGTGCACGAACGTATACTTATGCATGCACGAATCGTTGTAGCGGACGATTAATTGTTGCATCTTTTTAATAACGGGCGACGTTAAAGAAAACAAAAACAGTCACCGAGACTGTCAGACGTTTTCATTCGTTGAGGTTCTTTTAGTCGTCGAATTTTGTTTTTCAAGCACGTTCTCCCCCTTTTCGCGATTTCTATCGCGTTCAGATTCGTTTTTATAATTTCACGAGGGACTCGATGAACGTTTGCGATACGTTGTAACAAATTGTCGCTTTTTCCTCGAATTGTGAATCAAACGTGAGCGTTGAACGCCAAGCAAACAATTTATCGTCTTTGAAACATCGGTTTTTTGAAATCTCGTGAAATTATAGAAATCTAAGAAGGAGGAAAGAATGTCAAGCGTTAATACGTATAAGTATTTTACAATCACTCTTTGTACAGTTTCTAACAAGGCTGTCGCGTCATTCGAATGAAATTTTCGGAAACACCAGATAGAAAAAGCAAAAGTTACAAACCATCGAGAACGAAACGGTTGAGGTTAAGAGATTATTTAACTACCGTGACTCTCCAAGGCATTTTATAATTTTTACAATTTCCGTCACGTTTACTCGTAAAAATAGAGATTAGTCGCGCAGAGAATTTCTGACGAAGAAAAAGAAAACTAGAAAAGTGTCGCGAACTGTTGGAGCGAGTTTGCTTCAAAGTTAAGAAATTACTGGCAAACAGTGTACTTGTTGGCAATTCTTATTGATTGTCTACACCACTGCGAGATGCAGTGAAACAATATTCACCGGCGTGGACGTTCGTTCGGAAATGAAATATTTTTAAAGTGTTTATTAACGAGCTCGTTTTGAAACACACGTCACAGAGGGATATTGTATTATCGAGACCGATTGCAACGGTGTGCTTGGAATAAAAATAGAGGCTCGCCTGCCTTTCGAGACACGTACAGAACGATTGATTGGAATCGGGTAATAAAACGCGGCAGCATATCAAAATTCGGTGCCGTTTAAAAAAAAAAATGAGATAATTTCATTGGAAATTAATCGCGGCGGAACGACGAAAATTTCTATCGCGCGTTTCTGCGCTGGATGGACCGCGGTTCTGCGTAACTGCGAGCCAAAATCAGGGGAAGAAAAAACGAAATAAAGAGAAAAAGAATACGTTGTAAATATTCAAAAACTCGTGGTCGTCGATCCGGCGATAGTTTGAAAAAGAAAAAAAAAAAAAAAGAAAAGAAAAGGAATTAACTATGTCGTGTTCGAATGTGTCCTATGAGAGATACAGTTTTTTGTTACGGTGATTGCATTATAGATTTCACGGTTTCTTGAAATTTCTATTTATACCGTAATGAATCGACGAAAAATAGAGTATTATCGCCTAATTTCGAATTCAGTATTGCCCGAGTTTGAATTCAAGAATATGATATACCTTTGTGATTAACTATAAAATGTTCACTGGTATGAAACTTGATTATTTTTCCAAGACTTGTTGTCGTTGATGAAGTTCGAAACAAATCTCAAATTGTGCGATACAAACAGATAGAACATTAACAAGCTTCAACAACTGATTATAAATTACAAGTTGTACTAGGATCATTTCTAATGCATTGAACACTGTCAATTCTATTCATTCTGGATACGAATTTTTTTCTTTTCAGCAAATACACGTTACATACGTACATAAGTAGTAAATGTCTCGAAAATGTGCACATTTGCAGATTGATTTCAAATTTTCATCATTGTGAACAATCGTGAACGTCGTTATCACAGTGACTTTGAAGAAAACGTCCGCGAACATGACACGCGCGATATAAAAGCTTTTTTTTTCCGTGGTAAACGATCACCATGAAAATACGGGGTAAAAGAAATCGGATGCATTAGTACTTTCTTTCAAGGGGAGATGCAGTTGAGGGTAATCAGCATTGCGCACAATCGAATAATAAATGAAGAGCGGAACGAATGTAGATGTACAAATGCGGGCACCGACAAACGGGGAGGCCTCATTTCCTCGTATAAAAGAATAATAAACTAATCGTGCCATACTAATTCCCGTATAACTGGTCGGCTGCATCATTATTGGTTCGATGAAATGTTTATCCGGAAATCGCCTGCTGCCAATGCCAAAACGAGTTGGCGATTTTCAGCATTTTACGCGTGTACGTTACGGTCTTTCCCTGTCTCTGGGAAATAATATTTGAAAAAACAAGAAAGAAAGAAAAGGAAAGGAAAAAAGAAGGGGAAAAACACGTGGAAAAAGCTTGATCGTAACGGGGCGGGTTCGACTCGCGGAATATGCATGTACGTACGTACGTATCGAAATTGAAACGTAATAAGTTTAATTAAAATCACACGTGGTGCTCGTGCAACGTATTAATCATAACTAATGACCCGTGCAACGTGTAATTAATTTGCGATTTTTAATTAATCGCCCCGGCAATGCATAACAATCGGTAATGATTTTTCGAGACGCGCGGCGCTTCGGTTTCCAAAAAATTTTCACACGCGTGATCGAGGAGCTACCACGAGGTGACTAGTTTCCGTCGGCAACGTTACACGCGCTCGCGGTTCTTTCTCACAATAGTTTCAATTCTTCGACAGCTTTCTTTTTTTTTTCTTTTTTTTTTTTTTCTTTTTTTGCGAGCAACGAGAACTGAATTGAAAGTACAACTTGGCGTAGAAATTCCAAGCCTGGTTCCAAAGATACTTGAAAATTTCAAAGTTCTGCGTTTTTCTTCGCAGAAAATGTTGGAATATTTCGGAGATGGAGATTCGAAATGTTCTACATTGTAAAATTTGGAACTTTTCGAGCAAGGCTTGCACGAGTACATGCATATGTATATGTACTTTCTGTATAAAAGCATTGTATTTATTAAAGTATTTACATATTAATTAATTAGGTTCGAGTATATTAAATTTCATATCATTCAGTGATAATGAGCACCAAAATTTTCACGCGACTGCTAATTTCGATACTATGAAAATGAAATGTGGTAACTGATAAACGAACGCTTCATTGGAAAATAAAGACACGTGTCAATACTTTTCGTTGCCACGGTGTAATTAAATGACGAAGTTACCGGTCCGAAGATAAAAGTTTTTCATCAAACCTGTTAATTTCAACGTAAATAATAACGTAGATTTATATTACAACGAAGCAAGTAATATTAATATTAATAATAATATTTTTTAAGATATGAACTCCACTAGATTGTAGTTTTCTACTAAAATGTATTATTATTATTATTATTATTATTATTATTATTATTATTATTGTTGTTGTTGTTGTTGTTGTTGTTGTTATTGTTGTTGCTGTTGCTGTTGCTTTGCGAATTTATATTTTACGATAATATTCGAACTTTTTGAAATATTTGAGTTTGTAGTGCAGTAAGAACGTAATACGCTATCGATATTTTCAATAGAATATTTCAAGCTAACGCGGGAGCCAGCGTAATAAAAATAAATTCGTCGACAAATTTTTTATACAAAGCCATTACGTGTAAGCAGCTGTTTGGAGTGGAGTTTAAAAATTTCTCGAGATATCACGTAATTATTTGTTAACTGATAACGTTATTGAATCGTGAGAGAAGTTACGAGACGCGAGTCTTTCATTAATTTACAATTTTATACTTAACAAATATACCACGCACTACCAACATTTGCCGTAAACTAAAAAAAAAAAGAAACGTAGATTCATCAGTATTGTTAATCGACAAAGAATGCAGGAGATTACTGTCTAGCAAATACAGGATGGTCCAAAAATCACTTCCTGCTGATATAAATAAATAAATTTGCGAACACTCTGGCGGTCAACAATTTGAAAGAAATAACTTTTGAAGAACGTAACGAAGAAATTGTGTTTGAGCTTAAATTTAATTTAAAATTAATAGAATTAGTTTTTCCTTATATTCTGATGTTTCGTTAAAGAAAAAAAAAAAAAGAAGAAAAAAGAAAAAAAATAAATGAGAAGAAACTTTTGGTCCACAAAATTTTGAACACAATTTCAGAATCGAAAGTAAATATATTCCTGATAGACGTTCGAATTCGGCAAAATCGAGCTCCGTGTTGTCAGATATCGACACTTTTCTCGTTTCACTTCGGGGCTGATTCTCACACTCACACACGGATAGGTTGGAAAATCGTGCGAATGGGTGGTGTAACGGCATAATGTCGGATGGCACACCAACACGCGAGCACCGGGAATATTGATCTGATAGTGCGTAAGCATTGTTCAAATATTAGTATTCGATTTTCGATCGGTAATAAGTAGATATGTTTCCATTGCTGTTTAAAATGCAATAGCTCTTTCATAGAAATATTACGCGCTGATACGCGCGGAGGATACGTTGCAGAATTCCTACGAATTTTTCGACGCGATCGAATATTTTATAAAACGAGAGAGAGAGAGAGAGAGAGAGAGAGAGAGAGAGAGAGAGAGAGGTATTTGTCAAAAACAAATTCTACTTAATATCTGCCCGGCTCTAAATATGAATGTTTAGCGATGTAATGGCGATTCTATTTGTCGTTGGAAAGTGCGACACACTGCTATACAAAGGATGGTCAATATTAAATCAAAATTAATGAAATACTGACGTTGCGAACGTAGCTAGATAATGCGATGCCCTGTCAATATTCCCGTGTATATTAAAAGTACGAACGCTGCGTGTCCTGCGTCAGTCCCGAGTGATTTTCCATCCAAACGTATTTTTTTCTTTTTTTTTTTTTTACGTCGTAAACATCGAGAAAGGAAAAAAGTTTTTTTTTCTCGAGTCGATGAAAAAATAATACGTCCGATTTCTCGCTCGTGTAATATATCGATTTTTACTATTATATTTACTAAGCAGACCGCAAATCTTCCGTGCGTTCGTACTCGAACGAAATTATACTTCAAGCAAGCGAAAAATTTTTTTCTCGATAATATTTGATACGCGAAACGATTTTCCCACCGAGGAAATTCTACTTAGTTCTACTTAGTTATATTCTTGAGGACACGATGTTTCGATGCATGTTTCATTGGGTTTTTCATTTACAAGGAAATATTTCGTATCATGCGGGAACACGAGAGTGTTTCGAGACTGTCGAAAGTTTGTCTTTTATTTATTTTTTATTCGTCCCGATACTCGCGCTGTTTCGCGCATTGTGCGAGATTAATAATTGATGAATGGAAAAACGGATAATTCGATAAACGCGTATAAATGCATTTAGGGCGTGCACTGGTGATAAAATATTATATTCGTAATTATAAAGTATTTCATTGGCGAATATCTGGATTTCTCTGTTGCGTGTGTTCCTCCTCGATGTATATTTGCTCATTCTTTAAAATTCGATTCCGAGCGAATGTTATACCTACTTCGTGTTATTTCGCACGGTGATATATATATATATATATATATATATATATACACATATATATTACGAAATTTGAAAAATTACATTTCGAAATGCAAGCGTGTGTATTATTATCGCGAACGTAAATTACAGTTTCCCTCGGTTATCCTCATTTTTTTTTTTTTTTACGAAAGTGATCGAGCGATTCGTAAAACACTGTCCTTGAAACGCAATTAAAATGCTTCTCTCGAAAACCAATCAAAGTCTTTCGTCGATTCTTTATTCATTTAAATTTAAATTCTTTTCACGCTCTTTTTCTTTCTCGAGCGCAATTACCAAAGAATAAAAAAAAAAACAAAAGGAAATTTATTCGTAATCTCTGACATCATTGTGCCAATATACCGCGAAGTGGTACAACATAATAAAGCCCATTCTTGTCAAAAAGTATCGCGTACGGAATAGACGAGCGATCTTTCACGTATGTGGTCTCTCTGTTCAATCCGATATTTCGTGTTTTCTGAAAATTCACCGGATAAAACTTATCACATTATATAACCGGATATCTCATTTGCAGAGTATGCGGGTATTCATATGAATTCGAGCACATTGAAATAGCGTATAATACCAAAGCAATATGGCATTATACTGTTAATAACGCGAAACCACTGTGTTATAATAATCCGTCAAAATGTGAAGCTTCCCTCGTTCTCCCCGCCGTCAGAGTTGTATCATTCAATTCGCCGTGATTGACGAGTCTATTAAGCTGGCATAGTGAATGCCTCGATGGAAATCAACGAGTTCTGTTTTGTAACGTTTGTAATAATGGAACATCAGGCCACGGTAAATGTCACCGCCGCGAATCGGCTCGATCGCGATAACATCGACCAATTTTTCAACCACGTCGAACACGCTCGCTTCGTTTCGCTTCTTTCACGAGAAAGACAAATATATATATATATATATATATATATATATATATATATAATGTCGATCATATGTTTTTTTTTTTAAAACAGCAACTAAGATTTCATTCCCTTTAATTTCTTAACGTACAGCGGCGGAGAAAAAAGAGTTTAATCGTAAAATTGAATTCCTGTGTGTGAGACTATTCAATCTGTTCGATATTTTTTTTTTTGTCGATATTTGTCAGAGGTTAAACGCATTCTGTTTCGCTTCTTTCGCGAGAAAGAAAGAAAAAAAAATTGTACGTTAAATGGCATTATTTTATAAAAGATATAAATCGTATTTTTTTTTAAATATAAATGGCATTATTTTATAAAAAATTGGTATATTTTTTTAAATGGCAACTAAGATTTCACTTCGTGGGTGCCATTGACCCTTTAACTTTTTAACGTTCACTGGGGCGCACAAAAGAGAGTTTAATCCTGAAATTAGATTCCTGTGTGTGAAATGGGGAGCCATTCAGATTATTCAATCCATTCAATATTTTTTAAAGCCTACTCACATTCACACTATTCGAGATCTGATCGTAGATATTTTTGTCGAAATTTTTCAAACATTAAACGCACTCTGTTTTGTTGCTCTCTTTCTGAGAAAGAATGAAACAGTTGGTCTAATTATATATATTTTACAAACTAAGATTTTGTTTCATTGGTACTGTTAACTCTAACTTTTCGACGTATAAAAGACTATTTCTTCTTCTTTCTCGTCGAAATAGAGGATTACACAAGCGTGTAAGGACATTCGGACTACTAATCTATTCCATATTTTTGTTATGTCGATCAGTGTTCAGCTGTGTTATCATTAGCACGCATTTTCTTCTTGGCAAATACAGTTGATGTAATTTTTACGTTTGTTTAAATATATTGATACGATTCCCATACAAATTTACCTTTTTTGTGCCATTTATTGTTTAAACTTTCTTTCGTCGTACCAGCGAGTACGCAAGAGGGTGTAAAGTGTTTTAGAAAATAAATATTAAACTCTGCGTTTTATACGCAAACAATTGATAGAAATTCGAGAGAATTTTGAAAAAATTGCCACTAATTTTTGATATTTTCGTTGAACCACGAACGAGCAGGAAAAGAACTTTTTCCTGGAAATATGAACAAAGCTCGTCAGTGTAAGACTTTTACAATTTATTATAGATAATTAACGTACGATTATAATATCTAATTAGGAGCGTTGGCTTTCTTCAATCATGAATTGCAAAGCAGAAATTTAAAACGAGCAGTTCGTGTGTAGTGAGTAAATTTAACATTAAAGCCTTTAATTACATTACATTATGTAGAATAATTAATATTGAAAATATTCTGTAAACAGCAATTTCATTTATCAACTATCGTTAGCCACGATGTCGAAACAGTTTGTAACAATTATTTGAAGTTCGTTAATAACCTGGCTAATTAATCGAAAAGTTCAGTTTAAACTTTCGTCGAGTGAGAATAAACAAGCCTCGATATTGCGCTCTCGAAATTTTACGCGTGAAGATTTTTCAAGCCTTGCTTCGTTACATTAATTTACAAGTGAATCTTCACTTTCATTAGTGAAGATATTGTAATTCTGAGTTACACAGTTTGTATAATTACTAATCACTTGCATTACTAGTTCAACATTACACACGGTGAATGTATGTTAATTGAATACTAATTCATCCCTGATCTTTACTTGTAGTTAAGGATCAAACTAGAAGGTAGCTCAATGCTTAATGCGAGCTTATTAACTTGTATGCTATTGTAAATATTAATGTAAATACACTTTGGTTAATTTACAATTAATTTGTGTTGGGTTAATACATACATAGATTGTGAATTAATATTATTTTTTTTTTTTACGTAACCAGCAGGCTGTGTATTTAAACTATTTAAATTACCATTGAAAACTATTATATTATAAACTACTTACTCCTTGCGTGTACATTCCGGAAAGAGAGAACAAAATGATGGCACACTCTATATTTTCTTATACTTATTATCAGTAGTATTTCTTATACTTATTATCACGTCAGTATTCTTGAGCGTAGCTCTGTGTACTACGTTGAATGTGATTTCAATGCACATAAATTTCTCGGAAATACAAAGACAAAAATGTAAATATCGAAACAAGTCGATTATTTAACGTTCCTCAGTCGTACAGAAGATCTCGAAACTGTAACATCCGTGTGATAATACAGTCGGTTAACTGCGGTTATTGGCTTAATAAATAGATGAATTTGTAAAAATGGGTCGGGGAAAGAAATTTTCAGTCCAGCTGAAATTAAACGAGAATAGCCGAAACAATTGACAGAAGTTGTAAAGCGATAGCGAATCTACTGAGAGAAGATCTCGAAAAATTATGGAAAAAGAGGGACGTGTGGACGATCGCAGTGTCCAATAGCTCGGGATAAACAAATTCGAGCTCGACTGCGAGAAATAGGTGAAGTTACGATTGAACTTAGAAATGTTCGAAATTAGTCTTTTAAAGAATATCGTGTCCATCCGAAATGACGAGAATTGCAACGAAAACCTGCAATTTCCAGAGAAGCATGTTTCTACGAATAAGAAACGGCAAAGAGTTTCGAGTATTTATGGATGAAAAGAGGTTAGATTCAGACGGACCTGATGAGCTTCACTACTGTTATCACGAAAGCAGCAATAACTTCTGAGGCAGTATAATGATTCGTGGAGGTATTGGTTACACCACGGTAAGATGGGAATAAAATTTACTTGCAGGAAAATTAGATAGTAAAAGGGTATATTGAAATGATTGACGGAATTGTAACGGGAGTAAGTACACTTTTCAATGACGTGATAACGTAAACGCACACTGCGAAAACAGTAAAATCCAATATTTAAATCCAATTGTTATCTTTTTGTTCCGGGGGTGTTCATCGAATCTTTTCAACTTCACTAAACTGAAGATTGAGGATATTCGTGACAAAGTAGTACAAGATTCGACAATTGCAAACACAATGACAGTATCAATTTGTGTTCGCGTTAATTTGCACGTTAATTCCGTGCATGCACACGTTTCGCAAATATTCCAAACTCCACGCGAAAAAATCAGACAAAAGGGAAAAGACACGCTGCTTCAAATCTTCAAAATCTTCTCTCTTTTTTCTAGAAAAAAAAAAAACAAAAAGAAAAAACAGAGAAAGAAAAACAGCTTATCGAAACGCTTTGCGAACTTAGACTGCCATCTTCTTGCACCAAACTAACGCCTTCTTCTTTCACTTCTTGATTCAGGTAACCGACTCGAAGGATCTGCAAGTGCCGTTCAGCACCGCGGCCTCGCTCGGCTACGGCCTCCATCATATGCTTCACCTGCCGCCGCAGTTTCTTCACCCTTTGGATCATCGTTTGCCGTTCGGAGGGTTCAGGCCTCTGGGGCCGTCGGCCTTTGCCCCGCCGAGCAAGTGCTTGAAAGTGGAGACCGGAAACGGTCCGGTGGCCGGATCCGGTTTGCCGAGTATCGGCTCGCTGTCGAGCATGTCGAACATGTTCTCACCGTCGTCGTTGTCGTCGGCCAGCGGCGGCGCGGTCGTCTCCGTTTCTGGAGCGTCGTCGAGCATCGGAGGCGTCGGAGGCGTCGGTGGTGGTGCCAGTGCCGCCACCGGACAGGAAGTAGCGCCGCAGAGCCCCGCCGGTTCTACCAGCCGATCGCCAACTGGGACCGGGACTGGTTCGGTCCCGAATCGCGGCACCACGCCGGAGGACGAGGACCGCGACGCGAATGCCACCCCTGGCTCCGAGAACACCGAGCGATCCACCCCCGAGGAGGGACGACCCTATCGACGTAAGTTTGCTCAACTCTTCATTTTTCTTTTCTATTTTTTTTTTTTTTTTTTTTTTTTTTCTTTAAATTTCCAACTTCCTTCCATCCCCCTTTCGGGAATTGGTAGATTTCGCGGATGTTTGTGCGTCTCTCCGAGATGTTTAACGCTGCAGCTACGTCTTCTGTTTAAACAAAGACCAATGTTAACGCTGAAACGTTACTGGCGATTAAAATATAGAAATTGCATCCGAAGAGTGGATGATGAAGGTACTGTGTGACACAAAGGATATAAATCTTTATTTATATATTTTATTTACAGAAGTCACGATCGTTTGAGTTTCGAAAAGATGCGACTGTTACTTTAGAAATTTGCGAACATCATCTTGGTAGTGTTTTCAATGTTGAATTTTGACAAAAGCACGCGTGTTTTCTCGAGCAATTGTAGAGAAAGAAAATCTGAAATCCGTCGTATTGCCAACCTAATTACGTTCTAGTAGGGAATAAATGAGAATGGTTATGATGCATCGAAGTTTACTGATTAATTTGAGATTTCACATAGACACGTATAGCTTGAATTTTTATTAACGTGGAAACTTTTGTTCAATTGATAGCGATGATCGACATTTTTGTAATGAAGCTTACCAATTGCAGTAATTTGTGCGACACGCCTTGAGAAAAGATATCGTGGCTTGAATAATTAAGTAAAATAATTACGACTGAAGTATGTTGCAAGGATATATGTCGAGTAGTTGAAGAAGAATTGCATTAGTAATAATAATTGCATTAATTTCCGCGAATAACTTTTGTAATTTAAGATTCGAGATGTTTGTGTAAAATACATACCATTCTGGTTAATTTGTAACCTCATTATTATACATAAACTCATAACTTCACTTTACACGCATAGTACGTAATTCAGATTTAATTTCTTATCTCAGCCGTGCGTGTCTGTGAAAGTGCAAGTTCGCACAGGAATCCGCAATCTATTTTTTTTTTTTTACTTCTCTTTTATCTCTTCGATTTGCTCAATTTCTTTGATATTTTTGTCCACTTGTATATTCCCACGATTAATAATTCTTTCTCTAAACTTCGCTTAATTTCGTCGTCGAAACAAAATAACTTACCATTTAGTATATATCTACATATAATTGATACGATATTCTTATACGATTAGGTAATGCATGTTTTTTTACATTCGAAACGTACATGTATATTTGTGTATTTTTCTCGATAGTGTTTCACACAGTACAAAGTTATACCTACCGTTAATGTAGTAACCTACTTTATCGCAAATTAAAAAAAAAAGAAAGAAAAAAGAGAAAAAACTAGAATAACATTCCTCGATCACGTGCACGAGTAATAAAAGAATATCCCGCTGGACGTTAATAATAACGCAGCCGGTAGATCTCATGATTTTTCTGTTGACAAACGTTTCTTATATACAAAGAGCAGCTGAAACGCAACGTACGCATGCACGTATGTAGGAATTTGCAGAGGAGGAATCACGAAGATTTGTATGCTTAATCTACCTAAGTCGTTTATTTGAATTCTCAGGGGCGGGAGAGGCGGGGAGGGGGACAGGGGAACGCAACAGCTGCGTCGCGTCTGAAAGCTCGCGGCAGGGTTTGTTTCCGTGTGTTTGCTTATTTTTCGCCGCAGTCTTAATTACCGAAAGATAGAGCCATTCATTTTTCTCAAATACGATTTCGCGGCGTGCCGTTCTCTTCCTTTCCTTTTTTTCTGTTTTTTTTTCTCTTTTCTCTTTTCTCTTTCTTTTTGCCTCTCTTTGCCTCTTTCTCAGCGAGCTTAACACGTTCATCCAACGTGTTTCCCCTTCCCCTCTTGATTTTTATTCCCCATCTTCATTCCTCCCTTTAACGCGCTGGAAGAAAGCGCTTTGTCGTCTCGCTTTGTAAATTCTTTCTCTTATTAAAACCGAAAACAGCGAGTGGCAGCGGTCACCGGTTTTCCCATCTCACTCTCTCTCTCTCTTCCTCCCCCTGCCTTCGTTCTTTCTCTTTCTCTCTGGTTCTCTACTCGTTTCACCGCAGCTAATTTTCGTTTGATTGCGAGGCGAGGCGAGGAGAGAGAGAGAGAGAGAAAGAGAGAAAAAAGGAGGAATACAGGGGTTGGAAAAGGTCGAAGGTGTGCAACCTTGGCGTCAACCGGCTTTTTAGGTTTATTTTTCAAATGGCCAACGCCAGGATAACGATGTCCTTTGACTGTGGCAAACCCTATGACGTTAGCCGCGTCGCTAATTAGTCGATATTCACTTTGTGGCGGCGAGTCTGCCAGTTTCGGAAGGGACACACCGATTCCGCAAAACTGCGCCCAAGCGGTTTCGAATTCAAGAATTCCTTTATTTTCATCCCGTGGATTTTTATGCAAATTTCGCTGGTTCCGCGCGGGGCTCTCTGCTAATCGAAATATTTCACAAAGTTGACGTCTAGCGACGTGATATTTTAATTCGCGCGATTAGTATACATATTGGTCTGTAGGATATGTCGCAAACTGTAATATGTACATTAGGTTTGTATCGTGATATTAATAGGCATCATTTTCTTTTATTACTCCGCCGCGAACGAACAAGGTGAGTCATTCTAGCCGGTTTCGTTTTTTTAGAATTACATAATTACAGAATACACTGATTATAGTACTTTAGAAAATTTAGTTAGCGAGCGGGTGAATGTGACCAATAAGTTTCGATCTCTCGGCAAAATGAATTCGGTATTTTAAATTTTTAGATTAAATAACAAGAGGAGACTAGATAATTCTTCTAATATTAGAAACATCTATGTGTTATTAAAATTTCTTACAATCTTTTTCTCTCGCGATTAAACAATATGACAGGTACAGTGACGGATAAAAGAATATTTCTGAATAAGAGAAATAAGTCTTGCCTAAGATCAAATAAATTTTCTCTCGCGAATTATAATACGATTTTGCAAAATCACCGCGTTTTCCCTCGTTTGTTTTGTTCTTTAAACTTCCTCTCGATTGTCATTGCGTGCCTTATATACGTACGTTACACCCCTGGCAAATAATTTTCATGGTCAAACGCAGCAAATATTCGAAAGTATTCGAAAACATAAAATATCTGTTTGAAAATCTGTCGAAATCGGTGATATCAATCGGAATTCTCTTGCGCGAAAGATTTTAATGTTCAAGTATCCATACATTTTCTGAAAACAAAAAAAGAAAAAAAAACTGCAAAAAAAAGAAAACAGAGAATCTTTTACACGAGGAGTTTCTTTTGTTCAAACTTGCAAAAATTTCGCGATCACGTGCCAGCGGGGCGTGATGGCGAAATCATGGCGGCGGGGGCCGAGCACGCGTGTAAGATTTTTTTTTTAACCGGCGGAAATTAATTGCGTAATCTACATACAGAGAGTTGGAGAATTTGCGGGGAAAATCGTGAAATGATCAGCAAATAATTTGATCGTGCGTCTGTGAGGTATTGGTGTGTATTTTAAACTCAACGGTGCATCGTAAATGCTCGCACAGCCGCGCTCGCCCTTTTTGGATAGCCGGGGTAGCTCGAGAACGGGGTGAAACACGGGGGCGGGGGGTGGAGAGGTTTCAGCGTATCAATACCTACGCATGAAATATGTTCATAATCACGATTGACAGGGAATCATGGTAAATAGTCATTTGCTACTCCATTCGCGAATTTACATTATGCGTCTATTTGGATCTGACGGCGCAGAAAAATCTGCAATTAATATTAGTATGCTGCCTACGTACAACTATACGCGTAATCATCGACCTTTTGGTTACGCCGATGATTTATCATATTCCGTTATACTGCCAACCTGTTATTTGAACTTTGCGTCGTAATTACAGGAAATTTCGTTTCGCTACGTATCTCATAGCGAGAAAAAATTCGATTTTTCTTTCTTTTTTTTCTTCTTTTACAACTGAAATACTTTTCTCACAGTCACGATAAGTTCACTTAGAATTACAAAAAAAATGGTTATCAGCGATGAAACTTGATTCCATTCGTCCGCTGAACGTTGTTGGAACACTTTAAATTTTTTACAAACGCACGGAAGTCTAGTCGAGTCCGATGGTCTCGTTCTTTTTTTTTTTTTTCCATTGAATCGAAACGACGAGATTCAACCGCACGCGAAAACATAAAACGCGATTTACAAACATGGAAATAGGTGTATATCGGTAAATTACATTTTTCTATCGAGAACGGCAAGGCAAGTCGTTCGTGCGAAGAGAAACGATTTTTCCGATTTTTCTGCCGATGTCAAATCGATTATGGCGCGCGATCGCGGATAACAGAGACAAAACGGAGGAGCGAGAAAAAAAAAAGAAGCGAAAGGGTAGGGTAAGAGAGATATGAAATATGAGTGCGGAAATGCAGATATTTGTCAGGAAATTGATAACTCGAATAAACTCGTCGCAAAACGTTCAAACAGTCTGCCAAAACGGGACGATTTTACCTCTTCTCCCGGCGGCAAACCAAACTATACGTGCACACACGCGCGTACAGACGTATTACAACGCGATTCGGTATGAAATTTACGCGTCTCGCTGATATATACTACTCGGACAGCTGATTGTAAACGAATTTTATGGCCGTTTGTATTTTTCGCTAATTCCGTTGGTGCAACTTTTGCAGAAATGTGTGGCATTACGCTGATTGCGCGTAGATTACCCCGTAACTTCAACATAACTGTGTTTTTCATGTTTCCGGGCTCCGATCCCGCTAACAAGATCACCGCCAGTTTATACGATTTTCCCATTTTCCCGTTGGAAATATCCTCGATTATCTTTGCTCGAGTTTCCTTTCAACTTCCACCGTCGTTGGGAAAAAATGAAGATGTCCGTGTTCTCTGTTTCGCTTTATTTTATCTCAGCGTGATGATAATAATTTCCTTGCTGGAATTTTATATATATATATATATATATATATTGGTATTAATAAAGTAGAAATTAGTTGCAAATTTGTGACAGTAGATCATCAGCAAGCACAGATTTTTTTACAGTAGATAAAATTCTGAGCAAGCTTGTGAGAAATGCTGATATTCCACGTAAAATAATGACAATTTAGCATTGCCTATTGTTTTTTTTAGAATGGTGTACAATTCTTTGAACCGTATTTCTATTTTAATTATAATTCCCGTGTATGTCGCACTGGCAGATTATTTTTCGAATTCTATAATATGTGTGCGCACGACTAGATTCGATTTTTCTCTTCGTAAAAAGTACGAATTAACTTTATTTATCGAGAGCAACGATTTCTCGAGAAGCTTCATCGAAAGTAGTCGGAAGCAGTCACTCGCAGATTATTCTTTGATCTAATTCTATGATACCTGTGCCTACGTTTGGATTTCGATTTTCACACAGTCGTCTTCGTAAAAGTGTAATTAACTTTGTACATCGAAAGCAACGTTTGCGGACGGTGACAACGTACCGTGTCTTCCGCAGAAAATTTGCGATGTCAAATACAGGCAACGTCTGCGGATGTTCATACAATTTCTCATTGGCAAGGTGGTACATTAGTTTAACACTGATGCACGCCGTGCTTCGTTAACGATCAACGTTATTGGCCGATACTGATTTACCCTCGGTTGCCTAAAATTCGTTCGCATTAAAGAATGATTGACGTGCCCTGGCGTTTATACGATTTTACTGTAAATCGCGACGAAGCTCCGTGATTTAAAGACTAGTCGAATAATTCGTCGTAGATATTTTTATAATCCTCATCTTTTCGTTGACTAACATTCAGTCTGCAATCTGTGTAAAATCACGTTTTTTGTTTCTCTCTAAAGATGAATGGCATTCGTGAATTCTTTGCATAATGATAGTTAAAATTAAATTGATCTTTACTCTTTGCCAATAGTTATCTTCGTTATCTTTCAATATTATTTGTCATCCTTTTTTTTGGAAATACGACTGAAAATACTTTTTCCGCTAAAAAAGAACGACCCGAAAATTTCGGCACATGAACACGTATGAAGATCAATAAACGGTCGATAAAACGTTTCTTTCACTTGCGAATACTTTTACATAATGATCGCTATTAACTCGAAATAATAAACAGTTTATCGCAGCTCGTAGAGTCGCAGACTCTTTTGATACGTTCAACACGATTTTCAATCAAATTTCAGCCAAAATCTCGCGCAACGCCTATCCATTCAAATATCTCTGGTATTTAGTTGACATATTACGAAATTTAAAATCCTTGCGTTACGTATCTTTTATCGCGTATTACCTTGTTGTTTTTATGCAAACATAAAAAACACGCGATTGGACAGCCCACTGATATACGAGCCACCAGTGTCACGGTCCCCTGTCATTTATGTGATGCACGCGGTGCACTTTGCACTTTTTTTTTTTTTGTGTGTGAAAACGCAGCTTGTAGTCGATCGTTCATACACATGATCCGCGCATATTTCCGCGAAATGTCCGAGTGAATAACGAGGAGCCGTGTTTTATTTTATTGTTTTATTATTACAGATTAATTTTCGTTTGATTGTTTCGCGCTGCTATCGAAAGACGTGACGCGAATTTATCGGGGGCTGAATTTTATTCGGGAATTTTATATATTGCAAGTATTAAGTTCTTTTTTTTTTTTTTTTGTTTTTTTTTCTTTCGTAACATCTTTACATATACATACACACGCGCGCACACATATATATCGGAAAATGAAATCTTTTCTTTTTTCGATCGGCGAATTACAACGACTCTGATGATCGGAACAGTGACAATTGGCTGGCTAATTTTTGTAAATTTTGCTGCACGTTTATTCCGGTTTTTCTTTGAACGCGCCCCCGCGGAATTTCCATCTCGCACGCTTGGCAACCGTAAAGAATAATAATAATTTGTTATGTAATATTCCGTAACGTATTATAAATATTATAATTCTACAAATGAACGTGTGCAGCTACCGAAAAACACAACCGAAATGACAAAAACATACGACCATCGTTCGTGCGTATCACTGTAGAATTTCTTTTTTCTTTTCCTTGTTTTTTTTTTTTTTCAACACGCGCCAGGATGAAATTATACGACTGTTATAGAGAACAGAAGCAATAAGTTTCGGTGTAACGTGTGTTTTTGATAAGAAAGTAAAAAAGAGAACGACCGAATAGCAACGGTATAAATTTTTTCGTATCTCGCTGCTCTTATAATTTCTCTTTTTTTTTATTTTATTTTGCGCAAAACATGTACTATTTGGGCTTGATTTCAATTTTTTTTATTACAGAGATTTACCATAAAGATGAATTAAAATTTAGGTTGAATATCCTAGACAGCAGCTTACCTTAGACACGTAATGAAATTTCTTGTTACTAGAATACGGAGAGGAAAGATATTTTTAAAAATTGGAATTTTATACGCAGATTAAAAAATTATCTCGTAAAATCCCGAGGTAGTATTTCATCTGTTGTTATTAACCTCCTATGATCGAAATTTCGAAAGTTGACACAGGAAACATCCGTCGAAATTGAAGTGTAGAAATTTAGAATAAATTCGTGTCGAAATTGTACTTTAGAAATTTATAATAAACACCGATAAAGTAAAAAGCGGAAATAATTATGAAAACTTCCAACAGGCAACGACTAATTTCCGAAAAGAAACTGAAAAATGATTAATCATTCGAGTGTCGATGAAATCTTAATGAAACGAGTCGAGAGTTCGCCGACAAAGAAAAAAGTCTGGGGAAATGTTGGCCAATTGAAATTTCGGAGAAGAATTAATTTTGACAACGTGTCTGGCGTGCGCGAATCTGGCGGGTGAAATCGTTGTTGAAATCGCTTTCACGGCACGTTTACACGGCACTCCTAATGGCCGTCTCACGCAACCACCGTAAAATAGAGAAATCATTGTAAAAGGTCCGAACGACGTGCACCCTTCCGGTCGTTTCTCCCGAGATAAGGGTGGGAGGGTGGAAAAATTTGATTATCAAATAATTCGTAGGACGTGATAGTAAATCGCGGCGTGGCTCTGCTCGTTCGTTCAAGGAATACAAATGAGGATAACTGCTTCTATGCGCGAAACCACACCGATAAAACCACCCGTGTCCAGTTGGACAGCTTGAACGAAAATCTGCTGGGATCCTTTGATACTTTAACACTCGAACTATACCGAAAATTCGAAGCGAGAAAATTTTCAAGGCGTTGAAGTAAATGAAAAAACGTGCAAAATAGATCTTTATACATTTATACATTTTACGAAAGATCATCGAAACTTATAAAAATACAGTTTCTCATAAAGTTTCTGACGAAGATTACAAATTGATGATTTTGACTATTTTGATATTTTTAGTGTATAATATATATTTAGTGTATAATATATACGTTGATAGTTTGTCAGATGATAATAAATAGATAGTTTTTTATCTATAGTACATTTATTACAATTTGGAGACACAAAAGACGCTTGTTACTATCTTTAGTAAACGATACTTTTTAAAATTTACTATGAATTTTTGTTAAAGTGCAACTTTACGAAAATGTATAAACTGTGGGAAATTTGGACCCGTTAATAATCAAATATTAGACTCGCACGAAACAAACTTCCGTTTTGTCTTTATAAAAACATATATTTACGTAAATATGTGTGCACAATGTTTGTGGACGTTCAAGCAAATCCAAATGTCCAGAATCTGAATAATCAATAGATATTGCAACATGCTCGTTTTACTTTTACATGTTTACATATCGTCAGCAGGCTTCAAATTATCGACTTAAATCGACGATCATCAGGGAGACATCTTTCAGATCAACGTTTCGATCTTGCGTATTATCGAGAGAAAAAAGAGAAAAATTGCTCCGCCAGGTTGTAAAACGCAGCGCGACAGGACGTGCGCATGATCCAAAGAGCAGAAGGGTGAGAAACGAACGTTTGATGACAGGAGTGGCGAGGGAGGGGGGAGGGGGGTGAGTGTCTCTGACCTATATTACCGTTCAAATTTTTAATTGCGTTTTTCCAATTGTCAAAGAGAGACAGAGGGTGCCTTATGGGCCGTAGCAATCTCACGTGTCTCACCATTGTCCTCCCGTGTTCGTTTGTGTTCGTTTGCGTTCGAGCAGCGCGGCGACACCGCAGACACACGGCTGGTGCCAGCCAATTATCAATCACTCTTGCGGAACAATAAAGCGAAACCGTGGAAAAAAAAAAAAGAAAAACGTTCTTGCGTCGGGAAGTATCGCGTTTCATATCTACGCGTGTGTAACGTGTAGGAGCGTTTCGCGCCTCGCTGTTTGCGTTGCAGTCGCAGCGTCGCGGAAAAACTGAAGATTTCCCGTTACGTAGAAATTAATTAATAAAGTGGAAGAAACTACGTACGAGCTGTCGGAGAATTAATCAGTTATTATAATTGCCGAACAGGCACAGGTATTTTCATCGGAGTAGAATCAATATTGATTTTTGGTATATGTTTATTTCAATTAATGCGTATAAATATATATATAAATAATTTTAAAGGGGCAATTTTAGTGTTAAAGATAAAAGCAGAGGATGTCTCTGAGATGGTAGAATCTTGTCTATTAATTAAATTTATATTGAGTTATTATATTAAAATTAATTATTATTAATTTTATTATTATTTCATAGTTGATGAAAGGATAGTTGTTAAAGATGGAAGTCTATAATAAGACAGTAATATTTGATTTAAAGAGGATATTCTTGTCCATAAGTAAAATTCTAATAAATTATTGCATTAAAATCATATCGTAGTATCGTGTCTATAATAATTGTGATCAGTTTGTTTGTCACAGTTCTATTATTAAAGATAGACGATTCTTCGCAATAGATAAACGAAATCGTGAAGTGTCGTGTCCATAAATGAAATTACAATTGTTGTATCAAATTAAAATTATAAATTATTAAACAAGTCAGTTGGTCAAGGGATGATTAATACTTGTATGAATTTACCCCTATTTCTATTTAGCTTCCACTTGGAAATATATAAGATTACATTTTATAGAAGAAATCGGAATTACGAAATCGAGAGTTGAAAATAGATCAGCTGTAGAATTTCTTGCTTCTGGAATTGGGTCAGCGAACATTTCGAAGGGATTAAAACGTTAAATCGTTGGCGATGAATAGCCATGGGGTCTGGTCATATGATGGTTAAGCAGCAGCTGGTGGAATGCTGGTCATTTGTAACTCAATAATTCTACTTCGTTTGGAATCCGGTAATCTATACTGCGCCTCGTTATTCACGCATCATAATGAGTTTCGCGTTACGCGCCTTTTCTCGCTATGGACGGCTGGAAAGTTCCTCGTAATGAGTTGTCGATACTCGGTTATGGGTATTTGCGATAATTGTAATAGAGGAAACGTTAACGTAACGAGTTTCTTGGATAGAATGAGATAATCGTGTTAACTCGTTCATTCTGTCTGTATTTTTCGCGTTTACTGCGCCGACGTTGCAATCGTAACAACGTCGCTTTAAATTTTTCATTCGTCGCATATTCCACTCTCAGGTGGAATGAAACTATTCAGAAAATAATGATTATTCAATAATTGTAGTATCTCGAGGTGTCAGTAACATGGAAGGAACTTAGGAATAGACAAGTAATCACGAAATCCGAAAGTTCAAATTTTCGAGTAAACTTTCAGCTTTAATTTTTCTTCAAAGAAATTTATATGTTTGTGCGCCTTTCAATCGATAAATTAATAATTAACTCCAAGTTAAGCAAGATGGATTATTTTTTTTTTGAAATTCAGTCAGAGTTACTTGACCAGTGACAGGCTTGTTCAAGGTTTTGTTCAAGGATTCAGGACGCTGTTCGGCAACGTCACGTGGTTCTCGGCAGTTAGCGATCAGTGACGTTACCATAACGTCACGTGTGATTTTCGGCGTCTGAACCGCCACGCGAGTTTCAACGCCTGATAACCAATGACATTAGCATTACCGATTTTTGACCGCTGGTGACCGATGACGTTGCTTCAATAGTTTCAGCTAGTTCAGGTTAGTGACTGCCGGAAAATATATCATAGACTCTGTTAATTTTAAAAGTAAGTTCAGAACTTGCTCCTGGTGAAAGTCACTCCGAAAAGCACAACCGGTCGGGTAGTGTCAAGAGAGTATGTGGATCGATTTATCTCCTAGACCGTCATATATATTCACTCCCCCCCCTCCCCTTCTTCGCCCAAGTGTTAGTCTATGGTGTCTCAAGGAAACCATTTGTCCGCAAGTATATACATTTCAAACGAGTACGTGATCGTTTGACACACGATTCCGCTTGTGTTTGAGCGCCGTGTGATAACCAGTGGCGATCTATATCGCGGCCAGTACTTAATATTCACGACTGTATCGAATAACCCTGTACGTATACTATTTCTCGTGTCCTCCTTGAATTTCAACTTGACACAACCGTTTCAAGAAACTCCGCTGAAATTCTGCCTCGCCCCTCCCCTCTTTGGTCTCACCGTCTTCTCGCCGATTCCAACTATTCCGCGCTCGCGATGGAAACCATCTCTCTCTCTCTCTCTCTCTTTCTCTCTCTGAGAAAATAGCGTTTCTCGTACCATTATTCCCGGTGCACAAAGTGTACCTGCTAAAATGGAGGATAGCAACCGGGTATAAACCCCAACGGAAAAAGAGAGAAAAAGAGAGAGATAGAGAGAGTGAGGGGGGAGAGGTCACAGGCAGGGATGAAGAAACAAAACGAAGGAAAGAGGAGAAGATAACCGTGAGAAAGACGTTCGATTTATTATATAGAGGAGCAGCAGGTGCAGCGTGCAACTGCGGCGACGTGGTGTACGCTCCTCCTCGCGACGGGGTATATATAGCGGAGCTTCAGAATGGGAGAAGAAGTAGGAGAGTGGAAGGTAGCTCAGCATTGGTGGCGGCGTTGCGTGCAGTAAAATAACTGAGACTTGGCGTCCTCCTCCTCTCAAATGCAGCCAACTAGGCGGAGCTCTATATACGCGCTGCATGTGCATTGGGTAAAGACTCCTCCGCCTGGGATCCTTGCGCAATGGAAAGGATTGTGCTCTCTTGCTTGCCCGCTTGCTTCCTCTCCAAATACATGTACGTGCATGTACGCGTGTACGTGCGTGTTTCTTGCCACGTCCTTACCTACACACCCGTCCTCCACTTTCCCGACTTGCCCGCGTGAACCTGCGCGCCTCTGCCAACCTCTGACCAACTCGTCGCGCCCGCGTTGCACGTTGTTCGCTTCTTGCTTTCCTTTCCGCTACTCCGCGCTCATCGATCCTCGCTCCTCTTCCTCCTCTTCCTCCTCCTCCTTTTCTACCTCCTCGCCAGATTATACCGCTAATCGATCTTTCTTTATGCTCCTCCCGTGGTGCATTATACTTGTAATCTGCGTACGTTCGTTTCGCGAAGGCGACTTTTCGCTTGGGTAACAGTATACGTCTGTCCTGTTTTCGCAGCTGTGATTTCTGCAATTTCTGCGAAGTATCGTTCGCTTTTACGAAGATTGGTTTCGATTTGTCAAATTTCGTGTATTTGGATTTGGAACATTACTGTTCACTGATACTGTTTACTGTCTTTGGAGTATTCTAGTTTTCGGAGTAGACGTACGTAGGCGAAGGATCGTCTGGGTTTGGAATATTGCTCTTTATTGTTAGTGTATACTGTTTTTGCAGTATGCTGGGTGTTTCGGAGTACTCTGGGTGTTTCGGGAAAATACTCTGGTTGTTTCGGAGAGTACTTCGGGGTCTACTCTGGGTGTTTCGAAGAATACTCTGGGTGTTTCGGGGTACTCTGGGTGTTTCGGGGTACTCTGGGTGTTTCGGAGTATTCGGAGTAAACGTACATAGGCGCGCGAAGAATCGTTCGCTTTTACGGAGATTAGTATTAATTCGTTTATCAAATGAGTATTGGTTTGATCCTGGTAGGTTTGATTTTTACTATTTCTCGAGTACTCCGGTACTACTTTCGAAGTAGACGTACGTAGACACGCTTTTATAAGCTATGAGATTTCTGATAGATCGAAGTTTATTCGTGGAGACGCTTTTATCCTATTTTTCGAGTTCACAGGCATTTCTGTACGTGCGAGGGATTGTTAATTGTTATCGTAAATCGTATCGAATCTTGATCGCTTGACTCGCTTCCGTAAGTAGAAACGTCCGTTCGGTGCCAGACGTTGATATTCCCGATATACTCGTCGTTTGGTGACTTTGGTCACCGATACTATTCCGTCGAAACTGTAGTATATTTCACGTTCGACAACTAATTCTAGCGCAGTTTCTTCCTTTTGGCTGGTTTTAATCAGAATTCGAGATATTTCGTGGATCTCCTCTGTTCCGATATTCCACTGTTTATCGAAATATACCAAACTATACGTATATAAATTCATTGAATGGCAGATTCCTTCGAACGGAAAATACCGCGAAACGCAATTTCCAGATAGATACTGGAACGATGCAAACACCGGGACATCATATATTCTTGGGTGCTGGTTAAACTCGTCGGCGACGGCGGTTAAAGTAAATCGTGTGTATTCTTCTCGTACCGCCCCGGGCCGCCACTCGCTGTGGGAACTGTACGTTTCCGGATGGTTGGCCGGCGGGGGATAACTTTGCAAGAAAGAGGGACGGCTAGAGATTCGCGTAGAGACGGGCGTAGAGGTGCAATCGCCATGGCCGTGCGATGCTTCCGTCGTGTTCGTTCCCCTTCTCTGTGGCTGACCCTTACTCCTACGTGTGCTCCTGCTATTCGCGCGCCGTGCTGCGCTCGTCTTGAAGCCCTCGCCGCCGCCGTCGTCGCCGACGACGATGACGACGACGACGCCACGTTCGCCGCGGGTTTCCTCCGTTCGTTTAACGACCCCCCGCCGCGTATCTCGCCGGGATAGAAATAGATGCTCCGCCTCCTAGACGAGTCGTTCTCCTCCGTCGTGTCGACGTGCACGAAGGTGCGCGACGAGCACACAGCCTCGCGGACAGCCGCGCGTAGAGAGGGAGAAAAGTCATCCGCTGCGTGGGTGGATCTTGAGGTACGAGACCTCTTTGCCAGGTTTTGGGCGTGGTGAGGGAGGAGTTGGCGTTTATCGCGTACGCTTATCAGGCATACGAAACGTCGTCCTGACCCGGCCTGATCGCAATTACCCCGCGTTTGCGCGACTGAACTCCGTTTCAGCTTTGCCGATCTTTGCGCACCGCCGAGAGATTTCACGTTCTTGTTTATATGCTTTCCTCGGCTGTATTCCTTCGGGGTGGTGTGTCTGGTCTCGATCGGGGCCACTTTCTTTCCACTTGAAGGCCCCCCGCACACGTGGAAACCGTGTGCATCGACTCTCCTGGGTTTCGCGAAACCTGCATCAACGTCAGAGTTTGCCTCCGCGTTTCAAAATGTCGAATCATTTCACTATCTTTACAAAAGAGAAACGAGTGCACGAGTGAAAGAAACTCGAGGGTATAAAATTTATTTGAACAACGAGGGCATTGTGCAGTTTCAAGAGCAAATGACAAACGATAATAGTAATTTAACGAACACGATGCAACGTGACTTTAAATATAAAACTCTATACGTATCTCATGTTCTGTGTAATTTTCTACCAATTCTAATTCATCAGCCAAAGTTGATATTCCGTGATACTTCACAATTTGTGATGAATTTCAATGTATTGTAATACCAGAGTAGTTGGAACGTATATCATCCGCAGAACTGACACATCTTTTTAATGACTATAGCATGCAACGTATGTTGGCGTCTTAACACAGTCAATAACGTCCAAAGTCACAGAGACTTTTTCAACTCGAAAGCTTCTGATGGGTATTAAAGATTTGTAAAATTCTCCGAAATGAAACACGCATCGTTAATTGTTTTTCCAAGGGTGTACTCTTCAGGATGGTGTCTAATCTCGGTCGAAGGATCTTGAGAAGGACAATCTTCTTTTCATCTGTCACGGTAGCGACAGAAAGTCGGAGCTGCAGCGCGACCTTTTGTAGAAGAATGTCAGGAATACTTCTCCATCTCGAAAACTTCTGACGGATATTAAAAATCTTCTATTTGTAACACGTATTTAATTCCGCGTAAAGGAATGACACTTGTAATTTTTAGATGATTTTATTCTACGTCGTGGTCAAGAATTACGTTACAATGTTTCTAGGTTTGATGAGAAAGAGTGCTAATCCCTCCTCCCAGCACGTCTTTTTATATTTATGTTTTTGTTTTGGCAAATCGAAGGCTAAAGAAAAAAGCGTAGATGAACTACTGGAATTAGTGTTTGTAAGTTACTTTAGGACTATTACTGACTTACAATCAGTGTTAGCACTGAGCCAATATTTTCAGGCCATCCAACACACCATGCATCGTCAGTTGTTTTCCTCAAGTTCTGTATACTTCAGGATAATGTCGAGTCTCGATTGAAGAATTTTGGGAAGGACGATGTTCTTTCCACCAAAGACAATAGTGTAACAACCAAAGTCACAGAGAGTCGGAATTTCCTCAAACTCGAAAGCTTCTGATACTAAACATCCTCCATTTGTAAAATTCCTCGAATTTTCCGTTTTTCTTTCTCCAGTCATCATGGTGTTTGTCAAATGCCAGGTTTGTCAGTCGAAGCTATTTATTTAGCAGCGTTCAGAACCACGTTCAGTCATCTCGGAATTCTGAAATTCTTCGCGTTGTACGTCCAGCGTGTATCTGGATGACACACGCATGACGACGCATTCACTCGGACGAGTCGGCGAGGCAACGGGAGCGTTTGAGAGCCACTGCGCGAGCGTAACCCGCGACGCATTCGCAGTCGCGAATTTTCTCCCGAGATGCGTCCCACGGATCCGCGGCGAACCTCGGCGCATACGTAAACGGAGGAAACGGATGGACGAAGAGAGAGAGAGAGAGGACGAACAGGGTCAAAGGGTGTTTCGACCTGGGGAAGAGAAAGAGAAAGAGAAAGAGCGGAGGAGGACGAGGGATGGGGAGAAGAGAGAGGGAGAGAGAGAGAGAGAGAGGCGTTTTGCAGTATAACGGGGCCGCGCGCGTTGACGTTCCGTGCGGAACACTCGACTCGTGACAGAAATTACTAAACGGTCAGGGCACTCGTAGCTCGCACAATCGCGAGCATACGTAGTTCCTACGTACGTGTTCACGCACGTATTGTATGTTTCGCAAATGGGAGCAGGAATGAAAGGACGACACGACTACGGCGGCGGCGGCGAGCAGCACGCTGCTGCCGGGTGAAACTGAAGGACGGAGAATCATAGGAGAGGGCCTGCAGGGGGTTTTGAAGCGTGCGAGCCTCGCGCATATTAATCTGTTCGACCGCACATCAGCCTCCGCTTCGCCTCTCACCGAATCTCGTTCGTTCGCGCACTTCATCTCCCAAACCCGTTAACCGGTCCGCGCGCACCTACGCACAACGCCTGCGGGAAATTGGCAAACTGCGGTGCCGGTCCGCCTTCCTCTTCCTCGTTCCTCGTTCCTCGTTCCACGGTTCGCGCGAACGTGCGTCGATCATCGTCGACGAGGGAGAGAGAGAGAGAGAGAGAGAGAGAAAGCTCGCCCCGGCCGGCTAATATCGCCTCCCTTGAACCGGGCTCGCGTGAAATTTCTGATAACTCCTTCGGCAGAACGACCAATTCGCCGCAATTATTGCTCCCTCGTTTTGCAAAATTCGCCCGCGATCTGTCTTGAAAGATCTTCGCCTTCCTGTCGACTGTATTCGTCAAAGTCGTTGATCGTCGAATTATCCGATAGTTGGTTGATTTTTCTTTTAGAAAACAGTGGAATTTCCATCGGATTGGGACGACTTCGACGCACGAATTTTCTGTACTCGTATTTGTGTCAGTGAAAATCTTCATCTGATCAGAGAAGTACGTACGACGTCCAAGTAGGGATGTCGTCTCGTGCTTAGGCTTAGGTCAACACCCACCTGCTTTGAAGCTTCGTTAATTCTCAATACGAATTCTCGTTAAACACTGTTCGCGAAAGGACACATCTCTCTCTTTTACCTAAAAATCGTCGTCCTTTCTTTGCTTTCATATCCTTTGGCAAAATATTACCATGTATTCGTATTCGTACAAACTCATATGTAAACTCAAGATAGAGGGATATCTAAGTCTCTTCCTCGTCGTTCGCAATCCACAATCCAGGTTACGTCAGAAGACCAACGAAGAGAAAAAGAAACGAGAAAAAGAAGCAAACGCGCGAGACTGAAACCGAGTGAAACTCGTTTCGCAAGAGAGACACGCGTGTCAAGTCGAGCTCGTAGATCCAGAGGATTCTGGATCACTTTCGAATCCGCTTGCGCGTAGCTGCAAGTAGCTGAACGCGTTACCAGACAACCTGCAGATATGATTTTATAACGTTAATAACGCCCCTCGAAGCCGAAAGAGGCGAAAACACAGAGACGGAAAATAGCATTGGAGAAACGAACGAACAAACGAACGAACGTGGCGATTTCGTCGGCGGGGGCAAAGAGAGGCAGAAATCACGCGTGCGGTTTGCGGCCAGCATTTCTGACCGCCGAACGCCGAAGTTCGGATTGAACTGTCACCATCAGCCCGTACGGCGCGGTACGCCGTGCGGTACGACCACGTGTCGTATATTCGTTCGTAATAACTGCGGTCGACTAGTCACGACACTCGACCAACCAGCGTTTTATGGCTAACTAGCAAGGCAAAACCGTTCGTCGCTTATTTTCTTCTTTTTTTTTTTAATTTTTTTTTCTCTCTCTCGTTTCACGCTCTATCAATTTAATTGCCTGTCTCGGTTGATTCTCGTTCCTTGTGCAATTTGTCTCGCTGCCTTACGCAACGTCCGCGTGGCAACGCGCGCGTCAATTAGACGCGTTTTACATACAGTTTGGCGAAACTACCGGCTGTGCACTCTTATTTTTTTCTCCATTGAGAGAGAGAGAGAGAGAGAGAGAGAGGTATTTGTAATTGTATTTCAGCGGTGAAGTTTGAGTTCGAAATAGATTCGCAAGCCCGTAATTTCGACAATTTCACGAGAATTTTTTGTCGAAAAATTGCTGTATATTTTAAGTGTATTTAAACGCCACCCAGGCAAAACAATAAATTTATTACTTCTTCGTAATAATCTCTGTAAAATAATTTTTCTATCCAGTAATATTATACCGATGAGTTGAAAAAGAAAGCGACGAATTATTGTATACGGTTTGGTCACTCGTCTTATGGTCCGTGAAAGCCAGCGCAAGTTAAACGATACAGAAGGAGATTCTGTGTATTATTTCTCGCGGCAAAATACAAAATACTCGCGATTGCAGTACAAAAATCTCTGAAATTAAACGCAGAATGGAGCCGCGCGATTTCTTTTTGCACCACGGTGAGAGATCGAGGAATTATTGTACGTGCGATGGGCCATAAAAATGCCACGCAGGACCAATACGTTCGGTATTATTAGAAGGTCAAAACAAGATTGCTTGGTCGTTCGATAGTCCTTCTCTCTCTCTCTCTCTCTCTCTCTTTCTCACCCTGCTTCGGCTTCAACCCTCCTCTGCTTTTCCTCCCAAAGTGACGATTCCCAAGGGCCGATGCTACTATAACTTCCCCTAATCCACATTCCAACTACTTGTATTCGATGCCCTTTAACAAATAGCTTTCTTTGTCTGATTAGAATCCGGTTTTTAGACGCGAGTCGATCGTGCTCGTTTAAAATCGTTTAAAATTGGTTAAAATCGGCCAATTTATATTTATTTCCGATTCGGTAAATAGTTGACGATGAAATTGATTTACGTAATTTCGATAGCTCGTGACGAATTTTCCCAAGGAAACCTTTTTAATTCTCTTGCGAAGTAATTTTGTAAAAATAAGTAAACAGCTTCTATAAAATTCTTGCAACAAAGTCACAGCGTGTATACAGTTAATTATAATTACGTGTGATTACCGTATGTAGAGTTTCGTAATTCGCGGAAAAGTCAAGACAGGAAAAGTCGAGATTCTTTTAGAGAAACGTTTCCACGTCAACAGTCACTCTTACTGACGGTAAACTGATGATGGTTGTGGTTGTTCGTGTTCGTTTTCAGAAAAAGGAAATGCACTTAAACGATTGTTTGTTTGGTATTTTCGGATGTACTACTTCCGAAAGACAGAAAAATACTACGCTCAAAAATTATCTCTGAAGAATCCCCTACTGACGGCAGTGCCAGAAACGCAAGATTTGCCAAATTTCACTACTCCGACGAGAGTATCAAATCGTTCGTAGAACTTTTTCTCTTGTCGAGAAACGACGAGAACAATTTCGAAACGCGGAATCGCCGAAAAGATGGTAGATGAAACGTATAAAACGATCGAAAACTCGCCTCTCATTTGCACACACTTTAAGAAAAGACTTTCCAAGCGAAGCAGACACATTTCAAAAAAAAAAGAAAAAGAAACAGAAAATTGTTCTCCAACTCTCCAGTCCCAAAACTCCAAAACGAACGAGTTTCGATCTCGTGATGCACGAAAAAAGAAAAAAAAAAAACTGAAACGGGAAGCTGTGGTGTTGAACGCGTGCAGAACGATAAGAGCGTGACAGTAATAGGTGGCGTAACATTAACAGCTCTCGGTAGCACTAACGATAATACCAATGGCAGTAACGTAGATGGTAGTGGGGACGGTAGTCGAGGGTTAGACAGTGACAAACCGCCTTGGCCCGCTGTGATTTCAGTTAATTGTCGGCGGAGCCATTTCTCACTGCATGGCCTCGGCTTCTGCCCGGGGCGACGACGTTGTAAATATCCCTAAAGGCGCCACGGGTAAAGGGCTAAAGGTAGAACGTCTTACTCTACAAGGGCCAGCCAGGCTTAGTTTAGCCCGGCTTAACCTTTCGCTCGGTATAAGCCGTTTCTTCCTTTTCTTTTCCTCCGTCTTTTCTCTCCGGAGAGAGAGGCACCTCAACGCCTCCGCGAGATGCACCGCGGTGAGAGAGGAGAGGAGAGCAGTCGCTGCATCGCCGACTCGTTTTCTTCACGCACTCGGAATTCGCCTCGTTCAATATTTCATTCGTAATGTTTTTCTAAAACGACGGCTTCCCTCTCGAATTCCCTTTATTTTTCCTTTCTCTTTCTCTCTTTTCTTTCTCTTCGAATCGGTAGAATTCAGTATACTTTGAACAGTGTTCTTTAAATTAGGTTCTTTCAAATCTTAAGTAAAGGAAAAATTTGGTCCTGCCAAAGAGAGGAGAGAGAGGGTGAGATATTGGGCAATATTTTCGTTTTAATTGCCCCGAGAAACGAGAGAGAGAGAGAGAGAGAGAGAGAGACTCTCGGAAGACTCGCGGAAGGAAGGCTGAAAGGAAGATTGAAAAGCACACCTCGTCGGTCCTCGTCGAGGATAATTTATTGATTCAGAGACCAGGCGGCGAACGGCGGAGGAACGAAGGAGAGGAGGAGAAGGAGGAGGAAAAGCGGGAGAGGCGGGAAAAAGAGCGCGCGGGAGCCAGCGAGAGCGACTCTTCATCAGCGATTTAATTCCTGAACGGCGCGCGGCCTTCGAGTTTATTTATTTTTTCGCCGGCTCGTGACCGGCGCCAAAACGAGGGCGAAAGAGGGACAAGATTAAAAAATCTCCTAATTACTTAATCGCGTTACACCGATACGACCGTGTCAAAGAGACGCGGGCACACCGGGCGCAGCGGCCTCTGCTCTCCTCGCCATCTCGCTTGCGAAAGATATACCTACGAGCAGCAAAAGCCGAAAGAGGGTCGATCGCTTTCTGCTTTTTTCCTCCTCTGTTTCGCCTGTTTTTCAGAATTTCAAGTGCATTATTCGTCGTCGACATTCGTTGGAGGATTCCCCGGAAATCGCTGATTTACCGGGTATTGAACTTTTTACTCCTCGCCACTTCGGTCGAAACTCACAATATCCGGTTAGCCTGGCGAAAGAGCAATATTCCCAACCGACGAAAATGCGTCTCGTTATTTCCTCCGGCTGGAGGGGATTTCAGTTTCGACGACGCACCGTCGTTCCATTAATATTTTATCACGAGAGAGAGAGAGAGAGAGAGAGAGAGAGAGAGAGAATTGCGAAACGTTGTTTCTTCGCGCAATAGTTCATCTTTGAGGTTTCGGGTTTTCACAACGTGCGGATTTTGGTCGTAGTAATGTTCGAAACACATTCGTTTCCCCTTCGCGTTGGGGAGGTTAATTTCGGATTTTACCAAATCCGAGACGCTTTCGCGTTTCAGTCGAAAAGCGGGATCGTGTCAATATTTGACTTCAGCGTCGACGTGTTTCAGTGTCTCTTTATGTAGGTTAATTTTGGGAAATACGCGTTCGCTTTTTACTTTATACACATTGAATCAAATATCATGTTTGGCAGTTTGTATACGCTGTACGTACATAGTGAGCATCTTTTATGGAATATATAATTAGTCTAGACTAGTCTTTGGATTTTTATGAATTTGTGAGGGGAAAAAAAAGAAAAGAAAAAAAAATCTAATTAAATCGTTCGAGCCTTTAATTTAAGATTTGGAGAACAATTGACATTTTCGCAATAGTAGGTTAATTACACGGACGAAAATTTTCACGGGGAACTACTATTCGAGTAAAATTTAATCAAGACATCGAGAAACGATGTAATTGACACACACGACGAAAATATACAGTTGAAGATGAAATTTTCAATGTATCCACGTATGGTCACGCCAGGGAACGTCACAAAGGACAGATCTGAATGCAAGAACATCGACGTGTTCGCAGCGGCCGAGCGTGGAAATCAAGACGAAGCTCGCAGTGGAGTCATTGGCGTGTTGGAACAACCGTTTAACACAGAAGCAGCAAACGCGTTGGCTCGTTTCACGAGCCTCGGCTGGGTTTTTTGCGTGTGTCGGCACCGACTTTGTTGTTTTCTAACATTTGACAATTATTCGGTAATTTATCAAAACGTCGGCGCACAATGGCCCACGGCAAGTTTCGTGCAAAGGGGATGCCCGATGGTCTGTCCGCTTTGTCAGCCTTTCACATAAGCGGTGTTCGTTAAGTATTCATCGTCGATTTTTTTTCATCGCCACGTATCTCTTGCCACGTTCTGTTTCGAACTAATTCTCGCTCTCTTTCGAGTATTCTATTAAAGAGCAGATGTCCTCTTTCGCCTTCTCAAAATTTATCGCCCAAACGAAACAAAGATGGATCCAAATTAGTTTATTATTTTTATTTCGTTTCAACTCGTTGATCCTCACCCGTGTGTCGTGTTGTGATTTTTCTCCTTCGAGTGTTGAAACGTAGAACCTTTTCGTCACTTCACCGAATTTATCATCCAAAAAGAGCAGCAGACGGTTTGTCCGTCGAAATTTTAATAAACAGCCTATCCGTTTCGTATTTTTATTTCGTTTCTTACTCTTGCGTATCGTTTCGAATTTTGAAAAGCAAACGTCTTTCATTTTTATTCAAATTTATCGTCCCCCCTTTCCCTCCCCAAAAAACGAAGATTTCTTCCGTCGAAATTTTAATAAACAAGCCTATCCGTTTGTTATTTGTATTTCGTTTGTTACTCTCGCGTCATTTCGAATTGTTTTGCTCCTCTGAGTTCTGAAAAGCAGACGTCTTCCTTTACTTTTATTCAAATTTATCGTCCCAATGAAACAAAAGGTCTGTCAAAATTTTAATACCCTGACTTATCGTATTTCATTTCATTTCTTGATTCATTCATTATTCCCACACGTCGTTACTTTTTTCCCCCTACGAATGTTAAAAAGTTTCACTTCGCTTCTTCAAATTCATCTCTTGTTTTGTTTAACACTGGAATCATCAAAATAGTCAAAATGATCGATTTATAATTTTTGAAGCAATGTATTTTTTTCGAGATTGAAAACGAAAGTTTCTGTACAAGATTGTGTCGCAAAGTTTTTCTATTCTATTCTTTATTTTGATATTTCTCATGGGAATTATATGCTTCAATTAGTTGTAGCGTTAAATCTTTAAAAAAAAAAAAAAAAAAAAAACGAAAGTTCGTGCATCATTTTCATTTTGTTTTGTTGCAAAAGTGTTTCCATAGATTTGCAAAATTTTATAGTTGGGAGTCGAAGCATATCGACGAAAATATTGCAGTACTTGGAATTTAAAATTTGATGATCATTTCTTTTTTTTTTTTCCTTAGTTTCCGTTAGAATATTATTCCGCGGTTGTTTCGCAAAATTAATTAGTCGGATAAAAAATTTTCGAAAAATGGTAAAACCTGCTTTACATAGTTTAACTGAAGTCTTGCGTGCGTGTGGGAACGGAAGTGCGAGCCGCTGCCAATTAAAACAAAGTAGTTCGATAATTGGAGCACTAATTTTAGGAATCGCTGTTTACCTTCGTCGATTATCGAACCATCTTTATCTTTGCCTGCTAATGCATGCTTCATTTACGTTTTTCCATATTCGACGTTTGCTTGAAGAAACTTAGAAACAAGGATATCGGCAAGTAAAGATCGTCTGTCTCTTTTTCTCTTTTTTTTGTCCGCTTCATTATTTCAATCTGAAATTTGATTCTCTGTTGGAAGAAATAATTAATTAATAAAAAGTAAAATATATAAAATACTGGAAGCATACGATATTTGTTATAAAATTTAAAACGAATTTCTGCTCTGTCAAAATTGTTCGCATGGATATATAAAAATTCGCTATTAATAAAAATACGCGATTATCAGTCGTATTTTTTGACGTCAATAAATTTTTATTAAAGAATTAATATTACGTTAATCTTAAAGAATTAGATTACGTTAATCTTAAAGTTATTCAACAGCGTATAAATTAACCGCCGAATTCCCTCTGTTTGGAGAATTATATTATGTCAGTTGTATATCATTATATTTATCATATTTATCACGATGTTTACAAAATTATATCGTATGTACAGAAAATTTTCCTATTAAAGCTGACATTTTCACCGAGTCTTGGTACAAACGTGCTGTTTCTCGTTTTGCGTCATTCACTGTTCCTTCTGCACTTGACCGCGTTATCAGCTGTTGTCATCGCACTTAAAACTCATCAGCGACCAACTTAAGTTTTAACAAGAAAAAAGAAATTTTCAGATACAACTGGTTGACTTCCTCCTTATCACGCTTGACAACGCTGCTCAGTAATAAAGCTCAACTTTTTTACACCACGTTCTTCACACCACGATTCGTTGTATTTTGCTTCGACTAAAAGTTTTTTACCATGCGAGATGAAAATTAGTAGAACACGAAATATAAAAGTTTTTCAAGTAACAAATTTTCTTCTTAGCCAAAGTAGTAGCTTAACATTCGGAAGGATTGATTTTCTGCTACACATATTTTTTAATTTAATTTAAAGCAAAAGGACTCTTTCGAGAACTCTTCGCCTCGTTTCACATTTAGAAATAAAGAGAGTTATTTATACTTCTCTTTTGCTCTGAGATGCCTTTTTCGTTTCTTTTTTTTTTTTTCTTTTCAATCCAAACCTAAGCAAAGAAAGACAGGAGATCAATCGCGAGCGTGTTCCGTTACGAATTCTTTCTCTTTTCAAATTCGAGAACAAATGAAAAGGCGAAGGCCAGTTTCGCGAAGTCGGAAGAAATTGCGATTCAGTTTCGCGAGACACAGGCGCGAGTCTCTGCGAAGAAAAATCTGCGAAAATTCACGCGAGGCGAGCTGACAGAATGAATTGACGAATTCTTTTGAACACCAGGTAGACCGATGCCCGCGGTGTGGAACGTGCTTTGAACGAGGAGAGACGCGAAACAAGCGCACGGCTTCCAAGGAGCGGTGGAACAAAACTATCTCATTGTGTGTTAATACGTTTCGCCGTTGCTGCGTCGCGCCGGCCTCTCGTTTTCTCTCCCGCGTGCAACTGCAAGTATGCACCTCGCATGTTGCAAGTTGCAACGCTACGAAATCCACACGGCTACTGGCACCGGCATGCGATATCAAGTCGATGATTGTTCCGCGATTTAATTCGAAAACAGCGAGTAGCTGATACATATGAATGATATCCGCGAGAGAACACCGAGTATCGCGGTTTCTTGAAATTTCAGAAAATTATAGAATAAACTACTTACAACTTATAGAAATAAACGTCTTACAACATTACGAATCGTTGAGCTTCAGTTGTTTCAATTCGAACGAATATAAAACAAATGAATTTTAAATTAAATGCGTGAAATAAACCCACGAGATCGAACACAAGGGATAAACTGAATACTTCGATTTCTTGAAATTTCAGAAAATTACAACAGAGTCCATCTTATAATATTTCCTTCCCGCCCTCGGTACATATTATTGTGTTTCAATTTGAATTGAAGAACAAAATTTTTTTCAGCTTTGGCTGAAATCTTAAGTTAAAGGTATGATAAACCCACGAGAGATTTCGATTCATTCAGTGTTGACAGTTTCTTCGATATAATATTAACTAGCTTATCTAGGAAGATTGAAAGACAATTGTGAGGCAAAGGGTTTAGGAGGGATTTCCGGAATTTTTTTTCTTCGCTGCAATTTCCTTTCTTGGTCACGTGGTATCAGAAAATGCAGTTTGTTAACGTAAATTGATCGAAAAAAAAGAATTGCAAATGAAATATTGCGTTAACGCGACGTCGGACCTTAATACGTTCATAGCTGACGTGGATTCACATCATTTCAAATTTCTGGTTGACGTGAATTCATAATTCGTTTCATGATTCATTCTTTTTTTTTGTTTTTTTTTTTTTTTGGTTATTAGTTATCGTGTTAAACATATTGTTTGAGCATATTGAAATCGAGGTGATTTTCTAATCTTCGTTTCATAAAATGTTGATGAACATGTATTTCTTGAGCTTAACTTTCTAATCTGAAATTCTACAGCTTCATAAAACTTCAATAAATTGGAGAAACCAATAATTTGTGATCAATCATTGCGTGGTCCTTAATTCCTCACTTTAGAAAACAAACAGATTATAAAATCAAACGATACGGTGTTAATAATTCGTTTCATTAAACAAGAGTGAGTCTTTCCTGCTACAATATGTTTCTAAAATATATTTATCACGTGTTTATGAAATCAACTAGTTTGAAAAAAACAGAGAGACAAAAAATTACACGATCGTAATGCGTGTTTGAAAATGTTTTCGAACGGTACGAGACGTATCTTTCATCCGATTCAAGAAGCAGACAGAGAGAGAGAAAGAGAGAGAACGTTACGTGATTGTAATGGGTTAATCTCGAAAATGTCGAAACGCAGAGCGAAAATGAGTAAAGTGAAAAAAAATTCACGCGTTGCAACGACCGATACACGAGACGACAGATTTTCTCGCGAAAATCCGGGAAACTCGCGGTACCGCGACACTCGTCTGTTTGTTTGCACGTGAAAACATCGAACCACCTGGATCTGCCGCTTATATCTGTCCTCTCGCGTCGTTTATCTCTCCGTTTCAAAGTTCCTCTTGCCGATGGTAAAAACCTCTTCTTACCGGTTGGTTCACGCCACCGGAAGCCCTTCGAGAATTCGTCGCGCGAACTCGAGTGTGCGAGCTGACGCTTTTCGATGATGCCTGCCCTCCCCCTGTCGACTTTAATAACCTCTGCCCGAAGGAAAACCTCTCGTTTCCCCAGATCAAACGGATTCAGTTTCTCGATTCAGCTGTGTCTCCACGTTCAAGGCCTCTAAATGAATAATTCTTGCGAATAATTTGCGTGACGATTCCACCACGGATGAGTATTATATGGATCGTTTCTTTCGTATTTTTTATCCGATTGGTAAAATTGTAATTCTTTTTTCTTTTTTTTTTTTTGTTTTCCTCTAGCATTCAATTTTCGACTTACGATTATTTTAACTTTGTTCCTCGCCTGAAATGGATTCAGTTCTCGATTCAGCTCTGTTTTCCACGTTCGAGACCTCGGTTCCCCTCTAAATGAATAATTCTTGCGAATAATTTGCGTGACGGTTCCAACTCGGATATAACCGGTCGTATTTGTCAGATCACAGTGTAATAATTCAAGATTTCGAGAATTTGTATTTAGTCCTGTCTCAAGTTTCTACAGTATGGTTGTGTTTTACGATTCGTAAAATTGTAACTCTTTCTTTCTCTTTTGTTTTTTTCTTTGGTGTTCTCCGGCATTCAATTTTCGACTTACGATTAGTGTTTCCTCGTTTCAGCTTCTGTCCGAGTGTGAATGCGATTACACGATTTAAAGGGTAGATAGAGAATTGTTTCATCCGCCACGCATCGCGTCGGTTATTATGCTTCCGATATTTTATTTAATTTCGCCCTAAAGCGTAGATAGAGAATTGTTTCATCCGCCACGCATTGCCTCGGTTATTATGCCTCGAATATTTTATTTAATTCTACTCGCTACGTACATCTCTCGCGAATAGAATTTACACGAATTTATATATCTTTCTGGATGCGACTGAAACGCTGCACGTACACGCGACACAACGTAAACGGAAACAAGGTAGAACCGGATATCCCTAATGTATTTAGCTTCGTAACGAAAAGTCAGATGGCAAGGAAAAAGAAATTCGGACAAGGCTGAATCTTCTGATTGAACCTTATGCGATAAGAAAAAGGGCAAATTTTTTGGAGAAAATTGTTTTGCTCATACGAGGGGAAACTAATGATAGGTAAAATTTATTAAAAGACGTGTAATGTGCGATGCAGTTGTAAAATTTTTATTCTTATTGGTTGAAAAATAGTAAAAACGATTTTAAGTATATATTTATTCTATTTGGTGTGTCTCGTAAAAAAGATTTTGTTCAGTTACTTATGAGCAAATATTTATGTGTGATTGAAAGGTGAAAAGAGTGTCGAGATACTCTGTAAAGACTATAGAATACAAATGGATTCCACTGAAGAAACAATCGTCGCTTCACATTTTCGCAAAAACATTGAAACTCTTCTTCAAGCCGAAATTTTTAACCCTGCCTGCACGTAACATCTACGATGTTGTTTGCTCTGAAAATTGTCACGCAACGTCGTGGGGATCCGTCCGAATATCACGCCATCATAATTCTGTCACCTGTCGAAGCTCTTCATTTAAAAAAAAAAAAAAAGAAAAGAAAAAAAAATTTCCCCTGCGGTCGGGTAGAGATTTAAAAGTCAAACGACGCGAAGCGTGTCACGGTAATTCAGAATTTTGTAAAAAAATTGCACGCGACGAGATAATCGTCGCTGACGCTGAAGAAAGACGCTTGGCAAGCAAACAAGCGTATAAATTGTACAACGAAAAAAAGAGGAGAGAGAGAGAGAGAGGCTGCGAGGGAGTTTGGCGTCCCCCGCGTGACAAATTACTCGAAAATTCGCGGGCCAATTTTCAGCAGATTAGGGAACGAGATGTTGTTCGCCGGTATCTCGTCGGAGGTTCGGCAGATCGGAGCGAAGGTACGGGTCGCGAGCACATATTGGATCATATCGTATCTTCTCACAGTCCATGAATAATGCATCTGAGAGGTCGCTCCCTTCTCAGTGGGGGAAGGGGGAGGGGAAACCATCGTCTCCCTTTCCTGACCATCCTCTACTCTACTGCGTCGTATTCGCCTTCTACTGCCTCTTGCCCCCTCTCTCTCTCTTTCTCTCTCTCTCTTTCTCCTCTTCCCTCGCGAGGCGTATAATACTTTGGCCAGTTGGCGTCCCGAAATCTCTTCGTAATTAAAGCTGCCATATATTTTACTTTAATCGAGGAGATCGGCCGGCTACCATTGGAGATCGCCGCGCGCGATTTATCACGCCGGCTGGCTCCTCTGTCCCGCTCGCGCTTCGTGCTCGCCTCGCCGCGAGAAGATTACACGCCCGAAGATGTATTCTTCGCGCGAATACGCGCGTGCACGTGTAATTGCGCGTATCCCCTTCGCTCGGAGACACGATCGGAGCGATTCCTCGCGTGTATCGCGCGTCCTTTATTTGGCGAAGTCTTTTTCGCCTCGCGAATCGTCTTATCACAGGCGGATCGAATCCGCGCGCGGTGGCACTCGGCTTCGCTCAACGAGCGAACAATTTGTCAAGGCGTTTCGTCGTAATCTCCGGTTACGGCTATATTGATTAACCCGAGTATAAATCTGATTCTGAGCCTCGAGAGTGATAACTCTTGCCGAATTTATCACCGGTCGCTGAAATTTTCGTACGCTCTTCCAGTTCCGTTGTTTTCTTCAGGTTGACGATTTAAAACGTGTCCAGTAACTTTCTGGTAATTTAACGTACGCGAATCTGTCTGGTAATTTACACGTGCACGTACATCTACTAGTATTTCTTCCTTTTTTTTTTTTTGTAGAAATTACGTTTCAACTCACTTTTTTTTCTTTTTTTTTTTTTTTGGAAGTGTGTATTTACAGAGAGTGTCTCTAAAATCGTGGCAGGTCCGTTTTCCTTCGGGTCTGAATATTTACGATTCATCGCTAATATTCTGAATATCAAAAACCTGTGATACAGGAACTAATTCGAAAACAATAAGTGTCTTCTCGAAGAGTCAGGCAACAAGTGTCGATAATTTTAACGAAATTTCGAAATATGTATTGGAACAATGTTTGCTATTGACAAAACAATCGTGGTGTCGTATCCTTTCGTATCAGTCTCTCTCTCTCTCTCTCTCTCTCTCTCTCTCTTTCTCTTCTGTCTCTTTCTTTCCCTCTTTCTCTGCCTCTGTCTGTTGGTAGATCGGTGGCAATGTTGCAAAAGCGGCGAGGAATCCGGTAGCCCTTAAATCGCGCTAGAAGCACCAGTCCCGCTGTCACAGTCTGCGAGGATAAATCTTGGATTACCACGCGCTCCCTTTCTCGCTGCTCGTTCTTCCCTCCTTCGCTTTACTCCCGCTTCCTGAGTACCTGGCATCTCTCGATCTTCCTCCTTCTTTTTCGTTCTTTTTCACCCCTCTCGCCCTCTCCTCTCCCGTTTCGGTATCACCGGCTTAACACCGTCTTATAACCCGCGACAACTCGAAAATACCGTGAGTACAACCCTCCGTGGAAGACGAGAAGTTCTGCCGCTGCTGCGTGTGCATTCTCCTAGTTTCGTTCAGACAATTGATCAAATCGTTAAACCCGAACGATTTTCTAGAATTTTGTCTTATTATTATTATTACTTTATTGTTATTATTTTTATTTTTTTTTTTTTTTTGTTATTGACACAGTTCACTCTGTCTGTAGGAAATTTACTTCTGACTGACAGAATCTTTAGTTCGTCTTTAGAGAATTTACGATTTCTTGCTATAATAAATATAGAAAGTGCTCAGTATCTTTTTCTCTCACCGCTGTAAGGAATTTTTCCCCGGAGCTCCGTTTTCATTTTCTCATCTTCGATATGAAAGTTGGACGATTATATCAGCAGATCAGTTGTCGTCACCGAGTGTCCGATATTTAAACAGCTGAAACCAGAACTAGAAGCGAGATTCGAATTTCCTACAAATCTGTGAGAGAATCGTCTCGAGGTCTCGAGGTAACTTCGAGAAAACTCGAATTATTTTCTAAAACCGATCGTTTGCCCGCGTGTCGGAATAAAACGAGGGAATGAACAGGGGTAAAAGCAAAGGCTGATAAGGAAGAGAACGAAGAACGAGAGAGAGAGAGAGAGAGAGAACTGTTCGTTTTCTCGGTGATCCGCGAGATCCGCCAGGAAACTCTCGGTAGATCTAGTCAGACATTGCCTGCCAAGAGTACCTCGAACGAGCCCTCTTAAATTAATTACAGGGAAAAGATCCTCGCATCCGATTCCAACCCCCTCGTACCTGCTACCGCCAAAGCGAAGACCGACGCAGTCAGGCTTGCTCGAGAGGTGAAGAGAGCGAACGAGGGTTCTATGTACTTGCTACGTTCAAGCGAGTGTTTAACGGCCGGGAATCCTCGTTAAACGAGAAAAAGAGCGTCCTTAACCGGGGGAGGAAAAATCTCTCGACGCTCGTGTCGTGTATTTTTTGTCGTCGAACGGTGGAAATTTTTTAAGTAGCGACGATTTCCCCGTTTTCGATTTTCCCTGCCGTTTTCGTAAATTTTGGGAATAATTTGAAACGTTAATCGTTGAAGCCTTGTATCTCTGACATTTTTTTATGCTTTCTGTCTACGCACGTGGGCTGTAGGTAGGTATCCACAAAAATCCGCAGTCGTTCGACTCGAATGATGTTCACTTCTTTTTCTGCGAATTTTTCTATTCGATTTTCCTTTCATTGAATATTTCTCGGATTCGTGGATTAATTCGAGATTTCTTTTTCCACGCGGAAGCGAACTTTTCATAGTAGGATTTTTCGAATTGTTTCCCGGCACGTGGTAATTCAAGTGTTGCTTTTTCTCTGCGAGAGAGCAAGCTTTCACGTCTGTTAGTCTCTCCGGCATGCAACAATTTTCCCCGCCACGTCTCCTTGGAAATGATTTTTCCAAGTTCCTTTCGATTAAATTATGGCTGTCTCGCACTCGCATTACAGTTGCTCATAGATTTTTATAGATAACACTCTTGCATGGTCTTCGAAACTTTCGAAAATCAAGTCGTGTGTTATCGCTCGTTAAAGTTACGTGTCAACTTAAACGGAAGAATTATATTTTGTTACAAGAAAGAAAGTGAAAGGCGCAACTTCGCTTCGAAAAATGTTGCCAGCGGAAAGTTCGTCGTCGGAAGTTAGTCGCGGAATGGTGGTAAGCTAACGGCAGAAAGGGTTGCGTGTTACGGGACAGTGGGACAAAGAGGGTAGAACCAGCCTATCGGTATTATTCCGACCAGTCATCGGGACTTATGCCGCTTATAGGATTACACAAGCATTAGTAGACAGCTTGTTCTCTACCATTTTGTACGAGATCCGCGATAAAGCTCAGTATTCCTACCAACCTGTTCGTTCCAACCAGTCGATATATCTACTTTGATATTTATTTCGCCAGTTTCATTATTTACGCCGTAATTAATTTGAATTTGTCGTAGACTTTGCACGAAACACGTGTAAATTGAATGTAATTTGAATTTGTCTTGGACTTTACACAAATTCTCTAGAATTTCGATCGTCTTCAAGCGAATGCAGTAGAAATCAATCTTCTGGGATTTCGTGAATTTTCATTTCGAATCGTGGAATTTTATTTTCGAGAGTTTCCATCGGCAAGGGATTGTTTAATAAAACATTATTAAATCGATAACATTCGGAACCGAAGAACTAAATTGTCTTCAATTAATGAATTAAGTTAAGTTAAATCAAATCGAATCAACTCGGTTGTTGCAAGTAAAAGTGAAATGAAATTTCAAAATGAACTTCGCTGTACAAGTAAGATCGTTTCGTCGATTGTGAATTATCTTTCAGATTTAGAACCTGCTATCACTAGCTCGTGCCGATTCATAGGCGCTCGTTTCGTCCAATTAAAGATTACATCTTAATGAGGGAATGTTTAATTGTCGTGAGTAACACGAGAAATGCTCGTTTAACGATACTACAGTATGCCACGGTATGCAATATGGTTTCTCTTCTCGAATTACTCGTTCCACAGTTTTTCAGTCTCACGACACGTCAGGTTTAGGAGTAGTTTGTTATACGTAAATGCTGAAAGTAACACGAGTTGGACGAAAGTAACGTGATATCGTTGCATATTTTTCTTTTTTCCACCTCCTCTTTTTTTTTTTTTTAACTATGTAGCGTCAATGATTTTCCGTCATCGGTATCGTTATACAAGTTTTCCTTTCTGACGTCGAAATCGTCTCTCGTTTTTCTTTTTTTCTTTTTTTCTTTTTTTTTTCAATCTCTGGTTGAAGAACTTGGTCGATGTGCTTTCGCAGAGAGAATTACATCATTTATCTCTTACGTAGCGTTATTATTTTCTGCTAACGTGATTAACATTTTCTAAATATCTAAAGATGTAAAGATTCGTATTTTCTAAACATAAAAAAAAGATGTCGTTCTTTTTTTATATTCGTAACTTTGAAGATTTTTCTGTTATTTGTAGCTATTACCTTCTTTCACGTCTGTTTATTACTAAAATTAAAGTATTCTAGAAATGATTAGTATTCGGTACAAAGTGAGTAGTTATTTTAGTGTCGAAATGGTTGCCTCTTTTCTTTAGTTAGAAATATAGGCAAAAATTTAATTTAATTAACGCTTGGTGAATTAATCAAGTTTGAATTACCATAAATTGGTGAAATGGAAATTTTCAAATGTCTCGTTACATTTGGGAAGAGAACGTGGATTAATTTATTTATTACTCAAAGACACGACTGGATTTCCAAACGATTACTAAATTTACTGCCTCTTACTGAAACTTGTTACTTTCGTACTCTTTACTTATTCTCGTGCTACATGCACCGTGAAAAATGATCATTTGCATAAAGTAACAATGCTGCTTGCACAACATACGCCACGTGTATTATCGTTCACGTGAAGATCGTGTTCCAAGTGAAGAAAATGAAAGACACCATACAGGGTGTTCCAAGTAGAAAACAAAATGAAATCTGTAAGAAAATTAGGAAATTCGAAAGTCGACGCCTAAGATGTTCAACCACCTTATCGACGAAAACTCGCGATAAAACTTATGATCTTAGATCGTATAATTGATATAACACATATTGAAGAGATAAGAAATATTCTACAGAAAGGAGTTGAAAGAAATCTTTTAAAATGATTTAGACAGAGCCAGGCTTGATTTAGAAACACAACGTTTGCCGTTGTCTTCTTTCTCAAGATTGACTCAAATTTCGAATATTATCCAAATTTTTCCCCATAAGAAAAATCACCTCCGAGACCAATCGAAATTCCGGTTGCTGGCAGCGAACACCTTCTCCGCCGGGGAAAAAACGGCGGACACCGTGTGTGTACAGCAAGAGGAAAAGAAGAAGGAAAAGAAGAAGGAAAAGAGAGCCGCGTGCGGGGCCCGGTATAATTTATTTAATTATATCGAATTCATGGTGAGAAGCGCGTGCCTGGAGTTCTCACGGTAGGACAATAAGGACATTCATTCGTTGGCCGTAGCCATGGTGGCTCGGACAAGCGGTTTCTCTTAGGTCTTAATCGTTTGCCACGGAATGCGCGTTTAATGCAAAAGAGGACACAGGCGGCTTGTGTTTGACTTCGCCTTGTATTTTCTCTGGCTGTCCCCGCGACACCGCGGGGCCCACTTACTTTACGAGCTTCACCGTACAAGCCTCGCCGAGTTCCTCGAGCTCCGAACGATCTTGCGAAATCCTTCCACCACCGTTTGACGCTAATGATACCTACTCTCTTTTATGCGACTAAAACTCTTTCTTTCTTTCTTTCTTTCTTTCTTTGGACACTCGTCCTATCTTTGTCTTTAATTATAAACGCAAGAGATCGAGTGGTTGATTATATTCGAGTGATCGCAAGGTTTTCGGTGTTGATGAAACCACGAAACTATTGGAACATTAGGAAAACTTGTAAAATTATAGAAAGATTAATGAACGATGTTTATCGATCATGGTACAATTTATCATGGATCCAATAAGATTACTCGTAACATCGTTTCTCGAAAATGGTACTTTTACGTATGTACGTATGTGGTTTTGTCATTCTTCCTCGAAATATGATGTGAATTTACCTTAGAATAATGGAGTTTTACTACGTAAAATAGGCTTCTTCGACTCATGTGGGTTTGTGATGATAGATTCGGATAGAATGGCAACACAAGAAAGTACTATTACTTTCAAATGAGATACGCGCGATACTTCCTGATGGAAAGATTTAAACTAACTTTTCGCGAAATATATGAATTGAGAGCTCGAGTAATGTTAATCATTTGAGTTTGATATTGGAATTCAATTCACGAATACACACTTTTGGCCCGAAGAGACTTTTCACTCCGATCTATCAATGATCAACACTAAAATTACCAAAATGGCCAAAATGACCAATTCGCGATTTTTAGTTAGAAATTGTGCAGGTCTCGTAGAACATAAATTAGAAGCTCGGGTATCGCAAAGCTTTTCTATTTTTCTTATTCTATGATACTTCCGAGTTCTATTTCGCGCAAGATCAAGCTTCAGTGTCTCGACGAGCTCGAACTCGCTCGCGTGAAAGTGGCCAGGTTTCGACGAAAGCAGGCGAAAATGAAAAGGGGGGAGGGAGAAAGGACGAAACAAGACGCATCTAGGGAAGCTTTATGGTTGAACGCTTGCCGCCGGACGCGAAACCACACTTTGGCTCGATGGGGTACGCGTAGCAATAACGCGTGAACAATATAGGCGAAGTTAGGTGTACCGAACAGGTCGACGAAGGGGGTACGGCGTTGCACACGGTTCTGTGTATGAAATATCAACCACCGTGAAACTTGAACGCCCTGAGAAACATTCGGGCCATCCTCTCGTTCTCTGGCCCGACTCTCACTTTCGCTCGATCGCCCTTTTCCGTCGTGCCCTCCAGGTTCCGTCTAGAAGTTAGGCGAACGAGAAACGAGAAAAAACAAGAGAGAAAAAGGAAGGAAAATAAAAAGAAGAAATCCGCGGAATTTCTACGAGAAAGCAAGGAAATTCATTTCTGGCTGACCAGAATCCAGCTGTCGCAAGAAGAGAGCCAACGGAAGATTCGAGAGAGAGAGGCAAACCGGAGGGGGATCCCTGCCCCCCCGTCGATATTCACTAAACTATGCGCGAGTATATCAAATCCCGGCGTCTCTTTGCTTTATGAAAAAGTTGTAAAATTAATAAAGAATCTGGCCACTTTGTCCGGGGCTCGTTCGTCGTTCGCCTCGTCCTCTCGGAGAGAGATTCTCCAAGTACGATCCGGCTAGTTTTCGGGGGTCTCTATATTGCGTTTCTCTCGTAGCCGGACTTTCCGCGTGCTCGAGCTGCTTTAATATTGTTGATTTGTGGCGTGGGCTCTCCTCGGGCTCTCTCGTGCGCTGCGTATCGATCGAGCTTCGCGATAGCAAATTTTCCGTCTTCGCGGGAAGAAATCGCGAGAGATTGTGGAAAATCGAAATCGTAATTTTTCTCGAGCAGCAGATGATGAAGTTTGTAGAGTAAAAGAATTCTGTGAAGATCAGTTGTTGACAATATCGAATGTTTAGTTGCAGATTTTTCGAATAATATTCTTCGACCATACGAAAAATGATGGAAATTTCGTGTCTCCGCGTTATGAAAATGAAATGTACAGGCAGAGGAAAGAAAGTATTGGCGTACTTAATTTTTCGAAAAGGGTCGACAGTAACTCTTGTCTTTAAACGATTGAAAATATTTTCGATGGAGATGTAAAAAAAGATTCCTCGAATTTTTACATTACTTGTATCACTTTCCTATATGATAAACTATTTAATGCATCATCTATTTTTGTAAAAATATTGCCGAGAAAACTGTCTTGTATATCATAATACATTCACTGTGCATTTGTACGACACGATTTGTACTTTGACGAATTTATTACAACTTTCAACATTTTTCTCGTTGAGAACTCTAAAATCCTCCTGCATTATACGCGGTGAACATTTTTGCAAAATTCACGCACGAGCATATCTTGCTACGCTAATAAGTGTAAGTGTGACGTTCGTATCGGATTCTATAGCCGTGATTGTTAAACTAATATTGAAACAGACGATTCGGGAACCGCCGCTATTTATGTCCCCCGTTTGAACTGGCGGACTTCCGCCGTGGGATAATACGGTTAACCACGTTGGCCATTAGTCTTTCCACAATCGATACACGCCGGCTGTTACAGTGAAAATCGACGTCGATTATCATCCAACAGCTTCGATAGCTCTTGTCCACCTTTCCCATCTTCATTCTATCATTCTGACTTTCAACTAATCGAAGGGCCGATAACTTTCGCCGGTTTCTCCATATCGTGTATTTTACACATTGAAAATAACAAGGTGCTGCAAGTTATTTCAATTATTTCAATGAATATTTTATGGATTTTCGTTATCGCGAAATATTATTGCAAACGTATGAAAAATTGTTCTTTCGATAGATATTTATCGTTATTTGGGAATTTAAGTTATTGTCGTTTCATTCTGATGTTTGTAGCTCAAAAAAAAAAAAAAGGTACAGTTAGTTTTAAGAGATCGTTGCGAAGAAGACGCTACTTTGATCTGAAAAAGAAAAAAAAAAGAAATTTCATTATATTTACAGACGTTTGAATGTTTGCAATTTTCGCGAATAAGAGTTTATTAATTTTTATTACTTATTACAAAAATTACTTTTTGGCTAGTGGGATGTGGACATTGGCAGAGAAAAATGGAAACTCAGAGAGCCAGGTCAGAGTCTTTTAGAGTCGATTTCAAAGCGGGATCGACCGGATTCTCTTTGGGTTTCCTTCGATTCGAAAGTCGAAAGCAACAGTTTGAAATATCGACGATTGTTTTTCGCGTGATTGTTGCGTTTCGCTCATGCCATACCCGCCCGAGGGATCGATGAATTTCGACGGAGAATGGCTCGTGTATGGCCAAGGGAGTTTCTCTCTTCTTCTTCTTCTTCTTTCCCCCCCCCCTCCTCCCGGACTAAGAAAAATCCCATGTACATACAATGTTGTACAGCTTGGAGGCTGAAACACGAAGCGGACAGACAGGCTGATACAGGGTGTCAGAAATAGCCGAGAACGAGGAGAGTAGGGTAGAGAAGCGAGTCGACTAACAGTGCAAACAGTCAAGGAGGAACAACGTCAGTCCTTGCACCGAAGCTAAAGCAACGAGTCTCGCTTTCTCGATGAATTATTCAAGGTTCTTGATCCGGTCTCTCAACCGTATAAACCGACAGACGGATTCCCGTCCTCTCAATCGACCAAGCTACCGATTTTCTTTTTTTCTTTCTTTCTCCCTTCTTCTCACTCTTATTCTCTCTCTGTCGTCTTTTTCGTTCTCCTCTAACCCCCTTCCCGTCACCCTCCCTCCCCCCCTCTTCCATTTCTCGTTCTGACATTTCTCTCCCTTTCTTGCGAGCATGTTGGCCAGATTAAGATCGCAGAATCGGCTGTCAGCTGCGGGTGATCACGATGCGCAACAATCGCACGGTTTTTGAATCGTTTTGTGCACCATGTTAGGCGATGAGTGTCCTCCGTTTGTTTCCCCGTTGTTTCGTCCCATCTCGTCTTCTTCTTTTCCTTCGCGTTTTTCTTTTTTCGTCCGCGGCCCTTTCTTGGTGCTCCTCGTTCCTCTTCATTCATGCAGCTGGACGACGGATGATGCCTCGGGTAATCGGTTGATCTACCGTGAAATGATCGATCGATCGATCGTTGGAGGTTCCTTCGTTTCTGGTTGTTCGCGGTTACTCGCGATCATGATGATGACGACGACGACGAGCGTGTATAAAATATTGCGATCTCGTATAGACGAATATCCTGTTTCGATAATCAGTCGTTGATTCAATGACTCTTTCCTCGTTGTTTCTTCGCCTGCTGTCCGATTGGTTTCGAAAATGTCTCTCGACATTGTTTTACATGGAATTTCATAGATTTGTCACGTGTTTTCGGGAAATTTGTACTTTCGAGCCTCTTGCGATGACGATTGTACTCGCCAGATACAGAAATTGAATTAAATTACGAGGAAATAACTAGTTTCTTTTTTCTTTTTTCGAAAAATATTCAGAGATAGTCAAGTCTAGTCTCAAAATATCCTAAAATGTCTATTTACAAGTATGTTTCATCTCGTACGAGATGAATTTAATTGTAGTTGAACAAATTGTAATTTTCGAGTATACTCTCGTCGCTTACAGCTAAAAGAGGTTAGTATCGAAGAAGTAAGGAAAATTCGTCATACTCTTCGTATTCCTCTCGCGACTTAAACTTAATTTAGAGACTGTACTTACTGTTCTTGCCTTTCAAACTTATCGTCTAGATAACAACAAGCTCCACCAATCTCCGTGATATTTCACTCGGTACAGAGCGTGTATTCATGCTGCAAACATTCGCGAGAGCAATTTCATGCATATTTCACGCGAGAATCGGCGTGTGCCGCTTAGTTTCGTCGCTAATGCGGAGGGCAAGAATGCAAGGACATGCGAGTGATTTCTGAAATACGATTCAACATCCAATGATCTGCACGTCCTGCAGTTGCAGCGTGCACGCGTATGAAAAGACGATGTCGTTCTTTCGCAAGAACGAGCAACGCGTCCAAGGAAGAGAGCTCTCTCTCTCTCTCTCTATCTCTCTCGGTTACTCACTTGCTCGGTGGACAAGTAGCAGAAGACGAGACGCACAGGCTGGAACTGGAGAGTGGATTGTGTTGCGACGAGTTAGCCGGCTCGATTCCCGGCGTGAGACCTTTTCATCCAACACGCTAACGGTACGATACTGTAGAAACTGGAAGACGCAACGTTACGTACGAGGAATGGATAATGAACGCGGAACACACCTGATAACAGGTCTGACAGAGTCGAAAAGCATAGACACAAAGGTTGCTTACGAAAGCATTTAACGTGGCTTCTTTTTTTCATCTTTAATATCCAGTGTGAATTTCTGTGCTTCCTAATATGTTTAAGAATTTTTCATATTCATTTTTGAATTGAAAAAATGGGCCTGCAAAAAACGTCGAGTCGACAAATAAAAATCGTCTATCCCCGTTTGAGGATTTTCTGAATTAATTCCGACTTAAACTAAGACTGTGTAGTGTACGTGTAGAAATAACGTGTAATATTAATTTTTTGACTATCACACTGGTAAACCTGAAATGACTCTTATATATATTATAATACATTTATATATATATTATATATATATTATAATATATTTATATTAATATATCAAAATTAATACATTATAATATATCGATTAAAATATATTATAATATATAATGTACACGTGTTATATCAAATAGGTACATGTTTCTATCGAAATTATATCATATATTATACCATAAATTATATCATACATTATTTATATCATTCGTATCAAAAGATACACGCACGTTTAAAGCGTATTTATCTCAATAGTTGTTTCGTACATTCGAATTTTCGTAAATTTTTGCATCGAGCTTTCTCGGTAATCGTTTTAGCAGATTGCTTGTTATCACGTCGAACCGAACGTTTCGATAATTTTCGACAGCCGTTCGGACAATCGTCGATCTCGCGTCACGCGTTGAAGAAGAGAGAAGCAGAGCACGTAGCTGCCTAAGCCGCAATCTAAATTCATGCTGCGGGGATGATAAAATGCAGCGAGCATAATGCCCGCGGCGGCTTAACACACTTTTAAAATTCAGCCTTTGAAATGCAGAGCGCGGTTGTTCTTTCTCTCCTTTTGTTTCCTTCTCTTTGCCTTGAAGACTTTCGACTTTAGTAGCTTATACGCTGATTAAGACACCCGATACAATTAGGCGGCGAAAAGAACCTCAAAGACGCTTCTTCTCTTTACCTGTGCCCTCTTGCTTCTCCCCTCCACCCCTCTCCCTTGGTCTCCATGCATTTATGAACGTTTTTTTCAACGGTCGTCGCACAGAAAAAAGCTTCTCCTGCCGCTTGAAGAAATTCGACAGCAATCTTCTTCCGGAACGAACGCCGGAAACGATATCCGTTTAAACGCGAATGAAATTTGCTTTGGCAATTGTACTGCTGCTCGTTTCCTTCGTCCTTTGCCTCGGAGGGGCGAGTCCTTAACGAAATAATTAGCGACCAGCTGAAGACGATTCGGTTTTGACATATATAAGTCGCTGTCGATTTTTCCCGCGAGATCTCGAAGCAACGATTTCATCTCGTTGTTACACGCATTAACCCTTTCATTACGAACACCGGAATATATACACAGCATCTGTTGACATATTTAAAGTAGACTCGCGTATTAAAAATGATAATCTAGCTTTAGCCATCGAGACGAACTTTTTCTATCTTTTTCTTTTTTTTCTTTTCTATTCGACGAATATTCATATACATACGATGAGAAATTATTGTAAGAAAAAAATCTTTCTTAGCCCGTTGAAAAGATCGGCGAAAGGTGTAACTGTCGATCTGTTGGAAATTTAAGGTTAGACTTTTGTTCGAAAAATTCGAAGAATAATTCCCTTATACAGGCTCTGTGAAAATGTCGCCGGGAAATTGGAAGAAGATTCTATTTGAAAACGGACTAACAGACTCGTTGTCAGAAAATGATTCGATTTTAGCGTATATGTACACTTTGTCATCGAACGTATAAAAATAATTAGCCGAAGACGAGTTGGAAATTGGTTTTTTTTGAGTATTCGTCGACTGCAAATCGTTGCGCAACAGCTCAACTTTCGAGAATGCAATTAAAAAGAAGTTCCGCACGGAATTTTCATCATTACACGCATATGGGAGAGACGTATTAGAGAGAAGTGAATTTTGTGTGTGTTATATCGACGAACGAATCGAGGCAAGGACACATTAATCGGATAGATATGAATTCCAATTATCAGGGTTGCTTTAGATCAGAAAGGGTGCTTTCGTAATCAACCCCCCTGCCACGTGCTGACCCGATGCTAAAAAAACCAATATAGTCCCTCGTGAAAGCAATGACAATGTATTAATGTCGATATTACCTCGCAATGAATTGACAGTTACGCACTATACTTTCGACCTTGCTCGTTTGCTTTCGACTAGAACGTTTTCAACCGTCGACGTCAAGTTTCCGTGAAAAATTGAGAAATATGCTTGGTACTTATTTAAATAAAAACAATTTACAGAATCTTCGATTCAGTAATTTATTTCGAAAGTAAATTTTTCGTCAGTTTAAGATCTGATTATTTTTATTCGGGTACTACTTCTCCCGTGGACGTTGATTATTTTTATACTTGAGATGAAATGTAATTTGTACATATCAGCCAGAGTTGGGCATTAATCGGTTAGAATTTTTAATCTGACTGATTGACTAATTAATCGTCAATCGTTGATCAAATTCCGCAGTCCAAATAACAAACAAACGGTCTATTAAAATTCACTTCGAATCGTTTAAGTTTCGCTTACAATTGCGCATTGATCGATAAGAATTTTCAGTTTGACCGACTGACTAACAACGAAACTTAGTCATCAAAAAATCGGGCCACTGATTTAATCGGCAAATAAAATCAATTATCAATCGTTGATCAAAGGAAATTAATCTTCGAAAAATCGGCGACCGATCCGATCGATCAGCAGTGTTAATCGTCGATTATCAACTGTTTGTTGTCGCGTCGAATTCGATTCTGATTTCATTGAAATTGGAGGTATATACTTTGAGGATTGTAGCAAAGCGTCGTCGACGCATCAGGGTTGAGATATTTCATCGAAACGAGACGTATTCCCGGCTTACAGAGCCGAGAGACACGGAGCGACCCACGCCTCTAGCTGCAAGCCGAATTAACTGGTTTCGAGCTCGTTCGAAAATTTGTTAAACAAACAGGCAGTGATAAAAAGACTTTTACTTCGTCGCGCTGGCCACTGATATTATTTCACCGTTCAGGGAGGCTCGCGGAGGCTCGGTCGCCTCTCTGTACGTCATTGCAAGTTGTCTCGACTCCTAGCCGCGAACAAGAGATCGCGCAGAAAACGCTAACGCCTCGCTGCAAAAAGAATTTCAGCGGTTAATCGTCGACGGTGTAACCAGCCGACGATTGAAACTGAAATTCGATCGTCGATTGAAACGATCAACGATTAAAGTAAGAATCGAATCCTTCGTCGCGATTAACGATCGAATACGCTGGTATTTCGTCGTTCATCGCGACTCACGCTTAACGTAGGAATTTAATTCGTGACTGACAATTAAAGTTGTGCAGCGTGGATCGTTAATCGCGATGGAAAGATCGATCGTTAGTGGTCGATTAATTTTTTTACCCGATTCTTCAATCGGTAAAACAGTTTGCATGAACTCTCTGTCTATATGTAAATAAATGTGTTATACTGTGTAATAATCGCTGTGTAATCAAATATAATATATATAGATGATGTTGATGACTGATGACCGTTGTTATGTGGGTGATTCTAGTGGGGCCTGTGTTCGGGGGCCGATGCGGCGCGGAGGCGCTCGGGCTGGGGTTAGGGCTGTCGCTGGGCCCGGCCTACAGGTTCGCTCTGCCCCCGGGACTCGCTGCCAAGACCACCCGTTGCCTTGTATTCGACCAAGGTAGGCCTACCAGCCATCTTCATTACCTCTACCTAACATCTCAGATAGAACTGATCACCTTTCGACCATTACACACGCCTTTCAACTATTATTATGTTATATTTCACATTTTCGCGCATTTAGGGATGCCTATTCACAGTGAAATTGAACATTTAGAAGATGTAAAACTTGGATAGAGACTAAGAATTTTTATACTCTGGACATTTTATACATTTTTGTACATGTAAAATATTGTTTTCTTTTCTTTTTTTTTTAATATATATATTTGCGTATTACGTAGGGGATCGGTGAATTTTTGTGGCGATCGAACGAGTTGTATCAATCAGGTTCAGAAATCTTATATTGTGCAACAATTCTTCTCTCAAGAAGAACGACTCATTGTTGCGTGTGTAATTTACGTGAAAATAGACAGATATTTCTTGAATACGAGATTCGTTTATGAACTGTTTCAACTAATATTTTAAAGAAATCAATTAAGATGATGGTTCTATCTGAAAGGATTTATAAATAAATATTCTTCCGGCAATAAGCAACATACGTAACATCTAACAGAAAATTTCCACTCAATCGGCAACTAATCCTGATTTGAGTTTATCACTCTGCTTCAACATCACGATGATTTATTTTCACAATTCAAGAAATTAGTATCGACCTTTGATACTGATAGTTCTTTTCAGAGTTCAAATCGATGAACTCCAACGTACTTTACAAGTATGATTCTGTGGTTTTTTTTTTCTCCTCTGAAATTTTCTTTCCTCTGTCCCTGTAAATCTTACTGCAATATACATATGTAATTGATCGACATGTGGTATCTGAATGAATTGAAGGTTGAGACATTTTAATTCGTCTAAACAACGATTAAACGCGGGCATTGTCGTAACCAAGCGTTGTTGCACGTCCTCGAATCAACAAATCACGTTAAGCCTCCGCGTCGTCAAATTCTAACATTTCCCAACACAGAGTGCTGATATATAGTAGGCTTAACAAACTTCGATCGGCCAGGGGGGTAATGTGGCCGTGGGGCAGAGTTAGAAGATTAGCCAAAAATTTACTATCAGGTATTTGCGAACGAGTCGCGAACAATATTTTAACTTTAACGAAACACCGTGTAATTTCAATTTTGTCAAAACTGGAATCAGTACGACGTATTTCTTGGAATTCTTGAAAAAATGGGATGGATATTTTTTTCACCAAGAACGTTCGTTTTTTTTTTTAAGTAATTTCGTCGAAATTCGGCGGTAACAGAGAGAGTTGAATTAGACTCGAGTACAAAGAGAGAGAGAGAGAGAGAGAGAGAGAGGACGATTTACAAAGTGGATAATCTCGTCTCGTTGATGAATTTTCGGTTTAGTGTTCAACGTCGATTTTAGTGTTCATTCGCGTGAATTCTCCGTGCTTAAAGTCGGCCATCGATCCTCGAAATCCAGCTGCAAGATCGACTTGCGCGTTTACACGGGCTAAGCCTACGAGCTACGCTCATCTTCGTGTCCACAAATCTAACAAGACCGATTGTAAACGAGCTTGTGCTTTCGTCAGCCTGGTTAATACCCGGCTACCTATGTACACCGTGTACATTCGGAACTAAGCACTTGCGAACAACATGAAAGTTCCAAGCCTCGTCTTGATTCACCGCGAAAATTATTTTTTTAACATCATGAGATGTTACAATCGATGATAAAGTGATTTACTTATTAAAGACTCTCAACGGTGATAATTTTTTCTAATATATTGATAATTAATTTGTTCTAATATATTGAGCAAGGTATAATTCTAGAACTACTGATTGTAAAGTGATCGAAATGATGTAATTTTTTTGTTAAAAATTTTATTTCTAGGAGTATTTCTAGAGACTTGGATTTTGATTTTTCGCGAGGTCAAAAATATTGTACCTTTTAAGGTCCTTCTGCCTTTTTACTTTAACGTCTGTGACGGAAATTTTGTGCTTCAGTCATCGATAGTTTTACTGTTGAAGACGAAGGCAATCTTAGCTTGTTCTATGCTCTCATTCAATATTGAACTTTTAGATCTCTGAGCCGTTTGGAGTCTCTTTTCTCAGTGTTGTGGAAACTGGACTTTTGCGTAATACTTTACGATAAATTTGGAACAGAATGTGAGCTTTGTAGCTTCATCGTTGAGGAAACAAATTAATTGCAATAACATAACTTGAAAGAAATCTTTCAATAGTAACGAAGTAATCAAGTACAATTAATAATATTTAATTTACGATGTAAAAATTGACTCTTACTTTTTACCAAGTGCAAAGCAAAATATACGCAAATTAATCGTAATATTGAACTTATGTCATTCGTCAAGTAAACGCGTAATCCACGAAAACACTTTTAGTTGAAATTTTCCAAGAATTTTGCGAGACAATTCACGTGAAGAGTTAAAAAGACACGCTTGCTCGGTTGAAACACACGGACGAAGAGATTCTCGACTCTGTCTGAAAACACAAAGTCCCCCCCCTCCGCGTATAGTGAATTTTCTGTTTCGGAGTCTGCTAAATTATGTATCGAACGACGAGGATTCGCGTGATTCAGCTACGAGAGCGAGAGATTTCAAAGGCGACGAGCAGTGACTCTGCCCTTCTTTCTTTCTCTTTCTTTTTTCTTTTTTTCTCTCTCGCTCTCCTCGATCATCTTCTCTGCTGAAACGGCGACGAGGATCTTACCAGAAAGGAGATATTATTTTTCATAAACGCGGCATAAATGGCCGTTTCACGTGATTGCATGGATCCTACGGGATGAACGCGATGTGCTCCTTGTCGAGACGTAGAGGGTAATTCCGGCCGATCCTATTTAGTCCTCTCTCTCTCTCTCTCTCTCTCTCTCTCTCTCTCTGTCTCTGTCTCTCTGTTTTCTCCACCCAGTACGATCGTGAATATATTAAGCTACGCAATGAATATTCTCATTGTTCGGTAAATTGCAAAAATACATTCTTTAAAGTTTCATATACGTACGAGACGCTCGAGTCGCCTAAGCTTTGATAACTCGAAGTTCTTCGAATTTCAAATCACATCTCAGCAGAGAGATACGATATATTATGCGAAGTATGCGTTGTAATTTAATCGATTGATAATTAATCTTGACTTACAGTATCGTGTCCATGCTCTCGGTGCGTGGTAAAAGAAACGGATTTGAAACTTAGATTCTGCCAATTGAAGATTAACAAATAGATATTATTGTGTAAGAATATTTTACACCTGATACGATGTGACAACAGTAGCCAATACTTATGCAAGTGGATTGACAAAATAATCGCGAGGCAAGAAGATAAGATATTGAAATTGACGATTTTTACTTGTGCTTCTGTCTTTCTGCACGCCTATTTAAAGTCTCAGGTCACTTTCTTATTTTTAACACCATTAATGTCCATATTGTTAATATCGTCTCTCGCATAAAAAATGTCGCTTAATACCTCCAGTTTCGAATGAAATACAGCTTCTAATTCCGAAAACTTTTGAGATGGAGTTACACCAGTTGCCAAAAAGAGAAAAAAAGAAAAGAGAAAAGAAGAGAAGAGGGAGCAAGGCTTCCGCTTTGTTCGAATCCGTTTACTTTCTATTACTAGGTTTTTATCGAGGGATGAGATCATTATGCCGGCCTCTCTCTCCCCCTTTCAACCCCCGACGTTACCGGTGCCCGTGTAACGTCTTGCATCGCCACCTTTTCGGCCAACATCCTCTCACCCCCGTGGGTCCTCCTCGTCCCGTTTGCTTCTCGCCTCTCTTCGCGCGACAGTAATTTTACTTAATTAAATTCCGTTCTTTCTGCCTTTGCTGCTACGACCCCTCTGCTGCCATATCCCCCATCCTTCCGTCGCCCACCGAGGATCGTCACTGATTTTTCTCGGTTCTCCTCTCTCTCTCTCTTTCTCGCTCGCTCGCTAGCTCTTTCTCTGTTCTCGCTTAGAAGCTTCAAACGATTTTTCCACGATTCCGAGCTCGTGTACAGGACGGCTAACAGCGTTCACAATATACGACCAGAAGATTTTTCCCTCTTTCTTTTTTTTTCTTTTTTTCTTGGGGGACGTTAGTTTAAAAAATTAGAACGAAAGAAAGTTTGCAACAGGATAAAGAATATCCTGCGACGTAATCGAAAAATCGTTCGATATCTGGGTTAATCTTTAAACAACAGATCTGCGAAATTTCCATGAAAAATTACTCTTACTGTATACGTGTGTGTATATATGTACGTATATTTCAAACAAACGCAACGATATATATATTTCATACCTGGGATTTTCCACGTTTTTAAACACGGCTCGAATACTTGCGTTTGATCGCGGAAACTTTCGAATACGTAACGCGCAACAGTATCGAGTAGAATTAAACCGAAACTAGAATTATCATTATTCGCGATAAATGTTACAGGGGCATGTTTGAAATATCGCGAATTGTTACGAATTGTATCGTTTAAACGAGTAAAAACGTGATATTATTGTGACGGTGTTATCAAATTGTGTACAGTGTCGCACACCACACGGATTATCTGAACGAACGAAGAACATGCTCGTACAGTTGCTCGAGATGTCAACGAAGTCATAAACGAGAGAAAAATGTCTTTACAGTGGGTTTCGTCGGATAATGTTTGCGGGTACTCGTTAAGCGGTGTAAGAATTAAGGGGTGGAAAGAAGAAGGGTAGCCCGGCCCTGGAAAGAGGGGGGGGGGGGCTTCTTATTACCACTTCATCTGCAATTAACATTTATGGATGGCAACTGTCTCGCCTCGAAAAACTAATTAAATATTCCGTGCCAGGTTGGGATAGGGTGTTGTTCCTTTACTTACGACGACCTCCACCGCCGAGAATAAGCAGCGTAGAAATGAAATAAATAGATAATAGGCGAGAATAATATTCAACAGCCACTGCACGGTGATTAATTGTCGCGACTTGCTACTTTATCTACCGATTTTATAACAGGTGAAATGTCGTTTTTTTCGATGCTGTACAAAGTTTCGTTTAATACAGTTTCTAAAATCTATAATGTAATCTCCATCGTTATTGACAATCTCCGCCCATCTATCTGACAAACTTTTTATTCCATTTTCGTAAAATGAGGATGATTTTGAATGTTTATCAGATTTTGTTACTTGTGGGTATCCCCGTTAATACGGAATACAGTGCATGAGCATGACTGATGACAGTGAAAAGTTGTGAATGATTTAATCTAGTACAAATTTGCAAAAAAAAAGAGATCGTATAAAAAGAGATCCAGTTGATTTCATTTTAAAGCGCGAAGCTTCTGCTTCTGGCGATCGGAAGTTCGTTTCTTTCGAAGATGATTTTACATCACCTAGGTAGTGAGTGAGAAAGCGAAGACAAGTTTTTCTCGAAAATTGCAAACATTCGAACGCGAATGTTGAAGATCAGCTTTTTGCGATTAGATTCACTATCGTTCTAAAGATCCTCTAAAGCTTGCATAATTTTTCCTGTAACTATTTTATTGAACGTATTAGAGTTAAACGACGAAAACTCGAGAAATCCCAATATTTCGTCATCTGACTCGTAATGTTCCAAGCTCAGTAAAATGACGAGAAAAAAGTCGTACAGCGAGTGATTGCAAAGAAGAAATTTCAATCTTCAGTACATTCATGGCGGATTTGATCGTGAAAAAAATTTCTGATGTTCTTACACGCTCTCTTCGTTGTATTATTTTGCATACACAATTACAGAAAATTAAAGAGAAATAATAGACGGCGATTTAATGTTTAAAAATGTAGTTCTTGCCTGTTGATAATCATCCGCTTTTATTTTACAGCGTTCTGATTTTATATCGAGTCCAATAATTGTGGAAAATTAAGGGAAAAAATTATGCAAACAGTCCTTTTTTTTGTAATAGATTGTCTCTAAACGAATTACAGAAATTATCAGTGAAACAAAAACTCTCGTAACGCGTCTCTCTCTCTCTCTCTCTCTCTCTCTCTCTGAATTTGTTTGAATCATTTCGTGTCGCAGCGACAGTAATTGCGTTCAAAAAGTTCGAAGGTTTTTATTCACTAATACGTCGATTTTTATTTCGACACGGAGCATTGCGTCCTTTCCGGGCGATAAAACAACATTTAAAAAGCAATTTTTTTAATTACGCGATTCTATTCACTGTTTAATTTTCGTTAACAACGTTGGCAAAATTTTTCACACCTCGATCAATATTCAATTATATAGCTAATATTGTTGGGTCCGATGTGTGCTTTTAACTGTGGCCGTGTTCCGACGCGCGTGGGCTTTTTAAACGTTATGATTTTAAATAAATATCGCACGCGAATCGTGTTTCATTTTAAACAGTCGCTTCGTTCGTTTTATTACCGTGTTTTGTAAACTGTTGCCATTTTTTCCCTCTCTTTCTCCCTCTCTCTCTCTCTCTTTCTCTCTCGCTCGCTGCCTCTTTTTTTTTTATTTGTGTATAAATTTGCGTAACACCATGAATGATAATTGAAATCAATCTTAATATATCTGTTAGAGGGGAAACGTGCTTGCGTTTATGTCGAATCCCGGCGCGGCCTGTAATTATTTTTCATCCAATTTTTTAACCTTTGACACAATATACTATGTATTAAAATGAATATTTCACGGTTCTCCTCTTTACTGCGATGCTCGATTGCGAATTAATTACTATCGATTCTAGAAGAGATACCAATCTATCGCGCCCGCGTTTTATTTATTTTTGCGCGAACGGTAAGAGCAAAGACAAAAAAAAACAACAAAAAAAAAACGTTAAATTAACGACCGCGATAAATTATTGACGATGCTGTAATTACGTGTTGGTAACGTTGGCGACGAGAAGGAAAAAGAAGAAAAAATACGTGATGGACGATGGATGAGAATTGTCTAGAATTTTTGTGCAAGATCTTGGGTTTAATGTTAGTAGAATTTGTTAGAAATAGAAATTTTACAATAAACGGGACTAAATTATCTATATTGATTATAAAATAATATAATATATCTTTGCATTATAAAATAATAGTAAAAAAAGAAAACGATGTACCGATGAGACAAAATCGACCAAAAATTTAAAATATCTTTCAGAAAAATGAATTATTTTACATGATGTAAAATAATACATACAGTTCCCCTGTTTTTTCACTGTTCGCACTTGCACACATGAAAAATGCACAATTCATAATGTTGAAAGCAACTGTATACGTGTTTAAGTTTATCATTCTCATAATCCTCACCAATTAAGCGATAATCCATTCGAAAAATCTCGCGATAAAGAAACATGCAAGTGTCCAACTTTGAGAATCATTATTGCCAAATTGATTGCCAATCATATCGTCAGTTATTATTATATTATTAAAATTGTCAATTGTTCCCGTTAAATTCGATTTTAATACAATAAAACAGAGGACTCGTACGCATCTGGCAGGTTGGCAGTCGCGATCCTCTGACGCTTCGTGTGCAAAAGAATTTCGAGAATGTGCCAACTGGACTGGAAATTTCAACGCGCAACGTGTTGAGAGAAGAACGCGTTTCCACGAAATCTGTCTGAGGGAGTAACAAAAGGTGACGCGGGTATGTGTGTCGTTGAAAGAGGCCGCAGGAGCCTGGGTGTTTCTCGATGCAACGCGATTACGCCATACCAGTGTACTAAGAACGGCAATAACTCGCGACTTGAAACTGGCCACTGGATTTGTTAGGAATAGCAGCGTGGTCGCCGTTAAAATTTATTTATTCCTCGGGGCTCGACTGCTGCGCAACACCGTTAAAAATCGCCTGGCGTGATCTACCGAGCCGGAAGACGGCCTAATCGACCATCCTCTCGACCTCCGACGAAAAATTTGCCGCTTGTGAAACGTGCAACGTCCACGACTTTTCCTCGACGTCGCTTTGAACACTCTATAATGACCCTCATCAAAGGTCCTCTAACGATCCATAACGCTTCACGACGCGGCCGTTCTTTGCAGTTTCATCCCTCCTCTAACTTCGTATCATCCTCTCTTCTGCTCCTCCCTTTTGCTCCTTGATATTATTTGTCGAAGATTTTTTTTTTTTTTTTTTTTTTTGAAGTAGAGCAAAAGTGGCCATTTCTCTGACCATCGAATTACGCGGATTTATTTGGAGCTTTTCTCGAGCTGAATCCCTACAATTCGCAACGCGTGTTCTGCCTAATTTCTTCGTACGCGCGGTTCTACATTAGAGTTGATTTGATGTAATCAACGCCGACCAGGTGAATCGACCGTGTGAATTAGCAGATTTGACACTATCTAAATTATTATCAGTGTCGTTAAGAAAGAAACCAAGAATCAAAAAGAACGTTCTATCGTCGGATAAAAATACCCATTTATTAGATAATTTAATTTTATTTCCTAAATTATCAGTGTCGTTGAAAAAGAAACCGAAAAACAGAAAAAGTATCTGGCAGTTGGATGATAAAAATAGGTATTTGTTAGATAATTTAATATTTCCTAAATTATCAGTGTCATTAAAAGAGAAATCGAGAGGCTAGAAAAGAATATTCTACAGTCTGATAAAGATATCTACTGTCGTTAGATAATTTAATATTAACCAACAAATCAAAGAGTTCTACCTATCTACCGTCATCACACTGTCATTTACTTTTCCAACAATTTGCCATGCATTTGCTGTGTACATTACTGTAATACATGTGCAGACGAGAAGAACAGTTATAAACAAAAGAATCGTAAAGCAGTAAAATCGGCGAGGAGTAAAAAAAGAGACGACGGTACGTGAAGAGAAACGTGTTTCGGCACATTTTTGCGAATACAGACAGACAGAGAGAGAGAGAGAGAGAGAGAAAGAGAGCGGGCGAGAATACAACAAACAAAAGTGCGCGCGCTTTGTATTTTTCGATGGATTACGTTGATGATATTTGTGAGCGCGTATCCTGGCCGATTCAAAATTTAATCGGAATTATTCCGTGAAAATTACACGCGTTACAGAGGTCAGAGGAGCTTTGTAATCGTCGATCGAATCGAAACAGTGCAACTCAGCACGCGCATAAATTCATATTTTATCGCAGAATGCATTATGCATCGTTCCGGCATATTTTAGCTGCAGTTTTTGCTCTGTTGCATTTCACCCGCATTAAAATGAACCGCAGAGTTTTGCTATGCAACGTGTTTTTAATCGTGCGCGTTACAGACAGGTTTTGTAAACGGCTGCTTGCGGGGCGTGGGTTGGGGAAGGGGTTGTTGAGGGGGTTGGGGGGTCGGGGGCATTCGAAGTACTCTCCGCCACGTTGTTCGCGTATTTTTCATTTTTCACTGCATCAATCCCGCGAATTTATCGAATTTTATTTATCATTCGTTCGTTTCTTTCTCTCCCTCTTTTCAGCCTCTCATTAGAATATATACTTAATATAATTTCGCGAATTTTACCCGTCTTCTTCGATTCTTTCTTTCTCTCTCTCTCTCTCTCTCTCTCTCTCTCTTTCTCGCTCTTTCTTCGAGGAAACATTCACGCGATACACGACTTTCAGTATTTTCTAGCCATCTTACACGCAAGTGTATATATATTTACGTTTGAAAGTTAGGAACGTGTATCTAAAATTAAATTAATCTGTATTAATTTATATCGTACTTCTTACGTATTTAAAATCGAATTTGTATTTTGGTTCCGAGGGTTAAATGTTATTTCTTAGTGTTCGATGAATACGTTAAATTTTTCTCGCTTGTAGTTGTCTTCTATTTTATCATCTTTTTTTTCTGATTTATCGTTGGAACATTCAACGTTATAGATTTTACTTTATTTTAGGTTACCCCACTTTTTTCCCTTTTTTCCATCAAGAATTATCATTTGATATACATACTATACGTACGCGAAAATTTTCCGTTCGTGTTAAAATGTTTCGCATTTCCGCAACGTTTTCCTAACATTACGAATTTTATTGGCTCTTTCTGTTTTTTTTTTTTTCAATTACTCCGTTTCGGAATGTTAACGTTACTTTCGATATAATTGCATTTCACCCGAGGTTCTCTGCCGTTCGTGAAATATTCTTATTTCGACGAAGCAATTCTAGTTGGTTTAAAATTCACGCAACAGCGATCGACACGTGTCAGAAATTGATGCGCGTCCAAGCGAAATCGAATCAACAAGAAATCCTCCGACGTAACGAATTAATGCAATTTTTACGTATACGTAAACGTAAGCGAGACTACCGTATCGTAAATACCTCGTCGTTTTACATTATTATTATCATTACAATCCTCCGAATTTAAAAAAAAAAGAGGCGATTTATATTAGCCTATATTTTATTCGCGCGATGGAATATACTTTTCTCGCGTCGTTGTATCGCATTTCATTAAAAAAAAAAAACAACAAAAAAACACGAAAAACGAGCCAACTGGAAGTTAACCGATAAATAACCGAATATCGAATAAATATCAAATTTTTCGGTAATGTGTCGTATAATTATAACATGATCGAATGAACAATGAACTGAACTTCTTTGGCCGGGACTAATTAAATTAGTAATTAAAATCAGGAAAGTACGTCGGAGGGAGCCTCTACTGCAAATCCACGGGTATTTTCTTCTCGTGACGGCGGGAAATAAGGCGAGAGAGAGAGACAGAGAGAGAGAGAGAAACCTGTTAATTTATCGTAATCGCTCGGTGTGACTAAGTAAGTGTGCTGCGACCGTCCTGCAATATTCTTTATTAAAATATCGAACTGTCTCGCGCCACTCCAAGTATTTCGTTCCCCCAACTCCGGGATTCAAACCTCCTCCTGATCCTTAACGCGCGAAATACGCGCTCGTGGCGAGTGTCGACGCGCGCGTTAAGATCGAAATAAACTTATCGCTTAACTTCATATTTTTACGAAGATAGAGAAAAATTGTTCGCGCGCGTCAAATCGAAATTAATTATGGAAATTCACGGTTTTTAAACGACAGACAAAGTTCCTTCCCGCCTACTTTTTTTCTCTTTTTTTTTTAAATAAAATATAAGAAAAAACTGATTTATTAATTAATTGATTTTACATTAAATTCACGCTCAAACGTAATTTCTTTTTTCATTATGCTTTAAAAATTATTCCTTTCGAATATTAACCTCTTAACGCACCAATTAAAAAGCCTGAGATTCACCCAGGTGGCAACTTTTTTCCGGTGAGAGGAAATAAGCACAACACTGTCTCTAACGAGTATATTTGGTTGTATTTATATAGAAAATCAAAGCTGCAGGTCTCACGAGTTAATCGGGCGCACGGAAAAAAATCGTTTTCTTAAACCCGACTTAACTCGGACGAGTGCGTTAAGATAAATATGTGGTAAAAAAAAATTACGAATTTATTTTAGTAGGAAATGATTTCTGACCCATCCAATATCATAAGAGGATCTTTTAAATAATCGTGTCTAATATCAGTGTAACAAAATAATTGTTCGTTCTTTATTATCAGTCGTTCGCAGATGATTAGAGAAAATGAGTCTCTCTATCAGAATAAAAACTACGTGTAACCACCATTTGAAATAATAAAATTGATTGCTTAATATCGTCAGAATATTCATGAAAATTCATATTCTTGCGTAGATGATAGGAGAAATGAATCCGTTTACTTGTCAGTGAGTCTGTTATTTAAATCGAGTAAAAACTACTATGTTTCTCTGAAGGATATGACACGCAGCACAATGTGTATACTGTGTCCCCTGTAAGTGAATTTTATTCCGACAGATCCGTAAATCGACAGATTCTTATCAAGATATATATCGGCTGAAATATACCGGCTAACAAATAGGTAACGTTCGCATCTGCTGCAATTTGAAAAAAAAGAAAAGTGTGAAAAGTGTATTTTAAACGGGAAAGCAGATTTTTGTTGTTTTCACGAGCGAATTCGAGCTGATCAATTCCCTCTTTTCATCTTTTGAGGTCCAATTTTTTTTTTTTTTTTTTTACGTAACATTCTTACGCAAGAAAAAATTGAAGCTAAAAGTCATATTTGAAACCATTGAAACATTGGAAGTTTTCATGAATTTTACCTATTTTTGGATATTTCAATCTATCCTCTTAACCCCTTGGTTGCATGTAATTCATCTTCATTAATCTAAGAATTCGAAGAATCAAAATTGAAAATACAAATTCAACTAAAAACTGCAATTCCGTAGATTTGCTAATTTGCTTTTTCTTTTCAAGTCGAAACAATGATTCCTGGTGTAACTCGACAATTACAACTCAAAGGGCCAACTTGTGATTGTGTAATGATACAAACTGTCACTAAATCAAGTACTCAAGCATTATTAGTAGAACTTTTGCTTGTGAGAATCTTAAAGATACAAAATTGCAAAAAAAAAAAATATGTAAAATGTTCAAGGTACAGTGCTTTCCCCAAAAATACGATTTTGCATGAAGATTACACCGAACGCTAAAATATTATATTCCCCTCTCTTGATTTTCCACTTCGACGAAACTATCATCGATTTATACCATAGCGGTATTTCCGAATATTATATCCTCGTCTCTTAACTTTCCACTTTCGCGAAACTATCTAGACTTTCCGTAGCGATAAAAGCGCTGATGTGAAAATATTTTATAACAACATCCGTCGGGATATCAGTTCATGTGAAAAGTTTCTACGACCTTTTGGCAAAAGATCGCGGGCCGTTAACAGGGCCGAATCGTAGAATCCGAAAAAGGGGAAAAGATAAATTGGATATCCGGTTGTTCGTTGTTGCCCGCCGACAGCGGAACTTAATCTGGCGCTCTTCAGGTCTCTCGTAACGAAAGAAGCCAGCAGCGTTACATACTTTCGGAGAACGCACGTTGGAAAATGTTTCGCATTCCCCGCTGCTGATTTGTGCTCGCTTTGTTCAAGACCGAAAACTCGTCGATCGAAAGAAAGAAAAAAAAAAAAAAAAAAAGAAAGAGAAAACAGAGTCTCGCGAAAACATATTTCAATATCCGGCCAGCGTTCCTTTTTTTAACAAATACACCCCCCCCCCTCCTCTCCATGGTTTGGATATATCCATTTCCTCTATAACCTGCTTTTTCTTCTTTTTTTTCTCTTTCGGAACCTGTGTTTTTTTCTGTTTTTCTTTTTTCCTTTTTTTTTTTTTCTGTTGTTGCTTTCTTCCTTTTGTAACTCGTTATCCGGTGTATACGTCTGGCGTATCAAACGCGGCTCATACCGATCGACCATATCTCTCTGCTAGTTAAAATCACATAACAATGCGTTTTTGTTGCTTTCGACCGCATTGTACAGCCACTGACCTAACTTCTCCGGAGGCAGAGGGAGAGAAGAAAAAAAGAAAAAAAAAATACTATCGTGCGATCTGCGTTTCCGATCCGCTCGCTGAAACTGATCGCAATGTGGCCGCGGATTTTTATGCAAATTCATCGCATCTCCTAGGCTACTGGGTAATTTGAAAAATGGAATCTCCGTGCATGATCGTGCAGGAAGCATTATATTTTTGAATATTTTCTATGTTACTTGGAATTTCGTGCCTTGAATGCATCAAGATTCTCCGCATTCTACCGATTACCGGTTCGAAGATTTTCGTTTTATTCAACGTACGTACGTTCGATCTCTGCTCAAAAGTCCTGGCGTTTTTTTTTTGTTTTTTTTTCATTATTCAGAATGATTATTCAAGATTAAATCAAGGTTAAATTATATCGAATGATGGGATAAAAAGTAGAATAATCGTTTAAATACGTTCAGAAACCTTTCTATGGTTTGAAAATTAATGATTTCAGTTTTTATTTTCAAATTCGTTTGGTCAACAACTATGATAGTTAGTTTACATTTCTTAGGTAGTTTACGTTTAGATGGTTAATTTACATCTGTTAGGTACACATTTCTTCTGAATCAAATTGTACAAATGAAATGAAAGGAATGACATCGATATTTCTAAAAACATCTCTTAAATAAAGAGCGTACCTCGTTTAAATTGGTTAGAAAGAGGTTCGTATTACTTTGATAAAACGAATCAAGATGCAATCTGAGGATACTGTTAGATACATGCAATACTGAAGCTCATACTAATCTAACGCGCTGTTGTTGAAAATTAGGATCATTTTCCAACTGTCCCTTGAAGAATAATAGAAGAACTGTCAGGCACAGCAATTACGAAAATGTCAAAAAATTATAATGTAGTGCTATTCTATCGCGAGCTTATACGTGGTAGTAAAAAATTATTAAAATGAAGTATAAATTGAATTTTATAGTTTCTTCAAGCTTATAATCTTCGTTATGACATAAATTCTTGTCTCAGTTTCCAAAATAATATCACACGTAGAGCCTCGTTCATGCAAACTCGATTCATTTGAGTCACCAGATATCTTATTGGTTTTAGTCAACGGTTCGATTAAACGCTGCTGGTCGAACTCGAAGTCTCACTATACATCTAAAAATCACTATAAGCAGATGACTTCTGTATGCGCGATAATCCCAATTATATAACTCGAAATGAAAGCACACAAATGAAGCCCTACGTTTTTACGCGTTGTACGTTTTCCAAACGAACAAACACGATCGACAAACAAAACGTAATACACCGACGCTGTAATAATATTCCAATCGCATTACGCGGAAATTTCGGCGAAACGATCGCGACACCAGGAGAATCTCGATCGGTATTGCATCGATAGTAGTAGTGTTTGGCCACCGTTGTGCACCGTTTACGTAAAACACGCGTCATCTTTCACCATGGATGGATGTTGGCGCAAACATAGCATAATCACGATACGTTATTATTTGTCAGCAGGTCGTAACCGTCGTTGCGACTGTAGGGGAGGTAGAGAGAGAGAGAGAGAATGGGTACGGTGTAATAGAGGGACACGGAGGTTCGATGGTGGTAGTATTCGCGATATCAGGGTGGTCATAGTTGGCGGTGATTGGGTGAGAGTATATTTGGTAGTATCCTGACGGTGTGCGAGGCGTCGTAACAGTGGTGGTTGTCGAGCAGAATCCACGTAAGCCCCCTCACACACGATAAGCATTCCGATAACAGTCAGCCATCCCTCTCTCCTCGATTCCCTGGGCCACCGGCCGCGAACCAACCACCGCCTCCACCTCCTTCCCTGTACCTAGGAGGGGGAGCAAGGGGGATGGCGAGGCTAAGCGCTTTAAATTTTCACCGATTTTCTTTAAACTCCGACGTGGAGAGGAGCAGAGAGGAGAAGGGGAACACGTGAGAAAGGAAAGGACGGAAAAGTGGATCCGGAGGGAAAACAATCCCGGTGTGTATATGTGCGCGCATACGTGCGTGTGTGTGTGTGTGTGTGCGTGCGCGCAAGGCGCGGCAGGAGATAGCGCTGACGGATAGGGCCTGGCTTTCGAGGGACGATGAGAGCTGTTTAGAGATTTTCGAAATGATAACGCGAAACCATGGAACGTTCGAACGTTCGAGCTGCGTCTGTGCGTGTGCGTGTGTGTGTGTGTGTGTGTGTGTGTGTGTGTGTACGTACGTATGCGGGAGGAGGGGACGAGGTTAAATCTACGCACATATGCGAATCTCCGTAAACGGCCACGGGGAATTCCCACTGATTTAGTTTCCTCGCTCTGCGCTTTTAACCGGGCTGTCACCTCTCTCGCGCTCTCCGATCTCCCATTTTCTTTCCCAGTTTCCCCCCACTTTCGCGGACGACAGAGATCCACGTCGTGATCCAACTCGAAATCGTGTTTCTTTCGGGCTGGGAATTTTAGATCGTGTTGTTGATCGCGGTGTGTGAACTTTCACACTTTCGTTGCGTGATTGAGGTCGAACTCGAAATCGAAATCGAGTTTCTTGCTTTCTAAGGATCTTAGAGTATCGATTAGGTATGAATTTTCTGTTCACAGCGTGATCGAGTTTCTTTCTTGCTAGAAAGTTCAAATAGTATTGATTAGATTAAGTATGAACTTTCTATCTGTTATTTCTATTACGTGTGAACTTTATTAGGTACGAACAGTGATTCGTACCTTTTCGTGATTTGATAGTATGAGAATTAGAGTGGCATTCTTAATCCTCCTGCTTATTGAGTTTATTATTATTAATCGTCTTTGTGGCTGTTTGTCCGAAAATTTGTCTGAACTTGTTTTCCTAAGGACAATTAGGTCTAATTTAGTTTAAGTAGAGATTTAATTTAATTATCGAACTTTCGTCCAACGAAACTCAACGATTTTATACTTGCAGAAGGACGAATTATTAATTTGAGTTGGTTGGTTTAATTTGCAATACCGGAAGAACAATCTCACTTTTCATCTCGATACAAACCAATGTCGTAGAAAAAAAAAGAAATTTTTTCGATGCTTGGACGAATTGAAACGAGGGAAAATTGTCTGTCTTCAACGAAGAACACGTGTTCCTCCTTCGTCATAGATTCTGTCGAGCTCGAATAATTTCTTTTAAAGAACCGCGAAAACGGCATGTTATTAAACGCGGCACACCGACCGTTTTGTTTTCGAACGAAACAATTTTTTCCCAATGTCCAGGCGCAACAGGGATTGTGATTTAAAGTTTAATGAGCCGGAAACAAAAACCACCGGGGAGAGAAATGTAATAAAAATTCGCGTAGAAAAGGGACGCGGCAACAAAAGCAAACGCAATACGAGTGAGCTCGTAAATATTAGTAAATGTACGACCCTTGAATACGACGCGTGTTTTCTCTCTCTCTCTTTCTCTCTCTTCCTTTCTCTTTTTTCTTTCTTCTTTTTTTTCTCCCCCTTCCCGCGGTTAGCGGAAGATTATCGATAACGAACGACGAGATCAACCGACGAAAATGTTGACGCCACGATAGCGTTAAACAGATTCACGATTACGCGCGTTTGTGAATCGCGTTTCAACGGAGGGGCAAAGGGAAAAAGGGGTCGAAAGAAATAGAATCGAAGAAACTGAATCGAGTTGGGATCCCGCCCTCGTGCGTTATCACGCGACACACGTATGTTACGTGGATTTACGTGAACATAAGCGCGTCGTTTACGAGACGTTTGGTTACCCCTTACCGTCGAGGTATTTGACCCTTGTCGTTTCTTTTCTTTTCTTTTTCCAAATTTCGATTCGCCACTTGATTGGCTCAACGACGAAGGGAGAATAAATTGATGGAATTTTATTTTATAGGATTTGTGTCTCACGTTCAAAATGTCTAATGGCCAGTTAGCGTTCTCAGTTAAGAAAGAAATAAAATTTCTATATACGGTGAGAGAAGAATTCGTCGAAAACCATGGTGTTCAAATGATATTCAAAAAATTGAACATTACATTTATCTGTCACCTAAAGCATCGTCTAATAGTGTCTGTTTAAGAGGATCAAACGAATAAAATTTCTATGTTTGACAGATGTATTTATTCAGTTAAAACCAGTACATTAAAAAGCTTTATACTTATCGTCAGGCAGTAGCACCTGTCTGTCGACCAATACGTCAAAAATCTTCACAGTCGCGTAATATTCAAAAACTCACTGATCCATCGATCACTGAAACACATCGAGTGATAGAACTCGCGCAAGGATCGAACGAATCAAATTTCTGCATGTAGCGAATATTTATTGGCAAGATCCACAGCGGCCTGTGAGAAGCCCTCGTGTTTGTGAATAATATTTAGAAAGTCGAACGTCGCACTTATTTATCGCCAAAAAAAAAAAAAGAAAAATGTCTGACAGTGCCCGGACTCAAAAATCAAACAAATAAAATTACACAGCGAAATCAAAAGTGAGACAGTCTCGCGTTCGAATAATATTAAAAAAAAAAAAAAAAAAAAGAAGAAACGGAATATTACATTCATCTATCGTAAAAAAAAAACATCGACTGATAGTGCCCACTCGAAAATACCAAGCAAACAAAATTCCTGCCAAATGAAAACACGAGAAACAACCCCTGTTCGAATAATAATATTCAACATCACCGAACAAAACACAGCATCTGGGATTGAAAACATCGAGCAAATGGAGTGTACATAGATCGAGTAGATCGCGACAGGTGAGCAACAGCAGGAAGGAAGGAAGGAAGGAAGGTAACAAGGATCAGTTCGGGAGGGTGTCTAAGGGTGGCGATAATAGCCGGAATCGTTAGTGCAAGCCAGAAGTGGATGGGCAGAGATTGAGCGAGCGTGTACGAACTGTGGACAAAGCGAGAAGTCTCGCACGCGCGATGCAGCGAGCGAGCAAACAAACCAGAGAGAGAGAGAGAGAGAAAGTGTTTGTGTGTGTGTGTGTGTGTGTGTGTGTGTGTGTGTGTGTGTCGTCGTCGTCGTGCTCGTATGAAGTACTATCGTAGCTGTCGCGTGGGCAGCCGCTTTATCGCTTTAGCGTCAGATTAATAAGCCGCACGCTCGGCAGTAACGCACCCACACGAACACGCACCTATACAACGTGTATATCACTCGGCGGGCTGGCGCATAAAGTCACGAGCTCGCGTGCAAACAAACGCACGGTGCCGCGTGTGCGCGCGTCGTGACCGCCGCCGCCGCTGCGCGGTGTACACGCTGAAAGCCCTTAGTATTTATTTTATTTGGCTTATTCGTTTCCGGCGACGTTACATCGCCGTTTGCTGGAATTCAATCTACGCGCGTGTGAGTGGCGACCGTGGCTGCGGGGCAACGCTCGTCGCCTGCACACAGATTACACTGTTCCTCCCCTCGTGTACACGCGTTTACTAGCAAAACCTCTCTCTCTCTCTCTCTCTCTCTCTCTCTCTCTCTCTTTCTCTCTTTGTTTCGTCGTGTTTCTCCATTTTACGTATACGCGTGTGCTCACGAAAGTACTCGGACGTCTACTAGGAACGTCTTTTACGAATACATCTATTATCACGTATGTTGCAATTGTGATAATTGTATTGGTTGGATAAAGTCTAAAGATGTGTATGCTTCGCTTCACAAAAGTATTCAAACAGCCAATTACTCGTTACATTAATTAAACTCAACGCACCAGACGAGCGCTCTGTCCGCCGTGATACTCCCGCTGTACGAGGCGCCGCTCCGATAATGCACACATAGCGCGTGGTCAGTCCTCTTTTGCATAAAGATTTTTCCAAGCGTTAAATAAGAACTGTGCTTAATAAAATAATGTTCCTTCTAACAAGTGTCGTTTATAGTTTTAATATTAAAGGACATTTATATAAAATTCTATTAATTATATAAGTAACACTAGAATGCATCAGATGGATGTCGGATATATCCGGCGCTGATACCGAAAGGGTTAACACTCGTTATATGCTCATGATGGTTGTTCATGTCCTATGCTAGTCTCTGCATGCATTTTCAGATAGGTTTGGAATTTTATCCATGCAATCGTGTGCCTAACAGTCGCCTCTTACATTAACAAGTGTTCAAGTACCAAGTAGCGAGGTCAATGTATTAGGGGACTCCCTGAAACTAAACAGCTGTGTTGTCAATTAATTTTGAATCTGTGAATGTCTTCAAACTTTCATGTGATTATATATTCAAAAATTCTTCGGTGCTAAATATTTGATTCTCTGAATCAAAAGGTGTATTGTCAATTAGTCTCGAATAGAGTCTTCAAATTTTTAATTTCAAAATGTTTCGTTTAACATGCATAGTGTTCTTCGGTGCTAAATGTCTGAATATTTTCGTGAGTATTAGGAGATTACAAATTATATAGTGTCAATTAACCAAAATATGAAATGTCAAAATGTTTCATCCAACACACGCGTATGTCAAAAAATTCTTACTTCTGTGCTCGAAGTTTTCGAACATTTTCCCAACTGAGACTAAAAATTACAGTGTCAACTTTCCACACAAAAATTCGCGTCCGAAATTTCCAAAAATCCACCGTAAATGTTTCAACATTGGTGAACGCCCTGAAGCAAAAGGGAATCGTGTGTGTTTCTCCAAAATTGTTCCTTCAAACTTTAAACCTTCGAAACAGACGTGCAATATATATGATATATTTAAATATTGAAAAATTCTTCACTGATGATCTGTTATACCGCTACATGTACGCGTACGCTCTGTTTCATCTTCCTCTTCCTCTGTCTCTCGGTTGCTCTTTCTCCCGGCCGTGTGTGTCTCTACACGTGTTACACACACGCTCTCTGTGTATGTTGACGCGCGCACGCCGCTTTTGTGTGCAAACGATGGGAACGGCGGGGGTGTACGCGCCGGACTCCTCACCCTCCCCCGGTTTCTCCTCCACCGGCTTCTGCATGACATATGATCTTCCATATTGCCACGGTACACAGGCTGCGCACGTACGCGCGTACCGGCGCAAAAACGCGCGCGTACCGACGCGCCAGCGCCGCCAGCCACGGGCCAGGAGAGAAAAGGAACGTTTGTCACAGCAAGTAGCCCGCGCCGAGCGTGGTGGCCCGATCTCTCCCGCGACACCACGTTTCGTTACGCTGCCTTGTATCTCGGGGGATGGGGGGAGGAGGAGGAGGAGGGTTTCCTCGTAGTCGACTGCAAATAGCACGCCACGTGGTTTAATAAAAAAATGACCGGCCAGGCCTGAAAAGAAGTTATGAAGCGGAGAGAAGATGGAAAACAACGCGATACCAGCGCGTTCTCGCCAAACCTTCGCCACCGGGGGTGATAAATTTCCACCGACGACTTTATTTCTGCCTTCCGCCTTTTGCCACTCGCGCGCGCGCGCGCTCACTTTTGCTTCGCCTCGACGTATCGTTTTAATTTCTCTCTCTCTCTCTCTCTCTCTCCTGGTTCTTCTGACCTCTCGTGCACGGTGAAAGATAGAAGCAACTGTTCTTCTTTTTCGGATATTCTTGAACGAAAGTTACGTTCTTTAGGTTTTAGTCTATTGTTGTACGAAGGGAGAAATCCTTGCGAGAGTAACACTCTCCTTCTTTCGTTGAACAAAGACGAATGTTATGACAAAAAACGATAGCACGCTAATTCGGCAGAGATAATTTCCACGATAGTCTGTCGGCTATCTGGCGCGAGAGAGAAGAAACATTTTATTCGCCAGAATGAAAGAACGTGTATCTCCAGAGGGATGAAAAGTTCAAACGAACCTTCGGTTTCAGTTCATATCGTAAAAATTTTTACGATCCCTACCCTTTCCCATATATGGAAATAAATAAATAGCCGAAATCTTCCAACATGAAGAGAAGAAAAACGACGATTACCGAGATAGAAGAAGAGCAAATGATAGAAACGAAACGAGGGTATGATTTTTCAGCTGCACCCGGAGATAACCTTGATTTTCCGTGGCGACTCGAAAAGAGCAGTGCAATAGTGGATAAGGGGTGGTTACCATAAAGCACATAGCACAAGTCATCCATGGCGCGACTCTTTGTTCGAGTAACAATATAAGGGTGAAATCGCGGTCGGGGGATTGTTTGTGTCTCGTACTACCAGGGATGGTAAGAGGAGGAGGAGGGGGGGATGATTCCGCCATTTATTACGGCGACATTCCAGCCTGATAATACTAGGAATACGACTGCGAACGGGAATGTTGCTTCGTTCCTTGTCGTTGGATCAAGAAACGCGTTTGTAAGTGGCGAGAAGGGAGAGAGAACTGTATTTCGTTTCACCCCTCTCGCCGTGTCACGTCATTTTTACAAATGGAACGTAGGTGTATATATCCACGTTATATATCCGCGATTTTTATAAGCTCGATCAACTCGTTTTTTTTTATTACGTTTCCTCGTGTCATTTACATTTCTACCTTTTTTTCTCTTTTCTTTTCTTTTTTATTATTATTATTGGTTAAAACGTTCGGTCGGAACTGTCGACTGGACTGGTCGTTCGATCGGAGACAACTGTTTCTAATTTTAATTGATATTTAATTTTTATAAGCTCGGTCGACTCGCTTTTGTTATTGCTCCTGTGTCGTTCACATTTCTACTTCTTTTTTTTTTCTGGATTACCTGTTAAAGCGTTCGACTGGAGATGACTGTTTCTAATTTTAATTTATATGCTTTTAATCACCCGATAAAAAGACTGTAAACACGTAAAATTAAATATTGAAAAAATTTACTTATTTATGCGTGTAGTATGTAATAAATTATTTGCATGCCAGTAATTTTAGCTATTGATTTATTGACAAGCATTCGAAAGTTCAAATTATTAATAAGAGTTGAAAGACACTGAAATCTATCGTGCTCCATCCTGGCGTTTATTTGATTCAAAACACCTGGTCGTTAATTATTGTGTAACATTCTACAGTTTCATGATTCAAACCATCTCCAATTTAATTTTTCTTCTCTTCAAATCACTCTGTCAATCATGCCACAATTTTATCCACTTTATTCCAGAATTCAAAGTCTCTTCTTCAAATTAATCATTTGCAAAAAAAAAAAAAATCCAAACATTTTACTTTCGCAGTGTTCCGGAAAGCGTCAGAAAGATAGAACTGCTCCCCGATTCAATAACCCGACTATAACTACGAGTATAAACCAACAACAACAACAACCCAAAAAAAGGGAAAAAGAAAAAAGAGAGAGAGAGAGAGAAAGAAAAAGTATAAAATGTCATCGAAACAGATAGAAAAATCGCGTTATAGGGTCCGGCCTCGATTAGCAAACGGTGACGAATAATCGAAGCTGGCGCGCGGTTTCTCTCGCGGTTTCCACCGTTAGCCCTGCCTAGCAATATTTTCGTTTCATTGACAAACGCTGTTTTGATAACACTCGATCGCGTGATATTTTTTTCTCCCCCCTCCCCCCCCCTCTCGTTTTTCCTTTTTTTGTTTTCCTCGTTTTTTCCCTCCTTTTTTCCACCGCTCGTTCGAGTCCGAATCGCTTAGTCCGCAGGATGATTTGTCTCCCGTTCTCGTTTCTGTCGTCGGTCGCGTTTACATCGATTTATTACGGGCCGAGCTTTCGAGCGAGCCCTTTCCGCGCGCGCGAGAGAGCGGATACCAAACGGCAAACGGTTAAGTGTGGGTGGCGAGACACCGCAGAAACCGAGTTTTGCGGTGCTAAAATCAATTCCGTGTTTGCCTGTCAATTTATCGCTAATGGCCGGCCAGGTAACAGCTGATGATAACGCGATGCTCCGTGGCAGTTTACCTCGAATGTCGATTTTAGTGTTCAAGCATTCGCGGACGGTCGCCACCACCTCGCAACAGCCGCGCGCGTGTATACTTTTCCGCTTCCTGCGCGACCTATCCTTCTGTCAATTCGCTAGCTACCTCTAATCGCGCACAATGCGTGTTTGCTCGTTGTTTTTCAACTCGAGATGGTTTCTCTCTTTTTCTTCTTCTTCTTCTTCTTCTTCTGCTTTTTTCTTTTTGAAAACGACATTATTTATTTTCTCCTTAGTCTTTTTCTTCTACGTGATTTTCCTTTTTCTTTCCAAGTTATTTCGTTTAATTCGTTGCTTATATCCTTTTACTGGGGCTCTTTTAAGAATTTTGATTTTCTCTTTTTTGAAAATATTTTTTTTTTTTTACTGCGTTTCAGGAATCTTGGTTTTCGTCCCTTCGAGCGGTGTTTTAAATTTCTCCCGTAAATGCACGAAGTGTGACAAACGCTTGAACAAGTTCGTATTTTATTTCGCAAAGAGGGCAAATAAAAATATGGAATTTGCATAAAGAGATTCGCTGAACATTGCAACGATCAATATATATTCCGCGTATATCTTCGCATGTCGCGCGTCTTCAAATTTCGCGCGAACGACGTCCACGATGTAATTCCGACGAAGTGTGCGCTTCAAACCTCAAACAAATTCACCGAAAGAAAGAAACAAGGACGAGACAAAATTTCCATTCTACAACTCTGTCGTAAGGCTGCCAGAATATCACCGTACACGTAACACAAATAACGCTAAAAATCGACACTATAAATTAAAAAAAGAAAGGGAAAGGAAGAAGGAGCAAAGTAGAATCGATCTGGCAGCGGTCGGACAATCGGGAATCGTATAATCGTAAGATTTAGTGGCGCGACCCCTCCGGCAGGCTGAAAGACGTCGCGCGTCGCCACAATAGCCCCGATGATTTACGCAGATATAAATACCGATCGTCCTTCTTTCTTTTTTTCTTTCTTTCTTTCTTTCTTTCTTTCTTTCATTCTTTCATTCTCTTCTCTTCGTCTCTGTGCGGACCATGGAAAACTTTGGCTACTCTTCGATGGATCACAAAGAAGGGCAAGGGAATCCGTAGGCCGTACGAAGATGCAATATCACCCCGTTATGACGGCCCCCGTATTTTAGTAAGGTGCGTAGGGTGAGACTCCCATTGGCTGGCCCCATTGCCATGGTGTGTATCGTAACGCGGCACCGCGCTCAGCACGGTACACACATCAATCACCGGCATTTTAATATCGGGTACCGTACAATACCACCAACACCGATATCCCATGGTACTCTACCAAACCCACCCTCTCGTATCCACCTCCCACCCACCTCCCCTCCTCCTTCTCTGAAAACCGGTTTTTATGGCGAAATTCTTCTAATTCGTCCTCTGATCCACCCTTCAGCCCGCTTCATCCTCCGTCCATGTAGACTGTCGTTACCACTCGTTTGTTTCCTTTTTCCCTCGCTGCTTTGACAGTCAGACGACGTTTTCGAAATTTTATTAACACCGCAGCAGTGTCGTGATTATGATGTGTTGGTCAAAAATCTCGGACTAGGAAATCCTGCCTTTAGAGCCATGCATTCTTTTTCCACTGCTATGATAGTGAGACACGTTTGACACTGTTTGAGACACGTTTTGACATTTTATTAATATTGCAGTGTTGTGGCATAGTTGTCATGATTATGCGTTGGTCAAAAATTTCTGACTAGGAAATCCTGCCTTTAGAGCCACGCATTCTTTTTCCACTGCTATGATAGTGAGACACGTTTTGAAATTTTATTAATATTGCAGTTAGACGGCAACTGTCATGACTATGTTGTGTCAGTATTTTTCCAAATAATATATATATATACGTTCCCTAAAAATTATTCCTGAAGATAAGAAAACGAGTAAAGTATGGACAAGCATATATTAATGGTCACGTACGAGAGTTAAAAAAAAAAAAAAGACAAATAAAGCAAAGAGAGAAAAAAGTGAAAAAAAGAAAGAACGGAAGAACAGATCTTGCGAGAACGGGGACACGTTCGAACAGATTGGGACCACGCGTGCAACGATCGAGCATCGGTAATCGAATGACCGATGGAAAACTTGGTCGACCTCGATCCTAAATTCGCGATTAGGGCTGCTAATTGCGCATCACGGGCAGATGCGACGCGTATCGCGCGCACTGAAGTACAAAGGGGCGACCGCACCGCAGCATTCTGTCCGGCAGCGCAACCTAATCAATGCGCATTTCGCTGGCGATTTCCGTAATTGTGGTGACGCGTTCGAACGTCCTGCATCGCCGCGAGATGAATAAACAAGCAAACGGACGAACAAGTGGACGCTTTGACGCGCGTCACGTTATCTTCGCGACGGATATTCTTTCTCTCTCTTTTTTTTTTTCTTCTTTTTTTCGCCTACGCGTTTCGTTTCCGAAACCGTGAGTCACGAATGTAAATGCGCTCGTCGCGAAGAAATGCCAATTCTTCTTTTTTATTGAACAACGAGGAAAGTAATTGCAATTGTACATTTGTAAATTTTAGACATTTCGGAATACTTCGAGGCTAGGTTTGACTGTTTCTAAATATTTCCTTGCAATTGATATTAATTATTGTTAATTATTACTGAACGATAAAATTATTGATTTTTCAAGGAAAAAAAAAAGAAGAACTGGTGTTATTTCCTTACAATTTAGTTCAATTTCGCAGCAGCTACGCGTACTATGTGTTCGACGAGTATAATAATTAACCTAAGAGATGAAGCGATATTTTATTCAAAGAGTATCCATATTATATAAACACTTCTTCTTCGTTAATATTCATTTTTAAATTCATTTTAAAAGTCGATTGTCTTCTATTCGAGTGACTTTTCGTAAAATGCTTATGTCCAGAGGCTTGCTTTGTACATTTCTCGTTCGTTTCAGAATTCTGTATTCCTCGCGCGCTTCTCATTTTGATCGTCGACAGTGGCAATTCAAATTAAAACTGCGTCGTCTGCGTCGCCAAAAACTGGCATGCGGATATTTCCCAACCATGATCATCCTTTTTCTAACGATAGCGCAGAGATACGGGACAAAGTTGGGCAAAAAGGGACATAGTTGGAGAACCACAAAGGTTCTCGAGCACAGTCGAACAACTTGGCGAATCAACGGGACGCGGGACGAAGAAACGATTTATGCTTGGTTGAATTTTGTTTTCAATTTTTTTTCTTTTTCCTTCTTTTTTCTTTTTTCATTCCCCTTCCCCTGTTGCAGAACAAAAATAACATAAATATCGACGATGGTACGCATCGGGGATCGATTCTTTTGTAATCCATACATTACACAGGCTATATTTTCATTTTTTATTTGGAAACAGTTGAGGGTGGAAGAGGGAGAGAGGCAGGGTTGGATGCTTTTACGGTGGTGACTGTATAGACTGTATATGGTATAGATGTTGCGTGTACACGCGTGTGCTCTGGCCCATGACGAGAGATGAAATTCACCTGGAACACGTGCTGCCCTTGTTCGCCTCGTGACGCGGTGACGTAGTCACTGAGAGGATTATTTCTCCATGAAAAACTGATAGGCACCGTTACTCCTGCAAATCTGCGCGAAACATTATGTAACGACATTTTCCACCGGCTGAAAGATCTCTCGCTCCCGATCACTCATGGCAACAGATCGTGCGTTTGCACGCCAAACATCGTCCAACACCAACACCTCTCGCAAAACAGTCCAGTTTTTGTAAGTTTCAAAGTTTTACTGCTCTCTGAAGTATCTGTGTGAGTGTGTGTGTGTGTGTGTGTGTGTGTGTGTGTGCAATTTCAAGCACGCGATTTTTATCATAAACATTGGAAGATATTGTAAACTATTTGTGAGAAATATTGAAAGAAATTGCAAATCGCAAGCTGTTGGCTCTCCCACGTCGGGATCTCCCTTATTACAAATTGCTCTCACACGATAAGTTTTTGAAGATCTAGAATACTCTTTGGTATTTTTAAATGATAACAATAAATAATTACATTTTTTTTTCTTTTTATTTTACTGTCGAATTCTACAATTCAGTAAATAAATTCTTCGTACACTAATTAACCGACTTAACCTCTCTGAGATATGACAGATTTCATTGTTTCTTCTCACCTAGTTACTGGATAATTAAATCAAAAGTCACTCTCGTTTGTTGAGTAATACTCTTGCTATTGTAATGGTTGACAAAAATGAGCCTCATCGCTACGTATTTCGTTTTTGTTTAGATATCTTCGCGTAGATCGGAGCAACGCTCGAAATTTTCTCTCGAACAACCACTGTTGATTTCGCGTGCGTGTAATTACGTAATTAGCGCCGTTTTATCTCATCGAACGTACACTTTTAGTGTCTCAGAGCGTCGAGAACAATGGGATAAATAACACGGCTGCGAAATATGTTACACGGAAGTGCGGGTATTCATCTGTTCGTTCGTACAAAGAAACGAAAATTAGGTTTTGTTGCGCGAGCTTCGCCCCTGGCTTTTACGTATCCGGTCACGTATCAAGATTATATTAATTTTTGTTTTTTTTTCTTTTTTTTTTTTTGTTTCATTATATAGGAAAAATAACAAATTTATCAAGATTAAAAAACGAAGCTAAAATATTAGTAGCTTTGTGTAATGATAGAAACACGGGGCAGCGTTCGCTTCTGAAACGCGTAATATCCGATTTTTATAATATCAGGGATAAAAGAAAGGAGAGGAAAAAAAAAAGAAAAAGAGAAAAAATGCAGCAGAGGGGTCATCGAGGAAAAAATATATAGCGGGCTAAACGCGAATTATTGCGACAATATTTTCAAACCCGTCCGATTGTTTACTGCCGTAATCTGCGCCAATGTATCAGTTAAATTAATTATTTGCCTCCCAATGTTGTCGATAAGATTGCTCTTTCTCTCTTTCTCTCTCTCTCTCTTTTTCTGCAGCGTTAGATTATGATCACCCGCGCGACGCGAAGTCGAAAATAATTCGCGATTGCCTTCTAGAAAAATGAACTAGTAGACAAAGAAATTGAAACGCGAATTGTGTGTGTGATATATTCAACTCGATAAAATTTAGTGCAATTTCATTTGATCGAAAATGAAACGTTGTTGTAAAATTGACGGAGACGGAAACTACGGAAATAACTATAAATTACAATGTTCAATATGACGTGTTACAGATGTTAATGATGTTGTTGCAGAGTGAACGAAGACATTCGTGATTGATAAATAAACTATAAATTATATGAAATGTAATGCGTTATCATGTTTTTCTTCTTGAAATTCAATTCCGTTTGAACGGAAGTTATCTAAAACGAGCAAAAGATCTTTGTTCGCTCGCTTACGAATGATTTACAGATACAACACGTTTCCTTAAATTCAATAGAATTCTACGTGTTTCGAACCGAAATAATGTTACAAAGATGAACGTTCGATGAACTGAAAACGAACGAAGAACATTCGCGACTGATTGTGAGAGCGAGGTCGTTGAGCGACCATTTTTCTTCGGGAAAATTTAATTTAAAAATTATCCGTCGGACGAAAGACGAAACAGGCGAAAGCGCGATACTCGTTACGACTTGGGGCGCTGACTCTATGGAAAAATATTAGAATCGGGCGACACACGGCTGTTTAATTCTCGAGTGCTTTTGCTGGGGGGAAACAGAGTCGCGCCGATGATCACGACGAGCGTCGCGCGACGCGCTAACGACTAGTCGGCTCGGATATTCCGCTTTGATTCGATTTCGTCGATCGAAAAGTACTCTTCGGTATCGTCGCCTCTCTGTCAACGGTCTCGCTATTATTCGCGATAACGCGGTCGTTATATCAGGTTTTCGACATTTCGAAAATTCGCACCGCGAGCCGGAGGGCAGGTGACGTTGCTCGTTGCCGCTCGTTACCCGCTCCGGATCCCGTCCCGGGCCCCGTCGATCGTTCATACTTTCCGCAAAAGCTTTCCTACGAAATATAATCCACCGCCAGGTTAAATTACAGCCAGCGCGAATCCCGCACGCAAGCAGCTATTTCAATTGACAACGTTATTCCCGCCAATAGTTGTCGGCTACTCGCGCGTTGCGTTTCTCTTTACATTCTCTCTCTCTCTCTCTCTCTTTCTTTTTCTTTTTTCGCTCTTTTTTTCTAGTTTTTCTGGCGACGACAATTGACAAACACTTTTGGTATTAGCTTAGCTGGTTTGATGCAAACGTGTCGTATTTCGTGAACTTTTCGCAGCACTAACACTTACAGTGAAAGCTATCGATAAGTAAAATAATATCTATAAAGTTTCCATCATTCCGTCTAGAGATATTAAAGTAAAAGAAAATCTTTACGATAGAATAGGATACACAAGCTTCTATTTATGTGTTTTACGAAGAATCATTCATAGTTTTGCATCTATAAGATATTTAAATCAATAATTATCAAGTGGCCATTTTGACTATTTTGGTGTTAAATAGTCAGCGCTACGAAATTGATAGAAATCAGATGCTCACGTATAATAAATCAGTCATTTATATTTTTTCATTTGTTTTTTTATTTCTCGCGTGAAACGTTTGTCATTTAGAGGTGCCATTTTGAAGCGGCAACTCGGATGCGATACTGTTTGATAATCGTTGACCATTTGACAGACTTTTCTATAGTTTCTTCGTTCTTCCTTCCATCAAGAAATTTCAAGACACGAATATCTTTATATCCGTATATATCTCTGTTTCGCTATAAATATAAAAGTTTCTTCAAGAAACGATAATGTGCAACACAGTGTAAACTAAATATCTGTAATATCTAGTTGTATTATAGTAAAAAGTAAATTCTCTATACGATTGTCTCTTTATTCTCGTTCGAATTGCATCTTTCCTTGTGCACGTGTTTTTCTTTTTTCACGTCAGTTTACCAAAAACCTAGCCAAACACGCTTAAACATCTAGTGATAAATGGAATCATTAAAAAAAAAATTTTGTCATTAAAAAAAAAAAAAGGCAAGCACCTCCCTTCGAAGCTTCCAACAATAGTCTCCACTCCCCGAAACGAGACATAAAATAGTAATAATTCCACCTCGATCGGAAATATCTGAAATTTTATCGTTATCGGACGTCTCACTGAAAATTCCACTAACCCCCCCCCCCCTTCGCACCCCTCTCCGAACTGACCGTTATATAGACGATATTTTTAAGTCGATGAGATTTAGTTTCCAGTTTTACCCTTATCGAAAATCCAGCCTTTATCTTCCGTGCCGCGCTGCCTGTTAATTCGAGAATTCACTATCCATCCGCGGTTCTTGTATCCGCGAGCGTGTACATAGGTATAGAACAGCGGGTGAAGGGGGGAGGGGTCTGGCGGCGGCGGGGGGGGGGCGAGGAAGGGTAAGAGGGAAGAGAGAGCACGTCGGATTACTCGACAGGAATATCATTTTATTTGACGTTGAACTCATTCCGGAATACATTTGTTATTAATTAATAAATGCCAGTGGTCGCCTCTGCACAGAGCTATCGGATTTAAAGCAAGCTCTCGTTTCTCCTCCCTTCTCTGACCACCCAACCAGCTTCCTCCTCCTCCTCCCCGCCTGTCCTCCGCTTCCTCTGCGTGTTCCTACACCTACACCCACACCTACACCAGCTCTCTCGCGAGCCCCTAGATGTACATACACGTACGTGTGCGAACGCTGATTGACCCACGGAGAGTGATCGTTCGGCCATGAACGCCGGAACGGATGGCTCGGCTGCTCATTTTACACACCCACAATGGGAGAATTTCGAATTTCTTTTCTCTTCTTTTTCGCTTCGTTTTTCCTTTCCTTTTTTCTTTTTTTTTCTGTTTTCTTCTTTTTTTTTTTTTGTTTTTCGGTTTGTTTTTTTTCCTTTTGCTTTGGAACGTTCGCTTAATGATTCCGAGCGATGATGCCTCGTTCCTTGCTTTGGACGTTCGTCATTTCTCCGTTTATCGCGGGAAATAATGACCCCTTTCGCTTCTGCCTCCTTTCTTCATCGCCGCGCCGCCACGATTGCTTTCGCGATCAGTCTTTCGATGCTGGTCTCATCAACTACACACGTAGCATTCAAGCACACGTGAAACATCCCGCCGAGGAATCGAACGCCATTTTGGCGAATCGAGCGATCTCTTCTGTTTCTGAACATTCTGCAAGTATATATATATATATATATATATATATTTTTTTTTTTCTTCCGAATGACTTTTCGCGAAAGTTCTTATTTTCTTTTTTTATTTTAACGTCTCTAGTGGAAATTTTAGAGTATCCAATCTCTCAGTTAGATTCGAACTTAGTGACGATTAATGAAAGACAATCGGCAGTAGAGCTTCTGGAATTTTCAACCCAGAGGATGATCAGACATTTCGTGATTTTTCAATTTTCGAAATTCAGGAACTTCGGAGAGAAGAGCGATCCGATTCGTACGTCTCAGGAGAATCTGACTTGCGTCCATTTTTTTTTCTTTTTTTTCTGTTTTTTTTCTGGAATTTTATAATCGCTTGAAAACGTGAAAGCATATTGTCATCGCCATTCAATATCGTACTCCGTACCCTCAGATCGATATTAAATTCTACGCGCACGCATACGCACGTGAACAGGAACCGATATAATGTTTCTATACATAATGTGGTATAATCGATAAAATATTTAAATCGTTTCGTGAATTTAATATTCGTATAATAATGAAAAGTAAAAAAAATAACAAATTACATTCTCTGTATTACTACTAGTTGCCAACTTATCGAACGAGTTTTCGAAAGTTGTGCAACGAAGTTAAAGAATTTCATCGCGGCTTTGCGTAAGTTCCGGACTGTAAAATGTTAAATTTGATATTTAGCTAGCGCTTTAGATGCACTATTGATTTACGAAATGATTGAAGCTGGAAAAGCAGCGACGGATGAAATAAAATTAATTAAATAAATCTTGGCACTGCCATAGTAGTGAAAAATGATCAATTCGATGGACTTGCTCTCTTTCTAAATATTAAGAAAATATTTTCAAAGACGCGTGTCAAATGGTCACTTCAGAATGGATTACCTTTGCAAACTCATACGTGATAACATCCACAATGTTTCTCATCGTACGATTCCAAACGTGCGAGGTCTGGTACAAAAAAGAAAACAAGCCTGACGTTATAACTCGAAAACCAAGATTGGAAGGGGAAATTGTGAATAATACGACGTTACGAGAGTCAGTTCAGTCGCTTCACTCGGCACCAGTAGTAAACATGATAAGACGGAACGAATTAGTACGACGAGCTATTCGTACAACGCATTATCCGTGAAATAATTTTTGGTTAAATTTTGCTCAAAGTATCTTCGCTAATCAAATTTTCACCGCCTTTTTTTCCGTGTATGTGCGTGCGTGTGCGTTCGTGACTTCTGTCTCTTCCCCAAACGTCAAGTAAGTGTCAAATTCGTTTCTCGTCGTGGAAGCAGAAACAGTGCGATAGAAACTAACCTAGCTAGAATTGCTTCGAGTGTTGATTCCGAAAGGAACTGCTTTTAAGACGTAGTTGATTCCTCGAATTTGTTTAATAGAGAGAATTACAGGCTCTTCTTGTTTGCGTCTTCTTTATTCGTATCGTTGGTTTCTATTGGTATTCCTCAAACTTTCATTATAACTCTCTTAATTAATTGATTGCAGTTACTTACTCCAAATTCATACCTGAAAATAGTAGTAAATTTCGGTAAATTTCTGATTTAGCGGCTTTTCCCGGTTTTGGCTATTATGATCTTTTTTAAACATGACCCTCTCCGATTGATTTCTCGTTTTGTTAGCGACGAAAGTGAATTTTCTTACTAAAATCCGGAAAAGGGGCGAAACTGAAAATTTACCAATAACTTTTGCAAACGAGTTACTTGGTTATTTTTAACGCAAGTTTTTTTACCCACCTTATGACTCACTGTAGTTAGAAATACATCTAATCTTTCGCGTTGTTGACAATTTTCAGCGCTTACGAATTTGTCCTATTTTTTTTTTTTTCTTTTATTTCTCCGACACCAAGAAATGTCGTTCGATTCATTCGAAGACAATAATCTTCGCGTAGCCCTCTCATCGAACTTTCGACTTCCGTGGAGAAATTAGAGATCTTCCTCGCCGGATGAAACTTCTCGATAATAGAATCATCTTTGCTCGGCGTGGTCGGCGAGTGCGGCGAATCCGTTCGTTGTCCGTTCCTTTTCGTTAATTACTAATAATATTCAGACAGGTTGGGCGCGAAATGTACACGGCGAGAGCGTGTGTCGGGTCGCGGCGGGGGAGAGAGGTTTTCGGAAGAAGAGAAAACTGCCGGCGCGGTGGTCGGACGACACGGCATTTCCATAGGCAAACAGAGAGGCTGTAGGATCCGTTGGCAAGAAAAATGAATAAAATTACGAAAGGAGGGAAAAATTTGAAGTGTCGACGACGACGACGCCCGTCGTCGGGCACGAAAAGAAAGAGAGGCATAGAGAGTGAGGGAGGAGGGGGGGCCAAGAGAGGAGAACTGCACTGTCAGTCGTCCGACAGCACGAGGGGGATGAAACGTGCTGGAAGAACGAGCACACCGAGTCACCGCTCGTTCTAGAGGGTGGCTACTGCTCGTTGTACGATCTTCTCTACGACGGATGTAAATCATCGACCTGGGGATTTTCTCTTTCTTTCTTTTTTTTTTCTTTTTTTTTTTTTTCGTTTTTACCACCCCCTGTCGTCGCCTTCGATATTCGTATTTATACTCTACATAGTATTTCGATACTTCTGTATTCGTAACAACTGTCGTTTGATCGTTTTAAATCTTTAATCTTCAGTATCAGATTGATGGTAGTTTTTGGCAAAGATCGGTGGGAAATTACGTTTCAAATTTCGTTTCCAACGATTGATTGAGCTGAAAGATTGATGAAAGAAATAATAAGAGATAAATAATCATTCTATGACAAGTGGATAATTATTATTACTTTTGCTCGATCGCTTCTTTGCTATTATTGTTGTCGAGTTAGTCTTTTAATTATGATTATTATTTTTCTGAAAATTCATGAAAAGATAGAACTCTGATAGGAAATATCACACGACAACATTTATGACAGAGGATGCTTGTTATCTTCGAAACTCTTTTCATATTTTGCGCCTCAAAGTTTTTCTGGAAATGTTGACAGTCTAACGAAATAATTTATGATCTCGTCTAAATGTGTTATGCGAATCTACCATCGACAAAATTTATCGATATAATTGAAATAATTAATATGGAAATAAATAGCAATACATTTACTAATAATCCAATAATTATAGTACATTCGCCAATAGGCTAGTAATAATAATAATAATTGAAACTATCGTGTAAGAAAGAAAAATAAAAATAGGCAATCTATTTATTATTATTATTATTATTATTACTATTATTACTGGTGATTTGTTTTAGTGGTCAGATTCACTATAGATTATAGACTTTGTCTCGTAGTATTTCTTGCTGATGTAATAAAACACTTGACAGGCTTTGTTAGGCTTTATTTTTGTCGTTAAATGGTGAGATCAATATTCGTTCCAATTAATATAACGAAATGGAGACAGTATAATAAAAGGGGTATTCTAAACGCTAGTTAAACTACGTGATAACGTAACGTACTAACCATGGCTAATTTCTATTTGTAATTAATGATGACAGAGATACATTATTCGTTCATTAATCGCTAACAAGATTGTCAGTTGTGCACGTTACTAAAATTCTCCTACTAAAATATGTTAAATATAACACACACACACACACACACACACACACATATAACATAGGTAATAACATCACCGTGTCGAATATCAACGTTAAAGATTAATGGAACGTAATGAAATTCACTTCTTTCGAGTCCAAAAATTTATTGGCCAATTTCATGTCGAATAATTACGTGTGTGTTCGATCTGTCGTGTCGCGATTGTCGAGCGCACCTTATTTCCTTCGATTTCTTTCAAATTGCCCAAGCTTTCCAATTTGACGTCGATAGAGCACGCGTTTATGTTATCGTCCATAGAAGAATTTCTCACGAACGCTCCACCGGAATATGCGTCTCGTCTCAGTTGCGTGTAAGAAAATTTCTGCAATCTTCTAGTTTAAAAAAGAAAAAAAAAGGAATGAAAAGAGAGAGAGAGAGAGAGAGAGAGAGAAGGGAAAGGAAAATTCATCCGGTGGTAGGCATAACGGTGGTATTTATAGGGAGCACAAGCGGCGCACGATGATCGACAGAGCGGGGCACGTGATAGCTTTATAAATTCGTGCCTCTCTATAGGAGCGCACATGTGTCCCTAGTAAATAAATACGCGGAAGCACGTATTATTCACCGGGGATCGAAGTGGAGAGTATTATGGAATTTATTTAATCCACCGGGCGCACTGGCTTTGTCGCATACGAATGCACAAAATTGCAATCGATCATTATATCCTGGTGACTCTTGTAAACGAAAACGTTCGTTAGCGGGATCCTCGAACGGGGAATTCGACGAAATTTCATTTCGACCGGCTGCATATTTCTCTCTTTCTCTCTCTCTCTCTCTCTCTCTCTCTTCCTTGTCTTTTTAACACTCCACTCTTCTTTCTTCTTTTTTTTTTACATATTTCACTTCCCCCCCCCCTCTCTCACTCTGTCTCTCTCTCTCTCGTGTTCGACCGTGTCGCGGGTCGGCGAAAACGAATTCGCGCTGTTTGGACGTGGCCGGTAATTAATCTTAATTAAGTAGCCGTTAGCGGTGCCCGGTAATGTTCTAATAACAAAGGTTCGTCAGAGGAATTTATTTCCGCGGACGGTGAAATTTTCGGAAAATTCCGAAGATTCCCCGCTATTCGGTTGCCGTTACCGATATGATATTACAATGGGCGCCAGGTTTCATCGAGCGCCTCATGGATTTATTATTACACGAATTTAATCCATTGAAGCACGGCTGTGAAACTATTTGATGAATATTAAAATATCATAGTACGCGCGCGATGCTTCGGTCCCGACGGTTTGCAGATAATTTCCAGCTGTCTACGTGTGTGCGTGCAATATGCGTATGCGTATGCGAGCGCGCGTTTCCCAACCAAAAAACATTTTTCCAGCTAACCGACGCTTTCATCAGTATCTCCTTCCTCTCTTTCTCTCTCTCTCTCTCTCTCTCTCTCTATGTTCATACGTGTACGCGCGTCTTTTTTTCCCCTTTTCTTTTTATCATTGTCTCGCGGAGTTTCTTTTTCCTTTTTTCTCTCCTCTTTTTCTTTTTTTTTCTTTTTTTTTTCTTTTTACCTTTGGCCCCGTTCAGACGTTGGTATTGATTAATCGCTCGTCACAACGACGACCCGACGATTGGTTTCTAAAATTCACCGATAGATCGAGATTATATACAAACGCGAATTGTTTTGCTATTGATTGATCACTTAACTATTTGGTCAATGGTTTCATAATATACGCGGAATTCCCAGGCACGCGACGTGCCGTGAAATATATACTGGGTGTCCCGTTACTAATTTTCAAATATTTCTGACGTTGCACGGTACGGGAGACATTGAGATTTTTTTCACTTTTGAGAATTGCAGACACGATTTTTATTCTTGAGAGTTTCGTAGCAAAACGAAAATAGTAGATGATGTCCAATTTTTTTTTTTTGGAGTTCCATCAGAAGAGAATTTCCATTTTATTTTTTCTTTTTTTTTTCTTTTTCTAAGAGTTGCATTATATCGCCAATTTGTTAAAAGTTTCGGCAGAGGCGCAAGGAATTTCTATATCTTTTTTTTAATTCCAAGAGTATTTTGGAAGACTTGAGAAATTTATGTTTTTGAGACTTGTAAACGATAAAACGATACGGAGAAGGTTTTGGAGTCGTACAAAATCGAAGACACGAAGAATTTTCACTGTACAGTATTTCTAATTCTTCTAGGAGCTGAATAGTGTCGAAGTAACAGATCTGAATCTGCATAAAAATTTATTAATACAATGCTGCGATACCGAAATAAAAATAAAAATCGAAATTCGCGCACGCAATTAATGGAATATACAAGTTCCAATATAAATTAACAGCAATTGATCGCGTGCTCGAATAGAAAGTTAGCCATTGCGGCAGAAAACGTTTCTCTGTTTTAGATTTTTATTATTTCTCATAGCGCCACAGCCATTTTACGTTTCACGTTCTTTCGTTTCTTCTTCATCAATTTTTGTCAATCCTTGAAACTCGATTTTCTTTCAATGTTGTTGCATCGAATTTATCTCGTATTTATCTCAAAGTAAATTAGCTAAATCAACGGTTTTTTATTTATCATTATAACATAATTTATCTCTTTTAGAAGAGAGAATTTAAGAAATTAGTTTCTTAAAGTTTTTATAGCAAATTTTGTCACCTTCATGCGAGGGTTAATAATAATAAAAGATATGGACTTTGTAGATACGATGGAATCATCGTGGATGAAACTTATAATATTCACTATATTTACTATAATTTTTAGTATAATTTTATCCACTATGATTTTTTTATTTCTTTTCTTTTTTCTTTTTTTTCGCCGCCTCGTCTGTATTTTTACGTCACATTTACCGACACCCTTCAATCCGATTTCTAAATCTTATTTCACCATGGTACAAAGCCGAATTTTCTTCCTCGTAACGGGAGAGAATTGAGCAAAGTTAAAATAGAATGCCATTTGCCCGGATACATCGGATATTCTGAATAAATTAACGAATTCTGTACGTTATAATCCTATGATTGCATCTCAAATCCATAACAGGATTTATACAGTGTCATATATCAATTACAATTGAACTTCAAGTGATATCAAAGTCGATATTTTATATCACATTTTAACATCATCCTGGCAAACGAGTTTTAGTCTCCTATGTTATAACGGGAGATTTATATACGGCGAGTGTTATCATTTTGTTTCGAATTAAAATAATCCTAGTAACTGATCCATGAACACTTTGGAAACTGAGGTTAAGCAGCGTAATTGTGTAATTCCACGGGCGAGGGTAGGAGGGAGGGAGGAGGGGGTAAATCAGCCCCGACATTTTGATTCGAATGGAACTTCACGCGGTGGATTATATTGTGTAACAGATATAAAATCATTTCGTTAAAACGTCATTACGGTCACATTATATTAGAAGTTTCATATGATCGTAACTACGTGAAATTTGATAGTTGTAACAGTTGCTGGTTAATTTCAGCAGATTGTTGTTATTGTTGTTATTATTATTATTATAATTATTGTCTGTCCGCTAGTATTAATTTCAGAATCCTGTTAATTGTCTCTTCGAATTTCTTTTTATTAAATTTCTTTTTATCCTTTCTCTCCTATTTTTCGCAGACTTTTCGAAACTGATCACATGCGATAGATAATTTTTCCATGGGACAAAACAGTTTTTCTTTTTTTATTGTAAAAAATAATATGGGCAGATATATAGACGTAGTGTTTGTCTCGTTGTCAATCATTTTCAATTTTAACGGATCACCGTTTATGGAGTTTCAAAGATTTCAAGTTGAAACAAAGTGAAATAAATGATTGCAATTACATGTTGAAATTTTATACATGCAGATAGTTAGATATGTAGTTAACTTGTTTTCATTCGAGTCACATTCGACGAGTGCTATTCTAGTTTTTCTCGAAACGAGATAAATACTTCGAAATTGATAAATTGATAAAAAATCAAGATTAAAAAATTAATCAGTTATGTTTCTCAGAATCGTTATATAATTTTGTTCAGATATTGTATTCAATTATATCCAACTCGACAAATTAAAACACACACACACACACGCAATCGTGCAGTGAATTTTATCTCGGTGAAACATCGTGAAATTCAATGAACATAATTTAAGAAATAACATTTATTTACTGCTACAATGATAACACGCTCGAGTTTTTTGACAACGGAATGTTAGCGAAAGCGTGTTAAAAAATTCTCCATTGCTTATACAAGGTGGCCACATGTAAAACTGAAGATTTTGAAAAAAGTCGTAACTTGTTCGTTTTCAGTCTTCTTTGGTTTCTTTTCTTTTAGCTTTTCACGCTGATGATACATGACAGAAGTCCATTAATTGTATTCCCAAATTAAAACAATGAACATGTGTAATTCGTAAAAGTTATTCTTGTTTCAATATCATTCGGTCTTTCACCCTGTGTATATCATGTCACACGCTCGATTCATAATTAAACTCGCAGAAATGAAATTATAAAAAAATGAGTGAAAGAACGAGAGAGAAGCTCTTCTCGATCGTCCAATCTCTCAAGAATCTCGCTAGTATTATTGGCTCGATAGTAAGCAGCGTGCATCTGGGAACTATGAACAGCAGCTTCTCAAACGAGAAAGTCTTACGACGTCGCGGACCGCAGAGAGACGTTCTGTCGATTTGTCGCATCTGTGCGCGTTAGGAAGTTACTGCGTTAGCCTGCCACTTAAATCACTGAGCGAGAAACAGGCCCCCGGGGAGGTTGGAGGGGGGTGTAACGGGACGGGCTTAGTTTCGTGTCTTGCACGTATAACCTCGTCACGGAAAGTTCATCCCCTTTGCTTGGATCCAGGGACAACCGACTCTTTATTACACCGTAAAGTTTTCCGCGGATGGACACGTGTCCCTGATCGCTATCAATCCCCATCCGATCCCGTGGAACACGCCGCTCATCACCTTTCTCGTTTCGAACTTCCGTTACCTACAAAAGTCTGTAAAATACGTGCTTTCCATCTTTGAATTATATATTATCATTCGGTGATTATTATTATGTTTGATGGTTTGATTTTCGTCCATTAAGCAATAAGGGGGTGATTTGTTCATTTTGTTTCTGACAACTTACGTACAAATTTTCCATCTTTGAGTTATATATTATCATTCGGTGATTATTATGTTCTGATAGTTTGATTTTTGTGCATTAAGCAATAAGGGGTGGTTTGTTCATTTTGTTTCTGACAGCTTACATACAAAGATCTAAAGTGTCCCTTTTTTCAGTTTTTCTTAATGAAGCAAATTCATAGCATTTTCTGTGCTAAATATTATTATCATTTATTGTATCACACTAGACGTATTAGTACGTACAACAGAAACTAAAAACACCACTTAGTAAAATATTTCTAGTATTTTAAATATTTTCAATTGCACGAGAAAAAAAATTCGTCTCGTTGAACAGCCCAAGCAGCGAAAATTACCGGGACAGGAAATGCTCGAAGTGTGCACAAAAGAGTTCGTAAATGAGACACGTTACACTTCAACGAGCAAGTAGCTCGAAATATAATAAACACGGCTCCTTGCAAATACGAGAGAGAGAGAGAGGAGAGATGGTATTGCAGTAACCGACCGTTGCTGGTTTCCGTTTTGCAAAACGATTCGTCGCACAGTCGAAGAGGGTCGAAGTGGCGAATGTCAAACGCGTATAATAGCACGAGCGCGCCCGAGAGAGAGAGAGAGAGAGAGAGTGTGTAAAGGGGATGACTGAGGACGAGCAAGGAGAGTGAGAGGGTGAGAGGACTCGACGACGGGGTGAACGATGCCTGGTATAAGTCAGAATGCGGACAACCGTGCGGTTTCGGGGGTGAGAAGTTTAAATGGCTCGTCCGTATGGTGCTTCTCCATCCCTTTATCCCTCTCTCTGGAGCCCCCATCCTCCCCCTCTGTGTGTTCTCTCCTCTTGCTCCGCTCGCTTGTTCAACCCCATACGAGATTCCACCTTTAAACGTCTAATTTTAACTCGTCACTCGATGGTCTTCGACTCTCTCGGTGTCTTCCTTGTGTCTTTATCCTTAATCCGGGATTTTCTTTAGCCATTCCCGAAATATTAATTCTCTCCCCCCGTTATAGAATAATATATAAAACGAGAACGACTAACGAAATTTCGGTATAGCGGAGGCTGGATGGAGGGATCCGAAACGCCGGCGATCGTTACGGTTAAAAGCGGTGTATATCGGGCAAGCGATTTCGGACAATTTCCTGTTTTAAACATTATTTCAAGCGTGTGCACTTCGGCCCGTGGAAATTTGATATTTATTTTAAGTGTACAGTCGAAGTCGAAATCGACGAGTGCCGCGCCGGTGTGTATTGAAACATATTTATCTTCGTTGTAACTTCGCGAGAGGAAATCGGCGTTGCCTGGGCTCGTTTTCCAAGCACAAAGCTTCTGTTTTGAGGGGATTTTCTTTCTCGAAAATGCAATAAACTCGAGCGTCTCTGATAATCGTTGAAAAATTTTTTCTCCTCACTAGATCCGCAACTGTCTCGAAGATTAAAACTCTTCCTCTGATTTTTTTTTTTGTTTTAATTTTATTAAACTTCGATTTATTGAAATTGAATTTTTGTTTCGAGTTTCGAGCGAAACGACGAGAGAAGATCGTAAGGCAAGTTTCAAAGAGAGAAGACTTCGATCTTTGAGACCATGGTTTTCGGTGGAAAACAGTTTTTCAATTTTCACAATTTGCGTGCATTTGAGCGCGACGAAGTTCAAGGGAAAGACACGATGGACCAAAAAAAAAATTCTATTCATTCTCTCTGAAACGATGTTGATCTCAATCGCGAAACAATGTTGAAATTACGAATTCGTCCGAATTCGACAGAAAAGGATCATAACGCGAAATTATTGCGTGTATTGTGCCGGTCGTTATCGTTTTCCTTTCCTGTCCCGGTTGTTCCACACAGTCTCGCGACACAATGTCGAAATTGTCCGCCGTTCGCAAAATTACTTTACAAGTATTAATTTTGAATCAGAAGCTGGATTACTCTGTATGCACAGTATACGCGTATAATCGAGTGTATCGTATCAAACGTCACGCTCGCTCGATAGAAATCATATTAGTTAAATTGTCGTTTGTTAATATTGATAGACTCGAAGGGAAGGGGGAGAGAGATAGAAAAAAGTCTGCATCGATTCCATAAACTGCAAGAAACTCTGTTTCGCGTTTCGCTGCGAAACGATTGAAATTGGAACCGATTTCATCAATATTTGACCTAATGCTAATGAAATACAGATATTGCGATATAAATGATCGCGCGATCGCGTTGTGACAATCTTGCCCAAGTACAACACAATTACGCGTTACTTTTGTATCGCGTGTCGTATCGATATTTGATACGGCGCGAGATTTAAATCTGCTTAGAAATCGTAGATTAAATTGCAGGCGCGACTGATAACAACGAGTATTTTTAGCACGGATTAATGGAGATGATACGATCGGTGGTAATAATTTATACAAGGTTTGTAGTTTATCGCGTTAAAGTTTGGTTATCGGCGGCAGATGAACTGAAATGTATGAATTATTCAGTGAATGAAAATTAAGTTAGGATAGCTCTGTACTAATTTCACGTTGCAACGTATGGGAGTTTTGTTCTTTTTTAATCATTTTTTTTATCTACGTTAGTACGTTATTACTGTCAATTACGATTGGTATTTTCTGATGTTTTTAAATTAAAAATTGAGTATAACACGAGTTGACAGATCCCTTTCCTTAATTTTTCGAAAATTTCTTTATAATAAAACTGCATTCCGTTCTGTTAATTAACAAACTAATTGTGAACAATTAATTTTATTGCATAGATAGAAATTATGACGAACTTGAAGGAAAATTATTACATTTCAGTAAGTAAATCAATAACAAGATAATGAATAATCGAGTGCCATTATTGACTGACGGTGTGTAAATTTACCAATATAAAACGAAATTAGTATTTCGTATTTCGATTAGTATTTCTATAGTAAACTCATTTTGTCCCTGATTTTGGAATTACGCTACTCGTCGAATTAAAACTTTGCAAACAAAACACATTCTTAATTAAAGTTGACCAAGGTCTCGATTAAAAGAACAATATTACCTATAAATTCTTATCTTTATCGTTTCGTATTTCGTTCCACGCAGAATTGAGAAATTTTTTTTTTCTTTCTTTCTCTCTTTCTTTTCTTTGGAAAACCTCGGTACGATATTCCGTAATTTTTCGCGTTCGTTTTCTCTCTCTCGTTATTCGAACGAAAGACGCGTCAGGTTCGAAGTTCGGGAAACTTCTTTTCTTGTTGGAAAGAAGAAGCTCGATTGGCTTAATCGCCTGGCAGGGCATGTGGGTGCGATAAGGGTCAACAGCTTACGCTTCCACTGTCATGCGGGAAGGATTAATCTTCGAACTTGCTCGATATGTGTATCCGTGACTTGCCACGCTTCTCAAGTTCACTTAATCGATATTGAAGAACATTCCCTTCGTCTGTATACTTTGATATAAAATACCTTTATTACAATATTTAACTATTATAATATTCAACTTATACAACAACGTGTATATATACATATATATATATATATATATATATATATATATATGTATGTATGTATATATATATAGGTCGCTTCGTTATAAAGTAAAAAAGAAATTCTGTCAAATTTTTGTTACATTCATCCAACTATCTAAAATTATATCATCGTTTGACATATAAATTCTCGTTGCACTTACCTTCGTATAGAACGTAGTTATTAAAGTTTTATCGGGTAAAGAAGAACGCGCGTAATCGTCTGATACTATATGAAAACAAAAGATCCAAAGTAGAATAGAATGTTATGTACACAGAACCCATAGAACGAATAATACAATAATATAAATTATACCTAAGCAAATTCGAAATTGAACTGAAATGTTCAAAAGTTAAAATGAAATTTCTCTTTCAACGTCCGCTTGGAACAGAATTCTTCGACGTATACTGCAAAGGATAAAAGATAAAAATTCGCAGAAACAAATTCAGCGAGTGAGAGAGAGAGAGAGAGAGAGAAAGAGAGATGAACGAGGTGTGACGGGAACTCGTTGTAGTTAATGGAGATTGGGACGGTTTCGGGAAGGTATCGTTCGGGAAAATCTGCGGCTCTTATGAATGACGGGGCAAAAAACAGCGGGACCAGGGTGATCCGGGTGGAAAGCTTAAGCCCAAGTGTCAGGGTGATTAGCGAGCATTGGCACGCATTAACATTTCGACAAGGCTCTCGGTAACAAATACCCTCGCAGGCGGCTCGTCGACGCGCTGACCCGGCCAGCTGGCTGCTGTCTAATCTTTCCTCGATTACGGGGCTAGATGTAAATCAAATCCGAGACCCCACGTACACGCCTACACTATGTGTATATACACACGTGACACACGTACTCGCGCTTCACGTTCGAAAGAAAAAAAAAAAACTTCCTTGAAGTTTTCGCGAATTTCTGTCCCTTTCCAATTTTTCTTTTTTCTTTTTTTTTATTCTGACCAACGATCGCGTATCTTTCGAGTATGTACGTTTCACTCGGACATTTTCTATTATTTCTCGCTTTTCTTTTTTTTCTTGCGCTTTTAGAATTTCTCCTTCGAGAATTGCAACGTCGCGATTGAATTTAGAATCTTGGACGATTCTGAAGGAGTCGGAGATTTCGGTATCCTGGAATTTGGGAATTTTAATTTAATGGTGAAACTCGAGGTTTATAGAAGTCTTTGGAACTTGGAATTGGAGACGTAAGAATTTTTAACAATGATCGTGGGATGATTTAGGATTTTTGATGTTAGAAATTAGGAGATTTCAGAGTGTATAATTTTCGCTAAAAGAAACTAGAAACTTAGACGCGTTGCTCCATTGCGCGATCAGAATTTTTAAGAATCTTTCGAACTGTTGAAAAGTCTTCGAAAAGAATTTTTAAGAACAACTCTTGGGAAAGTTTTTCAACCTCTAAAAGTCCGCGGGTGTAGGACTGTCGAAATTTAGAAGGAAATTACCAATTTACAAGTTGCCGGGAATTCCCAGATTCCCGATAATATCCAAAACTTGTAACTCTCTCCGCCGTGAAACGCGAAGCTTTGCGCGAGCAAAGGAATCTCGTTTCTGCTCGCCCGACTTGCAGAACATCGCACCCCTTGCGATACGCGATATATAAAGCTTCCTTCGCCCCCGAAAGGTCGAGGAAAACGAACGGTGGTTGGTTGTGTTGCGTGTGTGTTCGATCGAAACGAAAGAGTCGGCGAAGGAAAGGAAAAGGGAGAGAGTGTGGGAGACCGCAAAAACAGGTTAAACTAATCGGATTATTCAATTGATCGCCCTTCGAGAAGCTATTCTGCTAATCGTCTTTCTCTCACCCTTCCTCTCGGCTGCATCCGAGAGCATGTTTGCTGCTCGATACGTATACGTAGCAAACTCCCCGCTCCCAACCCCCACCCCCACTCCCTCCCGTTGTACACTCGTATTCGTCGAAACGATCATAGATCACACGAATTTACTTGCACGTTCAGTTGCACGATTTACCTGCGGTGAACCGCCCTTTACACGACGGAATAACATTAATTATAAGCGGAGGTGGATGTTTTGATTTCATCGCGCGGCAATTAATTCGTAATCCGGATGCGGTCCAGCCGCAGTGACATTATACGATTCTCGCCACGCCGAAAATATTCATGCACATCGAAATACCGTCACGCGTAACTGGATCCCCACGGCTGAACGATGCACTATCACTTCGTTGATTCCTGTACTTTTACTTTCTGCTCGGTAATATCCATTGGTTCCTGCTCGTCAACTTGGCTGGTGCGAGCGTTTTGTTCGAAAGAATGCGTATATACAGAATATTACCATTTTCATCTATAAATGCAGTCATCTGCGAAACTATTCGTCATTTAAAAAATGTCTCAAATGCAATTTTTTTTTTTTTTTTTTTTTTTTTTTGCTAGAGGGTTTGTCTCTAGATAGACGTGTAGAAGATACGAAGGTCACTGCTATTTTCTCAGATATAATTACGTGATTTTTTTTTTACAGCAAGTCGTTTTCTGTTAAAAAGTTATTAGTTTAAGACACTGCAGCTTTAATTGTAGAAAGTCTATCGTATCAAAGACACGAGGTAGGACAAGCTCGGTGTTCTCGTATTCGTGCTGTTCTTGTCCTTTGTCGATTTTATAAGATTTTTATGCATTTAGGGATAATTTGAAAGTGAAAAGTTACACGAAAATGTACTTTCTCTGATACGTGACGTACACCAATTTCCTACGAAAATTCTATTTTCCACATTTTGCTCAAAAATAAGAATTTGCACAGATACATGATTTATTAATAAGTAATGAAATATGGATATTATTATATGAAAAAATATTAAAATATTAAATGACATAATAAAATGAAATAACTTAATAATGTTTCAAGAAAATATAAAGGTATTTATTTTAATCAGTCAGTATATACCGTATATAGTGGGGATAACTTTCACAGATTTTTTTTTTCTTTTTTTCTAAATTCCTTTTTAATAGTTCAAGTTTTACGTTGATTTTTACATCTTTTATGTCAACATGAAATTATAGTACATCAGAAAATATCATGTAGATACGCAAGATATTTAGGTATTTATAATACCAGTGTGACACGTATACACACGTATCTTGTCACATGTATATTAACATTAGAATGCGTTTCTTAAATTTCATGCTTGACTTGAACTACAGCTTGTTTGCCATGAAATATTACACGCTCGTCTACAAGAACTGAAATTGCTGTTGATCGATCGAATTAATGTATGTATGTAACAGCATGTGTTATACAATTTTTTTTTTTTATCTCGGAGAAGAAAATTCAACGCGTGTTGAAAATTGATCAAGTTATCGACTTAGCGGAGGTGTTTTTATCACATCGACGAAAATTACACATTAATAAGCACACGTTTCACTGTTTCATCTGAATATTTAAGGTCAGTTCATAAACACTTTTATGAATACCGAAAAATCCTGAAGTAAACGACTTTTTTTCATCATTTTATCGAACTTTGTACATTAGAGTTGAATAAAATGTCATGCTCTCATTTCGTCATCTAGTCATAATGTTCAAAGTTCAATAAAATTGCAAAAAAAGAAAATCGTACAGCAAGTTTTAAGGAATCGCGTTGCAAAAGAGCAAGTTTCCATTTTCAAAACCATGGTGGTGAGTCCAGTTGCGAGGAAAATTTTTTCGAATTTTCACGATTTTCACTACTGCAGAGAAAAACAAACAAACTCGGAACAGTCAAAGCAGAAGCCTTGATAAAATGAGATCACGTACGAGGAAATCGATCAGCAATTTTTCATCATTTTCACGTATTCAATCATGCTTCCTTTGGATTCGAAATCAGTGCACAGAAATTCAGCGTCACATTCTCGCGAATGCTATTGAAACGGCGATACTCGCCGTGGTTTTGGAAGAAACACAGAAAAACGAATCCAACAAGGCGAAGAGGAATACTTTGAGAGTGAAGAAGTCTTCTTCGAAAGAAGAAGTTCCTCGTCGTCGTGGCAGACACGATGGAGGGCACGAGTTCTCAGCGAGTTCCGCACGGTCGCTCGCCGGGGCGCTCGGGGAAAATTAAATGATTATGGGTAAACGATATCAAAGGGGAGAGACGAGGAGATGTGGGAAAAGAGAGGGTACGTGTATTTCAATTCTTCAGCCTGACGGGGCCGCGAGATTGCGTATTTTTAGCAGAAAGACGAACGGATCCAGCGATCTGGCGGGGGCCCTCTCTTCCTCCCCTCCCCTCCCCCCTTCTTTCGTTCACGCCCTCGAGCGGATTTCGTCTTCCGTTTCGTTTCACGCGGCAACGATTCGCCGGAACGAAAGCCGCTCCGCCGCTTAACCATTCCGCTCGACGTTCCGAGAGACATTTTTCCTTCGTCTTTCCTTACTCTTTTCCCCCGGTCCCACCTTGCCGCCTTGATAAACCCGAAACTGAAGCGAAAAAGAGAAAAAAAAGAGAAGAAAAAACCGCGCATCTCGAGTCGAATTTTTTAAGATTGTTTGTACATTTATTTCTTTATTTTATTTTATTTTTTTTTTTATGACGTTCGTTTAGCATTTACGATTTTTGCAGATTTTTGAATTTTTGAATTTAGCACGTGAAGTTTGGAGTGGTTATAACCAGACACGCAGACTTTCTTCTTTTTAGGCGAACTAAAATTCGTATTTGAAAAGATATTTTAGAAACGGAAGTTTGCTTCGTGTATTAAATGTTGTAACTACTGGATTTTATATTGTATTTATAACAGGCATAATGTCGTTTCTTCCGAATTTGACTGGATTGCCATCTGTACGATAATTAAAAGAAAAAATAATTTAAATAAAATTTTGTACATTACTAAGGTTACTCACGAGTGCCACTAATATTTTCACACAAAAAATCCAGATAACAAAATCTACGTATATAGATTTGAAATTGTAAATGTTCCCAGTTCAACAATTGTATCAAAAAAACTGTAATCTTCACAAGCTCGCTAAATTCCACACGTCGTTTAATACAAAAATGTCAGATATAAAATGTATAAAAGATTATAAAATGTATAAAACAACCAACCGATCAAAAAAAAAAAAAAAAAAAAATAAGGAAAAAGAGAAAAAAAAGAAAAACACGCGCAAGATCACTACATAAATTTCCTCTTCGCAGCGAACGTCATTCGTCCCACTTGAATTCCATAAACTCTCGAACTCCGTCCCCATTGTCGGTGCCCTCTCACGATCGGTTCCCTCCACTCGCCCTTCCCGCGAAAGGAAAAAGAAAAAGAAAAGACTGGCGAGAAGATCTCATAAAACGACGTCGGACAAAAGGGAACCGATCGAAGCTGTTCGCGGGACACGGGTTAGGGGATAAGGGGAGGGGGACAGTTAAATCCCGCAAGGTTTTCGCGCGCGGATACAAAACGATAAATGGAAAAGGAACGCAAGTGGGAAACACTTTGGATGCAAACTAGAAGACCGACGTATTTCTGCATCACCAGGTCCGATTTCGATCGGTTATTGAATCGTTAAGCTGGCCCGGCATAAAGAGATAGAAACACACACGTGCACGAACGCACGTCTTTCTGTATCTATTCTTACGTGACACTGGCCCTCCTCCTTTTCCTCCTCCTCCCGCCCTCTTGTCTCTCCCCTTTTCCCTCTCCCTCGTCGCCGGTTGAAACGACGGCACGTTTCAACCCCCGACGGTTGTTTCTTCACCCCTTGGCACCCAAGGTTTGGGTTTTCCCGTTTCTGTCTGTCGCCGCGTCGCCGTGGACGATCGTCGTCGCCGAGGAACAGGTCGACGATATATACGACCGCGAATAATATTTCCACCCGTTAAAACGTGTCAGCCTCGTTGATCCCCATTGACATTTGAATATCCGCGGGCTCCCCGGCATATCGACGGCCGGCAGCCGATATTTCTCTCGAGCTTTTCTCGCGATCTGTTTCTCCAAACCCTCCACCCCTCCCCCGTAAGGGTTTCTTTTTTTTTTTCTTTCATCCAGGAAAAGAGTATTTTTACGCACTTTTAAGCGCACGTGATTTCGAAGAGAGAATTTCAATCTTTCTTTTTTTTTTTAATGTATGTATGGCGCAACGAACTGGCGTCACTGGCGATGAAAAATTGTCGATGATTTAAATACTTGTCATTTTCTAAAGAAGGATTATTTAACGGTCCTTACTTACGGCTTCGTTTTAAGTCGCTGTGGGTGCGGGAGAAGAATAGACCGAACGTTAATCCCTGCGTGTGTCGTAAGAGGCGACTAAAAGCGAACCAATAAAAGAGGTTTGCAGGATGCGTTACTGTCGACAAGTGGACGAGTACCTCAGCCAAGAACAAAATTCCCTTACAAGTCAGCATCGGGACAAGCGTGACCTTCGATAAACGAACGATAGTGGTAAGACGGACGCTCTAATTGCGTCTGTCTCCCAAAATCCTTCGACGTTGTAGAGTCGAGGACGTAGAAAATCTAGTTTCTACGTATATCCTCAAGGTGAGATCCGTCGTTTTGGCTTTCTGGATTCACACTAACTGGCCTCGTTTGAACAGTAGAACTATTAAGATATAAAAATGGTATCGGAGAAATTAGTGTGCCAGGAACGGAATGAAATTTATAATGCGATAAAGAGCGCAAAGTTTTATTCGTGTATTTTGCAAAACTCATTAAAAATCTCTAAAGACTCTGCTCAAAAAAGAAACTACTCTAAAAAAAGTTATAAATTGGTCATTTTGACCATCTTAGCAGTTCTAAGTGTTAAGCCTCTACTTCGACAATCGTAAATTTGCTGTTTTTCTTCTTTTTTTTCTTTAAGATGCTTTTATGGAAAAGCGATGGTACTTTTTTTCTCGAAAATTGTCGAAATCCAAACGCGCATAAAGAAAATTAAACAATTTTGTTTCACAAATGAATCTGCCATTATTTCGAAGATTGAAGCTTCTCATCATTTTATTAAACGTTGAATACCACGTTGATCTTGTTCTAAAGTGTCATAGTCACGAGTTCGTTTTTTTTTTTTTTTTTTTTAAAGATGACTTCACGTAGCTCTTAAAGATGACTTCATCTTCTCGTAGCTAGATTTTGAAGATTGAAATCTCTCGTTTACAACGAGCCCTTGAAACTCGCTGTACGATTTTTTTTTTCACTATTTTATCGAACTTGCAACATTATGGCGAATTGCTAGGATTTCCCGAACTTTTGTAATAAATAAAATAATTAAACGTCGGAAATTATCTGTACGATGCTTACACTCGAAGGATCGATTAGATCCAAATTTATTCTTCGGAGGATTTTCGGGATGTCAGTGGAAACCTTTCTGTTAATTTTATTGGCTACGAGAATTATTTGAAGATCATTCCATTTATTACAGTATCGACGTACTATTAATATTATCGTTAATTTATCCTATGTTCGTAATTAATCTTAATATTATCGTTAATTTATCCTATATTGTAATTAATTTTAATTAATAATTAATTTGATTCACGCGACTAGAAATCTGGTATCGTGAAAACGAAAATGAACAAGGATACGTGCCAACACTTTTACATGTTAATCCATTATAAATCATAAATGCAACTACAAGTTAACAGTAATTAGTTCTAATAATTGTATAATTACATGAATCGTCGATACTTTGCAATTATAATGTCTACTCTAAAAATAACGAGAGAGAAAACGATAAAGGTTCGAAATTCACTTTATAATTCCTGAAAATACAAACGATACAAAATTTCTTCCTGGCAAGATTACAAAGTAGTATTAAACAATTTATGGGTACGTAGAAGTTTTTCCGTTGATAATTTCCTGTCGATACTGAACACACACCCGGTACGTCCAGCAATATTTTCATTCGATTTGCATTTGGATCGTTTCTCGAGCCGTCAAACAGTTAAGATTACCCTTATCCACTTCGAATCGTGACGCTTTGTCGCGACATTAACCATTATTCGTTCGAATTAATCTCGTCGAAGGTGTTGCCTACTGTAATTTACTTCGGCTCTCAACTCCCACGTTTCGCTGCGTGACGTCGACCGAAAAATAATAAACGAGCGTACACGTCCAAGATGATGATATCTCTCCGCGGCTAGTTAGCGGCTGGCTAACCAGTTCAGCTTAGCAATTACGCGTTTCCCTGCTTTCGAATTCATCGTCGTAAAACGAAGCTCGAGACAGAGAAAAAATAAACGAAATTTTCGAAACGTTGCAAAACGGGATGTTTTTTTTTTTATCGTCTTTATGAAGAAACTTCTTATCGGCGAGATACAGCGGACGTACCGGTTGTAAATCGCGAACTCGAAAGAGACAAGGGGGAGGGACGTGTTGTACGTTTAAAGGACCATTAGAAGACTAGCTAAGCTGTTACTTCGTTATCGAGAGGAGTAGCGATCTATCGAGGATACGATTCGGCTCGTTTTCATGGAAATTAGCCGAGCTGGTAATAGGAGTTTGCAACTTATCGGTGATAAAAAAAAGCAACTGGCAGCAGCCAGGCTGCGAGTGACGTGAGCTCGAGCGTTGTGAGACACGCGGAGAAAGAAATTTCACCGCGAAACGCGCCGCGTTGGAGACTTCAACGTCGGCTAACGAAGCTCTCTGCCGCCATGGTTTCTCTCTCGTCACCGTGTTCCCTGCCATATGTATATATTAATACTTGTATGTACATATTGGTAATGTGTTGAATATATTAGTAATAAATTGATGATAATGAAACGTGTAGGGACAAATATATACGTATAGGGACCAAAATTTTCTTTTATTTTTTAAATAAAAATAAAAACTATTTTTATTAATTTTAAATTAAATTTACGTGCAAACATTCGAATTTTGATCTGTAAAAAAAAAGGAAAATTTTTAAAAGTGTACAATAGAAAAATTACGGATTTATTTTGATAGTAGGAAGTAATTTTTAATGCACCTCATTTACGTAAGATGTCTCGTAACTAGTGGCACAAGGTAACGAGTAAGAGGGTGTAACGAGTCGAAAGGAAAGAATAAAAAATTTTCACTTGACGTCGAAGCATTCGTTTTTTAGAAAATCGTTTCGTGAAAATCTATCAAGTACACTTGAATTCAGCTAACTCTGAACGTGATAGAAAAGAATAATCAACCGGGGAACGAGGGAGAGGGGTTGGGATATTTTTCCTACGAAAATAAGTAGAGTCTTCAATCTCTAAAAAAAAAAATTTAATACTAAAAAAGAAAGCAAAAAATTCCAACGTTTGTCAGCTCGAGCACGAAAAATCCTCAATTTTATATCGCGAGATTCGAAAATTGCAAATTCTCGAAATTCGACGGGGGAAAAAAAGGAAAAGAAAAAAATCTACAACCGGGTCGAAGATCTATAGCGATACTGCCAGAAATGGGTTCGTCATCGTTACTTCGATCGCCACCGATCCCACGAATATAAAGGTGGATTTGTTCCCTGGTGATGATCAATTAAGCTCGGATATAGGTCCCCTCGGTTGCGTACCTTCGCAAGAACGCGATGATTACGCGCTCGCGGCCAACAAAGTTCCTCTCGCTATTGAAGTTGTCACGGATCAAAAAGGACCGCCGCGGCACGGTTTAATAATTTCTGCAGATCCACGGGCGGGCAGTAGCCATTCGACGGGGAAGACGATGGCCGTCAGCAGCTCGGCAGAAGGTAGTCGAAGTTGGTAGTATAAAGTTTACAGCACTGGTTTGACACGGCGATTAACCGGGAAGTTTAACGATCGATCGGGGCTGTAGACGACGATGGCTCCTCCGACGACGATCATCCGTTCGCCTCCGAAAGGCGATCAACATGGTTTTTTTTCGATAAAAGTATCTCTCTCTCTCTCTCTCTCTCTGTGTGTGTGTGTGTGTGTGTGTGTGTGTGTGTGTCTTGCCGTGACTTTTATCTGGCCTGACACGCGAAACTTCTGAAAAATCCGGCCTCGCGGCCGATGAATATAAATCACCCGTCTCTCTGTCTGTGGATCGCGTTTTCTCTACGATCGTTGGCAATATGTAAATCCCCGAGCGACACTCCTTTCTTTTATCGTTGTACGATTTTTACCGGTTTTTTAACGCGAATGAAATAAATAAAATGGCCGGTGTAAAAGTAGGTATTTTCTTTTCTTTTCTTTTTTTCTTTTTTCGCCATTTTTTCGCCGTGATGTTGCATTTGACTTTATATTTCGTCAAATTTTAAGCGTCATTTCGCTGTGAATATATATATATATATATATATATATATATATATACACGTTTGAGAAACGTTTCGAGATTTTCAAACACGACGTCGTCGAATTTATGGACGTGTCGTCTTTTTATACCTCGTCGAGGTGGAATTGACGCGTTTATCTGAAAATTTTTGCACGTACGTGTCTTCGGCTCTGTTTCAAACTTGACCAATGTAATCGCGATAGTTGAATCTCGCTACGTGTAATATATCGACATACGTGCGTACAATGCGGAAAAATTGCGGTTCAGGAAAAGTTCTTGTGGATGTTCGAGTAGTTGCATGAACGTTCGGATACATTGTACAATACGCTGAGAGAATTGAAAAATATTTTGTTTGTACTTGATAAATATATTATATATTCGTAGAAAGCACAAGATGTTTCAAAATTCCACTAATATTATAGTGAAGCATTAGCAAAAATCGAAATCTAAATCTGATATGAACACGAAAATCTGTAGAAATATATTGATAAAAGTTTGTATCAGTGAAGTCTGAAATCCGAAATTCAGAAGACAAGTATCGAACTTGAGATTCATTTTGTAATTAAATCGTTTCGTCTCTGCTGAAAACGCACTCGTACGTGAATATAGTTTGTAAATATACCTCTGATAATATTTAACATTGAATATTTTCGTTTCGATAATATCTAAATGTACTTTTCAAACTAACCGCGATGAAAGAATATAGTCTCGTTACGGATTCTAATGAAATTTCAAGAAGAATTCTAACAAAGCAAAGTTTGGAATAAGATCTCAGAGATATTGATCGAAAGATCGTGCGACTCGAGCCTTTTAAAATATACTTTTGACAATATTTAATATTGAATATCTGTTTCAAACTTGACCATCGATGACAGAACACATGATTCTAATATAATAATTTCTAATCTTAAAATTTCGAGCAAAATTTCGATTCGAGTAAAATTTCAAGAATTGCGAGATTTCGATGACTTCAAAGATTTCGAACGATCGAGATTCGAAGGTTCGAGCGATGGAACGCCCGAAGTTTCAGCTTCGCGAGTGAAACGCAAAAGTGAGATATGATTCTAATATAATAATTTCTAATCTTAAAATTTCGAGCAAAATTTCGATTCGAGTAAAATTTCAAAGATTGCGAGATTTCGAACGATCGAAATTTCGATTCGAGTAAAATTTCAAGGATTGCAAGATTTCGAACGATCGAAATTCGAAGGTTCGAGCGATGGAACGCCAGAAGTTCCAGCTTCGCGAGTGAAACGCGAAAGTGAGAGACAAGAGAGAGTTTCCTAAGCGGCGATAGGTCTGGAAACGTCTTGTCGTCGTGTGTTTACCGGGTCGATCGTCGGCGAGGTGGGCCCCGGTTCCTTTTATTATCTTCCCCGGCGAGGGCCCGCTCAAGGCTCTTCTCGATGCCTCGCAACGACCGCGAAGTTTTTCGAGGATCGCCGGTATAAAGCTCGCTAGCCTCTTCTACGTTCTGGTATAGAGGCGACGATGTAACAAGCCACGCCACGCACGTCTCTCTCTCTCTCTCCTTTTTTTTCTTCTTTACTGGTTTCACGTGTGCTTCTCTCTGGACGAGAGAAGATGCCCGAACGACGACGAGCGGCCCTCAGGATTTTACGGCTTTTTGACGGACCACATCTCACGCCGGCCAACGACAAGTCAGCCTCGCCATCTCCTTAGTAACAAACTTGCAAATTTGCATGCCGGTCCCTCATTCTCCTCCTCGTCTACCGGGTGTTTCCAACGTGTGTTTCGCGCGAACCTCGAAACGTTTTCCCCCAATTGTCGTAATGTCACGTCGCGTGTAATTTTTATATTTCGTGTTATTTGTAATACGACGTGATGATTTCATAACGTGTGTAATGTGATCAATATGATTACAATACGCGTGTTGTACGATAATTTATATATTATATTTATCTATTTATATTTCTGATAGCTGTCGAATGTTGCGAATAACAGATTTCAAGTCCCTTTTGCTCCGGTTAATGTTACCTTTTCGATGATACGTAGAGTGTATTTGTAAATGTAACAAATCTGAAAACAAATGGCATATAACATAGATTTAGAATTGCCAAAATTCAACTTGAATTTCTTATCCATTGTGTGTCTGTGTTTGACATCAAGGGGAAAATGAGGGTTGGTTCGCGAAAGTATCGGAATATTTATGACAGAAGAAATTAATATAGAAGATTCTGTAATTTCGTCAGGAATTCTACGTCCACGAAAACTCGCTTGTTACGTTATTAATTACGCACATTGAAGAAAATTTTTCCGACATCTTACCTCGTATTTTTTGGAAGTTGAAAGCAAGAAAGGAGCAAAGCAGTTGGTTCGCTAGTCTAGATAATATATAAAGTAGTTTGACACAGTGATAGCGGTGTTTACGATGGCGGTGGTGGAAGGGGTGGTATGGTGGTTGGATGGACGAAAACGGGGGTGAACGTGACCGCGGATCAACGCGGAGCGCCTTTTAATTTAGACAAATCGTCGCGATTAGCATAAACGGGATAAATTATACTCGAGGACCCGGGCCAATGGGGTGACGGGACTGGCAAATCCTGAAGGCACGTCCAACGATGGATGATCCATTGGTCCGTCTGCAAGTGTGGACACAACGTTTCTACCCTTCTCTCGTGTTTTTCATCCCCCGTCGGTTTCCACGTCGACGAAGTTTTGCAGATGAGGCGAATAATTCTGATTCTCGTTTCGAAATTGGTATTTACTTCTCGCCCCTTAAAAGGTGTATAAATTTTATCGTGGCATTTTCAACGATTATCTCAGTGGAAATTTCGCGAATCTTTGTTTTCTAAAAACGCATACAATACGAAGAATAAGAATTGCAAACGATGGAGAATTCTGTTTCTGGTTTGAAATTAGAATTTTCCTTTTACCGCTGAAAATACGTAGATTACAGTATTTATGGTATCGATATAAATACATCGGTGAGCGCGCAAATTTGCGGCAACAGTCTAGAAATTACTTAATTATCGGCTATTATTGTACTAGAAAAATGATTTTCGAGTGACACGAAATGTCGAAAGTGAAGCGTATTAGTGTCTGTGCTTTCGTGGCGTATACGTCGACTTCTGAGCTGAATTTCATAATATAATTCTGTATATCATAAGTGTATAAATATCTTTCAATACTTTATTCCAACAATTGTGTCGTCAATACAATTTTCTATAATATTTCCAGATATCATTCTCGCGAGTTATTTACAACGATCGAGTCATTGATAGATTTCTACGATTTCTATTTCCGGACATTATTTAGCAATTTTCATTACTCATTTGTAGCAATTGAACATTATTCGAAATTTTCTCACGAGTCATTTGCAGCGATTTCACTCGCCAATGAATTCCTTCGTCGTGTTTAAAAATTTCAACAATCCGTTCGCAACAAAATTGTTGCTTAATATTCAATATCGATTACAGTTTCAGCGATTGCTTTTCGTTTGCAATCGAATCAATTCAATTCTCCCGAACGATCACCCCCTCCCCTTGACAACTTGGACTTGATTTATTCCCGGCAATGAAACGATCAGTATAATTCCTCGAAAATTAAACATCAGAAACGTTTCAAGTTTTAATCGCGCAATATCAGCGAAGATGAAACGTTTTAACTTATCTGGCGCGTAATTTCGGCACGACGAAAAGGCACGTACGTAATTCTACAAAGTCGCAAAATATGTGCAACCACGGGAAGAGAGGGATATATTGGAAAAAGGTGGATACGACTTTTATGCGGGAATTATTTTTATATAAGACTACTTGCTGCCTTAATAAACTTTATGCTAATCTGCAGTAAAAGAGAGCCTGCCGATTCTGCTACGTCGGCTAATTACGAGCAGCGAACGTGGATGGTTTAATTTGTTTCTTTATATGGCGAAAGTTTGCAGACTTTTATTCCTCGTTTGTAGTTTATCACCTAGATAATTTTTTTTTTCATTTTTATTGCACCTCCAGCAACCAGCGAATACTATCAGCAAATACTAATTAATCGGATCGACGCATCGGTCAATTATTTGCGACTCTGGAGATGCGAGAGAATATTTATTTTAATCATTTAAAAATAATTTCTAATCACTACGAACGTTGCAGAATGAAATTTCGCGAAACGGAGCACTTTTGTACTTGATAAATTTCCAAATTTACTTTAGAATTTGTTTTGCAACGTGAGTTAATTCGCGTCTAATCTGAAGTATGCTTGATAAGTTTTTTTTAGAAAATGAGAAGTATTGGACGAAGAATTTTTTTTTTTTCAAATGACATTTGTTGCGCGTAGGGTCAATCTAGCCGACTAGGATATTTTCTACTTGAAATCTTTTTGAAGAAAAAAAAATTGATTTTGATCGTCTCACGTGCGCTTAATGATTTGATATTTTCTGCAATTAGATGGATAATTATTTATGACACTATTTCTACGGAAAGTTACTTACAAATGATTTGGTATTTACATACTTTGCAAGCGAAACATCAAAGCGTAAGCTAAATATTAAATATTTTTATTGACCTTAATTAATTCTTTTCTAAAGTATTGACTTATGTTTCTTTGAAAGAACATGCTCTCTATGATTTTTCAAATTTTATCTACAAAATAAAACATAGTATCTCTATGAATTAGTGTGTAGAAAATATTCCAGATCCTTATTTTTCTCCAAAAATTTTAAATTTGAGTCTCTATAAATAAATCACTGTCTGGTAGATCTTTCCAATTTTTTATTTCCCACCAAGGATAAATTCGAGTCCGGGCCTCTACAATACAAATAAATCCAATGCCTGTGAAATCTTTCGAATCCTTATTTTTCTCCAAGGATCAAAAATTTAACTCTATAAATAAATCACTGCCTACTAAACAATCTCCCAATTCCCTGTTTTTCTCTAATTTTCTCTGATTCGACCCTGAACCTCCATAAATAAGAATTATTTCCTACAAAGTCCTCCATCAAAGATCAAAAATTTGACGAATACTCTCTTTTTCTCTCTCTTTCTTTGACTAACTATGTACAAAAGAGATGATGGAAAGATATCGAAAGATGGTTAGCCAGCGTCTCTCGTCATTATTTCGTCGTTGCATGGATATGTCGGAGCGGGGACCACGGAGAAGCCGAGAAACCACCCTGGATGGACGGTTGCGCGTGTTATCGCGCGAAAATCCCGCGGATGATGAGACTTTAGTTTATCGTACGTGCGGGAGAGGAAGCAAAGGAGTGAGAGAGCGGCGTTGGACGTTCGGACGTTTGCGAGGGGCGAGTTGCGTTTGTATCGGGCGAGAGAACCACGGAGTGAGTGAGAGAGAGAATTGGGTGGGAAGAGGTTAACTCGATGTCCACGGATTTGTTTCTTCTTCCTGTGGGAGCGTCTGGGGCAATCGAAGCGGTCAGATCGCCGTGAAAATCCTGGCCTCTACGAGACTCGGCTGCGAAATGAGATTTCCCTCGACAGGGAAGAATAACCGTCGCCGGCAAAGAAAAAGAAATTTTTCTGCATCTGTGTGTGTGTGTGTGTGTGTGTGTGTGTGTTGTGTGCGGGGTCGCGTGATTTCTCGCACGAGAATCTTCGACGGTGAATTATTACACGCGTGCGAATTACTTCGTGCTTCGCCTTGGCGAATTTTAAAGTTACGGATACGTTGTGTAGGTTCTTGAAAGGGATGCAGGTGTGTGTGTTTTTTTCTCGCGTTCCAACTAGCGGGAATTAATTGTAGACTCCTCTCGGATTGAAATAATGAAAAAATAAACGAGAAGATTATTTTTCTTGGCCCACTTACGGCGGATGTGGAATCTTTCAATTTCAACTTCAACTTGTTGAAATCGTGATATTGAATATTTATATCGAGCCTACGATTCGTTTATTTTGATTCATTTGCTACCTTTTGTGTAGACTGCCGTCGTATAATATTTTTATGTATATCAAAATAATACATTGTAGTGTAAATTATATGTTATATTATAATATAATAGAATATATTAAATATCATTAATATCATTGCATCAGACATATATTACAACATTACAGCGTGTTTAATAGCAAAATATATAGCAAATTGACTTTTTATGATCATAAAAATTAATCTGTTGTTCATCTCAAACATAGAAGAGAGAAAAATGATTTTCGAAAGATTGCAATCTTTCAAATTGCAATGCATTGTCATCAGGCGATATCGAACGAAAGCGTAGGAAATCGGTCGTTTCTCATCCCTTGCATCTCGGCAACTGCCGAGACTGCGACAACCGAGAGTTTGATGACTATGATAACGATGATGATGCCACACAGTTACCATCCGGCCAGTACTATCCTTGCTGTCGTTATTGCCGTTGCTAGGCCGAGGAAGAGAGGCAGCAAATGTGCGGGAGTGCTAATACCCTATCACGTCGCTTCCTCCGGCGCGGTGCGTTCGATCGGCTAATTTTCCATAATTAATCCACGATAAAGTCGTCACCGATCGGTTGACCGTCCTCACCCACCTGTCTCTCGTTCATTTAAAATTTAAAATCGCACGAGAAAAGAGAATTTTTAGTCAATTTAGAGGATGGTGTCATCTATCCTGAACAACACGAACACGTAGAAATCAGAAGGAGAGAATTTGGGTTTCATTTCTCACGGAGGATTTCAAAATATTGTTTTGTTGGTTTTTTTTTTTTTTTTTGAAAATGTTGCTGCTTGTTATTATCGTTGTTCGATATCGGGATGAATTTTTAAAAAGTTGTTAGCAGATCGTCATTTTCGCCTGGAATTTCGTCGAAATTTGGCAGTCTGACGAGAGAGAGTCATAATTTTCAAAAATCCGTTTGGAAAAACGAAATTGGCGACGAATTTTTCTCCCCGTTGTTCTTCCGCTTGTAAATGTCGAAATTCCTTCGAGAGTCATTTCGTTTAATCGCTCGCCGTTAGAATTACACAACGCCGCGTAACGACTTTTAAAATTGGAATTGCCGAATGGAAATGCAGTGCGTTTTGTCGAAATTCAAAATTTTCGATAAATCTTGCCGATTAGTTGAACGACGCCAGCTTTAAATAGATTGATACTAGAACTATCGACGATCAAAGCATAAAAGTTTCCATCATTGAAGTTGAAAGAAAAAAAAAAAAAGGAATAAGAAATAGAGAAACCTTATAATAAAATGGACTGTACAGACTTTTATTTGTAATTGTTTTACAAATAGTTATTGCAATAGTTTAATGGTATGTTTGAATTTTAAAATTTTTAAATTCCTGTTTTACAAACAGTTGTTACAATAGTCTACAATAGTTATTTGAATTTTTTAAAATACACCGATCCTTGACAAAAATTCTGATTCGGTCTTTTCGACTATTTCATAATTTTTGATAGTTCTAGCGTCCAAAAAGAAAAAAAAAATACAAAAACAACTGAGGATGCACAGAGAACTAACGACTGAAAAGTAGAATTAGAAAGAATTAGAAAAGACTAAAAGAATTAGTAAAGAGGATACAATGAAAAATATACGTACATATATCGATACGAGATCGTTTGTCTACGAGATACGGGAATTTTATTCAGACACTGGCGCGCGCGCGCGTGTGTGTGTGTGTGTATATATATATATACACCTAGTAGCTTTTACGATACTAAGCCATATAAATCTGGCCATCTTAGCAAGGCGTAAGCCTTGCGGATTAACCGCGGCGTTCCTCGCGTCAGCACAGCTTGGATTCGTTCTTCTCTTCTCGTTTTCTCTTTTTCTCGCGGTCGAGACCACGCGAGGAAACCAAAACCGCAATCTTTTACCGGTCGTCTCGCTTTTCCACTTCATCTCTTTTTTTTTTCTTTTTGCCTCGATACACGTTCGTTTCCTAGCGACATTATTCTTACACTTGAAACACGCTTCTGACTGTCGCTTTTTTATTTTTCTTTTCGACGAAAATTGATTGAAAAATCTTAATGTAATTAAAACTAAGAAAACTGATGGATTGAAGTGACCGGTGGATTAAAATTTAACCTTAAAAACCAATGGATCAGACTGATGGAAAATAAAGAACGTTCAGAGAAATTGGATTAAATTAAGATAAATTTTACGCGCGTACAGCGTGCAGCGTGTTTCAAACTATAGTTATTGCCTTCACTCCACGCCTCCATACTTTCATTTCACTCGACTTGCTTTTCTTCGATCGTATTCTTGTTCGAACGTTTTGCATTCGACCTGCCGTTTTTTACGAGCGAATATTACGATTACGGGCTACGGATATTCGCGCAAATTTATGTGATTTCGAAGATATATAATTGCGAAAAAATGTCTAAAATATAGTTCTGTTAATTAATAAACGAAATGTTGTATTAAATTTACGTTTGTTTCATTACTTATTATTTCACCTTTTTTTTTGCATTTATTTTATAAATAAATCGTATTTCATTGTAAATCATGTAAATGACGAAATTATTTTCTTTCACTAACTGACGATTATTTAATATAAATATTGTATTACCAAATACAATAGCGTGACTATATTGTGTCCAATATTTTAGATAATTTATTTTCTTATTCATTATATACCTTGTTATATTACTCATTATTTCATTTTCCTGTGCTCATTTCATCAGTATCATTTTATTATTTTATTATAAATCGTACAAATAATAAAATCAATCTCGTCGTTATAGTATAAATGCTGTATATTGCTAAACAATGTAATTACATTTTCAATACTTAGATATTTGAAATATTCGATACTCCTTCCCTTTTATCCCCTTTTATCAAATTCAGTCAATCATTTCAATTCAATTCTAAATAATGTAATTGCAGTTTCAATATTTAGATGTTTAGTAAAATATTTAATTCGATTCTCTTCTCCGAAAGGGAAAAAAATTCTCTTATTCGATTCCATTCGTTTGTCGTCTATGAAAACACGCGCGCGCGCGTGTGTGTGTGTGTGTCGTCTTACGCTCGAAACTGTCTCGATAAACGACAAGGAGTCAGTTTCGCGTAATCGTTCAATTTATCGCATTAATCAAATTCCAGATATCTGCGAAATTCAGGAAACGTTCGCGCTGGGGCAGATTCTAGCCGGTCTATATCGCGCGAATATCACTTTCGAAATGTTGGTCTCGCACCTCGGTTACCGGCCTGCAAGAACCACGCAAAGTGAACGAACGCACGGTTGCACCGCAGATTATACATTATGTGTTTCACTGGTACCGAGCCACGTAATGACAGTCGCCAATCAGTTTTTAACGTCGTAGACAACGTTCGATTTCCTTCGAACGCTACCGTTTAATTGGCTCTGCAATTTTTATGCGTTTACGAGTGGAGAAGAGGGGGGAGGGGAGGATCATCGATGCAGAGAATATCGAAAAATACGTGGAATATCCAAAAGCACGTCGTTCTGTAATATTCGAGACTGAAATTACCAATTAATAATATTGTTTAAGCTTGTGTTATAAAAGTCCCCAAAAATCGCACCATCGGTGAAAATCTCGAGGAAAAGTTTTACACGTGGAATGGCCTTGTTTTGATTGTTGTAGCGTTGAAAGGCAGATGAAACAATAATTTGTTTAAAGCGATATGAAGAACGAAAAAAAAAGAAGAAAAATATTTCATCCAAGTTTTCACATAAATACGAGGCTTTTTTCCTTACTTGCGTGAACTTGTATGGGAAAGTTCCCAATTATTTGACCAATTTATCAAAATATGAACTCTCATGTGTCGAAGCTCTTTCGTACTGACGGCAACGTCAAGGTTTTTGACAACAAACTTTGTCAAAAAATGTATCCTCGTCGCGTGTCGAAGCATTTTCTCGTCGAATAAATTTCGCCGAACCGTGGTGTCGAAGAAACGCAACTCCTCGTTATTAGAGAGTATTTATGAGAAACGGGGGAAATATTCGACTAGATCGGGCATCGAGCGAACAGTGAAATTCAGACAGAGGATGCTGCGCCATCAAATTGTCAGTCATTCAATCGACTGCGCCGAACTTGTATATAAATCCTGAATTGTGCACATTGCCTGTGATTTGCATCTGTAAGTGTAGAAGCCTGGCCCTGAGGGCTAATCTGCTGCGTACATGACGTCCCTCGATATACTCAGAACGTCCCTCGGATACGTATCTGATATCAGCATTGTGCTCTCTTCTCGTCGTTCCGTTGCCCGGCAACCGGCCAATTTTTTCCTACTCGACAATGGCTGTGCTTAAATAATTTCTGCCATTGCAAGCTCGCGGTTGTTGTTCAACGTGTTGTTCCGTGTTTCATCCGCGAACAAACGAGACCCGAGTTGCTTTCGAATAATTTTCGAGCTCTCCTCGCTTTGTGTCATATTGAACAACGTGAAAAATGGCTCGATGACGATGGTCGAAGATCGCTCGAATAATTTTTCAATTCCACGCGCTCCGTTTCGTCTGAAAGGAACAAAGTTCAAGTTTCCTCCGAGTCAACGACTGTTTGAATAATTTTTGCTCTTAATTAGCTAAAATGACGTCGAGTTCCTTTAAGACGGAAACAAACGTATCCCCTTTACTTTGACAGACATCCGCAATATTTGAAATTCTTGTCGATCGTATCTAAAAATTATCTCGCGCGCATTTAAAACGCTGTAAAAATCGAAAAACAGTGTCCTATTTTAACAGATTTTCCTAAGATTTGTCGATACCAAATAAATATCTTTGACACCAGAATCACCAAAACGGTCAAAACGACCAGTCTTCCTAATTTTTCATACAACGTAGAGCAGATGTATTTTCAGAGAGTTTTAAATTGCTCGTTGTATCTAATGTTATCTTGCACGTATTTAAAAAAAATCAAAAAAGAAACAATGTCCTGTCCTTGGCAGATTTTTCTTAAAATTAAAATTTGTCGAAACGATACCAAGATACCTTCGACACCAGAACTGAACAAAATGGCCAGAACGACCAATCTTTCTAATTTTTCAATGCTAGAAACATCGTAAATGTATTCTCAGAGATTCTTAAATGTTCCATCCTCCATCGTTTCACGTTATTGCAAAGCTTCGCTTCGTAGCGTCTAGATTCGATAATATCGAAACGTATCGAACAAAACGTACAACACAAGCACCCAGGGAGTCGGTGACCAACTTCTCGCGGGTTTTTTTTTTTCTTTCCTTTTTTACTTTACTCGGATGAAGCACTTAGTATTCGTTGCACCCTCGCCACCGAGGGTGGTAGTCAACGAAATGTTAGGACGGCGGGGAAGGGAGGGGATGGAGGTGGAACAGGAGAGGATGAGAGAGAGAGAGAAGATACAGGTTTCCCGGGGGCGGCTGATGAGGTATTGATGATAGGATCGCGTCAACACCAGCTGAGCCAATTACACGCCTAAATCTCCGCTCTCCTCTCTCCTTCTCACTCTGCCATCTGTCTCCTCTGATCGTTTCTCTTTTCTTCTCCAAACACGCCGTCTCTTCATCCGTCGTCCGTGCATTCGATTCCACTCTTTTCATTTTTTTCCTTCTCTCTTTCTGTCGTTCTCTTTTCTTCCTGTTACTTTTTTCCGTTTCTTGGAGATCGTTTCGGCGTCGTCTCCTCTTGAAAATCGGATGTGCTTGCTCGCGTCCACCAGCAAAGAAGAAGGACGGTTTCGAGACCGATAAATCGGAACGAAATCCAGTGAAATTACATAAATTTACGAGACGAGGAGAAAAGTTTCGAGAACGATGTTCCTGCGTGATATTATTTCGATATCTTTTCTCGCTGGATTGTTGCTGGATTGGTTGTGTTCGTTTCGTTGTCGCGAGAGAAAGGGGGAATTAAGTCTGTAATCTCGTAGTGTTAATAAATCCAAGCGGAGGAGAGATCAGCTCTTGGCGCGCGAAGGCTCGTTCCCTGATTGAAAAATCGAGGACAAATAGCGACGAACGTGCGTGTGAAAATAGAAAAATTATATAACACGTAGCGAAGCGGAAATCGCTTCGAAGCGAATAGCAAGGCGATATAGAAACTAGGAAAATTTCGAATTGTATATCTACATTCTTCGCGTCTCGATCGTTTCAGATTAGACGATGATTCGTGGCCATTTTAATAATTCCTCAGATTTATCTGGTACTCGCCATAAGTGCTCTAATACCTGGAAGCTGTGGTATAGGTAATAAATACGTGTACACTGTCGACTGTAAGCGCTAGAACACCTGCTGATATTTAATAGCAGATATCCGCTATTTTACGCTTCTGTTTTTACAATCGTTTTATTATAAAGCTGTGTATTTCCAATGCACGTCGCGCAAAATCCAACGCACCGAATGAGAGTAAATAAAATAAAATGAAAAGAATAATGTACTAAATAGAAAAGAGTTAGACAAAAACTGCTAAGAATGTTAAGAAAAAAAAGTAGAAGGTTGTAAATGAAGTAATATCAAAGAAAGTAAAAATCAATATAAAAACGAAATAAATGAAAAAATTCTAAAAAGTACTAGAAGATATTGAAGAATCACCTGAGAACAGACACTCGAATGAACTCGTTGAAAAATGTACCAGTCGCCATTTATACAAAATCAGCTATATTTACAATTGTTCTCCTTGTCATAAGAACTCTGCATCTCTCTCGCTAAACCGATAATTCGAAACAGCGAATTTTCTGACAGCGTTAAATGCGCATGTTTGAGTGGTTAAAAAAAGAGAGAGAGAGAATACTGATTCTTCCGGCATTGTAAATATTCTTTAAAACGACTTTCAAGATGGTATGAATTCTGAGTTTCACCCGGTACATATGTCTAACCATTCTATCCGTCTATCTGCATCTTTTTGTAGACCGGTAGAAATTTTCCACGGCAGAATGTCGTCACAGTGCTCGCGCTAATAATACGTTTCTCTTTTCTGTTTCAGGTAAGTGATCTCGTGCGTCTTGGACTATTAGTCGCCGAGTTAGTACCATTCCGTATCATTCCGTTCTCTCATCGGCGATTTTATCTTTATACTCGCGACACGCACTCGTAAGTAGGTGGATACGGGTTTTTGGGGTGGGAACGTTCAACAAGCCAATAGCTTGCACGCTTGCGAATTGTATTCGCAAAGAAATCCGGTTTTATGAGCTCGTATATCTCACAGAGGTTGTCGACGCGCGTTGCCTATGAAAGTTTCATAAAAATTTCGCGAAAACGCGCGAGCGGTCACTCGTGACGAAACGAGAGTCGGGCGACAAATTGACCGACGATCAACGATCTCTCAGTGTTAATTAACGATCACGCTCATACAACCTCAGTTTAGTCGGTCGCCAATTACATTGAAAAATCGGGGATAAAAGAATTAATCGACCAGTAACGATCGATCTTTCCATCGCGATTAACGATCCACGCTGCAACTTTATAATTGTCAGTCACGAATTAAATTCCTACGTTAATCGCGACGAAGGATTCGATTCTTACTTTAATCGTTGATCGTTTCAATCGACGATCGAATTTCAGTTTCAATCGTCGGCTGGTTACACCGTCGACGATTAACCGCTGAAATTCTTTTTGCAGCGAGGCGTTAGCGTTTTCTGCGCGATCTCTTGTTCGCGGCTAGGAGTCGAGACAACTTGCAATGACGTACAGAGAGGCGACCGAGCCTCCGCGAGCCTCCCTGAACGGTGAAATAATATCAGTGGCCAGCGCGACGAAGTAAAAGTCTTTTTATCACTGCCTGTTTGTTTAACAAATTTTCGAACGAGCTCGAAACCAGTTAATTCGGCTTGCAGCTAGAGGCGTGGGTCGCTCCGTGTCTCTCGGCTCTGTAAGCCGGGAATACGTCTCGTTTCGATGAAATATCTCAACCCTGATGCGTCGACGACGCTTTGCTACAATCCTCAAAGTATATACCTTCAATTTCAATGAAATCAGAATCGAATTCGACGCGACAACAAACAGTTGATAATGACGATTAACACTGCTGATCGATCGGATCGGTCGCCGATTTTTCGACGATTAATTTCCTTTGATCAACGATTGATAATTGATTTTATTTGCCGATTAACTCAGTGGCCCGATTTTTTGATGACTAAGTTTCGTTGTTAGTCAGTCGGTTAAACTGAAAATTCTTATCGATCAGTGCTCAAATACGATTCGAAGTGAATTTTAATAGACGTTTGTCGGTCATTTCACTTACACAGAATTTAACACTAGAAGTGCCGGTGACTAAAACGAAGTAGAATCTCCATTAGAAATATTAAAGTCATAAACAGAATACGCAAGCTTCAATTTATATAATACATTTCATGGGAAATTATTTTACTCTCTAAAGGTGCAGTGCTGCTACATCTATAAAATTTCTAATGAAAATTATAAATCGGTCACTTTTAGATATACTTCTAGTGTTAAAAATACAGATGTACAGAATATAATGGCTCCGTGTATCACAAAAATTCTCGCATCTTGAAACGTGTCCATGGAAACATCAGTTTGCGTAAAAGTGCGCGCTTTCATTGGTAAAACGTCGAGCTTGAAACTTTCGGTAACGTTCTCTCGAACGTTACAGCAAGCTAGATCGAAAACATTCGAGCAGCGTGCATAAATTAATTTTTGAATATTCGCGTGGATATTTTTATCGTCGATAGACGGTAATTATAAAAAGAGAGGTCCGAGCTATTGTTTTAGCATACATTTCATGAAGTATAATTAATTCAAACATAACAGTCCTTCCGTGACGTATGTGACGAACACTTTCGTGAATTGCTTTACTCATCCCGCGGATTTCTATGCAAATTTTCGAGAACGTAAATCGAAAATAAAATCGTTTCATGTTACAGAAAGGATACTTTGAATATACTTTATGTATCTATATCGTACTCTATCTCGACTTTGTATACAGAGAAACTAAAAATAGATGAAATACGACGTGGAACGCAGATTTCGCAAATAATGCATATTTTTGCTGAAATGAGTATGCGAAAAAATTACGAATTGCCTTTCTCCATTTTGATGAAAATTAAGTCGCCACCCTCGCGTAGAGAAAAATTTCGAATTCAAATACGTGAAAAAAAAAAAGAAAAAGAAAACGAAAAAATTTCAATCCACAAACGAGGTTAATTCCCTGTTCTCCGATTCCCAGTGATTCGTTCCAACAGAGAGAGAGAGAGAGAGAGACTCGCGAAAAATAACCGCGAAACGGAAAAATAACGGAAAGATGTAGAGCAACTGGCTAGAGAGAGGAAGTCGGTCGATTTAGAGGAGATCTCGAGGGCCGGCGATGAAACCGCGAAGAGGTGCTCGAGAACAAATCGACCGCGTCCACCGCGTGAGGATCGCGCCGAGAAGAAGAGGGCAGGTTTACGATATTATCCAGAGGCCACTTTTTCTCCGTCCTTTTGGTTCTTTTCCCTCCCCCCTCTCCCCCTCGGCCAACGGCCAAAGGCAGAGAGAAATACTTTCGAACTCGAGAGAGAGAGAGACAGGCAGAAAGAGAGGGTGGGTAGAAGGAGCAGAGGATAAAAAGGTGAAACAAAAAGCCGATTATGTAACCCGGGGGGGATGAAATACGGGGGTTGGCAGCGGCGGGGGTGGAGCGAGAACAGGCCAGACACAATAGGGTAATTTTCACGCGAGATTTGGGAGGCGATTTCGCGAGAGGAAGAAGGAGAGCCGCCGTCGAGCCACCGGGGGCCCTCATCTTCCACCTCGGAGGCCATCCTTGGCTATCCTTTTTTCGCGTCCTGCTCGCTTCCTTTCGACAGAAGGCCGTCCCTGTCCAACGACGAGGGCGAGAGAGCTCTCTCGTGGCTCTGTGTTTTCCCTCGCCCTCGGTCGGTTTCTCGCGACCCTCCCTGAAACCGGCGGGGGTGGGTGGGGGCGCAACGTGAGATACGACCGCCGGAGCTATTTCAATGTACCGACGCGTTTGTTATTTCCTGCCAGTTTGTTATTCAGAAGCGGCAGGACGAGTCTCCCGGACAAATAGCCTCCTTGTGCTTCGTTCTTCCTCCTCCTCCTTCTTCTTCTTCTTCTTCTTCGTCGTCTTCTTCCCTCGCACCTTTCGTTTCCCTACACCGCGGCCAAAACGTTCGCTCCAACCTACCGGTAACGTATGCTCTGTCGCTTCCGTTTTATACCTCCCCCCCCCCTCTGTTTTATGTGGGTTTCTGATGGAAAGTGTTTCTCGTGTAACCTTTCTTTCTTCTTCCCTTTCTCCCTTTTTTTTTTCTTTCTTTTTAATCCCTGACTACGCGGTGTAATCTGTTTTTTTTTCTTTTTTTTTTTTTTTAAGAATCGCGAATGACTTTCCCTGTTAGTTTGCACCGAGTGAATCTTGTTTGTATCGTTTCGATTTGAAAACTGTCGTAGAGATTAAATTTTCCCGGTAAGAAAGAGAAAGAAAGAAAAGAGGGTTTTGTTTTTAACTGCGGCTCGATTGTCTGTATCGAAGGAAATCACTGTAACAGCGAGCACTATCGTGTTGCATTAATATTTTTTTCACTTGTATAAAACATGGTTGCCCTAGGAATTTTTTTCTTCTTTTTTTTTTTTTTTTTTGTGAGGTACGAACAAAAATGCGTCGACAGAAATTTCTGTGAATGAAATTAAATAATCGTAATGTTAACTTTCGTTTCTTATTTTTTCCTTTTGGTTAACTTAAGTTTGAAGTAATATCAACTGACAGATCGAGTTATTAGCGGAGATTATAATTTCGGACTTTACAGACAACGTTTGCAAACTTCTGCAAAACATTTATGAAAAGTTGTTTCAAATTCCACAATTGCGAAAATCAACTATTATATTAAACCTAACGATAAGTGATTAATGTAATCGAAAACTATCGTCAGAAAATTGTCAAAAGTCATCGTCCCTCAAGGATCGACGCACTTTGCTATACTTTTCTTGCGATTTTTGGTGGGTCTGTCACTCAACGAAATTCTCATTTTTTTTTCCATACACAATATTTTTCAAATGTCACGACTGCAATTCAGGATGTTCAAACGCTATCGCACTTGTTCAAAACTCTTGCGAAAAATCGCGCGACGCGTGCCGATTTCCGCTTAGGTTTGTTTCGAGAATCAATTATCGTTGTAAAATGCAGAGGGTGTATTTAGAGAGGCCGAAGAGGACTCGAGTCGAGGACTATACATCTCCGATGAGAGAGCGTTCGATATATATATATATATATATATATATACATATATACCGATAGGAATGTGCATACAAATGGGCGTTTTAATCGAAATATTTAGTCGATTGTTGCGGACTCGTTTCGAATTTCTTCGCTGAAAAATTATTATAGTATTACATTCACTTGCTTTTTTCCCGATCTACCATCTCGAACGTAACGTACGCGAGAGCCTCTACCTTGATACTCGAACGAATACATATAACACTTTGATACTTTAATGTCCGAGCGAATATTTAATTACCCAGGTATAAAAATAAATTTACATCGGCCAGGCCGAAATGTACGCCCAGAGAGACGTGATATCGAACTGAAAGCTGATAAGAGATAATTTAAGGCACGCTCGTTTGATAATGATACCGGCGCAGTAAATGTATAATATTAAAGATTGCAAAAATCCAGTCTTAAATACCAGTCGTTTTAACGATAGCCGAGAGAAACGTCGTTGCAAAAAACGCAGCGCCGGTTGTTCGAACGTTAGCGTTTAAATACTGCATTATTAGAATAGAATGCCTGCTAATAAGTAAAATATCGTGTCTACTAGCGGGTATTCTCTGATAACGTTCGAGTATCAAGATATTCGAAAAATTTCACAGAATGTGGAAGTTCTATAGAATTATAGTAGGTACATCCTGCTTTGAATTACGAAGAAAAATTCTTTTCCTTTCTCTTCTCTTTCCAAAAATCACCTCGTGCTGAAATAAATTCGCAATTTAAAAAAAAAAAAAAAAGAAAAGAAATCAAAAATTTACCAACTCTCTGGCGGTCGTTTTTTGTTTTACAACACAACGAAAGGAAATCATGTTCGAATTTGAATTTAATTTAAAATTAATAGAATCAGTTTTCTCTCGTGTCTTGATGTTTTATTGAAGGAAAAGAACATTGGTGGGAAGAAACTTTTCGCCCATCCTTATATAATATATATTATTATAATTTATCAAGAATTAACGACGCAGAAGTTTCACGAGTAACTTAATTCCAGGCGTGAAAGGGTAACGTGGAAAAATAAATTTGAAGTAATTAATAACGTGCGAACGAACTGAACTCGCGTGTTATACATTTTTATTTCATATGGCGCGAGTTCTGCGCGACGCAATAAAAAAAGAAAAGAAAAAAAAATCCGCGCAGTCTACTTGTAACGATGGGCCGCGATTCCCATAGGCAAATTGAACACCATTTAAACACTGTTCAAAGCGGGGCATAAATGCCATGGAAAATGAAAATAACAAACAATGAAAACGCCTGGGCTGGAAAACTCGCTCGCTCACGCTGGCGTATAGTGTTCGCCGACCTCTCGACCATCCGGCAGCTTCTCCAGCTCGTCATTTCATCCCCGCCCTCGTCCTCTCGCACCGTCCACCTTCGCCTCCCCCCCTTCCGCCCCACGTCCGTACACCGATAACCCCTGATAATAGCCGGCCACTACGCTAAAACCCGCGCACAACTGCCTTCGCAAACCGAGCGCGCGTTCTTTCGTCCTTTTTTCATATTTCATCACGCAACAACGACCGGTCGAGGACCGACGAGGAGGAAAAAATATAGCAACCAAAAAAAAAGAAAAAAGGAAAAAAAGGAGAGATGGAAACTGTAAAAAAAAAAGAAGAAGAAGAAATATATTATACAAACAAGATTATTAAAACGGATTAATTGGAGCAACGACGCTTGATGTGTCGATGTCTCTGTTGATTTTCTTGAAGCTTGAAGTGAAGAAAGGGTTCGTTTAGATGAAAATGAATACGCGAATGAAAAGCTGTTTTCATGAATAGTTCAATGGTGCACGTAGCAGAGTAGCAATTTTCGTTTCTGCACGTGCAAGCTCGAAATCACGAGAATGCAATAGAGAAATGAGAATTCATTAGATACCGAAATGTAGATCTAGATCTCCGAGGACTAAAAGGATATTTTTCTTATCCGTCTTTTGCTTTTGTACGAACAAGTTTTCAAACTTCCAGGAAAGTCGGAAATTCAACAGATACAAAAGATATCTACGAAGATCGCTTGTCGTCTTTCATTTTCACGCGTGCAAGCTCGAAATCACGGAAATCCAGTGCACAAACAAAAATTCGATAGATACGATCGTGATGCCTAGATCGATCTACGAAACCATCTACTCAAAGACCAAGAAAACATCTTATCGTCACGTCTGCGCGAAACATGTTTAAAACCAGAAAAAAATACAAAGATTACCCGGATCGGTAAAATGATTTGTTTCGCTTTGCTTTGGATTAAAAAAAACATTCCCTTGTTTCTCTGCGGAGCAGACTCAGAACCGGAAACATCCCCCTCCCCCACTTTCACAACCGGGAAAGTTTCTTGATTATATCTCGCGGTGGCGATACAACGACGACGTCTACTGCTAATACTCGTTGCACTTTCTACGCTCTGAAAAATTGTGGAAGGGGGGGGGGGAGGGAGACAGAGAAAAAAAAATCGGAAGAACAGGGCAGAAGAAGAGCGACGGCGTTCTCTTATTGGCAAACTTGATCGTGAGCCTGTCACCGGTGTCGACAAGGGCCGACCGATGTCCCGTTAATTTACAATTTGCTAACGTCGATATTGACCATCTGCCGCCGATTCACTACAGGTTCACCCTATTCTGTCGCACGCCGGTGTGTACACCCGGTTGTACACCGCGGCTGATCGTTTTCCCTTCGATAACGATGACGAGAGATCAAAGATATCCCGCGCTCTCGCGGATCATCGGATATCCCAGCGCGAAATTCCTCTGTTTGCCTTTCTTTTCGTTCGCGCCTGCTCTCGACGTTCAATTGCCGCCGTTTTTATCAAAGCATTTACCGGAATAACTGCTGCGTGTCCGATCGATCGATCGACGCCGATTCTCTTTCCCTTTCTCGAGCAATTTATATATTTATAGTTTGCCAGATATGGTCTGCAGCTTCTGCGTTCGTGACCATCTTTTTTTGTTAATGTACTCACTTTTATTCGTGGAATGTTATTTATGCAGAAATCCAACGATAGTATTCGAAGGATGGAGGGGGTAACAATTTGGAGAACTGTTTCAGTTAAACTGTTTCTACTAACTGTATTCCAGCAATAATAATAAATTCAGTGAAATTATTTATTGGAAGAAATCATTGTTTCTAATCCAACGTCTACTGTTCAGAAAGAGGGAGGTAATGATTCGAAATACTGTTTCAGTCAGTTTTTACCATTCTCGAGGTAATGTGACGATCGTGAATGAACGAATAAATCTTGCGCGCAATTTTTCAACTAACAGATCCTTGAACAACGTAATTCATCATCAAGAGGGAAAGAGTTACACGGTGATTCGTGTTCGTCCCGAAGGAGATAATCAATCAAAAGTGGCGACCGACCGAAGCCAAAAGGCAAATGCTCGTCAACACGCGCGCGAAACTTACGTACGTTCGTCATTAACAAATAATTCTCTTGGATCCCGCTTTACTCCCGAGTTTTGTACTCTACGCGATACTCGTCTATCTTGATATCTGCCTTCTTCTTCAGCTTTCATTTCGATTTATCCGCCTTTCTCGTTTAAACTTCGCGCGAAAGCATCGCTCGGCCTTATTTATAACATCCACTATAGATAAAAGAAGTAGTAATACCGCTGAAGAGATGGCGAAGACAGAGCGCCAGGCCTTGAATAAAACGAAAACGTGTATATACATTTACCTGTATCGCCTATATATTTACATTTATCCCTGTTATTTTTTCCTTTTCTTTTCTTGCGCTTCGTTCTTTCTCGCGAAGTCGTTGGCGTAGGGCAAGGTTATAAAACGAAAAGGGTCTAGAAGGGGCAAGAAGTTCAGCCCGTGTAATATCGAAGAGAGAGAGAGAGAGAGTGAGAGTGGTAACTCGGTCGGCCAAATGCTTCTAAACGTCTTCCCCGTTTGTAGGCATCGCTTTATTAGACCTTCACCGCTATCATCAGCAGCCTGATGGCAGATGGATTCTCGCTTTTCTAAATGAAGATCCTCGTCCCCGAGCCGCCGTGGCTCGAGGAAGTTAAAAAAGAACAGGTTTTCTCAGCGATCATGGGATCAATGTTCTCTCTCTCTCTCTCTCTCTCTCTCTCTCTCTCTCTCGACGAGCGACGGACTCTTCGTAGAGATTTTGAAGTATTCGCTATCCGCTTCTACCTGGCGCGGATTATTTACGCGCGACGGTTTCGCGTTATCGCGCCTGGCTCCGTTTTATTTTAAATACGGAGAGAGGAGAGACTCGACGCGAGGTGACGCGAGTGATGTGTAAAATAGTGAGGTAATGTGTAATATATAATTATAAATATACGTGATATATTCGCTGTACATTACGCGCAGAGTGTTTTATTTTAATATGTAAATTCGATTGTGAACAGGATGTATAAAATGTAATGTGTAATGCGATGTAATGTTGCATATGTAATGTATTTTATATATATACATACATATATATATATATGTATATATATATATAAAATGAATTTTAACTTTTCAAATAGAAATGAACTTTACTTTATTTTATTTACACGCGTTACGTTACATCCTTCTTTTATTTTATGTTTCTTGCAAATAAGACAATGTATACTATTAATTCTATTGCTTCGAGTATTTTCTTACTGGGGAACAAACGTTACGGATTATTACAGGTATTTGGGAAAAATGATAAAAGCTGTATAAATTGTGTTAAAACGAAATTAACAATATCGAGCCGTTAATTTAACAAACAAGCATTCCAACTTTCTCAACATGTACAAATTCACGAACTGAAGAAGTATTCATCATACTATATAATTAATTTGAAAGATTTGATCCTTCAATTTATTACATTTATAAATTTCAGTTCGATTGAATTTGTATATTGTTATTGCTGATTATTTTTTTTATAGTCATTACGAATTAATATATTAATAAATTTGTTTTATTTCAATGCTATATAGTGAATTTTCACTATCTATAAAAAAAAATTTATTTCAGATATTATAATTTTTTTAAGATTAATACTATACTTGATACTTATAAATTTTTTTTAGGTTATTTCCATATATTTTTCCACTAACTAGACATTTAATTATTTAATCTATCTATATGATTATCTTTATGGTTAAGGTTTCTTTCATTTTCATGTAAATTTCATTCTCCCTTCTAACGAAAGAAGATACTTGAATTGAAAGAGCGAAGAAAATACTTACAGAACACGGTGAAATTAACAATTTGTCGAATATAAATGAAAATAAATTTAATTCAACAACGCAACCGCGTCGTTGTTGGACGATGCGAAACATTCGCAGTAAAAAACAAAATTAAAAATTCACCGCTGATATACTGCGAATTCGCTACGTAAGAATCGCCTGATGTTCACGATCCTGTTCATTCGAATTCAGTTGTTGTCGGTGAGGAACGTCTCTGTCAAGGGTCGGCTAAACCGATTTAGAAGTCCTCTCTGAGTAATAAAATTTTTCGTCGAACCGAAGGAGATCTACTCGAAGAGTGATCAAGATCGACACGGACGACGAGATCGGATGTTTCGTTGCATTTTTCGTGTCGTATGGGTTAGCGTTAGGTTAGATTTTGCGTCGTTCCTTTCAGATCAGAGGACTCGTTCGTTCGCTTTTCCTGCCTTCATCACATTTATTAGACTCGGCTCGGCTATCGCCATTGAAGTATCGCCCAGGTTTATGGTGCCGCGATGCCATTCTCGGTAGGCAGGAAACTCCTTCTCTTCGTAACTCGTAGGAACTCTTTCACGCGTGCACGCTCGATTGCCACCATAAATTGCTCGGATGAATGGCGGGATGAATGTCAGGTCGTGTCGTGAAATTTCGGGAAGAAGAAAATGAAAGAGAGGATCGGTAAGAAGCGAGTCGAATGGAACAGAATACGGAATGGCTGCTTCGAAGACGATTAACTTCGCTTCTCTCGTAAAATTTCGCAATTTCACGACTCCGGTGTAAATATCCATAAATATGATTTCCGACGTGTTTTCTCTCTCGTTAAATTCCGAGATGACAAATACGAAATAAAAGAAAAAATAAAAGAAGAAGAAGAAAAACGATACTCGGCGATACTTTTATATCGGATATTGGATTATCTAAATTTACGTTGGGGCTGATCGATATGGATTTCGAGCGACATACAGTTCCCTTAATTTAAAGAGGTGTTCCTTCTTTTCAGTTCGGTTTAGGATTGAACGAAGTAATCAATCATTTAATCACGTGTATATTGATCAGTGCATCGGTGTATTGAATTTTTCAATAATAGATTCTCATTTAAAACAGTGTGCATAATTTTTCTGAATGTAATATGTAGCGAGATATTTTTTCAGAGAATACGAAATATTTCATACGAAGTTATGTTTCATACTAACCTATAGGCTATAAAAGTCAAGAAATGATATATTTCTAATTTTTTTTCTTTTTCTTTTGCCATATTTTTGTTTAGAGATATGTGATACATCTGTTTCCATATAATAGTCAGCAATTTCCAATAAGGTGCTGTACAACGATAATACAATTATAATTAATATGAAAATTCGAAAATCAGAAACATATTTTTTTTACGTATTTTTTTACACGAGAGTTTTTTTCCTTTTTTTCTGCAGCTCTGTCATGTATTTGAATATATACAATATTTTTTCATGATTTAAAGGCCAAGCGTCCTTGTTCCACTTTACAGAAGAATATTTCGTAATTTTTCTGACAACACGCGACAGATTAAATGCAGATCACTGGTCAATCAGTTTTCTGACCCTCGAACTTTCATACTTCTCGTGTTATCATCGTACAAACCATTATTGGAGATCGTCGCTATTCGTGCGTGTAGCAAACTGTGTATTTATTGAAATACAGATTTCGCTAATACATCGTTTGTTCTCGTAAAGATATCGCGAGGAGAGACTAGGCGCGCCTGATACTTTTTTTTCTTTTTCACCCGCTGTGATAAATATCGCCGCGAAATTAATGATATTTCTGGAAAAGCGACTGCCACTTCTGTTTTCCCGCGCAATCTGTTGACGTGTTAAAGGCAACGAGATATGAATTATATGCATCAGCACGCTTCAGTTGGCATTTATCATTCGTGCCGTCCGCGAAACAACTGGATGGGAATGCTCTTTTTCTCGTGCACAGTACAAAGACGATTGATTTCTTCGTCAGCGCGAATCTGCTAATTTCTTTGTGCGACTATAAAATAAAAAAAAGAAGCGTTCTTTCGCGCTTTCGAGGACGCTCGTCGAATTTCGCTGCTAATTTCATTCCGTCGGATTAATTTAATTTAATTTAGAATCTAGGTAACTTGGTGAAAAAAAAGAAAAGATGAAATTTGAAGAACTATTCCATCCTGAAAAGATTAATTTACGCGTACGATAAATATTCCGGACGATAAACGTGCAAAACGTTAGATGTTAACGCTGGAATTACGAAAAATGGCCGAAGTGACCGAAATTTATACTCGTGGCTTTCGTTAGAAATTTCACAGACGCGAGACGTAATGTAATTTTTGAATTTTTTTTTGAGTGATTCAAACTGACTTTTCCTGGAACACAGATAAATGAAAAGATTGCTATCTGCGGAGTGAAAATATTAAGATGACGAACATATAAAAAAAGTATCAGCACTGTCGAAATTTATTACTCGTAATTTTCCTGATGTACCTTCGATAGAGATTTAAACGAAATTCTCTAAGCGAAACACGCGTGGAAGTAAGAAACTCGTGTAATTTATTGCGTTGTATAAAACTTCCCTCTTTCCCGGTTTTTTTTTTTTTTTAAGTCTTTTCAGTTTTTCAACGTCTCTGATGGATATTTTACAGTTTAGTTCTAGCGTTAAAGATATCAGTAGGTATTAAATTCACGTGCACATATATACGTGCAGCGCGTTTACGCCGGTATTTAATAAAAGGAGAGAAAGGAGATAAAATTAATAATGTAGAAACGGAGTTCTCTCTCCCCTTCCGTTGGGAAGAGAAGGAACGCGATCGTGGTTTCAGCTCAATCATCATGGACACTCATCATCCTACATTAATATCCTTCCACCGTGAAACCATTTACAACGTACCCTCAGGGACGAGGATTATAAGAACGGCCTTAGAAAAATCACTTATCGGCACTGGTTGGGGTTCACGAGATTTACCGGTATTCGAGTGTTGACTGTTAATAGCAAAATTAACGTTTCCCTTTTCTTCTCTCTTCTTCTCCTTCATCTATTGGGGAGATTTTCTATTTTTCTTTTTTTTCTGTCATTGCTAATTGCAATTATCGTAGAACATAATTACGTAGGAACGTAATTGGTCGTTGGTGGTTTTACACAGAATGTACCAAAAATCGTGATTGGATAAACCTCTAATCGCGTCAGGTTTTGATTTTATTCTACATTGTGTGACAAATTCGTTCGCCTCTTGGTGTTTGCGTTTTAATAAATGTTGTCATCGGAATTGTAAGTGGACTGAAAACGAACATTGTAAATATTTCAAGTATAATATCGAAACTGAAACTATAATGTATATAATATTTTTAAGAAAATACACGTGTATAACATATCGGATGTATGAACGATCTAATGAACGATCAAACTCCATTTTGTTGAACAAACGAAGCCTCAAGTGGAAAATTTTAAATTTAATATTCTTCTTCCCCGGAATCGTGTTTCGCACGTAGGATTTCTTGCAACGCGATTTTTTGGTACATCTTCTATATCTTTGCTTATTTGTACATTCATTGCAATTTTGTCCCTTTAAAGTTTCCTTTCGAATGGATAGAAATCCAAAGTACATCGTTTTCTCACTTAAAAAATAGAAATAATAACATCAATTGAACTTACAATTTTTTTCCACGGAAATTTCACATATTTGCAAAAGCTTCGAATTTTCACGCATAAATAGATGCTTGTATTTCGTGCAAATTTTATACTTACAAGACGTCGATCTTTCTAGCATTGAGCCACATAGTGTCTCTTTTCGTCCCGATCGTTCGTTCGGTGAAACGGTAAATTCGAATCTGATCGAAGGAAACCGGATAATCCTTTAATGACACGTTCAAACGAAAGACTCGCGCATGACAAAAAATACTCGTATAATATCGAAATATCCAGCCAGCAGAGAGCACAACGATATTTCGCTACGGCTCGATTTAATAGAAAACAAAATTCAATCGGGCCACGTATCGAATAACCTTGGATAACAATATGATACAAGCAAAAAGCTGGTGAAATCGAGCGCCAGACCAACAATCTGCAATCAAGAGCAGAAAGAAAGTGTGTGCCATCGTTAAACGGAGAGGGAGAGGAGGAGGGGGGGGGGCGAAAGACAGTCGAAACTATCGCAAAAAGAACAATCGAATCGTACAAACACAAAAATACAATCTCGGAAGGTTTACGAGCGAAGAAGATTTACTTTTAATTTTACTTTAATTGTCCAGAATTTTTAACGTTTGACGTATTTTTTTTTTTTTTTTTTTTTTTGGTAAAATCGAACTTTTATTTAAAAGAAAAATAAATAAATTTAATTGCAAGCTTCGTTCGATACACTATCGTGCATAGATAATCGAATGCACTTGGTGTAACTTCAGTGAAAAGATTGTTGTTTTCGAGAATTGTTTGAAAATTTTGTTTATCGTTGGACGTGCGTTGTAAAAATTTCTTAAATGCTTTGCAATTCTTTTCAATGTGGTTGGAAACGTATGTGTATCTCAGTCGTTTAAAAATTTCAACGAAGTCACTCTGCAGAGCCATAGCCACTTGATCGTTACAACATTCGCTATTTCTTTTCATCGATATTAATTATTAACTGTACACGTCAACATTTCGTGTTGCACTTTATATCGCAGTAATTCAGAAGCGTCCGAATACTTATGCACGTCAGTAATAATTTATACGTTGCCTTGATTCATTATTCATGAATTTTAATCTACACGCAAGTATGACTTAGTTTACACGTTACTTTAACATCAACTTCAATATTGCTCGTTGCTCTTCACTTTAGAAACGCAGTCGAGAAAATAGAAAAAAGAAAAAAAACCTACAAAAGGATATGTATCTCGCCAGTCGACGATCAACTTCACAATTCCAATGCAGTGCGAATATGATAGAATAAAATCGATATGACTCAAACTCAACTCCAAACTCGATCGCACGAGTATAAATCTTGGCTGTAGACTATATACGGCTGGTGTTAATTTCCCAACGATGGAGAACGCCTCTGGTGAATTCCTTTGGAAAAATTAGGGGGAAAAAGGATGGAAGAAGGCCGAGTTAACGAGGGTTAACGAGGATTAAGTATCGGGAGCTAGCCGAGGGAGGAGATCGTCCGTCGCCTATCTTTTGAGAATCGCCGTATTGAACGACGCCGGACGTTGCTGGATCCTTTTGAAGGTAGAGGAGATGCTGGTAGCATCCCGGTGTGTCCCGGACGTGGCGGGTCATGGCGAAGGCGAAGGAAGGTGAGGCAGCGTCAGAGAGGGTAGGGGGGGCATCAGTCAAGGGATTAGCGGGATTAGTCCTCGAGGGGGACTTGTTAATTGCTCGGTAGGCTGCCAGCAGAGACGAGCTGACTACGTGTGTAGTACAATACAGTACAGTATAGTGTGGCGTAGCAAGGGCCAGCACACACGGCTCTCTCGAACGCAGAAACAGACAGAGAGAGAGAGAGAGAGAGGACACAAATCACGGACCAGAGTTACGGACTTAAGGAGGCTTACTACTAGCTGCCTCGCGGAACCGTCTTGTTGCACTTGCATCGTACTCGTCCACCTTTGCTGCACGGAGATTTCGTCTTTTGTACCTTTGAATGGATCCAACCGCCAACACGTTCACGTTGGCCAACCACCACGTATTCGAACAGGCGTGAACGTTCAACCGAAAAGCGATTTATTTCTTTGCGGTAGAGGGAAGACGCGAATGGTAAATCAACTGTTTCGAGTTCAGTCGTCGAACATTGTGCGACAGTGTTCCTTCAATTTCTTGCTACGATGTCGACACAACGATAGAGTTTCTCTTCGTTCTTTAAATTAAAAAGATATACTTTTCATATACATATATACAATATATACGAGTGCTTCGCACAATATATATTTCTAGTTTTGGATATTTCTTTTCGATAAAAACGTTCTTCTTCCATGCCGTCCCGACGTACATTTTTATTTAGAATGTAGAATTCTAAATATATATTGTTTTTCATACGTGCATAATATAAATATAAATTTAATACGTATGATATATGTATAATGTACGGCGTAATACGACAGTATATTGTGTAACGTGTAATATAATATAATATAATATTATGCGTATAACATACTATAAAGAATAGAAATTTTATATATCATACAGAATGTCACATGTCAAATTCTAAATAAAAATACACGTCGCTGGGTCTTTCAACAGTACCGAAACATGGCCAAAATGGCCAATTTGTGCATTTTCAAAGATTCAAACGATTTTCCATAAAACGTACGAGATAAAAGCTTGTTCACTTCATTGTGCCGTTTCCTATTTTCTTTCTTTTTTTTCTTAGCACTTCTGTTTTCAATTTTAACGTTTCGTTAAAAAAAATCCCTAAGCTTGCAGTATTCCTCGAGCGAGGAGGAGAACCCTTCGTTCTCATTGCAGCATCAACACTCTGTAAAATATTTGTAAAAAGGAAATTTCGAGCTCTCGAACGGCCGTCTTCGGCCGATCGATTCGATTCGATTCTATTTGGAAGAATATTTTCCAGCGATTTGCGCCAGCATCTGTGTCGCGGGAAAACGCAAAAGGGCTGTGTGGCGCAGTGGGCAAGGTGGGGAGCTGCAAACCTCGGGGAGAACACCGAGAGAGAGAGAGAGAGAGAGAGAGAGAGGGGTGGAGCGTTACATCGGTGGAGTGAATGTCATTTATACCGAGCGATGCGGTACACATTGTTAGCCGCGATGACGGGAGCACCATCCCTGTCAGGCATTGTATATTTTTTGGATCGCGATTTAGCCGTGATGTACGGCTGCGGCTTTGCGCGTTATACTAGTCATATACGGCCGTCCATCAGGTATCGCGCTATTACGCGTACGCGATGCCACTTATCTGAAAAACGCATCGCCAACAGCGGGCTTCTTTCCGCCGTGGACGCGTTAATGCGGAAAAATTGTGTCAGTCAACGTGGAAAGGAAATTTACGGGCGACATTGTTGCCTCTCTCTTTCACTCTCTTTCTTCCGAGTTCTTCTCTTTTCTCTGTCTCTCTCTCTCTCTCTCTCTCTCTCTCTCTCTGCGGAAAATTTAAAATCTCGTCATTTCGAGATTTCTTTCGAAACGAAGATTCGGGCGAATTCGACCAAAAATAATTGAACAATTACCACAGGACATTTAATTACTTCTATGTGTAATGCAAAACTCTTACAAATAATAACACTGCGATGAGACACGATGATACGTCGTGATTGTATTGGTAACGTTCGATAGATACATATGAAAATTACAATGTATTTGGTGTAAAAATGTGGAATCAATATATTCTTCTTCGTATTATTGCTAGTTAGTTTGTACTGTACAAATTTACAGCCTTACAGTCAATTGTAAAATAATTGGTCTAATTAGTAGAGCTTGACGAAGTGTAACACATTGCAATAATAATAATTAATTTGTAATAACAAATTTAGAGTATTCCGAAGTATTTTTTCAACCGATCTCTCTTAGGAATTGCAAGTAAATTTGCTGCTGCACGTAGTAGCAAGTTAAGTTTTATCGATAACGCGTCGATTTTAGCTAAAATTAACATACAACGTAAATCTATCGTTCTTAAACAAACGTTAAATGTACGATTAACTAATTGCTAAATACCAACTAGTAGTTTGTATATTTTTAAATTTCTTTCAAACCTGACCGACAATACAATCGTGACAGTCTTCGAAGAATCATGATCGTGACGTGTGCGAAAGAAATTGATTTCTTATTATCTCGGCAAATTTCGCGTGGCGAATTTATTTCGAATTTTTTCCAGACGTGTACGCACACACGTTTTTAAGTAGCACCTTATAATTTTCAGCGTGTAGACAAGATAAGAATGACGCATGTTGTGCGGCGAAATTTATCCTCTGCCCGGTCAAGATCTTCCATTATCCGGTTATTTCCTTTTATTTACACACCCTCCGCGAGTCCACATGGTAATCCGCAGAACGTCCACCCGCGTTACCAAAACTGGTAGAAGATACTTCTTCTTGGATTACTCGGCGATCTCCGCGAAAAACGATTCCCTCATGTTCTCACATTCGATTTATGCCCTTGTTTATCCTCTTTTTTCTTTTCTTTTCTCGCTCTCCTTCTCGGCGTGGCAATAAACAATAATATGATAAATAGTGGCTGTGTGAAATGATCAGATACGCTGCGATCATTTTTGTTCAACTAAGTTTCGGTGAATATATTTTCGGAAATTTTGGAACTTTGCAGCTCACGCGATTATGTGTTAATAATGGAGTGACTTTGGACCTTTTCCCCCGTGTTAGATATATCGTTGAACGTGTTCTAGATTCTGAATTTGTAATTCTTAGATCTTCGAATTTTTCGTTTCTTTTCTTTTGTTTTTTCTGATAATAAATAAGTTTCATCGTCGATAATACCAAATTCTACTGTTTCCCAAGTTTTGCAGATTTTCTACTGTCAAAAATTACACACGCTAAAAGAGTCTTAAGTATTGAGAGTGAGACGAACTTTCACCAATTTTCTACATCTCTGCTTAAACGTATGAAATTTGGTATAAGACAAAGTGATTGTTGTCCGAAGGTTGGAATACGAATTGAATACTCTTGTCTTCCTGTTAGTTCGGATATGGGAGATCCTACTGTATGTATATTAACCCTTTGTCTTGTGACATCGTGTCGATTAACCTTGAAGGCCAAGAAACCCCTCTGAATTGAATGTGAATTTTCAATTAATAAATATTACGAGGTTTAACATCAACACAACAACTATTATCAATTCGATTTTATTTTTATTTAACGATACGATTTCCCGAGCTTCTTTGCTTCCAACAGACTTTTTTACAACTGAATTTTCAAAATATTTACTATTATTTCAATTCTTTCTACTTTCTTTTGCATATATTTCTATATATGCGTCACCGCTGTTCCGGCGAGTTTTTGAAAAAGCGCTACAACTCCTCTTCGACCTCGTCAACAGTTTTTACCTCGTCATTCAAGCTCGCTGCTATCTTTTTCGAATTTGACGCGTATCGAAGAATCTTCGAGCGTCATACGTTTCCCTTACTTTAAATGGCACAGTTGAAATGGCAGACAGTGGAAAAAAAGTCGAGGGGACACACTGTGTTTCTCTCTGTAACAAGTCGCTCGCGTCGAAAACGCGTCAAAGAATCTGGATAATTTCGAATGGACAAATGGGGCCAGTGTCGAAAGAGGAGCGATAAAACGGAACGTTTTTGATCGGCGCGCGGTGACATTATTTGAGACGCGGATCAGCCACTCGATCATCCGTGGGAGCCCTTCATTTGCATCGATCGACACGTATGTACGTACGACCGCAGACTATAATTTCTCGCAAGTTCCACCAGTTACGGAGGATCGTACGAACCATACGGGGGCCCGACTCGAACACATGCGACCGGTTAGACAGAGTAGTGGCGGAGAGGGGCGGGGGGAGGGAGAAAAAAAAAGCACGCGCATCTCTCGATATCCATTGGTGTCAGTGGGGTGAGCACACAATGGCAGATCGTACGAAAAGTCTGATTTATCACTCGCATCGCCCCGGGGGTATTTGTATTGGGAGACGTAACGAAATGCGACATAATAGCTCGCCAGTAGAACCCCGGATGCATTGTAAGCCTTCTAATAGCGTGACACGACCGCTGACACGCTGGAAACAGGCCGTTTCCATCCGGCATAGGGAAAGGGAACTGTTTGATTTACCACTAGTTTCGCGATACACCTATTACGTGCCATTTTACCGAAGGCCTTCTGTCTTATGCGTTTTTCCCCCTGCGTTGTACCCTGGTTTCGTTACGTCTGTGTTTTCTTGTTGTTCGAGGGGGGGGGGGGGGTTGACGCGTACCATCACAGCGTCGATTCGAGATGTTTTTAATCGATTTGGGTGGGCAGTGAGGGGGATCACTTGACGAATATTGGTAAACTTTGGTAGAATAATAAATATTTGCAAATATGATAGATACATGTTCGAGTGATTAATAAATTAAAGTTGATGTCGATCGGAGAGAAATTTGAGTGTCGAGATTCGTTTCAGCATGGAATTATAATATTGATGATAAATCAGAAATAGATAATGGATAATGATTTTGGCAAGGATGTAATAACGATATTTGCAAACGTAGTTGAAATGTTTAACAAGAGAGAGAGAGAGAGATCTTTGTTACATAAAAATATGCTTTCGGTGCTTTCGGTAGGAAAATTTCAATTCCAACGTAAGAACAAAATAAAAATTCCAAGATCAACGAAATCACTGTTACCAACCTGTGACACACACAGTTGGAATTATCACCGTTCAATCGTTTCAGAAATATCTATCAAGATCGCCAAGATTCTCCAGGTTCTCCTTCACTTCTCGCGCGAGAAATAATAATCCGAAAACTGACCCCGATATTCGACTGCCTGAACGTTGTTCTACCCCCCGAGGATCAGCTCGAGGATATAAAATGGAGGGGTGGGAAGCGGCAAGAAAAGCGGGGGAAAGTTTGAAAAATAAATAACAAGGTGCTAAGCAGCAGCAGCAGCAGCAGCGTCCCTCCAGCTTTTCGAAGCACAACGCGAGAGAGACCAAAGAATGAGAGAGAGAGAGAGAGAGAATGAGGGAGGGAGGGAGAAAGAGTGGAAACATTTGGGGAACTGAAATCCGGCGAGATCCCTCGAGAGGAAGAAAGATGGGAGGTCAAAGGGGAAGGGGGAACCCCTGGGCTGACTGCGGTCGAGAGGCCTGTTTAACAGATTTAAAAAATCACCAATAATTCCAAGTAGGGAGGCTGTTTGCTCGCCCAGAGGGGTAAGGTATGTAACTACCGAGCGGAGCGAGCGAGATCGCCGCGGGGATGTCAGCGAGAATGTCATTTTTCATTTTAATGGTGGCTTCTTTTCACTCTCTGAGTCTCTTTCTCTCCTTCTTAACGCCCCACCTTCTCGCCTTTCACCTCCTCTCCCTTCCCTCTTTCTTTCTTTCTTTCTTTCTTTCTTTCTTTCTCCTTTCGCTTCTCCGCGAGTTCTGCGTTCAGAGAGAAGAGGTTATTCTCTTCCCTCTGTTCGAACCTCTCTCTCTCTCTCTCTCTCTCTCTTCTTCTCTATCGTCTTGCTCGTCTCCACAGAGAGACGTCTCTATACGTATTTTGTATTTTCTTCTCTATCTGAGACCTCTTTCCCCTACGTGTACTTGTCTCTTTTATCCACAGTCTCATTCTCCTGTCGCATTCGCCGCGCCTTGTTCTTCTTGTTCTTCTTTTTCTTTCTTCTCTCTTCTCCTCATTCTACCAACAACCTCTTCTCCTGGCTCTTCTTGTTCCTCTTGGTTCCTCAACAGCTTTCTTTTATCTCGGCGCGAACGTCTTAATAGCTTGCGGCCTCTCTTCGCGCCCTCTCCCCCAACGGCCACGCTCTCCCCTCTCTAGGTCTTTCCTCCAAGCCAGCGCATCCTCGGCCTGCATTCTACCCGAAAACCAGAGTCTCTAACCTCCGTATCGATCTAACTTCCGTTTCTTCGACCCGGTTTTTTTCTTTTTCTTTTTTTTTTTTTTTTCAATTTATGTATCAACTCGTCCCCAATTGGTTTTAATCCTGGAAATTATATTCGTTCTCTCAGAAAATGGCACTTCATCGGGGAATTATGCAGCGTTCCTTTTTTCAGCTGGCAGAGGGTTGTTCAAATTTGTCCTTAATTTTGTTTAATTTAATCGACGTGCACGATTGTTTTCGGTCGATCGTTATTGCGAAAGATGTTATCTCGTTTCTTTTTCGTTTGAACACTAGGTTTACCAAGGGGTCATTTTTCGTTAATTTTTTTCAAGAAAATGTCAAAAATAAAAAAAATAATAATAAAAACTAATTGTTATAACTGATGTGATTTCATTGAGGTTCGTTTCTACTTTAACTTCATAATAGATAGGTCAATTTATATTTTTTCTAATTAAATACCGAAAGAGGTCATTTTGATCCTTTTAGTAAAAATACATACATGTCAACTCATGTATGATAAACCTGTTTTCTATGATTCTTCCTCGAAGAATTTTACGTGTGTGTGTATATATATATATATATATATATATATATATATTGTCAATTAAGTACGCAATAATGTGCAATTATAAGTGTATTATCGACTACAATAATCAGTGGATAAATAATTTCAATTAAGACCAGAACTGTCGACAAAAATTTGTCTCATCTGTTATACAGTTTATCACACAATATAATTGTACACTTACATACTATTATACTTTGTAGAATATTATTACATTAACTCTGTATTTAATATCACAAATATCCCAGTTTCTTTCAATTTCGTCAAATTTCATTGAATCATAGGGGTAAATATGAAGTATCTTTTTTTTACACAAAAGTCCACAATAAAAATGAAGAAACACAGATCAGCCTGTAAAAGGGCGATCTTTAAATTTATAATTTGATATTATTTATCAAATATTAATTATATATTATTTAATATTATTTCATAAAATGCGATTATAAGAATGTTAAAGTACGCATCGGTTTTGCAAAAGTAACAACTTGTCGCCATCGGATAATCTAACCAGACTAAGAAACTAATTTCTCGTCGATTTTCAGTTCGCTTCTTCAAATTTCTCTCACCACTGAGATATATATCGTTTATCGTCTGTGTGGCTTCGTTGTCACATGAAAATTCGCTGATCGAATTATCAGACAAGCGAGTGTAAAACGCGCGGGTGTAAAAACGAGGGACGAGGGAGAGAGCATTGACTCATTTTCGCCGCGAGTTAAGACAAGAAGAAGAGGAGGAGGAGGCCGAGGGAAGAAAAGTTGGCTGGCCCCACTTTGGAAAACGAGCAATTTATTCTGTTAAGAGGTGCCGACTGAGACGGCGCAATCATGGGCTCGGTCGAAGTTTGCCCGCGTAAATGGCCGTGGTTCCGATCTGGGGTGGCTAATCTTCCAGCGAATGAGCACCAACGGAAGTTGGAGGGCCCTCGAACCGGGAGGAACAAAGAGAGTTCCAAAGCACGATCTCCGAGAACCGTGAAGGACAGAGGATCCACCGCCATCGGGTAGAAAAGGATCTGCTTCCGCATTACCAACCTTAATTGCAGATCGCGGAATATTGTTTCGGATGAATCATTTATATAACATCGTCTCCAGATCCCAGGAACTTTGGCGCGAGCGCGCGAATTCGATGGTCACCGATGAATATTTTCAATTGAGAGAACTTATCGTGATGATCTTCGTTTCGTTTTGTCCTTGAGAAACTTCTTCTTTTTTTTTTTTTTTTTTTTTTGTTAAATTTTAATGGATTCTTTTTACACTATTTTAATTGACCAAAAATCGGATCGAAAATAAACTAAATTAGGCATACTTTTTATTAGATTCCATTCCAATCGACAACAAACTTATTTGATGAATAATTCCATTCGCCGTCTTTTTCTTTGTTAAATCATATGTTATGATATAATATAACATAACGTATAATTTAACAAAGAAAAGACGGTGAAATACATATAACATTGTATTATGGTACGTTGTATGGATTTTTGTATTATTTTACACGATCGAAAAATGATCCAATTTGATATAATCTTCGATGGATTTGATTTAGAAGCAGTCGTGAGAAAACAACGAACCAATATTCCAGTTAAACAACATTACATAACGTTACATAAAATATTATTACATTACATAACGATACATTATATTCCACCAACATTTCAAATCAGTTTTTCTTACGTTTTTGAGTATCAAAACCAAAAATTGCCTATTCGAGAATTCAATTTCATTTATTTATCCATAACTTACATCGAATTTGAATTTGAACACCCAGCTCAAGAAAATCGTTCGACAGTAAAAAAAAAAAAAAAAAAAAAAAAAAAAACAGAAAAAAAGGAAAAAATCGCTTCTAAATGATTTTACATAGAAAGTGTAACCAAAAGGAAGATTGCCAAAGACTGAGAGATATGACGCGTTCCGTCGCGTCGGATTTTCCTCGCTGGCGCTCGCAACGTTTCCCCCGGAAACGATTGTCGCGTGACAAGGAAATTCGAGAAGTGGCAATTGAAGCCAGGGAGGGACATCCTAGATGGATTGTCCCAGGCTAATGACATTCGGACTAGCGGAGTCGTCGCGCAACGGCGACGGTAGGAAGGTGAGGAGAGACGCGACGAGGACTAGGAGCTGTCAACTCTGCCATGTGTCACTCACGTCACTCCCTTCGACTGCTCTGTTGTTCCGAGGCTCGGCTTCTGCTACTCCACTTAGCCGACAGTCGGACCTGTCGTCTGGTCCCCTCTGTTCGCCGCTGTAACCAACACCTTGTACGCGTCAACCGTCAACCGTCGCCGAATCCGTGGAAAGAGCAAAAAAAAAAAAAAAAAAAGATCGAGGAGAAAGAAAGAGGACCGGAAACCCGTGGAAAAATTTCTCCCGGGGTGTGCTTCAACAGCTCGCGGTAATTTCTCCTTTCCGTTTGTTTGTCGATAATTTTTTCACTCCCTTTCTTTCTTTCTTTTTTTTTTTCTTTTTTCCTGTTGAATTTCTTTTCCTTCGGTAACCTTTCAATCCTTCGTCGATCAAATTTTGAACGTCTCTTGTGTTTCTACTAAAATTTTGAAGGTAATTTTCATTCCCTTTTCTTACTGTTGATTTTTCTTCGTTAACCTCCCAATTATTCGTCGATTAGATAGCGGATTTTGGCCAAATAATTGGGGACGTTCATAATCTTCAATATCTCTTGTATTTCTACTAAAATTTTGAAGATAATTTAATTCTCTTTTTTCATTTTCCTTTATTAATCTTCCAGTTGTTCGTCGATTAGATAGTAGATAGTTTTGGCCAAAAAATTGGGGAGACGTTTATGATTTTGATGAACGTCTCTCGTATTTCTACTAAAATATTGAAGGTAATTTTCATTCCCTTTTCTTACTGTTGATTTTTCTTCGTTAATCTTCCAATTACTCGTTGATTTTGACAGACTTTGGCCGGAAAGATTGGGACCATTTATAATTGTCAACATCTTTCGCAAAGTTTTACAAAACTCAGAGAGATCTGAATGCAGTTCGACGATAATTTCACTACCAAACGTGCACGTACGTGTTACGCTCAATGCCGATATTTCAATAATTGGTAATAATTTGCACTTGTGAGGCGTAGTCGAGAAGCTGAAACGCGACTGTCTCGCAGAGGGAAACGAGAAACTACTTGACAGACCGGTGGAACAATCGCGTAAATTTTCCCGTGAGATACGAGAGAAAATTAAACAGCGTTGCCTTATTGAGCCGGCAGCTGCAGTAAAAGATCGGATCACAAATACGGACATGTCGACCGGTGGAAAGGAAAGGAGGAAAGATAGTTGTAAAGTTTCTTTCCCCTCCCCGGAAGCGAAATTCATCTTATCCGGTTGTCAAGAGAGGAATCGACATCGAACAATCTGGCAGATTCTTCCTGTTCCAAGAGGGGAGGGGGGACCAGTTTTCATAAACTTTTCTCCTTTTCTTTTCATTCTGAATAATATTTTGACACGTGGTATTTCGACACTGCTAGCTGCGTCGAGTCGCAGAGAACGATACTATAAAAACATGGCGTGATAGGTCGATTGTATTTAATTGATATTATTGATGTCATTTTCATAATATCACGTAATACCGTACTAATAATATCGTTATTACGTTGAATCGTTGTATCGATATTGTTGTAAGATTGAAATAGAATATTATAGAAGAGTTATTCATACTACTTCGTAATATCGTAACATCATATCATATCGTATTGATGTTGATTTCGCGATTGAGGTAGTATATTACAGAGGAAGAACTATTCGTGCTATTTCATAATATTTCATATTAATATTATTAATAATTAATAATCGAAATGAAACAAGAATTATTTCATATATCGTGTCATGTTGATATTATTCAAAATTAGAGTAGTACATTGTAGAAGAATTATTCATAACATTTTATGATACAATATCACGTTGATATTAATATTATTGTAATTGAAATAATATATTATAGAACAAGAGCTATGCATATTATTTCAGAATATCATAATACATTGTTATTACATTAATATCATTCACAAGTGAAGGCGATACATTTTAGAAGAACTTGCACACTATTATAGAAAACATCGTAAAATTGCTTGATGATACTAACGACCCGAAAACTAAAGAATGAAACTTGCATCGAAGAAACAAAAATGCCAAGAACATGGAAGAAAACAACGAACGCAACAGAGAACACAAACTTGCATATTTTACAACAAGAAAAATAAAAGGGAAAACCATGGAAATTTCTAAAAATCCTTCTAAATCTACCAAATTCTCCGCACAATCACTGCTGAAATCGTTGGCTCATTCCAAGCCAGATCGCACAGAAAACACGCATTCCCTCTGGGTGAACCCTGTCATTTTCGTCGAGAAAAATCTCGACAGAACGAGAATATGGCGGGCCAAACGAGAAACTCGTGTTTCTCAAAGGATTAAAACTCTCTCGTTCGCGTCGTCGCGGTTTTCAGCAAGAAGTGAGAAAGAATGCGCACGTATAGATGAAGAAACACGGAGCAAACAAAGAGCGACAGAGAGAGAGAGAGAGAGAGAGAGAGAGCCAGTTTTCGATTCGGTATTGACATGTAACTGTCATCGACGGGGGCTCACAGCTGTCCCGAAGGACTGTGCAGTAGCGAGAGACGTTTCTTGCTGCACTGTGGCTCGATGACAACCGGTTTCTCCGGGCCGATCGCGGAGAACACACAGCGACGGGCGAATCGAGTATGAAATCGACTCACGGCCGCTTCCAATTGCGATCATTGCCGCAAAAAGAAGGTGTGCGGCGACCCTTTGCACCGCGCGCGGCTCGACGACAATTTTCTGCCCGGCGATTCGATAACTGCGGTTTCCGTGTGCTTACACGCGTCTGCATTCCCCGTCTTCTTCCCCCCCCCCTTCTCTGCTCTTTTTCCCCTCTTTCTTTGTTGTACCACGGCTTCTTCGATTTCGGAGCTCCGCTTAACCCGCTTTCTTCTTCGTCTGCCTCGGCAGCCTTCCCTGGCTTCGGATCGTTCCGGCCGATTCTCTTCTTCTGGCTGCAAATTTTACGACGATCGCTCTCCCCCCTCCCCTCCTCTTCGTCGTCAACGATCGCGCGTTTTTTTTTTTTTTTTTTTTTTTTAATTGTAAATGGTCGCTCGCGTCTACGTGTACAGTAGCCAGGCTGAGTGGACGAACTCAGAATATTGTCTCCACGAGTGGATAGGATAAAAGAATGTAATTTAGACTTTGTGCTTTTGCAAGCACGAATGCTCGAGTTTCACCATTGATGGTCACGAAATGTATTTCCGTTATTATACAGTGTTCACATTTTCGTCGACCGCGACGATTTCGATAATGACGATCGATAATGGAAGAAAAACTTTTCACGGAATAGATACACTTCAAAATTCGTCGAGAGATAAAGGTGTAGATTTCTTGGAACATAAAGTACAGTACTTATTTTTTTCTCTTTCTTTTTAACTAATTTTATTCATTTCTTTCATCATGTTTTAGAAATCCGTAAAAAATTAAAAACAACGTACAACGAAGAATGTATATATTCAAATTCTCTACGAAAAGAAAATCTCAAAATTCAATTTCCTAGTGCCATCGCGAAAGAACGAAACGAAGATACGCCGGTGAAACTTTCAGAGGACGGTTAATCATCGACGTGCCTCGGTTCGGTAACAAGTACACGGTTCGGCCCGTATATAGCTCACGAAAACTTTATCCCTGCGCTTGTTAATGTATTACACGGTGTTGCGAGCGGAAAGTCGCATAAATAGCGAGGTGAAGGGGCGGTAGTTGCGGATGCAAAGCGAGGCAGGACGATGCTCGACTCGGGGGCCCCATCGTTGGGCCAGAGGTGCCAGATCGTTCGTGTATAACTCAGCCGAGTACCAGGTACTTGGCTACCCCGATTAATGAATAATCCGTAATGAGGATGTGATGGCCGTGACTCGTGCCCTGACACGACCAAACGAGAGAAAAACGAGAGAGAGAGAGAGTGAGGAGATCTCCACGCGAGGATGTTTGCAGGGGGGAGGGGAAAACAGTTGGCAAGAAAGAGACTCGTATGATTTAAAGATCGCGCGGTCCACACGATCTTACGGTCCCACGTGTGACCATTAAAATATTACTGAAATACCTCTCTCGAGGATGCCCCTTCGGGAATCTACGTACGAGCCCCGGCCAATGTTGTAAACCTCCTTCGTACCACGTCGTGGTACATGCAAACGCCTCCTCTCCCATCGCGAGCAAATTATTTCTCACCGGCGGCTGGAACCGCCGTGGATTAAGAAGTTCCTTAGGAACAACACGATCATCAACGCGAGCACGATCGCGTTCCTCCCTTTCGGGGACTTCCGTGAAACGGATGGCCACGATCTCTCGCTTGGTCAATCGTGCAGAATCACTTTGCGTATATGTTCCTGGAACATCCGGGGACATAGAGAAGTCCCGCGCTGTGTAACGAGGTTTTGTTATTTATTGTTTTATCTGGATGCTTTTGTCCGAAAATTGCAATATCGTCTCAGTTTTAAATATATTTAACACTAGAACTACCGACAGTTAAGACGAAGTTATTTCTACCAAAACTATTTTGATTTCTAATAAATAAAAGTAAAATAAAATTCATCGTATTATTTCTTTAGTTATCACTGTAAAAGTCATTGCATCATTGTGGGGAAAAAATTGTAATATGAAATAGAAATTTTAAAATAAAATTGTAAAACCAGTCATTTTGACTGTGTGTGGTAGTTCTAGTGTTAAATACAACGCAGGAAAAATAAATAATAGATTTATTACTTAGTAATTTCTATCCAGCGATATCATATCCACCGAATTTAAAAAGATTTAGGGACGAATTATTATGTATACGGTTTCGTCACTCGTTATGGTCCGTGAAAGCCAGCGCAAGAGGTTAAATGGACTTCGTTCGAGGAATCCCGACAAGGGATAAGGACTCTTGTTACTTGGACTCTTGAATTGTATAATTCAAGCAAAAACTCGAGCTTTTAATCTCGTTTGATTAGAATTCGGTGAAACTGGACTAAGACTAACTGGTATTGACAATTCGAAGTTGGTTCATCAACTTTCGACTTCGACCTCGCGGATTTTTCAAACCTAGAAATCGCCGAGAAATTAAAAAAAAAAATAATAATAAAAAGAAATTATAGTTTGCGTTGCAGTGGAGAATTTTCTATAAAACTCGAGGGATCGCGAGTTCTGATTAATTAATCGAAGGCGCAAGAATAAAACGATATACGACTTAGTATCTGGAATGTTATATAAAATTCCATTCAGATTCTTTGTTTCTTTATTCCTCGTCACTAAACGAAATTCCTGTTACGAAGAGTATAAAATCTTTTCAACAATAGGAATCTCACAGATGTGTATAAATTACAAATTAACGCGAATTCAACATCTACTCTCTGCCTGTATTATCGTAACACTAGAACTATCGACGATTAAAGTATAATGTTTGTAGGAAAGAGATCAATGCGCAAGGTACAAAAAAAATTAAATTAATCATACAATAAAGCTTCTATATTTTGTTAAACGTCTCACTCGACTATCTGAAAATATACTGTCGCAATATATAATACTATCGAGTTTCCAGAGGAAATTATAAATTAGTCGTTTTGACCACATTTCGATGGCTGTTAAAAAATACAAAATACCAACAGATGAAACACTCGTCTCTGATGATTATCTACCAACGTTTAGCGCCAACGCGTCTGCCTCAATTAAAATAGTCTCTCGACTATTATCGACGGCAAAACTGAATCCGAAACGACTCACTGATCGACACGCACAGGGTGTCCAATTTTATTATTCGAATCGTGCTGCAAAAAAACGCGCTACGAAAAAAAGAAGAAAAAAAAGAAAAAAAAAACAGAGAGAGAGAGAGAGAGAGAGAAGGAAAGTAAGTGAAAAAGGAAAAGAGCAACGAGAAGCAAGAGGATGCAAGAGAGGCAAAAGGAAGACGGGCCAAGGTATGACTGTTGCTGTCATATATAATAACCGCATAAAACAGATACGCGCGAACCAGCCAGCCCCACGAATATATTATGTTGCCGCGGCTAATTTACGATTATAACGTACGTGTATAACTATCATTGTTGATATACTGCCGCGACCGAGCAGCCAGAAGCGAGCTTGTAGATAGCCCGGCTCGCGAAAGAGAGAGAAGAGCGAGCAACAGCCAAGGGGAGAGAGTCGTACGGGGTCAGACGGTGATCTCGGTAGGCACTACCTCGAATTACCTCGTCCGCCAGCGCGTTTAGGTTAAGTTTAGGTTAGGTTACGTTCGATATTTCGCTTTTTTTTTCAACCCGCGAACGCATCTGAACTTCATCCCTTGCCGATATGACGACGTTTTCGAGCTAGAAATCAAATTCCACGAGTACAACTTCGATTTCGACGCCTAGAACTTCACCGCGATGATCAAAATGACCAATTTATAATAATTGTTGAACGCTGGAACTACCAAAGTGGTCAGAACGACCGATTTGTAATTTTTGAAATTTTGTAGATGCGAAGCAGTTCACTTTCGAAGATTTAAATGATTTTTCATATATATATGTATAAACGAAAGTTTGTGCAAGTTATTGTTTTCTATTTTTTTTTAACGTCTCTGCTAATGGAAATTTTATGCCTCAATCGTCGACAGTTCAGGCTATTTAAATTTATTTCTTGAAATTGAGCATCGATAAAATTGTTAAATCACTTGCCTGAGAATGTTAAAGAGAAAAGAAGGATCGATGGATTCGTCGATAATAATAGCAAACTCGTAGTTTCTCGTAATTCCCGGGAATCGCCGGAAGGATTTCTAGCTTAAGAAATTCGAGAACAGCGAGGACTGATCGTGAGAGAGAAATCGATCGAATCTTTCATCCGTCTGTTACGGACAAAATAGTGAAGAGGAGAAAGTATGATAAGATAAAGATTTTTAGAAGAAGTCAGAGGGAAAAGTTTCGCGAGTATGATGATCGTTAATGGTCGAGCCGACAGCTGACCAACGGCCCGCGTAATCGAGCACTCGTGAAATCTCCGTTACTCGTCCAGCCATTATCCATTTATGGCCGATGTTTTATCGATCGATTCTGGACTCGAGGGAGTCACGCGTGTGTCGCCTACGTACGACACGCTCGCTTCGTCGGCATTCCTACGTCGTTATTTCTCGCTGTACACTCTGATTTCTCCTGGCCCGAATTTACAACCATTCTCTCGCCTCGTGTCACAACAAAAAAAATAGAACGAGAGAGAGAGAGGGAAAGATAAAGCTTTACAACGATATCTGCCGATAGAAACGATAGAAAAGATTCGAAAACCGTTATCGACAAGCGGTATATCGGTTCCTCGAATTATTACGAATACCTCTTTCGTCTCTCGATGCATTTCAAATTTAATAAGCCAGATTGCCATCTAGCGACAGTAGTTCAAATAAAATGAAATTTTTAAAAAGCGAAAGTCATTTCGATCTATTCGTGGTCGGACATCTTTTCCTGCCAAGGCTTTATTTCGTCGATTTAATTTGTTGATTTGGACGTTTCTTGATTCGTTCGACGATTTATCGGTATGATGAGAGGGGGGATGTAAGTTTCGATCGAAGGTTCCGTTTTCAAAGCGGAAAGAATTGTGCGGATTTTTCAGCGACGGATTACAAAAAAAATCTAAAATATTTATGAAATATAAAAATATTCCCCGTTATGATGAATAATGGTGACCGTGAGTTTTAGCAGGTAAAATAAAACTAGATGAAAATTTTAAACAATAGAGCAAGATACTGTAGAATTTAAAAGTAACTTTTCTGGAAAATTATAAAATGAAGGAGATCTCTCATAAAACATTCTACAGTAGAATCTGCCCTTGATGGTTAGGCACAAAAGATTCATTGCCACGTAGATTGCTATTTTACCATTAAATTGTAGATTTTTGGGCAGATTTTGGAGGGGCAGAATATCTTAACACGTCCAAATTTTACTTAAACTCCATAGTCTTTGTATTTTTCTTTCCATTTTCTAAAGAATATATTACATTTTCTAGAGAACATACAAGGTGCCTTATTTACAATCGATTATGCCTTATTTACATCCTCTAAAGATCCCCTTCGTTTTTAATACTAAGTATTTGAATAGTTTTCAAAATTTCTTTTTTATATTACCAATATTTTTTACTAGATTGTACTCTATTACACGCGTTGTATTCTTCAAACGTTTCATGTTTTCGAAGCGTGTGTTTAAACTTTCCTCTATACTTTCTTGACAAAGCTTGAATTTCAACAAAAAGGTCTGGCCTGACAAGGATTTTTGAAATCTTGGCCAAACTTCGGAACATCTTGCCCACTTGGTGTTGAATTTTCAAAAGGATATTTGCAAGGATATTTATATTAGTGGCACATCGATATGGACATTAATCGCGCGACAACGGAGATTAAAAAAAAAAGGAAATTTCCAATCGACGAACGCGTTTAGAAATCGAATAACGTTTTTATTACCGTGGCGAAAGGTTCGGCGAAACGTTTCGGTTAGTAATTCATTAATAACATCAAGTGATCGAAAGCAATTGAAACGTATGAAAGATAATGTCGATGCGCGCGGTGTGTGTGTGTGTCGGCATAGAAAGAGCAATTTTTACGCGCGATACGATCTGTTTCCGCGTCTGGCAGCTCGTATCGTCACTTTCCGGATCAGTGGACGAGAGAACTGTTAGTATCAAAATTGATCATCGTTCTTTTTTTTTCCTTGCAAATAAATATCGCAAAAAAAAAAATAGAGGAAAAAAGAAATGGAAGCACCCTGCTGAAAGATAATTTATATATTTATAGACGGCGAAGTTTCGATGGCAATTTATATATGTACGACTGGCGGTGATATAATTCGCGCGGCTCTAACAACACTTGTTGGACAGTCCAGACAATCCAGTGGTAAAAGTCTTAAAATAGTTCTTCCAACTGGAAGGAAAAAGTTATTAAAAATTGTTTATGCGACGTAAAGATGATTGTTCGATGTTTAAACGTTGCAAAATTTTTTTCGTGCCTTTCCTCTCTAAAAAGTTCACTTGGAACATCCATTGAAGAATTATTAACAAAGAAGGATAACAAACACAAAGACAAGTGACAGTGTATCGTTGCAATTATTATATAATCATTGCGTTACATCAAAATTAAGCATGCGCATAATTAACGAACAGAATAATACCGAAAAGACAGTTGGCAGTACATGATATAAAAAAAAGCATTATACGCGAAGCATTATGATTACAACGAAGTTACGTTAGAAGTTTTCGTTGCGAGTTCTCTTCCAATTTTTCATTTCGCCAAGATCAGTTGAAACGTGCGTTTGATAATTAATAAAGGAAATAATAACGATGTAAATAATATATACATACAGTAATTATATACGTGATGAAGTATATATACAACAATTATTAGATAACTCGGCGCATCGCGATTATAATGAGAAACATTCACATTTCAGTTTTCTCTTCGTATAAAATTAATGCGAGCATCGCACTTAGTAATTAACGAAGAAAATAATATTGTGAGAAACAGTTGGCAAAAATATCACGCCTATTCCACTCTTTTATTTTAGCAAAGTAACACCTCAAGCGTGTGCGCTCGATAAAATTAATAGAAGCATATATCATACCGAGAGATGCACAATTTTAAACGAATTTAACAAATGATACGCGTTATATAATTGTAGCGATTATTTCTCTTGTCTTTCATTTCGCTCGACAACCAATGAGGGAGAGACAAATGCGATATAATAGATCAAGTCGACAAAAATCGAGAAGATACGAGGAGAAGAGCAAGGGAGACTGAGAGAGAGAGAGAGAGAGGGACAGAGAGAAAGAAGGTAGATGCGCATTGACACATCGCTACAAAATTAACACATTCTTCTCGCTCCAGCGGTAGCCTGGCGACAATTACGGAATAATGCGACTCGCGCGACCAATCGAACGCTCGAAATGTGTGGCTGCCATTGTGGTCTGTTGTTAACCCCTTCTACCCCGCATAGTGTCATTGCGACGAGACGACGTCGCGTTCATGCTCTTTTGCTTGCTGTCGGTGAGAAATCTTCGACTTTAGCAGACTTGATAGACGAGCGAAATGGATGGAGGTGAATCTTTTTAAAAAGCGGCGACATTGACTCCTCGATACTTCGTTTAATTCTTTTTTTTTTTTTTGTTTTTTTTGTTTTACTTGAATTTGATTTCATTTCATCATTTAGCGTTGAATTAATGTTATGTAGAGTTAAATTTATTTTACTTTAGGTAGACGCTGATCATCATTATCGCGGGGATGTAAACTTGAATGTTCAGAGTAGTTTAGTAGAATTTTTCTATTTTAATAACCCTTGAATTTTTATATTTTAATTTTGCACTTCAAGCGTGACGTATAAAAAGAATCCATAATAAATAAAATGCAATCGAAGCACGCATAGGCACCTTTTTTTTACATTTCCTATAAACTTGAGATATTTTTTAATATCAACAGACAGATTGTTTCATTTTTCGTTTTCACGAAGTTATGTCACAACTAACTGTTACATTGTGTTAATTACAATTTATATTGCATCTTACAAATAAATTTATATCATATTTTTATACAATATGCAATATATTATACTGTACAATTGTACAATGTATGTTACATATCATTTAATGTAATACATTATACATCAATTTCAAATACATATATTATATTGTATTATAAAATTAAATTTAATACGAATTGTAATGTCGATTTCATCGATTTTCGTCGTTACTCTAAACTCAGTCATACTCCTCGCCTACCTTTCGCAACTTTCGCGAATCAATTTTCAAAATCCGAACGCACGCGTGATCCGGATCCTTCTTCCAAATTTCCATTCGATTCGCGAATAGAAAAAAAAAGAAAAGAAAAGAACGAAACATGTCGTTCCCCGGTGAAAGTAAAACCGATCGTTCGTCCGTGAGAATCGGAAACGCAATTACGGAAGGGACGTGGCAATTGCCGGTGCAAAGAATGTAACCTGGTGACACGATGATCGTTTCGAGAACTCGAAACGTTTCGCCGGATGAGGGTGACGATCGGATAAGAACCTGCTTTGAGGGACGAACTAGCGCGTCTCTCCCCTTCCTCGCGGCCTCGTGAGAATCGAGTGGTGGGGGACGAAGAAGAAGCCGAGGCCCCAGAAGCCAATGGAATTCGTCTCGCGCCGGACAAATTGGCGAGGAGGCAGCCAACGAATTATTAATTGTCCGGCGGGTTGTTTCTTTCTTGCGTTTCGCGACGAGAGGCACGGGATTATCGGGTTTCTCGCTCGTTGACAAGTTGCGAGACCGAAGTCCTCTGTCGATTTATTTATCGGCCGGTTGCCCCTGACGTGCCGAGGCCGCGAATTCCATCCCCCGTGAAAAGAAACTCGATCGCTCGCTCGCCGTTTTCGTGAGTCTTCTAGTGTCGTGCGGTGACTCGTCTTGACTCGTTCGAAACGAATCTTAGGTCTCGTTACGAAACGGCGCTGACGTTACGAAAATTATCAACGCGCCGAGAGACGAGGAATGAAATGCAATGAAAACGAGATGCCTTGTTCGAAGAGGAATACGTTAAAAGCCAAACAAGTTCTTAATTGTCTTTCTAAATTATTCAATAATTAAATTGTTGCTGAATTATTGTAACAATGTAATAACTATTACAATATACAGTTACAATATATCGAGTGTTTTCGATCCGAAGGGGGACGACTCTACGTGAAAAAGTAGATCGGAAATTTTTCTGCAAAATCGAGTCTTTCTCGAAGATAGAACCTTGACGCAAGAACCTCGAAGTGCTAGAAAGAGGGGGAAAATAACACAAGCTTCTGTTCATATATTCTGTGAAAAAAAAAAAAAAGAAAATTGTCACCGCCTGTAAGTGTATAAAATTCCCCTGATGGGAAGTCATCAGAGTTGGGGTTATTTTAGCGGTTAGTTCCGTCGTTAACTGAAGAAATTCTACCATTTCCAGAACAGAAGTCCTAGATCAAAATAACAATAACTATTAAATTCGTCGACAAACGAGAAAAGAAAAGAAACGTAAGAGAAACATCTCGCATGCGCGTCGTCACGCTAGAAACGAGCAAAAGTTCAAGCTTCTTATTCAAAAGATAATTTGCTCGACGCTCGAGGATCGTCTTCGATTCGACGGATATTATACACAGAGAGAGAGAGAGAGAGAGAGAAACGAAGAGGGAGAAGTATCTCGACGATGAGACTCCACATTTCGAGGCGAAATTACAAACGTCGGCGCTCTTTGCCTGCGGACTGGAGGCAACGCCATCGCGGTACACGCTAATTATGTCTATAACGACGACGCGTTTGCGACTCGATCGCTTCGGTTATTCTCGATAGAATCGAAGCGTGGCCCCGCTCTTGATCTGCTAATCACCGGAGCAAGAGACAGACAGACAGGCAGGCAGACTATCTGCCGGCCGCTAAGCGAAGAGAAGCTTAGCCAGGTTGAAGGAATCGCGGCGTTGCTCGTGTGACGTCAGATACCGTGTAATATTTTGCAAGGTTTACGAGGCAGTCATCTGGATCCTTGGAAACGTATACCTGGCGACAACGGCCACCAAACACGGAGAGTAACACATTTCTCGAGCAAGGACGGAAGAATGGAAGAGGAAGGGGAGACGGTGTTCCGCCGCCTTCTTCGCTAATTGTCGCTTATTAAAAACGCTCGTTCTTGTTACAAATGCTGAGACGAGACGATGACAACGGGGATCCCCTTGATCCTTTTCAAGGATCTGGCCAGGATCTCGTGGAGACCGCCCTGTTTCAAGTAATTCTCTCTCATCGAGAGAGAATCTTAGGGTGGCCAATGTTCGACCGTCACTCTCTCTCTCTCTCTCTCTCTCTCTCCTTCGACTTTGTTCTTCCGCAATAAACGAGCCTCCTCCGGTTCTGATATTTATTCTCCATCGGCCGTCATTCGGCTGCAGCGCGAAAACTGCTGGCCGCCTTCGTCTGCATGATTTTATGTAAGACGTTGTCTCTTGGGATTTTATGTTATTTCATTGGCACTGGACGATAAGTACGTCATTGGGGAGGTTTGTGCATTCGTGAAAGAACGAACGATGGGGGGGGGTTGTAAGAGCGTAGAAAGTGTAATTTATGTGTATTAAATTGTACGTATTATATTTCTTTGTGTAAAACGTGTATTTCATTGTATCATTATTATGTAACTTTCTCTATAAAATGTGCTCTATAAAATGTGCTATATTACATAATTATTAATGTGTATATTATAATATAAAAAGTTAATTTAAGTTAATTAATAATGTTGATGATGTTGTAATTTGATGTTGATGATAAGTAATTTAATGATGTTGATGATGATGATGATGATGATGATGATGATAAGAGTCAATTTTTAAAAATATCTCGCAATTCGTGTACTTTTAGATTTGTTATTCCTTTTATCAAACTAACGACGTCCCCTTCGTCGGATTTTACAGAGCTAAACTACGCTGAGTTAAACTGACAATAATTTTATACAATAATAATAATAATATATATATATATATATATAAAATATAAAACGATTTTCATTGTTTTCTATTTTATACACAATTATTTTATATTCTTTAATTTATTGATTAATAAAATTTGACAATGGAAAATTATATACATTTACATTTAATTCTAAAATTATTAATTATACCTTTAAATTATGAATATTAATTTAATATTTAATGTTACCGTTATTATTTAGATTTATATTAAAATGAAATAATGAAATTTAATAAATTATTACCACACACACACACACACACACACACACACACACACACACACACACACATTTATGTTTATGTTAGGTTTAGGTTTGGGTTGGGTCTGGGTTTGGGTTTGGGTCTGGGTCTGGGTCTGGGTCTGGGTCTGGGTCTGGATTAGGGTTAGGGTTAGGGTTAGGGTTAGGGTTAGGGTTAGGGTTAGGGTTAGGGTTAGGGCCTGGATTAGGGTTAGGGTCTGGGTTAGGGTTAGGGTTTGGGTTTGGGTTTAGGTTGATGATGATGATGATGATGTAGATGATGTAGATGATGTAGATGATGTAGATGATGTAGATGACGATGACGATGACGATGACGATGATAAGAGTCGATTTTTAAGAATATCTCGCAATTCGTGTACTTTTATATTATACTTGTGCATAACTTAAGCTTAAGTGCATAATATAAATTAATATATTGTACATGAACATAATAATATATGTATATATCTATATTACACACGGAGGGTTTAATTGTATTATACTTAACAACTTCATGTTATTAGCTCTTAACTGTTATTACTGAATTATTGAAAATCGTTGTAATTTAGAGTGAAATTGCTTCGATCTCAAAACCTCTTGTCTCATTGAATTTTGTTACGTAAAATGCGCAAGGGAGAAATCTATCGCGGTTAAATTAATTAATTTCTTCGAAAAAGGATTGAATTTCAATGACCTAAGGTAAATTACTCCGGGAATTGTTGCGAATTTTCATTCTACTTTTCTGAACGAGCATCGGTATTCTTTCGCTCGTTCGGAAAAATATTCTACAATGTTCTAAAATATTCTCTTGGTGGAACGATCGATTTCACGAGAAATAAATTGTAATTATTAATATTACGGTGGTAATATTTTCTGTATTTTTAGAGGCAGGATTGAAACAATTCAACGTTGTGCAATGGAAACAGTAGCGAAGAAAAACGAAATTTTCGAGTCTCTTAGACTTTGACTAGTAAATTGCATCGTTTTGAGAAACAGTAACATTAACAAGCAGATATCAAACAATGAATATCAGTGTTAAATTATCTTAAATTCAATTCAGGAGGATTCGCGTAAGAATGAATGAAAATTAAATTAGTCATCTATATCGTATTAATCATGATTTAATTGATCTTTTTCTGAAGAGGAAGACGAAACGTTACAAGAGTAAAAAATACATTCAGATATCGTACATAATATAAATACCATAAAAAACGATACACGAGAGTAGTTTTTTCTCGTCATAAATCAAAAATTTTGAGAAAAATCTGTCACGAAAAAAAGAGGAGGCAATTATTTATCATTGCGAGAAAGATTGTAAGTTGCAGACACGAGGAAGGGAAAAGAAAATCGGTTGCCGATCGATTTCACTTGGCACACCCGGTAGAGTGGCTTGGGGCGCGCCAGCTTGATACTTTCCTGTAAATTGTATTAAAACGCCCGTCTTTTACGACCGTGTCAAACTACCTACACGAGCATTCTCGAGAGTCAGGCAAAGAGAGTCGCAAAACGAGAGGGGTGAAAAGGAGGAGAAAGGGGAGCGAGAAGTGCAACATGCATCGAGAAACACGCAAGCGATCGTCCTTTTTATTTCTTTTTTCCTTTTCTTTTTCTCTTTTTTTTTTTTTTTTCTTCTTCTTGATACGTACCTACCAGCCAGAGAACGTATGTTTCCCTTCCCTTTCGAATTTTCCTATTCGAAAAGGAAAAAAAAAACAGCCCGCGACGACGAGAAGAAAGGAATCGGCTTTCGAACTGTTTTCGCGATCGTTTGATCGTTTCGTGGGAACTCGAGCGGACAGAACCGACGTCGGGAATTCTTTCGTAATTTCAATTAACCCTCGAATCCGCGATTCTCGGATCCTTTATGTTTCTCGATCTCGCACTTGCTTCGATAAATAGTGATTCGTTGTTTGATCGATGTCGCGAATTATCCCGAATGAATTGTGAATTTCAGATTGGAAAAGTGAACTTGAAAATTCGAGGCCAACTCGACAGATGCAGAAAATTACAAAATTATTCGATGAAGAATTACTATGTACAATCATCTCGAACATGTAGCATTAAAAAACGAAATTCGATATTTTTGCGATCTCTGCGAAATAATATCTGTCGAATATATTATTGTTTGCACATGATCAACAAATATTATTAATATCGTCTTGGTATTTTCCGATTCTGCTTCGAACTTTAACCACCACGGTCGATTCTCCGTTAATGAAATTAATCAAAACGTTTCCCGTGACGCGTACCACGCGTTGCGAAACATTTCTCGAAACATTCGAACACTTTCGCGAGTCACGACCTATCGGGATATACACGCGCGTATTATAGTATACGTTCGAACACGACGCTGATACTATAAAACTTTGTCGCCGGGTTTCACGTGAAATATCCGTACCCGTAGACTCGAGCACATCCAATGGGTATGCATTTGTACTAACTCGATCCGTGCCTTTATCCGCGCATAAAAGCCTACATAACCTGCCACGCTCTCCTTCGTCTCTCCTTCGTCTCTCTCTCTCTCTCTCTCTTTGTCCTCCCCCTCGTTTTGATTTCTTCTAAATTCGCGAATAAAAGTTCACACCGCGAGCGTTCTCTCTCGCGGGGGGCATCGTAAAATCGGGATTCAATATTCGCGAGGGTGCAACGAGGAGAAAGGCCTCTATTGTCTAGACAGAAAAGTAAAGAGAGTGAGAGAGAGAAAGAGGTTAGAGAAGGATGGGGGGGGGGTGGTCCTGTTGACGCGATCTTCGAGGGTGAGGACGCATCCTGTGCGTCACGCATGGCCATCGACGAATTTCTTCAGCTTCTTCCTCCAACGAGTTCCTTCAGTTCGTAACTTTCCAAGAAAAATCGATGCTGAAACTACTGGCAATTTTTCCTGTAGAAATTTCCTGTAGATCGGTTGTCTCAACGATTTCAGTCAATTTCGTTGTTAAAGCTACGAGAATTGATTAATTTATTGAGTACTTTTTGATTATGTTATTGAGTACTTTTTCAAAGTTAGAATCCTCGCCGGTGTAAGTGATCAGCTGACAATTTTAATGCCAACGATTTATGACGCTGTATTTTTTCAAAATTTATATCGCAATATTTTGTTCAACACTTTCCAACGATGATCGTGAAGAAATTAAAATTCGTTGTTTCATTTAGACTGACTCGCGAATTGAAAAGAATAGAAATTTGGCTACGATTTAACGATGCTAAATAAATTGTGATTCCTGTGACTCTCGACAGTGAAATTTGAATTCGTTGAAATAGGCGCTCCAAGGTTTGGATTTATAGATTGCTCGCGAATGAAAACAGGGCACGCGTAAATTTCTTTAAAAAATATCGCAAAAACCATGCGTTGCAATATTTATACGTTACTTTACCCTTGTACACTTGCGCTTCTACTTTCAAATTCCAATTAAATGACGTAAAAATGTAAAGTGTGTAATAAAAACGTAACGTTGAAAGTCCAATTACAAATTCGAATATTTCGACATTTTCTTCAAAAGATTATCTTCGTTCCAATAACTGATACGTTGAAAAAAAAAAAAAAAGGAAAAGAAAAGAAATTTCAACGTAAAGGGGAAAAGTCGCGATCTCTCCTCTTGCCAGAGCGAGATACTTCCGGTGATTTACAGTAGTACCGCCGCCCTTCGAGAGGTGGAGTTATGCAGAGAGCACGCAGGAGCATCGGTAGAACGACCTCGTCGATTAGAGGGTTCTTAGAGGGTTTCGAAGGGCCGATTCCGAGTGGCTACAAAGTGAAAACGTTGAAAAAGACTGTGCCGATGGTTGCTCGTTTCTTTTTTTCCGTTTGCGGATCTCATTTCGTTTTGCTTCTGACTTCACCTTTGCTCGTCTAAAGTTCCTTTTGAACTGACCGGCCACTTGGAAAAAAAGAAAGAGAGAGAGAGAGAGAGAGACGAGGGAATACGGCTACTAAAGCATTAATTAATAGCAACCGCTTGCTTGAAATATTATTATGGCTACTACTATTAGGATTATTTTCGCTTTTATGGATACAAGACGTTTCGAGAACGCGTCCGAGCCACTTTCCATCGGGTTGTAAAAACTTATTCTCGAGGAACAAAGGTTAAGAGAACTCGTCTCTCCCCTTCCGACGATTTTCCACCATCTCTCCTCTCGTAGCTCTTCTTTTATTTTATTATACCGTCTCTACTTATTTTTTTTTGTCTTTTTTTTTTAATTTTTGCTGCGATAGAAATAGAGAGATTGCTGGAAATTTTCTGTGACGTCCTTCCATTGCCAGAAGTGGACAAGGAAAGTGAATTTTTAATTTCGTACAGTTGAAATATCGAGGGCGCCGAATACGTAAATTGAACGAGCCTCGATCATCCGGTTCCGAGGATTAATTTATGGCAGGAAATGGAAGGAAATTAAATTACCATATCGTAGTAGTCAGTTGTTACAAAATAACTCGGAGTTGCTTGCGCGCTAATTAATTTTTAACTTCGCTGGATTGAAATAGCAATTGGGCTATTTATGCACGGTGGTTTGTATTTAATTGATTAAGAAGGAAAACTGAAATCCACTTTGGTGGAAACTGTAAAAAAATGAATACGGAACTAACAGGGACGAAATAATGCTTGGATTTTCTTCTGTAGTAATATCCTTCTGTTCTAAATTGATTTTCAACTCGACAAAATTGAAATACTAGTTGCAAGTACATATATACATTTTGAGTGCTATACAGACAATCTTGCAATAAATGATAAAATAATTTATTTATGTTATCTTGGAAAGAATAATATTTCTTATTGGAAGAAATTACAATATATCGAATAAATACATGTATTGAAAAGTAAATGCTTAGACCAAATTAATGATTAACACGTAAATACAATGATTTCTAAAGCACTTCGTTAGTCACGTCAAGGAATAAATTCGGATCTAATTAATCATTTGATCAACCTTTGAGCATCTAGACCGTACTAAAGTACACATAATCCAGGATGATCTTAAAATTAATTCATTTATTATTACATATATTACTAGTTCACTTATTAGAACCTCAAAGGAAACAACATACTACAATATACAGAATAAATATATCGAAAGTTAAAAGCCTCCAACAAGACAGCATAAATTAATTAATTATCAATGCACGAGTAATATATAAATACTACAGTAAATACAATAAACTTAAAACACTTCAAATCGAGCAGTTTCACAACAGAAAAGTTTTCCACTAAAATCCCAAAAAATCCTCCAAGGAATAAATTCGAATCTAATTCGTAATTAACACCTCTGAGTGTTTAATATTATGATAACGTGGGACGCTGAAAACGTACAGAAAAAAAGAGAAGATGACATTGCTCTAGCACGTTGAATAAATATATATCAAAAAGACGAACGATGAATTATTATGTGCTAAACTTTTAGACTTTTGTGTAAAGGGTCAAGTGCTCGAAGAAGCGTCAAAGAATGCAAAAAGGTGTTACGAAACGGAGATGAGAAGCAAGGTTTCGGAGCAATCATCAACGTTGCGTATCAAACAATTAGCTAAAATCCACCCCACTCCCTGGTTGAACCACCATCGAAGGGATAGAGAGTAGCAGGGTTTCGGCTGAAGCCGGTTGTACCAACTAATATCCTTCAGTCTTATCCTTATTATTATCCTCCCCCTCTTGACTGCGCCTTAAGCGCGACTACGCTGAGGAACGAGCCGGTAGGTTCCTATAACCGGGCTGCCTACCCGTGATATTAAAGCGCATCTTAGCCCTAATTTTAGCGACTAATTTTACGCGAGAACACCGGCTGGATCCTTAAACGGGGCAGATTGCCTAACTACGAAATGCGCAGCCTTCTTCGAGTTTCATCTTCGCCAGATGATAAATTTTCGCAACCCCGCGCGTCGATAAGGGGTCGTGACGGATTATAAAAGTGTTGGGAATGTATCAGGTTGATGTCATACACATTCCTAACATACGTGTGCCATAAATTGAATAGAGAATGAGACGAACAACTCGGTAGTTTTATCGGAGAAATTCCTCGTCAATTTTTTTTTTCTTTTTCTTTTTTTTTTTTTTTTGGAGTTACAAAGAGCATCTTTCTTGCGATGACATTTTACACATTGCCAAAATAGGATAACGTTATAAATAAATAGTGAATAGAGTCAGAGTGAAAAGTGTCTCGGGACTTGTTTGTTACAATTGACTTTTTTTTGACTCCGAAGTTTCAAAGAAATGTTTGTTTAATACTCGAGAAGGAGGGGGAAGGGGGAAGTGTGAACAATTTGATGTTCAGTGAAATTTATTGAAAGCATTTCTTAGATATTGATAAGTTTTCTAACATTGAACATTGGCTCGGATAAAAAGTACAAAAGTATGACCAAAAATTACACACAGTGGCGAAAGTTTAAAAATATTGTTAAAAATTGTCAAAAGTACAAAATGAGAGACAAGTCGAACACGTTGATTCGTTTGATCGTGCGTGTGTAAAAGTAACGCGAGATTGGGTTTCAAGAAAACTGCGGTCGCAGTGTCTTAAGTTTCAAGACTGTCAGTTGCCTTCTCTCTCTCTCTCTCTCTCTCTCTCTCTCCTGCGGATCAGTTTGCTCTAAGAACATACTCTTGCGGTTTTTAAGTTGTCCATTTTCAAATGCTCCGTTCATGAAACATAGATAATGTGGTTTTGTACGAACGAGCCACTAACGTTACAACGACTTTGTTGCTTGTTCACGATGAAATCGAACGTAATTTGCATGCAATTATGTTTGGAATACAGATCTTCCACTGCGTGTAACTTATAGTGTAAGTTCAATTATAACTTCTAATTTGAAGTATACACGCAAGTACTATATATAAATATTACTGAATAAAATAACGAGATATTAAAAGATATTAATAAATAAAATACTAAAATAAGATTGACTGTATATATTATTATTATTATTATTATTTACTTAAGAATGGCCTAGTTTCGCCAAAATATTGAAATTTTAAAACAGAAAGCCTTAATTATATTGTCATTCGAAATTTCGGAGATGTTATCCTAATCCATCGAATATTTTGTCCATGAGAACGTCAGACATCCGTAATATACGATAAACATACTTTTCTCTGATATATTGTTCGCCGGTGGCGGCTTTGCCAACAAATCAAATTCGCGGGAACGTGGAAACGTTAAAAGCCATAAAGCTTCGTTCCTCCTTAAATTATTCATTTTCAATTCCCTATGATGCCTATTTAAATTCTACGCGCAAAACCGAACGAGTGTATGGGCCGATACATTAATACAGGCTTGGGGGTGGGGGACATTAATATGCGAAACGTCAAGTATAGCCAAAATTGCTGTCATAAATGTAAATTCGCAACAAAATAAGTTTTTAGTTTGCATTATTGTAATGTAGTATAATTGGACACATTTCAAACATAAAACGGAGAAGATGGGATATGAAATTAAAGAGGTATGCACACAATTCCGATCAAAGTCCCCGGTATTAATTAACATACAGATTCGATTAAACGCGCAGAATATTATTCACGATCAGCATTTGCGGTTTTATGCATACGTTTTACGGATACGTTTAACGGAGGCCGTGCCTCCGTCGTGTTCCGGGCAAAAATCAATATTATTTCAAATTCTGCGGCCGACGCTGCGTGCCCGACGACGGGTTTTCAAAGAAACCTGGTTTCGTGCAACTCCGAGTAATCTTTGTCCCCCCCCCCTCCCCCGGAGATTAAAAAGTAACACTTCTCCCGACTAAGTTTCGTTGCTCGAACTCGTAAGAGTTTATTACATTTGGTAGTGTTTCTTCTTTGTTTTTTTTTTATTTTTTTATTTTTTTATTTTTTTTTTTTGAGTGGACGATATTCATCTAAACGAATGGGCGATAACTCGTACCATTTTTGACGTTCGATTGTTTGGACTGACAACAACGCGCGTTCAGATTAAAAAATAATAGTTGTGTTCGTGCGGTTTATACATTCGTATATTTTAAAAGTCGAAGAGTTGTTCCTTCATTCCACATCGTCATTTCTCGACCAATGACTCATGTCCATAAGATGACATTTAAGTGCTCGAATATTTTTTTTAATTTTAAACTCTTATAAATATTTGATACTTGAAAATGACTGATCATATATATATATGTAATAAATAGTGATATTATTAATATCATCAATGTATAAATTACACATCAGATAATTTTGTAATTAAATAAATTATAATATTATTATAAATCATGCAATGTCAATGGAATTACGTATTGCAATTATGTGTTTCCGATTCGCGTGTAAAATATCACACACGCAATGCACGCCCGCGCTTCGAAAAAAGAACTCCGTGGTAACATTTCGCGCTGTTGGGTGAAGTTCACTCTGTAGAAAAATGGGCAGGTGTTCGAAAACCGGAAGCCTTTAGACGCGCCGCTTTATTCTGTTCGATACACCGGCGAACTCGAAATCTGACTTTTGACTGTATAATCCTGCCTTGGATCCTTTCACGTCACGTGGGAGAGAGAGAGAGAGAGAGAGAGAGAAAAGGAACCTTCCGAGCGGATTTACTGAATGACTGTACCTTTTGAATGAAACACGCTGCGATACTCAGCACGGAAGCCCAAGTACCCTTAAATGGACATTCTTCCTTTATTCAATATATCGTCCGATCTGTCTAAATCCATTGTGCCCGACGCACAAAAAAAGAAACCATCGCGCGACGCGAAATATTATTAACACTGTGGTCATGTGTATTTCCCACATTGTGAATTTGTAGTTAATAATATTTTATATTTATATAAAATATATATACGTTACAGTTATTATATTACTATGTATTTATATAACTGTGAGATGTTACTATCAATTCAGCGGAAAGTACGTATGATCAATGAAGTGAAATAATAACAGTTCTCTGAAAAAAGAAAGAATCAAAGGAAACTGTGAATTTAAAACGATTGACATTGGAAGAGATAAGAAAGTGGCGATGTTCATTCAATTCGTTCGTTCGTAATCGAAAGTTAAAATATTATTATTACGTCGATGCAAATTGTGATTCTGATGCCACGTGCTGCGTATCTTATCTTATTATTCAACCTTGTATGATGTAGAAAATTAAAAATTTCTTATATCGCATCTTTGATACTTCTTTTTTTTTTCTTAAACGCAAAACAAAAATGGTGACAGAACAATTGTACAATATAATGTAATGTATAATGTAATGTGACATACATGTAGTAACACAGTGCAATTAATAACTACATTCCACGATCACATCACCTTCAAAATCCTCTCCTACTTTCGAAACATTCTTTCATCATCATCATCTCCCCCCCCTCCCCCTCGCCGATACACGCGCGCTTTTGCACCTTTTCGAATTCCTCCGCCTCCCCTCGCCTGAGGAGAGACACACGCCAAACATCGTCAGTCTAGCGTTAATCGCCGGACGTCGGTAACGTCGTTACTAAAAGAGCCGGTGGAAGGGGAAATGAAGGTAAAGCAGCGTTAAATGTCAAAGGGAGAGTTATTCTCTCCTCTCCTTTCTGCCGCCGCCGCGTGTACGCCGGGCTGACATCTGTATTAGCAAGATTACCGGGTGGTTTCCGTGACAGGGGAGGGTTCCGGTGGTGTACGTGACGCACACCCGGTTTTCGAGCGTGCAATAGGTGTGAACGAGGATGATACGATGCAAGACAGAGAAGAGCAGGGGGGGTACGAAGGGAGAGACTGATGCTTGACCATCAGGGGATATTCTGTCGCTTCTTTTCTCGATACGTGTGAATGCGTATGAATACTCTGTGTATGAGAGTATGAGCCTTTACACTAATCTGTAGGCTCGCGTGTTAAGCTGCCCTTTTGTACAGCCGGTTGGCACCAAGAGCGCCAAGAGTCAGTCAGTCAGTTAGTCAGTCAGTCAGTCAGTCAGTCAGTCAGTCAGTCAGTCAGTCAGTCAGTCAGTCAGTCGGTCGGTCGGTCGGTCGGTTGCACTTTAGGATGGCCCTGTCGCTTCATGGGACGAGCATTAGGGTTGGTGTGGTAACGCAGAGGAAAAAGCTCTTCGATTCTGTGTTCAATGAAATCATCACGTACACCATTTACCAAAACCTTTGACCGGGATGCAATTCATACGCCGAAAATCGTATTATACGGCCTGTAATTTTGTAGGTAACGTTTCAAACAAATTTTCAAATTGAATTTTCAACAGTGGCTACTGTTGCGGACCACCACATGGTGGCAGATGAAATTTTAATCTGCAAGAAAGATTCGTTTTCTTTTTTTCCTTTTCTTTTCTTATTTTTTTTTTTCTTTTTTCTTATCGTTGGCACTTTGCGAAGGAACATTCGTTCTTCCTTTCACTTTCATTACGTATTAAGTGTACATTCAACCCTCGAATTGCCGAAAATTAGAGTTAATAATTTATATTAGACTGCGAAATTGAAAAATCCCAAATCCCTAATGACCCAGTGCTAACTACGTTTAATGTTGACTATCGTGTCGTGTCAATGTTTAAAAACTAATCGACAATATTTGTACAAATTCGTCTGTATTCGGTCAAGTGCACAGTGATATTCAGTCAGATCAAGCCCTGTTTAACTCGCGTTCGAATCGTTCGAATCGTTCGATAAAAGAAGACATAAACAAACACTTTCTTCCCTGCTTGCGCGCGAAACCTAGCCGGAAGAGAAGAGAAATTGAAAGAGGAACGAAGGAGGGGAAAATAGGAAGAAAGTATAATAGTTAGGACAGACGGGTAACATCGGCGGACCGATCTGGAAATCTGATTGGGGACTACTGCTAACAGGGGTGCCGAAACCGCTTTCACCCCACGTTTTAACTCCTCCCTTTCCCCGCCAATTCGGAACATCGAGGCCAAGTCACCCTGACAGACGAGCGTACCGGGGCCACTATTAGTTCGGTTTCGATGGTGCGCTAGTCAGTTACTCGCTACGACGCTTTCCACCCTTCCGCGCGCGTTGAACGGTCCGCTTCGGTCCGGTGAATGGTCACTTAAAGCCGGGTACACACGACCGTGCGGTTGTGAGACACGCGACGAAATTTCACCATGTATCACAATTTCAATTTGGCCTTTCTCTGGAACGTGCACTGTGAGTATTCGGCCTCGGTCTCTCTTTAGTTGAACGTGCACGCGTCGATTTTCACGCGTGCGACTCGACACGCTTATAGTAGTAAGTCGAGTACGAATCTCCCTTTCCTCGCGTGTATTTTTAATTTCAAGCATTCGGCATTACTCGCCAGTCGTATGGAGATTCTTTCGTTTTACATTTGATTTTGGAACTCTTTTTTTCTTTTTTAAATTTTATTTATAATTTTGTTAGGACACGAGGTAGATCTGAAATTTGGTTATGCAATATAAATTGTTTCTGGCCAGATGATTGGCGTTTGAAGGTTTGAAACGGAGGGAGAAACGCTCTGAATGCTTTGTGAATTTTTATTTTATAAATTATCGTTTGTTTGTTGAAGCTAGTTAAATTTAGTTAGTTACTTAAAGGTAGTGGAATTAGATATTTTAGATTGTAGTAAATTAGTACAATTATCTGAACAATGATACTACAAACCCGATGACAGCATTTGGGGGTTTAAATAGACAAAATAAGAATCTAAATATTTTATGAATCCTTCTCCTCAATTAATTAAATTTCAATACAATTAGTAAAATATAAAGTTAGTTTATAGTTGGTAAAATTAAATATTCCAGAGTAATCCAACATAAATCATTACAATTGTCTGCAACCCGATGATAGTATTTCAGGATTGAAACAATCATCTGTAACTCGATGATAGTATTTGAAGATCGAAAGAAGGGTTCTAGATAATTTTATGAATCTTGATTCATTTGTTAGTTAAAGTTCGTTAGTTGCGATTTGTTAAAGTTAATTACTTGAAGTTACTTAAAATCAGTCAGTTAATCAAAATCAATTTGAAACACGATAAATTCTAGAAGAAAGCTTCCTGGAGAAGAACAAAGGATCCAATTTTTAATTCCTCAAAGTATTTAATATTTAAAACTGAAAAGTTTCATTAATTGACTAATCACTTTGAAAGAATTCTTCTAAATTAAAAATTATTAAGAAAATTACTAAAAAAAAAAAAATAGTAATAATAAGTAAATAATGTCATAACCTTATCTTTCTATTTCTACATTGTTTAAAAAAAACCTCATCATCTATTCGTTACTTACATTATTACCTCACATCGTTCCGTATAAAATTGAAGATTGAAAATCAGAGTTGGAGAATAGAAATAAAAACACCTATATCATCTATCAGCTATGGTGTCCAACACTGTCGATAATAATAATAATCACTCTCTCATGATCTAATTTAACAATACGCCAAGGAAATCCCCGGCCTTTCTCCCGTTTTACGACGGTGTAATTAAACTGCGAGAGCGTGGCACGATGCGGTGGATAGAATTTAGAATGGCTGGACAGAGTTTTACATCGGCAAGGTGGAAGCTAATTTATGTAGGGAAGAAAAGAAGTAAAAGCAAGAGGTAGGAAAGATAGTTGGGAGTGGCGAGGTAAGAGAGAGCCCGTGGTATTTACGACGGTGGCTCTACGTATGTATCGACGCGTTATGGGGGTCCATGGTATCAAAGAGAGGCCGCCTTTACAACGAGCCATATACCGTTTACTGCGTCTGAAATTCTGACATCTATATAAGAGTTCTACAGTTCTTTCGTTTGCTACCTCGATAACCGCGAGTTACCGACGCTGCTCTCTCTCTGTGTTTGCAGATCCTCCTCTCGTCAACGTCGATTCGCCTCTTTATTTCAATTCGCAGCATTTACTAATATCACCGTCGCTAACGGAAGTGTCTGTGAGCAATTACAGGACCGTCTTTTACGCGTGTTTTATGATTTTAGAGTCATTCTAGGTGAAAATCGGCAGTGCTGATTGAAACAAATTTGAAAATATGGCTGCATATTGCAGGATGTTTTTAGCTCTTATCCCACTCCTCGAATTGACAGAACAGTGGAAAATTAATACCTACAATAGGGAAATAAATTTGTGCAATTTGTTCTGTATAACGCTAAACTTCTATTTAATCTCATGCATAGAATCTACTGGTTTTATTAAGAAATATGTCAAATTGACACAAGGGATGAAGGTTATTAAAATTAATACGTACAATAGAGAGACAAATAGCTAAATTATTTTGTTGACACTATGGAATAGCTAAATTAAATTAAATTATAGAATAGCAAATAGCTAAGCTATTTTGTTAACACTATGGACTAAATTTCTATTTAATCTTATATATAGAATCTACAGAGTTTAGTAAGAAAAAAAAAAGTGTCAAATTGATACAAGAAACAAGGAATAGGGTTTATTGGAATTAACACGTACAATGAGGAAATAAATAAATTTACAAATTCTTCTATTAACACCAACTTAAGACTAAATTTTTATTTCATTTCATATAGAATCTATGTACAAGAAAAATATGTCAAATTAACGCAAGAAGACTTGTATATTGTATTTCAAAGAATCACAGTTTAACTGCATCATATTAAATGATGATTCACACTATCAAAGTCTCAATGATACAAAGAAGAAAAGCAACATCGTCTGCAGATGCAGTAGAATTTAAAGGATAATGAAGTGAATATCTCGAGTTCGATCGTCGCCTATTTTATAACGTAGAAACACGTAGTCACTGGTTGGATGATCATAATAATAAAACCAGACATTATCGGTTGGTTTAATTCTCTACACGCCCCCGCTGTCGTTATCATTACGAGAACCAGTATTTCGATTGCTCTAGTATATATATATATATATATATATATACGTCTATCAAGTCTATCAAGTATAACTTGACTTACAGTTAGTCTTGTCAATGTTAAAAAAAAGAAAAAAAAAGAAAGAAACGAGGTAAAGTAACGGTTTTATCAGTGAGACGAAACGAACTTTTCAGAGGGAGACGAACGAAATTGTTAAGCTGTTTGATAAAAATGATCGACAGATTTTTTAGACAAAGGCAAAGGATTGTGTGTTAAAGAGAAAACCAGCATTCTTCATAGAGAGTAAAAAAAAAAAGAATTAGAGTATCCAAGCCAGATATTTTCCACAACGAATTCGCAGAAAATACGGAACTGAAATAAAATTTTTACTATTTAACAAATAGTCAAACAATAGGAGGAATTTACAAATGAATCACGGTGTTGACGAAGGGAAATTTTCAACGTTTTAACATCATGTGAAAGAACAGTATTCCGGCGATGAAATCTTCGTGGATGAAGAAATGAAAGACTCAGAAATATTCAAACCAGTCGTATCCTCCGATTCGAATGAAAAAAAAAAGAAAAGGAAATAAAATACAAACTCTCTTTAATTTAATGCAAAAAAAGATGGATTCTTACAAAGAATAAAAGAAAGAAATCAAAAATCCCGGTTTACTTTACCTGTTACCACAGTCCAAATTACATTCAAAAGAATTCAACTTCACAAAGAACTTTACTGAGAACTGAAAAATCTTCTCCAGCTCTTTCGATACTTTGCGTGAAAAACCAAAAAAAAAAAAAAAAAAAAAAAGAAACATACGCGAAAGAAGAATTAAAATATTAATTCTCGCAATAACTCCCGACTAAAAACTAAGAGTCAATCGCATCAATCAAGGAAATCCAAACTTTGCGTGCAACGCGCACAAAGAAAGTGGCCGAGCGGTTGGCGAGCGAGAGAGGATTCTCCTCGAACGTTTCAACACCTCCAACAGCAGCTGAAGAGAATGGCACTCTGGCAGATATGAAAGCTTTGTGGACAGGTGGCGATGCTTCGCGGGTGCCGGAACGTAACACGACAAACGGATATCGTTCGCGTTTGCGTACCCACCTTTGCCCTCTTTCTTCTTCTCCTGCCCTCTATGCGCACGCTATTCAGCCGTAACGGAGAGTTTAATTAATATTCGCACAGTGGGTTGGCCCGTTTGATTAGCTCCACGTTGCGCGGCTTGATGGGTAGGCATGCATCCGCGTAGAACGTACATAGGCAGAAACTGGGTGTAAGGGGGTTGAGGAGCACGATACTTGTGTACGTGTGTGTGAGAGGGTGGAGAAGTAGGGGTAAGAGTTGAAACGTGCACACACAGAGAGAGAGAAAGAGAGAGAGATTGTGTGTGTGTGTGGGAGAGAGGGAGGAAGACAGACAACATTCCGAGAGACTACGTACCAACTGTAATATCACAATCATAACCAGACCCCTCGTCAGTCCGGCCGTCCATCCATTCGTCCGTCCGTCCGTCCGTCTGGCGTAACGTCCTCACGCTTCAGCGATATCAAAGAACTGGCCACCGCTCTCGCTACGTTTACGTTACGTTTCGCGGTGCGCCAGCCTGTCCTGTTTCTGGTCAGAATTTTGCGTCGTTTCCCGGAGGAACCGACGAAAATTCTTCTCCAGTCATCGATCCCTTGTCCATCGGACAATCCCACGGATGTATATTTGTTTGTTTCTTGTTTTTTTTTTTTTTTGTTTTTTTTCTTTCTTCATGGTGGAGGGGCGATGAGCAAAACAGAGGACGACGGGGGTGGGGTTGGTGGGTGTTTGAAGTTTGATCGGCAACGAAGCTCGTTTTGTAATTTTTTTTTTTTTGTAAATAAATTCTAATAAATACGAAGTATCTCAAAGTAAATTATAAAAACAGACAAATGAAACAGTGAGAGGAACAAAATTTTTCAAGAGTGAAAAACGAAAATACCTTTTCAGAGCAATTTGATCAATTTGTCGTTCGTCGTTTTATAATACGTCGATCCAATATATCACTCCCTCTGTCCGAAAATATGGTATACATTTGAAAGAAAATCTTAAATTATCTAGAGTTTCGGAAGCAATTGGTATTGTTTACATTGATAGCTAAATAACCGAACATATTTGACAGGCGTTGCTTTTGAGTTACGTTGGAATTTGAAGATCAAAAATTAGTTTTTTTTTTTTTTTTTTTTTTAGAAAAATAAAATAGTCACCGCTGTAATTTCAGTAAAATGGAAAATTTCAACCCAAATAACGTGAATTTACAAAGAAGAGATGTCAAATCGAAGCAGTTGACTAACGAACAACGTCATGGTATCTTGCAACAGCTATTACAGTATATGAAGAACAAAGAAAAATTAGAACACGGCGACATTAATGAATTGATTGAATGTGTTCAAGATGCATTTAATAAATTAGAGAGAAATACTCTTGATAACGTTTCTATAACATTACAAACGTGTATGGAATCAATTATGTTGACAGGAGGGGGAAATTCCTATGAAACACCTCATATAAATAAGGTAAAACTTCGTCGTGAGGGTCGATTAGCTAAAAAGTACATATGTTCAGAAGAAGCGTTCAACAACAAGGCTAAATCTCACTCTAACTAAATTTCGATTACACTAAAATTATTTGTATTTAGTTATACTGTGATGATAAAATGAATTTAATATTTTTTTTATATTTAATCTCAGTTTCGGACAGAGAGTGTATATCATTGCGTGATTTAAGCTTTTCCTCTGATAATGCTTTTCTTGCATTCCAATTCCAGGATCTTCCGGAATGACAGTGAAACAGAAAGAAGAAAAGAAAAATTGAAAAAAAAAATAACACGTCGACTGTAACGACTATATTACAGTTGGCATTCCCTTCTCGAACAAATACGTGTGTGCCGCGATCCATTTTTCGATTCCTCCCCCCCCCCCCAACCCCCTGTTGTACAACCCGTTGACAATGCCTCGAAGTACGAGTTCTCGTTATCTCGATAACGGTTTAAATTCACGAGAATAGCCTTATCTCCTTACAACGTGCATTTCTTCACGCTGATAGTACGTCGTCTTATCTCGCGAATACACTTGATTTAATTATTCGATACAGCACGCGTTATCCTGAACTGCGTTCATTGCCGGCGCGCGATATCGTCGGTGAAATTGATAGCGGTGGCTGCCGATAATCTTGTCCCGCGAAAGTTCTCGTTATTGTGAACATTGAGATTAATTAAACCCCGAACGAGATCTCCAACTTATCGCGAAAGTCTCACCGTTGTCGTTGTATTGTCAAATCCGTGGGATTCTTCAGTCCGGGAGTGTGTCCGGTCTGTCAAGATTTCAGATTTATTTCAGAGATTTATTTATCTAGGATTTTCTGATATCGTATCTTTTAACGTTTCAATACTTGGATCATTGCAGTGTTAGTTCAAATATTCATCGCTGGACTTTTTCCATATTTATGGGGAAAACATGAAAAACTCCACACTCTGTACGTAATAATACGTAAAATATTTGTAAATATGTAAGTAGAATTGTAGTATTTAACAGATGAAACGAAACTCTATTTCACCTGAAAATATTTAAAACGTATGAAAATCCGCTAGTCTGTTTAATAGTTAAACTACGTTAAAAAGTTACGTTTGATACATAAACTGTTAAAAATACAACGCAACGTATGACAATAAACGTAATATAACATACGTCCACAGTGATAATTATAACCAAACTATAAAATATAAGAATATTAAGAAAATTATCACGAATACGAAATCAACCGCGACAAATTCGACATGAAAGAGAAAAAAAAAAATTCGAACAAGGCAACACGCGTGCGGACAAGTTTTCCGCGCGAGTTCTCGCGGAACGGGAACAACAGGGGATAAGAATCGAACATCGTTTCCGCGAGGATGGTAAAAATCGGCGTAGGAGACCCGGCGCGTAAAATACAACGGTCGTTTAAATCCGAAACTGACTGGAGTTGGGATGACGAAGAGGGAGGATAAGCGAAGAAGGAGAAGGCCATGGTGCGTGTTGCCCGATACTATAATAACGCAGAAGTCTACTTCATAAAGAATGTTCTCTTAACCGGCAACCTCGTACATCCTCCGCGCCGCCACGCTCTTCCTCTTTATCTTTATCTTCTTTATCTGGCGAGGTGGCCACCTTGCGGCCACGGAACAGCGGGTCAAGAAGGGGAGAAAAAAAAAGAAACACAAAACAAAAGAAAGAAGAAGATACGAAGGAGCTTCTGTGGATTTACATCGGCAAACGTACGACTCATTTTCGGCCAGTAAATCTCTGAATTCCTTCTGTCGTCCCCTCTTTCTCTCATTCTCTCTGCTTCTACCGTTGTTCCCTTATTTTTATTTTTTCTTCTTTTTTGTTTATCTGTTTCCTTCGTTCCTTCTCGAATTGAATCGAGACTCGTCGGATTTAGGACCATCTAGTGGTAAGAAGGGAAATGGAGATCATGATCGAGGTGGAGAAATTTCGATCGTTTCAGATTGTCGCTTTATGAGTATTATTCCTGTTAAGTTAATGTTACACTTCGCGTAGTTACTCAATGTTGCTTCTTGGAGTAAAAAAATTTTACAAAATTGAAGATCTAGAAGGGTGATAGATTAAAATAAAAGGTGAAATTCGCGACTAAGAAATTCTCGAGTAGAGTGTGTCAGAATGTAATATATATTTCAAACTGTAATCATTGTCGAAGAGAAATACATAATATCTATAAAATTCACACGGCGATTAATAGCAAAAACTAGGTATCATAGTAATGAAAAACGACAAACTCGTAATTTTCCGGAGGAATTTTCTAAACAAATCTGGAGCTTTCAATGCTCGTTGATCGATCGTTGTAATTCGACAAAGAACTTTATAAATGTGAAAATACACACAGAAGAAATTTAAAAACACAAACGTGTAAAAAAAAAAATAAGCAGATTAACCAAGAATAAATAAAAGTGCAAAATATATACAAGCCACTCGGGCGGTTAACTTTAACACGCGTGAGTCTTCAAATCAGAAAAATGGAAAAATGCCTTTCTCAAAAAAAACCTTGAAACCTTGATCTTAACGATCGGTAATAGAACGATTGACTCGCCGAAATCATCAAAGATCCGAGGAAGATAACGGAATACATCAAAAGAAAAACAAATGAATCTGCGAGACGCTCCATTTTCCGTGTAATTTCCTGAGCTCGAGAACTCTCGACAGACTGAAAAGAAAACGTAGGCAAAGATAAACGATGAAACGAAGTCTATTCGACGATCGGCTAGTATCTTAAACTTAACCGAGGTTGTGCGTGGGCGGAGAGGGAAAAGATAATCGGCGCGCGATGCACGGCAAACCTGGATGGAAGGATCGATCGATCGATCGATCGGTCGCGTAACAGAGGGTAGAGACGAGGTGCGGAGAACCGCACCGGTGAAAAGGAAAAGGTGGTTCTCCTCCTCGGACAGAAGTGGTTACACCGGCGAGAAAGGAAGATTACAAAGCGGTCCGCACGGGCCGACCGAATTGAAATTGATAGCCGGTCGATCGTCGCTACCACGCGCGAACTGCCGCGAAAAAACGAGCAAATCGACCGTGAGTGAGAATTCATCGTACGTGCTTAAGCGTAAAAGCGAGGACGAGGAAGAGGAAACTGATATCGCGGTTGCGCTGTTTTGAAATCAAGGGAGAGAATATTGTATCCACGACGACGATTTTTCTAGTCATCGCGAGATTGGCTAGTATATTTGGGCATCGAGGGAAGCAGATTTCTTTCGTGTTGGAATTTGTTTTTTTCACCGTAGAATCTCCCTTTGCTGGAATATTTCAGAGCATTATTGTCGGTTTATTTTGTTTTAGACTAAGTTTAGATAACGAAGGTATCCCAGTGTGACAATTGAAAAGAAACTTCATTTTCTTTGTCTTTTGGATTAGAATTTTCCTTCGTTGGATACATATCGGAGTGAAATAAAACTTGCTAGCTTTTTATCTTAGATTAATCGAGATATCCGATGAGGAGATCTGAGATTTGAGATCTGAAGTGAGGTCTAGTGAAAAAATTATTCTAATCTTTTATTGGCTAGTTTAGGATCTATTTCACTGGACGCTCTTACATTATACATAGAAGTTATTCCAACTATTCTTTCAAATTGAACTCGTGTCTTACGTTAGAATTTTCTTTTGATTTTTATTTTAGATTTTTTTTTGCAAGTAACTTCGGCGAGGAATTACATCTATCTCTGTTAAACAATCTGTAACGCGTAATCGTAAGCAATTAATAAATCGGACAGATAATTTTTCGAAATAAATCTCGAATCTTGACTCTTGTCGTCGATCGAGAAAAAACGAATCCAAAATCAGCAATAAGCAGCGATCAGGTGTCGAATTTAAAATGGCAGAGCTGCGTTCGCAGCCCCTTTCTTTCTCGCTTTTCTCTTTTCTTATCGCCTCTTTTTCCCGTCTCGTAAACGCTTATGTAAAAGTCACTGAGTAAGATACTGGCCGGCTGCTGGACGTGTTTATGAATATTGGCATGTGGTGAACAAGTTGTTTTCGGGCGTGCCGCGGAGTATGATGTGCACGCTGCCCAGCATCCGGGGTGTAGAGTATGCGAATGCACGCCAACAGCCAAGTTCGCAGCTGTAAGCATAAGTCTCGTTGGTCGAACGCGTTTCGATATTCGTTCGATCATCAAGACAGCTACACTGGCTGCAGAATATCTTGTCGTAGAGGAGATTTTCATGTTCGTATCGCGCATCTTGACAGAAGTGGTAGTGAGAGTATTTATAAATTATTGTAAATTATTTGCGAATATAATTAAATAATAAATAAACATATAAATATTGTATATTTATAAGCAGTAATATTGTAAATTACTTTTCCGGACGAGGCAAACTTCTTCGAGTTGTTTCTGCCCCTGGGAAATATCGACAATAACAATTGTGACATCTTTGAAATATGATTAATCGCAGTTATTTAGAAAAATAATCTGACATCGTAGATTATAATTTTACAGCGTTAAATTGTAATATTATCAATAAAGGAAGAGCGAATAAAAATAATATAATTAGAAAATTATTATGTAAAATAATATAATTAGAAAATAATAAAATTAAAAAATATATAATATGTAATTTAAAAAATAATATAATTAGAAAACAATATAATGAGAAAATTATTTCGAAGAAGTCGTTATATCGCTTGAGATTTCAACAGATTTTCTAAATTTTTATTCCCGTGCAATAACAACAGGAATGTATGGCAATATATTATATGACAATATATTTTTACTTTTTCCAATTTTCAAACAAATATAATATCTGTCTCAAGGCAGAGAGCCTGAACGAGAGCTGCGCAAATTGTTCGTAGCTGCAATTAATAATTGAACAAACAAGAACAAATACTACTCGTCTGTAAATTAAAACGATTAAACACAACAGTCGATGTGTATAAACACCCTGAATTAGTCAATAACATTGCATTGGAAAATCGAAAATTCATGCCGAACTGTAAAAACTTAAAAGGTTAACAAGTTTTTAACGTTATACTCGAATTGGTTAAATTTATAAATAGGTTTATTTTCAAATAATATATGTATATATAACATACAACATATATATATCTGAAAAAGAACGTTTCAATTTCGACATCAAACGCTACTAGTGCCCATTGAAAAAGTTATATTTGTATTTCATTAAATAAAAAAATCGTGTTTCATTCGAGAGGGAAAATGTACAAAGGGGAGAAATATGTCGAAGCAAATTCAACGATATCAAGTATCGTACGATTCGTGTGAAAAAAAGTTGAAAAAAATACACAAGTGTTTGCTGTTAATTTCGAATTAATAGAATTTACTCCGTTTGTTTTTTTTCCCCTTGGAATTAATTATCGTTATCGATGGATATGTAATACTCTAATACATTTAATTTCAAGCAATCCAACGTTTTCTAACTTCGTCTTCGATGTATTTCAATTCCGAGAAATATTCGTCGTTATCGTTTGGAATGAAAAGCACATTCATCGAATAGAAACCTCTGTTCTGTAATTAAATTTATCGATAATTTCTACGATTATCTGATAAAATTCGACAGCAATTTAGCACAGACAGTTCGAAGATTTTCAATTTCATAAAACTAATTCGCTAGTAATTTGAAAAAAATTATTCTTCAGTTTTATCAAACTCTCTGGTTTGTGAATTATAGAAATTCGTAAATTCTTACTACAATTCAAGAAGAAATGATTGTCCAATAAATTGGAAAATTTGACGAAGATCGTCATCTTTGACAATAAGTTTTTCAATTGTTTAAACGTCGTATAATCGTGATGCGTGTGTATTTTTAAATCGAACGATTCGGAAGGAAAGTGGGAATCGTTGGGAATTATGTTAGTTTGGTAACTGGTTTCTGGTTAGTTGTTCCAATTACCGACGTTGCATCGTTGCGTTCGATCTGAAACGCGATGCCGGAGCAAAGAAACAAAAGATATTAACGAAACAACGATACGTGAGATCGGCCCGACTAAGTCGTCTAATTATTTCACCAATTCTAGTTTCACCGAGTTTTGATTACAAATTGTCCTTTCACGATCCTGTTTTGCAATTATCGAGAAAACTTCTCACTTCCCTATCGTCTGAGATTTTACAATTCAATATTCCTGTCGATCGTTCATTTATTTATCGATCGATATGTGAAAACAACGTTATTAAATTTTATGTAAGTAAGCTATTATTATTAAATTTATTACGAGACATTTTCGACAGCTGAAGCGATCCTTCAATCAATTTTTCTCTAATTTCTTTCTTTTAAATCTGAGATATTATTATATATCTTTCCGGAATACTTCACTGATCAATATCATAAAAATATTCAATAATCCAAAATCGAAGAATCTCGAGAGTAACCTGATCCAAATATAATCTAAACTGTTACAGTTATTCGCGATTCATTGATGCCCCGTTGAAGAATAAGAGTGTCAGAATAAATTTAAAAATACATATTCTTTCACATTTCTTTCTTTTGTTCATTTCATTTCATTCGATCGTCACATTTTCTCTCTACGGACTTACAATTACCGATTCAATCCCTTTACACGCGAGTTACGAAAATCACAATTAAATTACCTATGTGTATGATACAAACAATATTAAATTCTTTGATAAGAATATCGTAAACTTAATTGAACATCAATATGATATTTAATAAACATATATGTGTATATATATATCTATAACAAAATACTTGATATATTGACAAATTTATTACCCATAATATAGATAAGTTTTTTTAATAAAAATTATTACACTTGCAATCAACAAATTCTCGGTACAGTTTGTTCGTCCCTAATGAAGTTCGCCAATTGTCGTATAATGTCGCGCACGATCATTGTAAAAAATTGACGCTCGTTGCGTTTTAGATGCAGATGAAAGAAATTTCATGAAAACAAGTGTCACAAGGATCGACTCGTCGCCTGATTGTACGATCAGTATCTTCTCTACGAGTGAAAAAACAAAAGGGAGTACACACACACACACACACACACACACACACACACACATATATATATGTAATTAGCAAGCAATCGACATCTTGGACGAGTGGGGAGGGGGGGGGCGCGCAAGGGCTGTTGAACCGCGAAGAAGGCCCACTTATATAAAGCGTAGCGATGATATATAAGGGATTTGTCTCCGTGGCAGCGTCATACGTCATGTCGCAAATATTAACTCTGATACAGGCCATTCATTCACTTAATTACAAACAGCCGTGATTTAAGGGATGCCGTGCGGCAGGGGGTCCAAGCAGCGCCGGCCACGTTTCAGTAGGTGTCCGAGGTGTAGCTGATACGGTGTAGCTTTCTTTACGATCCCTCATTTACACAACAGGACCCGAAGCCACTTCGCTCCTAAACTTTATTCTCTTCTTCCTCGTCGTCGTCGTCGTCGTTTCTCTCTCTCTCTCTCTCTCTCTGTCTGTCTCGTGCTCGCTCGTTTCTTCGTCTTTCTCTGATTCTGCGTTTCTCTTCATCCGTGGCTTCTGTGGAACAATGATCGCGCGCAGGGCCTCGACAATCGCGAAGAAATATCGACCTCGGTGCCAACCGAACGTTCAGAGCAGCGTGACGCGAGTGAAATTACGAGATTTGGATTTGGAAAGTACTACTTGTACTCTCGAGTAATGTGGCGAGATAGTCTTATTCTCCAGCAACATCTATTTCTCTCGTCGTTTCAGATAAATTTGCGGCGCCAACTTCGCGAAACTCGAAAGGAAATAAGAAAGCATGTAAGAAAAATCAATATTTTTAACAAAATTACCAAGGAGATGTTTGTATGTAATTGTCAATGATGCATGGCAAATTGGCGAGGATAAAAATAGTAGGTGTAAAAAGAGTTAATCGACATAGTTTGATTTCATGCAGAAATGTGAATTTGTGAACAATTCACCCTATAAACTGAAATACACGTTATACATTGTCAACTGTGTAAAGTGAATATGCAGAAATGTGTATAAGGTGTTGTTGGATCGAAGTGTGCAATTATTATGCTCCGTTTCGAAAATGTAAATTAGTCTTAAATATTAAAGAAATATCCAACATTGATATCTGACAATGTCAATCATATTATCATATTACGTTGTCATGATAGACATCACATTCGAAAATATAATAATCATTGTTATCATTGGAATTTTAGATCGAGGAACGAAATTCAAGGATCAAAAGATCGTCAGATTTAAATATAAACGTTTAATGATTATGTTACAGTTTAATTAATCATATTAATATCTGTCGTCATAAATATTCGAGTATCTAAGTAAAATTAACATACGCTTTTTGTGATACATCTATTACGACCATTGTCGCTATTTAAGTTCTAGATCGAAGAATAGAATTAAGGATTGAAAGATTTATTGCAAATATCACGCTAGTAGCTGTTCGTATGTAAATATTAGAAACATCCAAGATACACATCTGAACATATCCATTTTGCATTTATATTAAAACAATGAATGTCATGAACATCATGTTGTAATCATTGTTATCATTAAAATTTTCTGGTTTGAATATCTAAATAAATATTCAACGCCAATAAACAACATTGTGCACGTTGCACGCGAAGGGACAAGATTAACAAGAATCAGAACGTAAAGCGTGGAACTATCGTTAGAAATATTAAAATGACAAAAGTATACGATAGAATACACTACGAAACAAAATCATTCGAACCTTTAAAGATATACTCTACGTCTCAACAAAAAATTATGCACGGAATTTTCAGCCAGAGATGTTAAAGCGATACAAAAAGTACAATAGAGTACACACGGATGTTTCTATTTCATGAAAGAAAAGCATTTGATCATTGTAGTATCGAAATTATCGTGTATAGTTATATATTTAGTTATTTTTATCTTTAATAGATGGCCTGTTTGCTGAAGATGCGCGAATGAAAAGTACGAATGTGACGTGAGAGGCACAGCGTTGGCACTGAGCGCTTCTCTTTTTTAAAAAAAGAAGAAAGTCGTGCGTGTCAGGAGAGAGTCGAAAAAGAGTGTTGAACGAGTGTGGTCTGAAAAGAGTAATTTGTGTTGTAAATTAATCGTGTCGTTTAAGTTTATTCGAATTATTGTTGTTTGAGTTGTCGAAAAAGAGTGTTGAACGAGTGTGGTCTGAAAAGAGTAATTTGTGTTGTAAATTAATCGTGTCGTTTAAGTTTATTCGAATTATTGTTGTTTGAGTTGTCTATCTTGTATCTATCATTTGTCGTTTTGTTTTCGTTTTCTTTATTATTTAATATAACAAATCATCTAAATTATATCCCTACATCATTGACACGACAAAAATTGTGAATTAGTCAGTCGTTTTTCTTTTATTTTCTTTTTGACCACTTGGGTAGGTCTTTCTAGCGTTTTTTAGAAACGAGAGGAAGAGGAAGAAAGAGTCGTCGAGGGGTTGGTGAGACAGCTCGAGGCCGCTCTTCCGGAGAACACCGTGTTTTCCTTGCTCGTCCGCTACCGATCTACCGATTTCCCGAGCCCCTCGCCGATTTTCGCGCACACGCTTAATATCAAAGAGTTCCGCCGCGGCGGCGGCGGCGGCAGAGAGAGGGCGGGAGAGACGGGAGACCCTCCCTCGCGTAGTAGCGTAGCCGTAGTTTTGGGAAAAACCCAGCCAGGGATGGTAATCTTTCCTTTGGCCGATGTGCAGGATCACGCGTCACCGCGTTCGCCGCGTCTCGCCGACCTTTCATATAGACATTCCTTTCTCCCATTCTCGGCCTCTCCTTATTCTTCCAACGTCCACCGACTTCCTGTCTTGTCGGACTTTTCTCGCGACGATCGTCCCACACCCCCTTCTCTCCCCACGCTTCGCGTTTCAATCCGCTTTTCCCGGAGTTCCGTTGTTCTCTCTCGCTTTTTACTCGATTCTAACGATTTTATCCACAGACGGATAAAGGTGGAGGATTTCCGAGAAATCCCGGCGGAATAATTGGGCCGAGTTTCTATTATTCTCGTTTTCGAACGCGATGGCAAGTCACTCCGATGATTATTTTTGGCACTCGTAATGTATAAAGAATGTGTAAAACGCGAACGAATGTGAAAATGTGAAATATACGAAAGTACCAAAGACTACCTATTCGTTGTATACTTTGTATACTTATAGTCTACCATCTACACTGTGTGTTAATTAAATGAGAACTGTAGAAATGAAATGATGCTTCTTTCTTCTCTTCGATTGAAATTTTCGTCGTGCATTCGTGCATGCGTGCACGAACCCAATGGGGTTTGAATGTTTTTCTTACGAATCTTCTGCAATTATTTGTTGCAAATAAATCACATAACGCAATGTGATCGATAGTTTGTCAGAGTCGAACTTCACAGACGTGGTATTTCTGCTAACAAACAATTAATGCACGCAATTAGATATCTACACTCTAATTTTATAATAACTGGACTCCGTGGGTTTTCCTACGTTCGTGCAAAAAAGGTTTAAGTGCGCAGAATTGCACAGAATGCGCGAAATGCGAAAAAAATATATGAAATATCTGAAACGTACTACGTTTGCGTGTATTTGTAGAAAATTTAAAAAAATGGAAAATTACAAGAACGCGCGTAATACGAAAGAAATGTATAAAAATATCCAATATAGTAAAAATATCCAATATAGTACTTTCAACGTACTTTCAGAGAAAATGTTTAATGCATTTACTCAGAATTGCACAGGAATGTACGATACATCCAGAGAGAGTACAGTGCTTCTTACGACATACTTTGTTTTCTAAAATAATCTTCTACCCAAAAAAAGTTCCTCTTCTCTTTTTCTTTCTTTTAAATGACATTCTCGAAGATATTAAATTGCGTAAAAATCCACGGCGTGTAACAGTAATATTATTCTTCAAACGATCGATGTCTTGCACGAGCAAGTTTCTTCTCTCCCTTCCCCCTCCCCCCGTCCTCTGACAAGATTTTACGCCATAATTCGAAAGCTAACCCCTTGTCAACTACGTATCAACCCCGTTGACGTTTTTCCCCGCTCGTGTTCTTTATTTTTCGCAAATTTAGTTTCTCACGTTGCTCCGTCGTAAAGAAGTATTCCGCTTCTCGCGTGACACACGCTGCTCGTCCTCGAGCGAGATACGCGCATAAATTGAATGAAGGAAAATACGCGCGCGACGAAGGCGCGCGAGGGGTCTCCTAATTCGCTTTTACAGTCGCCTCCGACACTCGGGGAGACTCGTTGCTGATAAAAAAAGGTCAAAAGCATCGTCGCTTGGCGATTTACGCGCAAGACAATCGCATACACACACACTCGTTCGCTAACATTTGCGAGAACACGTCGGCGCGAGGATGATTCAAACGTTTAAAAAAAATACGAGTATCTCTTGAAGTAATTTTCTAATTTACTCGCTGGCTTGAAGTCACGCAGATTTTGAGTCATGTCAGTCATCAGCAGGATACATCGAAACCGTCGTTCTAATTCGTATACATAATTTTATTTAGTTGCATTGCACGCACGTATAGCGCTTAGTTGGCAATTTCATCAATATCTGACATATTTGGAATACACTTTATGGATCGTACTCTCTGTCATCGACTGACTCATAAAGTAAGTAACTCATGAAACTATTTGAACCCCAACTTACTCGCGAATAAATTTCTACAAGATTGAAACGGAACTGAAAATTGAAACTCGTCGCGCTCGTCACGCTGCATTCGTTGCTCCTCGTTGCACGAATTGAAATAGTTGCAAAAATTGTTTTCATAATGACTGATCGTATCATCACTTAATGTAAATACCACGTAAAACTTCTTTTCAATTTGTAATTTCGTCGACAACGTTGTTTCCATATGATGGTTAGTATGATAATTATTACCATACTTGGACGATATTCGAGAACTTCTCACTGTTAAACGGTGCAGCATAAGTTGGCCCGTTATGGATATGAGGGTTCACCGAGATTCTCGATTGCTCTGCATGCACGAGCTTTCGTAAGTACAGACTTCCTGAAAGGATCTTAGACCCAAGGACAAGCGCCCTTTCATGCATACCGAATTCACCGTTATCTCCTATGCGCTGCTTTACCAGAGAGAAACGGAAAACCCCCGGCGTTTGCTCTTCCTCCCTTCTCAAATTTCCAACCGATCCCCAGGATTAAACGTTTCGATTTAATATTGCCCTCTCTTGCGCAATCGAACCTTACGAGAGATACATTTCCTAACAATTTGTGTAACATTCACTTACTAATCAATGATGCGTATATTATTTTGTGCAAATTTTAGTCAAAAATAAAGTCGAGTGTTCATCACACGGTATCGATAAATAGTGCCACAAAGGCAACTTGTCATTTATTTGGCTCATACAAATGACACGAACAACAAACATCGTGGGATAAAAGAATTCCGAAGTGATAAAAAATCTCCTACAAAAATAATATCTTGGCCACTACCAACTTCCCCGTTTTTGTTTTCACAACAAAATGAATTTTCAAATTCACAAGCTCGAAAATTTCTCGACAGAAATTTCCTTTACGTCAATAATAAAAGTAGTAAGTAATAGAAAAGTAGTAAAAATAGACAACAAAAATATAACTAAACAATGCAATACAAAACAAACTAATGTTTCCTACCTAAACGAAATTTCAAAATTTTCGAAATTCCGCGCTAAAATAATTGGAAATTTTTGTAAACACTCTTTGTTTACATCAAAAAAATGTAAATAAACATTGGAAACCAAAACGAACAATCCACTGTTTGCAAACAAAGCGAAATTCCAAAATTTTCGAAATTTTTACAGTGTTTATGTATGTACGTTTATGTACACCAACATTTCCAAGAATTCTCGAGCGAAACTTCGAAAATTTTAGAATTTCGCCTTGTTTGCAAACAATGGATTGTTTGTTGTGGTTCCCAGTGTTTATTTACATTTTTTTTATGTAAACAGACTCTGTTTACCAACATTTCCAAGAATTCTCAAGCGAAATTTCGAAAATTTTGGAATTTCGCCTTGTTTGCAAACAATGGATTGCTTGTTGTGGTTCCCAGTGTTTATTTACATTTTTTTTGATGTAAACAGACTCTGTTTACCAACATTTCCAAGAATTCTCGAAGGGAACTTCGAAAATTTTGGAATTTCGCCTTGTTTGCAAACAATGGATTGTTTGTTGTGGTTCCCAGTGTTTATTTACATTTTTTTTGATGTAAACAGACTCTGTTTACCAACATTTCCAAGAATTCTCGAGCGAAATTTCGAAAATTTTGGAATTTCGCCTTGTTTGCAAACAATGGATTGTTTGTTTTGGTTCCCAGTGTTTATTTACATTTTTTTTGATGTAAACAGACTCTGTTTACCAACATTTCCAAGAATTCTCGAAGGAAACTTCGAAAATTTTGGAATTTCGCCTTGTTTGCAAACAATGGATTGTTTGTTGTGGTTCCCAGTGTTTATTTACATTTTTTTTGATGTAAACAGACTCTGTTTACCAACATTTCCAAGAATTCTCGAGCGAAATTTCGAAAATTTTGGAATTTCGCCTTGTTTGCAAACAATGGATTGTTTGTTTTGGTTCCCAGTGTTTATTTACATTTTTTTTGATGTAAACAGACTCTGTTTACCAACATTTCCAAGAATTCTCGAAGGAAACTTCGAAAATTTTGGAATTTCGCCTTGTTTGCAAACAATGGATTGTTTGTTTTGGTTCCCAGTGTTTATTTACATTTTTTTTGATGTAAACAGACTCTGTTTACCAACATTTCCAAGAATTCTCGAGCGAAACTTCGAAAATTTTGGAATTTCGCCTTGTTTGCAAACAATGGATTGTTTGTTTTGGTTCCCAGTGTTTATTTACATTTTTTTTGATGTAAACAGACTCTGTTTACCAACATTTCCAAGAATTCTCGAGCGAAACTTCGAAAATTTTGGAATTTCGCCTTGTTTGCAAACAATGGATTGTTTGTTGTGGTTCCCAGTGTTTATTTACATTTTTTTTATGTAAACAGACTCTGTTTACCAACATTTCCAAGAATTCTCGAGCGAAATTTCGAAAATTTTGGAATTTCGCCTTGTTTGCAAACAATGGATTGTTTGTTTTGGTTCCCAGTGTTTATTTACATTTTTTTTGATGTAAACAGACTCTGTTTACCAACATTTCCAAGAATTCTCGAAGGGAACTTCGAAAATTTTGGAATTTCGCCTTGTTTGCAAACAATGGATTGTTTGTTGTGGTTCCCAGTGTTTATTTACATTTTTTTGATGTAAACAGACTCTGTTTACCAACATTTCCAAGAATTCTCGAGCGAAATTTCGAAAATTTTGGAATTTCGCCTTGTTTGCAAACAATGGATTGTTTGTTTTGGTTCCCAGTGTTTATTTACATTTTTTTATGTAAACAACTTGTTACACATTTCAGAATTCTCGAAATTCGAAATTTTGGAATTGTTGTTTGCAAACATGGATTGTTTGTTTTGGTTCCCAGTGTTTATTTACATTTTTTTTATGTAAACAGACTCTGTTTACCAACATTTCCAAGAATTCTCGAGCGAAACTTCGAAAATTTTGGAATTTCGCCTTGTTTGCAAACAATGGATTGTTTGTTTTGGTTCCCAGTGTTTATTTACATTTTTTTGATGTAAACAGACTTGTTACCAACTTCAGAATTCTCGAAGAATTCGAAAATTTTGGAATTTCGCCTTGTTTGCAAACAATGGATTGTTTGTTTTGGTTCCCAGTGTTTATTTACATTTTTTGTAAACAGACTCTGTTTACCAACATTTCCAAGAATTCTCGAGAGAACTTTGAAAATTTTGGAATTTCGCTTTGTTTGCAAGCAATGGATTGTTTGTTTTGGTTTCCAGTGTTTATTTACATTTTTTGGTGAAACAGACTTGTTTACCAACATTTCCAAGAATTCTCGAAGAATTAATTTTGGAATTTGCCTTGTTTGCAAACAATGGATTGTTTGTTTTGGTTCAGTGTTTTTACATTTTTTTGAAACAGACTCTGTTTCAACATTTCCAAGTTCTCGAGCGAATTTAAAATTTTGGAATTTCGCTTTGTTTGCAAACAATGGATTGTTTGTTTTGGTTCCCAGTGTTTATTTACATTTTTTTTATGTAAACAGACTCTGTTTACCAACATTTCCAAGAATTCTCGAGCGAAACTTCGAAAATTTTGGAATTTCGCCTTGTTTGCAAACAATGGATTGTTTGTTTTGGTTCCCAGTGTTTATTTACATTTTTTTGATGTAAACAGACTCTGTTTACCAACATTTCCAAGAATTCTCGAGCGAAATTTCGAAAATTTTGGAATTTCGCCTTGTTTGCAAACAATGGATTGCTTGTTTTGGTTCCCAGTGTTTATTTACATTTTTTTTGATGTAAACAGACTCTGTTTACCAACATTTCCAAGAATTCTCGAAGGGAACTTCGAAAATTTTGGAATTTCGCCTTGTTTGCAAACAATGGATTGTTTGTTGTGGTTCCCAGTGTTTATTTACATTTTTTTGATGTAAACAGACTCTGTTTACCAACATTTCCAAGAATTCTCGAGCAGAACTTCGAAAATTTTGGAATTTCGCTTTGTTTGCAAGCAATGGATTGTTTGTTTTGGTTTCCAATGTTTGTTTACATTTTTTGGTGTAATCAGACTTCGTTTAAAAAATTTTGCTATAATCAAGATATGTGATTTTGATATTTTTTTGAATTTGCTGTAGCGTGTGTTGTTTTTGTCTTATATGTCATTTGGTATATTGAGAACGATATGTGTGAAGTGGATATGGGATGTGGATGATGAGATACAGCATATGGGGTTGGGAATGTAAAGAATGTTATATGCAATTTGGAACCTGTCGAAACAGTGTGTGGGAAGTGGAAAATGAAGTGGGAAATGTGAGAAATATTATTCGAGATGTGGGATATTAAAAATATTGTTATATCTAATATCACGCAAAGAATGTGTAGGATATTCCTGGATGTGGAATGTGAAAATGTAGCGACGTTGTTTATAATCTGGATAATGACATGGTGAATGTGTAAATCGAGTGTAGATATGGAATTTGATAATGCAGAATGGAATACGAGGAATGGGAGTTGGGAACGGATCACGGGATATGAAAAATAGAATACAGGATAACGGAAATTGAAGTGTAGGCTGTGAAACGGTTGCTGCGAGCACCGGAATGCAGAATCTAAAATGTGAAATACACACAGAATGCATCACCCCCCTCTCTCTCTCTCTCTCTCTCTCTCTCGGCGATCATCAGCCATTGAAGAGAGTAATTTATGGCTGTCATTAACGGGTCGCTAAGAAGCAGGTGCAAATAATCGAGCACATTGTTACCTGCTTTCTTCCTTCGAGTCACCCCTTCGCACGTTCTCGATTCGTCCGTGGTTTCGATCTGTATTGAGATAATTAAGCGGTCGATTAAGATCAGGATACTCGGCAGGACAGGTGCGCGGTGAAACGAAAAGGCGTTAATAATGATCGGGTCGGCGCGATCGTCATTCTTACGACTTCTTACCACTGTGTACCGTGGTCCCATTACTGCTCGCGAGCGAACATACACAAACAGCTATTCTAATATTTCACTGACCAGACGAACATCGTCAGGATTGCGATCCTTCTCTGCTTTGCTCGCCGATACCTATCGACTATAATTATCGCTATCCTTCGTGTCGGATATATTCTTGTGCTCGGCCTTTTGTTTCGTCGCGCGATATCGAACTCTCTGAAATTTACAACCTTTCGTTCCCGATGTGTTCGCGGCGGGATCATGCTATAAATTGAGAAGTACGCGTGTATCGTGTTAAATGACGAATGAAGATGCAGACGTCTCTGCGGATTTAATATATTTATTCGAAGAGGAGTATTATAAGGAGGAGAATAAGGAATATTCCACTTTTGTGATTTCTCAAATTTTCATATTTGTTACGAACGATTGTGAAATCTTGCGCGAATTTCTCTTTTTTACGAACGAAGGAATACTTTGTTTTTTGCCAAACTCCTGTCTTTACAATTGCAAATAAAGAGTGGTAGAATTAGCGAGCAACTGGAGATAAAAGTAAAACAAAATGTAACACGTGAAATTATTTTATGCTAGTAAGAATAAAAATAGAATAAAATAAAATACGATGATAGTGGCAAGAGTGTAAAGAAAAAAATATGCAGTAAAATAAAATACGACACGACGTAGAATTTATCGTAAATAAAAGTGACACGTGACAAGTGATGAAACTGAAATATGACCGATTCGTTAAATATCGCGACTCTGTTTCGGGTATACTTTATACACTTTTGCAATAACCAAAATTCATCCCTAATATACATATAATATATCTTCGTACAAACTATTAATCTCTTACTCGCATGATTCTCTCTGATGTAACTCCAATAAAAAAGATTCAAACATTCATAGATCGTAATGTACAAAAAACACACGTCAAAGAAAAACTAAATCGAGATTGCAATATTGGATCTAGTTTCTTCGTCTCTGGAAAAGGGAATTCTAATTTTTAGAGAATCTTCGCAGTGTAGAGCGAAGCGTGATACTACTTCAGCAGTGTGAAGTATCATTAACCCATTGACGAGATATCTCGTAGTAAGCGTGTGTACTAAAACAGTCGACTACGGGATATCTCGTAGTTTGCGCTACGAGTTTAGATTGATTACAATTCAGTCAGGGAATATTTTTATTGCCGGTTGAGTTAGGAATTACTAGAAAGAATGAATAAAAATTTAATATAGCGCATGAAACATATTTAATATCACTTTTTATTATAAAAATAATAACTTAAACTATTCGGTCGTAACATATTAATTATTCAATGGCGCCAGCTACTACGAGTTATCTCGTAGTGTTTTTTTTTTTTCAATAAAAATTACTGTAAATGCCATTTCAACACTAAATCTGTAACTTAGTATTATCATATTGGAAAACTTCATGCTTTCTTTAAAATAAAATTTTGACTCCCAGGACAAGACGCTCTAAATTTGCCTGGCAGTCAATGGGTTAAACCGAACGCTCGTGCTTCCAAGATTAAAAGTAACTATGAAACTAGGGGAAAGTCCCTAGACATGGAGACCCCGCGTCGACGCGACGAACCAACATGTCCGATGACTTCTTTTTTCCAAATGGCGATCTGTTAGACCGCGCGATTGAAAAAAAAAAACTCGAAAATCTAAACTAACCTGGCTGGTAATTGTTTTTTTAACGCGTAAAGAGGCTCGCAGCGCCGACAAGATTAACCCATTGACTGCCAACTACGAGATATCTCGTAGTAAGCGTGTGTATTAAAACAGCCGACTACGGGATATCTCGTAGTTTGCGCTACGAGTCTAGATTGATTACAGTTCAGTCAGGGAATATTTTTATTGCCGGTTGAGTTAGGAATTACTAGAAAGGATGAATAAAAATTTAATATAGCGCATAAAACATATTTAATATCACTTTTTATTATAAAAATAATAACTTAGACTATTCGGTCGTAACATATTAATTATACATATATGAATGTATTACTGTATTATTAATATTATTATATTGTATTATTAGTATTATTGTATTTTGGAAAATTTCATGTTTTCTTTAAAATAAAATTTGCCTGGCAGTCAATGGGTTAATGGCTATCGATCTCGCACGAAACTCTCTGCCCACTGTTTCGCACAGTCTCGTAACGACTCTCGCTGAGAGACAACGCTGTGAATTCTTTCGACACACCCGGTACCTGGCGAGGAGTTAAGGAGACGAAAGATAGAAGGGCCTGCCTTAAATTACCGAATTTTATTGGCAAATGTCGAAATATATTTCTGCCCGGCCGCGCTAATACGGCGAGCGTTGATTGGCCGCCTCGACTGGCCGCTGGCTTCGGAGAAAAGAAACCAGTTCTTAAACATGTCAGGACGAATCATTCGCGGGCAATCATGCATCTCTTCGCCCGTGCGCCGTCTTTGAAACGTGAATTTTAAACATCGTTGTTACCGTACGTGACAGAAGTGACATCGTTTAACGAGCCTGCTCGCCGAGGTTTATGGCCCTTATGACCAAATCTGACCGTTTCTTCGTTTCATTTTTCGTTCGTTTGTGCTTTCTCTCTCTCTCTCTCTCTCTCTCTCTCTTTTCCTTTTTTCCTTTTTGAAAAGGAAAATTTTGTGAACCGTCTGAAACGGGGCAGGTGCGTGGTCCGACCAATTTAAAAATCGCTGCGAATTTCAATTTTACAGGCAGAGAATGTTATAATGTTTTTTAATTGGAGGACTGACGCTCTAGACCTTCATTATCACTCTTCGTTTTTTTTTTTTTTTTTTTTGAGTATGATCATGTTCTTGTTGGTCTTATGATCGTCGATCTCAATTTTTATTTCAATTAATTTATTCGCCACGATTTAACTTTCGTTTCATCTCAGCTGATCGATTCATTTGTTAAGCAAAACGAAGCAGTAAGCAATGAAACGCCAAGTAACGTAATAAATTCGAACGTTCCTTTCGTCATATTTCCCGACGACTTTCTAGTTAATCTATAACTTATTACACGATATTACCGTTATTATTATTGACATATTCCAGTGGTGTCGTTCCAAGTGCCACTCATTATGCAATTTTCGCTTAAACGAGGGCATCGAGTTAAAAAACGATTTCTATACCATTGCAACTTGTACCATTAACTTTTTATAGTTTCGCAGTGTTATAATATTTAAATCTCCTCCTCTAGATGCTACAACGTGTCTACAGAATTTACATATGAACGAACATTACGCATATGTATGTATGTATATATAGATATATATGTATATATGTATATATCAGCCATTAGACTGCGGATATTTATACATTTTTAAAGAACTCGAAATTCTACAAACTGCGGCGCAACCTGCGTTGAAAACGTTACGAACAGAGTGTATTTGCCAACATATTCAGATGCGTGAAAAATCCACCGTCTAATAAATTCTACAATCGAGGTGTGATCGTGCTGTACGAAGCTCGCACTTTCAAGAAACGGATTCGAAACGAACGCGGCGGTATGCTGAAGATCTCCCCCCGTGTATCTTTTATAGTTTGGCACCCAGCGGTGTGCTTTTTTTTTTGTTATTTTCCTTCTTTTTGTTACTTGTTTATTTATTTTTTTCTAGCTTTTCTTTTTCTTATCGAGACGAGGTTTTGAACCGGGATTAAATCGCGCATGAAACCAGCATGTTAACACTTCAATGGCCGCACGTCCACGCAGTCGAACGTCGCCAGGGGCCGGCAATATTTTCGAAGAATTAATTTTAAAAAAACTTTATGTAAATTCGCGAAATAATTCAACATGTGCGAACATACGCGTAAAACAAAAAAACAACAACAACAACAGCAACAAATTTGACAATAATTTAACAACAAATTTAATATTTTTCCTTTGGTACCGGCCAATTGTCGTTTAAACGGCCATTAAAGTGTTAAAACTGCGCGAAAGCACGTCGTGCTGTGTATTACAGAACGAGGAGATTCGAGAGGAACTCGAGAATTATTTAATCGGCGTGATAGTCCTTAATTTACGTGCACTGTGTATTACAATTATGTATCCAAGTGGGTTATGTATACGAGTGGGTGTTGATGATCTTTTAGGCAATCGCCTAACAATGTTCCAAGTTGCAGAATATGCGTGAAACATTTACAAAAAAAACGTGTACGAGCGTACTGTTAACCTTCAGCGAGTTGAAAACGAATTATTCCGCGAATTATTTACGAAAATATAATTCAACTATTCGTGCATCTATAACTTTTGGATTAATTTGCAGTTATTTGCGAGCGAGGAATTTATTAAAGTCTAACTGAAGTAACAAAAGGGCAAACAAAAGATTTGTTCTGATATCAGATCATAATGGAAGAATTACACCAGAGTGTAACAATTGATATAAAATACAAATTAACATTGAAATGTAAAATATGGTAACTGACGATGACAAATTAAAATACCGTGTCAATTACTAAATAGGATCTGAATTTATATGCAATGGAATATATAAGCTGTCTGTTTAGGACGTTTCTCAGTGCTTCAAAAATGTATCGAACGGTCTATCGATCATCTTAAGTTGGATCTGGAATTCGTATACAGACGAAGTGAGAATTTCTTTTCTTATTACGGAGTAATAATTACAAAATATGCAATTCGTATAATACTAACGCATAATCACATTACAATTATAATCGCGTCACAAAACTTTTCAACAATCGCGCTCAAACACACGTATCATAATTCGTTAATTGCAAACGTGAACAATTGTATGCCTCCGCTCGTGACGTTGTTCACGTTGTTCGTGGACCAAACTTACAACACGACAGTTCGCTCGTTTCTTTTCACCGAACGTAAACACGCGTAAACGAAAATTCCTTAACCCACTCGAGACCGGATTGCACACCGTTTGTGCAAATGAACTCTTGAACTTGAGTTGTTAATTAGCGAAGAGCCGTAGCCGTGAAGATGAGATCGTTTTCGAGATAAAGTGAGGCTTTAAAAAAAAATTTCCCGCGCCTGTGGATCGTCTTGGAAATAATCCTTCGCCTTCCTCGAATGAGTTAAATAGATAATCGATCCTCTAGATGAGAGAAGTTTCGTCGTTCGGCGAAGATTCGAAAAATTTTCGCAGAAAATTCCATGCATTTGCGTTTGAAGAAATAGGCTCGAGAGGAAATCGAACGAAAGAAAATTGCGCGAGTCAAGGGACGATGATGGTGGTGCAGACGTATCTTGGTGGCGAAGGGGAACGAGGGGGGGACTCAGCCCATCGAGACAACAGTTGCGGTTAAATGCCTGAGGGAATCGGTGATGGTGACGCCGCGGCGCGAAACCACCGACAACCCTTTCTGGCCAACGAGCTATACACCCCTGCCGATATATTTCACCGCATTCGTCGCCGACTTTGACCTCCAATCTTCTCTCCGCGGCTCGAGTATCCAGCACGACGGGCACGCAATTGATTTCTGCTATTTCTCGAATAGAGGTCTCTCTGTCTCTTCTCGCGCGAAGAAGAAGAGTGTGTAACTCGTCGAATTTCAGCACGTGGTTTTAACATATAGTTTTAACAGTGGAGTTACTTTCTTTTTTTTTCTTTTTTTTTTTTTTTTTAAATCCCTTTCGCGATCTCTGTAATCGTGACTCGACAATATATTTCCTCAGCACGTGCGAGAATTTTCTCGAATTCTCGAAAATGAAACAAAGGTTAATTTCTAAGATTTTTATCACTTTTCGTGGACATTTTTGTAGAGTCAGAGCAGTTCAGGTTTCCTAGAAAGTTGAGATATCTCCGAACCTTGTAATAATATTTACATACAATAATAATTATACTATACCGTAAATTAGAATATCGTAATATTATATTATAAATCGTAGAATTAAATTGAAACACTGTATCTTATACCTGACGTCCGATAGCAAAGAGAAAAATTATTATTTATTCTAAAATTCATAACTGATTGAAATTAGAATGACTCGCTAGAAATCTATCGGCAATTAGAATCTCTCTCGTCGTCGATAACAACGAACGAGACAGGCGACGGAAGAAAAAAGCAAAACTCTCGCGAAACGCACGTTACTATAAATATCAATTATTTCCATCTAACACAACTCCGCGATAGAATAAGTTCGAACAAGAGCAAGTTAGAAAGAAATAAAAAGTGGGAGGGTAAATGGCACGTTGGATGAAAGAGGGGAACAGAAAGAGAAAGAGAAAGACAGCGAGAGAGAGAGAGAGAGAAACTCAGTTATTTAATTAAAACCGGATTATACGTGGTAGGTAGGGGCCTATCCTACATCTGTAACCACCAACCTGGCACCATCGATATATACTAATTGCTCTATCCGGATTAAATGGCCGTAAATACTGCACGAGCTCCGAGCTAATTACCTGCAGCTTGTATTTCATCGGCACAGGAGCCGGGGCATACTTCTTTCGTGAATCTTTCATGAGCCACGTTGCTTGAAATGCATTCGCGCGGGAAACTTGCTCTCTCTCGCGCGCGCGCATTTCTCGTCATTTAAAGAAAAAAAAATACAGCAACCTGTTTAATATGCAGAGACGTTGGAGACGTTGTTACATTAATTTACAAGGGTGACTCGGTACACGGTGTTTATCATCGCGATCGAGAATAATTTAAAGAAAAGCACGATTAATTCGCTCGAAAGCGCGATGCGCGCATTTATTTGGACGTTCGTAAGTTATGACAAATATGTTATGTAAAATAACAGTTCGTGTGAATCTCTTTGATTCAATTTTGATATGTTGGTTAGTAGATATTGGTAAAGGAAATGAGTGCAATGATTAATTGATATTTTAGAATTTTAGATGACGTGTGTTTTTGATCACGTTGAGAACATTCGGACGAAGATTTTATGAAGCGTTCAGTATTTATTGAGAATAAGACGGAGCAACTTGAGGACGGAAGAAATTTGTTAAAAATTGTGCAAATTTGTTTCGATGTTTTATATATATTCTATTTCATTGTATTTTTAATACGACCGAACGTTATAGATTATATTTTGTATTTTGTGCGTTGTATTATTTTATATTATTATTGTCAAGATGTCACGTTATAACATTTCATGTACTGAACTTATTGCGTGAAAGAGGTTTTACCTAGCTGAGATAAATGATTCAGTAAATTAATTCAATAACACCGTTACAGATATATATATATATTATATAAATCAGTGTCGGAGTACGTCGATAATCTTCACTTACCACATCTTCATCGTAATCTGGTTTTATATTTCTCAGACGCTTAATTTATACGCTGCACGTTCGTTTTCTTGTTTTTTTTTTAGCATATAAATTTCTTCCTTCGATTTTCTCGTCGATGTCACGTACGAGTTTTAGATTTTTCATCGGTTCGCCAACGCGAACGAATAAAAATATGCGTAAATAGAAACAAATAAAAGAATTTAATTCTACGGTATATTTAAAATATTCTTAAGTTCTTGGAAAAGAATTTCTCGAGCTCTTAAGTGTACAAACATCTACCATAAAGATTGCGAATTTTTACTCGTAATTCCAAGTAATTCTTTAAGTAATAAAATACTTAAAAAAAGATTGTTGTAATTTAGTTTGGAAATTTTGTAATTTTTATTTGCTGAAAATTTCTTCCTGCCGAATTTTCTTCCAGAATCGTATTACGTGTTAGACAAAAATGAAAATGATCATGCCTAATTACGGAGCAGAGCGAGCACCCAGTGGCTTCTGGGATATCTTCGAGGATATTTTCGGTGGATTCGCTCTTTAATAAGAGCGGTAACCCTCGCGCTCTCTCTCTCTCTCTCTCTCTCTTTCTTTCTCTCTTCACAGACAAGCGAATCTTTTTATTCCGCTCTTCTAGGCAGCCGTCTCTTTTAATTAAAGATACGCAACCACTCTATCTTCCGTAGTCGTTTTAAACTGTAAATGATAGCGCGGTTATGGTCACAGTCGCGGGAGATAGTCTCGCGACGAAGGGCGGCAGCATTGTCGTTTTTATCGAAACGAGGGGCAAAGAGCAGCGAAAGCTGTTACCAAAGAGCAGAAAACGCCGCCAAGTAAGAAAGAAACGAGATGAAAGAAGTCGGAAAGAAACCTGAAGTAAATTCACTCTGATTTTGCTAAAAATATATATATATATATATATATATATATATATATATATTATGATTAAACTAGGGAAAATTTCGTATTTTCGTACATGATACAATTAAAGAATTGATGCTTGATTTTGTCTTAATTTTTTTCACACATTTTAATTGGCTACTCATTAGTATAAAATACCAATAAATGGTATGAAATTCAATTTACTTGGAGTACAAGTTCAATAACATTTTCGTTAACGAAAATAAAATATATTTCATTGAACGTATGCTAGTGTTATTTGTAATTATCATAAGGATCTACAGTTTAATATTGTTTAAAAATTTTTATATAAAATTTTTACTATAAATTTTATATTAAACTTTTATTACAAGGTTTTTTTATATATTTTATATATACATACATACTTGTGCAAATTAAATTTCGTAGCATATTTGTTGGTATCTTCGTAATGAAAATGAAATGTAAAATATACACCAGTGATATCTTGCATCAGGCTCGTCCTAACTTAAAATTCATACATTCTAATTCGGCAGACAATACGTGTACAATGCTGTTAATGCAAAATTATTCATACACGCGTACATGTTGAATAGGAAAAGAAAAGAAAATAGAAAAAGAAAGAAGCAGACGCTGAAACTGATGGTGAATGATCATTTTAGATGAACGATAAAATCTTTTGCGGTTTAGCAATTGCGTTTCTTCTCACCTTCTTCTTCCCTTTTTCTTTTCCCCTTTTTTCTTTTCACTGGAGACACGCGAAAACGTTGGCGTTTCCGTTAATTATGTCAGCAGATGGAACTCTGTAAATGGAAATCGCGTCCCCCGGACGATTTTCCACGGTTTTGATGATAACATCGATAAGATTATACGACCGAAGGAACGAGTTCTTACCGCTGCCTGAAGTAGCCTTTTAATTTCAGAGATTACGAAAGGGGTTTTCAGAACGAGCGCCGTTTTATCGAAAACGGTTTATCAGTTTTTATCCGATCGTTGAATCCGTTAATCGAGCAAAATTTACACGTCGCTTGAGTTCTTCGTTTCTTTTGGACATGATTCTTTTTCTTTTTTTTCTTTTTTTTTTTTTTTCTTCACTCGTGAAGAATACATATTTCACTTTTGATGAGCAGGTCTCGCGACGTTGACCACAGAACGAGGAATCAATAAATTAAGTTGAATTGAAATTTCATGTGCAAAATTTACACGTCGCTTGAGTTCTTCGTTTCTTTTGGACATGATTCTTTTTCTTTTTTTTCTTTCTTTTTTTTTTCCTTCACTCGTGAAGAATACATATTTCACTTTTGATGAGCAGGTCTCGCGACGTTGACTCGTTAACCACAGAACAGAGGAATTAATAAATTAAGTTGAATTGAAATTTCATGTGTTCAATTGATACGTGATGATATTCGATGAAATATTTTTAGAAATATTAAAATATCTTAAGATATTTGAATCAATATTTGAATAATTGTCAAAATAATTCCAATTTTATTAGAAATTAAATCTTCAATTATCATTATGATACAATTGCCCTGCTGCGAAGCGATTTATTCGTAAGAATAAACAAGCAATTTCGTGCAAGAGAATATTACTCTCTAAAATTACAACAAATTCCCTAATATTACCTTATTCTGTTTTCATTCCAAAATTCATTTTCTACAATTAGAACAAATTTATCAGCAAATTATCACCAACCAAAAACTACAGATATTAGTTTTCTCTTTTCTCGTTCGCATTGCTCTTTAAAATTATCAAAAAATTCGCCATTATTTTATTCCCTTCTCTTTCGTAAACGCGCTCTCCAAAGTCACAACAAATTCAACGAATATTACTTTATTCTCTCCTCTCGTTCCTATTTATTGTCTAAAATTATGAAAAAAAAAATTCACCGAGATTATTTCATTCTCTTCTCACTTCGCCCGGCGAATTCTTTAAAATTCGAACAGAAATTCACCGATATTGCGTTATTCTCTTCTCGTATTCGTATTTTTCTTTCTCATTATTTTATCCTCTTTTCATTTCGCCCGAAGCATTCTCTAAAATACAAATTCATCAATATCGTTCCATTTCACATCTTACTCGCGCATTACTCCCTAACACATTACAAAGGAATTTCATTACTCCTCCAAAGTCACAAAACAAACTCATCCGACAAGCAACAATCAACAAGCGCCTCGTGTTTCTCTTCTCGTTCGCTCGAATATCAGTCGGCAGGCAATAAGTAACAAATGCCGTGCCGATTTTCAAAGCCAATATCCTATCCTATCGATCCGATACGACGCGGAAAGGGGAGGGGGGGGAGGGGACGGTTGGTTTCGCCTCTCGCAATAATCGAAACGCCGTCGTCGCATTATGAAACGGCCGGAACGAGGAAACGCACTCGCCGGTGTTTTGCATCGCGATTATTTCCAATTGCGAACGATCCGCAACGCCTATAAAAAAAAAAAAAAAAGAAAAAGAAGGGACGCAGAAGGTGTCTCTTTCAATAAAGAAAGGAAAACGGAATATCGAGTGGCGGCGAGTGCGGGCGGAGGGGGGAGATGGTGGAGGTATTTCGAAGGAGGGCGCCGACATAAATTTCCCCGGTGTTACCTAATTGAAAGAGGAGGGTTGGAGGGAGGGGAGAAAGAAGAAGAAGCGAGCGCGGACGAGAAAACGAAGTTCTCCGCGAGAAGAAGCTCTTTCTCTCGAAACAGGGGAAAAACAGGAGAGACGAACGATCGTGGATTTCTCAGAGAGGGAGACGAAAGATCGCGAGATGAGCGGATAGGGGTAGAGGAAGAGAGAAGCGGAGGAACCGTTTCGGGATAGGTTAAACGGTTGGAGAGTAGCCGGTTTGCTGTTCTCCAAATAAACGACCATCCGGAAGCGGAAAGGGCTTTCTCATGTCGATGTAACTTACGATTCTCGCGGCTCCTCGACACCCCGAAATCCCTGCCGACTTACTCTTTCGTCGAGAACGAGGCCGTTTATGATCTCTGTGTTTGCGTGTGTGTGTGTGTGTGTGTGAGTGTTTTGGCGTTCGAACACTTGAAAAGACACGCGTTTTCAGATTCTACGTTTCTGTATATTTCAGTCCCGAGAACCCCAGGGAGGGATTCATAGAATATTTTTAAATGGCGCTTAAAGTTTCACGATGAATACGCAATTTTAGCTTTTTTAGTTGAATTACCAGATGCTAGAAAGTTGTTCAATGGATATCGACAAGAAGTATCTTTTCTTTTCGACGCTTGTAATTTCTGTTGGGATTTTTACAAACGACGATTACCATTGCAAACGATGATTGGTCATTTGCAATTATAAAAGAGATTGGTAATTGTAATTTTTGTTGGACACTTTTTACTAGATATGAAGTACTGTGTGTATTTTTGAAAATTTTAGTGATTCTTCGTAAAACATACAGACAGAAGTTTGTATTAGTTTGTTGCATTATTAAGCTTTTCCGTCTCTTTATTTAATATTTCTTATAACGATTTTTGATGAAAATTTTATGCTTCAGTCGCCGATAGTATTCTAATGTTAAACCTGAGATATTCTTTGATTTTGGAAGAATATAAGTATAAATAGGGTTAACACGTTTGACTGCCACTCGAAATTTATACATTTCGAAAAACAAAATAATTTAATTTCTGCAAGATATTCGTTTTATAATATTATCTAGTTGTTCATATTGTTTAAAACACACGGTTTGTCGATCATATTCACTTTACTTTAATTACTGTAAAATATTTAGAGGAAATTAGGAAATTAGGGCAAAATTCACATCGATGAATAATAAAATTGAACAAGCAGAGTGTGTTCCAATTAGAAAATCAATCAAAATTGAGGCTAGCTAATTACAAATTGCAAATAACTGATTACAAAGGTTTTTCTGAACGAATATAAATTACACTGGCGAAATTCCATTAAATATTATCAAAATCGTATGTGTAATCGTCGTGGCAAATTATTTTTAACATTCATTACTTTGTATACACACAGATTTTATCATCCGATAATTCTCCACCGAATTTCCAATGCGTCCTTTATCGAATATTCAATACGTACTATCGATTTTTGGTTAATGTAGAAATTGAAGTATACTATAAAATCGATTAAAGAATTCGTTTAGTAGTTGTCGCGTGTTTTTCTTTTCTTCTTTTTCTTTTTTCTTTTTTTTTTTTTGTTACTGCGGTATCAGGTAATTTTTTTCACACTTAAATCCACAGTTAAATCCCAACAAATACACGGAGAAATTTACGCGCATTGCACAGGTACTCTCGGTGCTATGAAAATATATTTCGTTATAATTTATGCTAACGTGGAAGGTACGTAACAGGTGTAACTACTCCGACAGAGTTTATTTGACTTCCACAGCTGGAATCTTCTTTGTAAACTAACAATTTTTCAGTCTTACAATTCTTTTGGAATTCGGTTGATGAACGTTTCTTTTGAACGACGAATATATCCGATGTGTGCAGGTCGAATAGAATAAAAAACTCGAAATTTATTTGTATTATTAGGTCTTACGATATTTGTTCACGCTCCTGGAATCATTCTTTCGATTTAAATGCGAAAAAAAAATTAAGTTCTTGTGGAATTTGAATTCGTGTTTGGGATTTTCCAATTTTTCGAATCGATGATGAATTTATAAATAATTACAATAATAATAATAACTGGCTTACCCTGAGGGGACCGAGAAGATAAAACGCTTCCTCCATATGAATGAAAAGGCAAATTCTACTCTTGCGGAGTCCAATTTTTTAAATCAAGGATCAACGAGTACAAGCTACACGTTCGAAGTAATTTTGCAAATAATTACGATAACAAATTGCAGCCGCTGATGTTCTTCACCTAAGATAAAACTTCAATTTCACTTTCGATTAATTTCAGTAAATCGATAAAAGATCAGCTACTGTTTCAAACGCGCTGTAAATTTACAATTACAACTAATATTCAAGTTAACTTCTGAATTTTCGTCTGTCGCGGCAAACAACCTGCAAAGGCATTTGCTGTTATATTTTTGGTCTGGCCAAGAATGCTATTGGTTATCAAAGAGACGTCACATACGTACAAGACATGTATTTTCAGGCCATTTTCTATCATTCTAATTGTTAGAATTATTTTATGCTTTTCGTCTCTGCATAGAAGAATTTATTATTTTTAGATATGCTTGAATAAGGGCAACTCGCCCATTTTTTTTTTTTTTTTTTTTTTTAGAGGAATCGCGTTCCAAAGTCATTTGAAACCAGCGCTCGCCACCACATTCGTATAAATCAGCTGGGGGAAGACAGTGCGTTATCAAATCAAGAGTGTGCAATACTCGATACAATACAGTGCGTTATTACTCAATTACAACAGAGTGCGATACTAATTATAATTATAATTCAAACGCTGCGAGCGTGGCGGCTATATTCAACAAAAGGATTAGTGAGGCTAGTATCGATCCATCACAATTCAATTAAGTGCAAAAGATTAGCGTACCGTATCCGTGCGAATCAATTACAAAATATACAATCCGCTCGTCACGATTTTCGATCTTCTCCGCCGGGATCGTGCCATATTTCGTTTCACTATGCTTCGCTACAAGCTCAAGCGTTTCGAATCGGATCTCATATTGCTTGGTCCATCGAGCCACAGCGACGCTACATGCTACTTGTACAGGGTAAAAAAATTAATCAATAAATCAAAATAAGACGAAGAGTCGAGAAACTTTTATCCGAAGCTAATTCAGCAGTTTGGTAATTTTTTTATTATTAAAATTATTTTAACGTATTTAATTCGTATAATGTGGAAAAAAAATGGAGCTGCCTGCTACTCGGTTGCAAACCCTTCGATTCTCCATTCAAAGAATTATTATTAATTGTTGTTATTATCACATTAATGGAAAATACCTGTCTTGAAGATTGGAAAATCTTTCTGTCGAAGAATTATCATTATTACATTGGAAAACAATTATTTTTGTTTTCTTTTTTTCCCCCCCCCCTTTTATGACCTGTGCTGATCCCTGCAGCCCCCGAGGGTTCGATAACCCTTTTTTTACCTGCACGTACAGCGTTAAGATAATTTAGATTTTGTTAGTTTAAGGGGTGAGCGTGATTCGTTACACGTCGGTCTTGCTCCGCGTGAACCATCATTGTACCATTGCTATAGCGATAATAGGGCGTAATTCTGTCTCAGGTAAGAAGAAATTCCCGTCGGACCCGTCCTGTTGCCCAGCCTGCGGCGTGACCGTGAGGCCACAGGAATTGGAGCAACATTTCGCCCAGGAACTCGACCGACTCTACAAGATATCCTCGGCGTCGTCTCGATCGCGGGCGCCGAGGTCGAGCTTGCCCCCCGGCCACCCTCAGGATCATCCCCATGGGTCGATGCTTCACGGGCCGTCAGCCGCTGACGGAACGCCTCATGGAAGATGGGAGACGTACAAAAGGATCAAGGCCAACAGACAGGTGAGACAAATATTGCGTACGGTGGTTCGATTTACATACTATGTGCCGTGTCGGAACAAAATTCGACTATTATTCTTACATGTTGCGAAAGAAAGTAGAGCAGGCTTTTTCTAATTTATCCAATCCTCTCTAGCGGAGTTGAATTTTTTCGCGGATAATTCGTGAATTCTACCGGATGGATGGATTTTTTTATGAAGTTTTTTTTTCTTTATGATGTATTATTCTAGTTTTCTACAGTACTCTAGTTTATTTTTTAATGATAAATTTCTACTGGTGTTCCATCTTGACGAATCAGTGATTTCGTTTAAAAAAAAGTCGATAATTCTTGAATGATAATTTTTCTTTTTTTTTTTTATCGTTATTATTGTAATAATAATTTCTCAACAATGAGTCGCTGCTGTATCTGATGTAAAGCACTGTATAATTACAATCCCACAAATAATCAATGGGTGCAATCGATAAAATGATTTGAGAATCACGATAAATATTCACTGGCAATAAATAGATCAAAGAGTTAGACCGCGAATTTTCGCGCGAAATTTGAAACTCGAAATATACATGAGAAATATATATGAGAAAACGTAATCGTGTAAGAAAATTCGAAGTGTAACAGTACGTAAGTTCGTTACATAATAATTTAGTGGATAACGAAGCAAACGAAAAATACGAAAGAAAATTCGCGTGAATGAAATCCACGGTCTGACAAATCGCCGACACCTCGATTAAGCTGATGAAATAAAATCGTAATTAAAAAATCGTCTGGAATGTGGCGTGCGCAGGCTAGAATTCGTGTGAAGAACCGGAAACGAAAAGCGGACGAGCCTTCGTGCCCGGTTTGCAGCGAGAGGCTGTCCGGCACGCCGGAGGAATTGAATCAACACGTCGAAAGATGCTTGAACAAACACAATAATGGAAACCCTGCTGGTGCGAATAATCTGGACGAGGAGGAGGTCGACGTCGAGGGCGATGCTGAAACTTTCGAGGAGTACGAGTGGGCTGGTCAAAGAAGAGTACGAGCAACGTCCATGCTTGTCGGAGGATTTTCCGGTAAATTCATTCGCGTGCATTTATTTGTTACACCCTCTGTCCGAAAATAATGGTATACATTTGAAAGGAAATCTTCGATTATCTAGAGTTTCGAAAGCAACTGGCAATACTCGTTATATTGGTATTGTTTACATTGATAGCTAAATAACCGAATAACATATTTGACAGGCGTTGCTTTTGAGTTACGTTGGAATTTGAAGACCAGAAATTAGTTTTTTTTTTTTTTTTAAGAAAAATAAAATGGAAAATTTCAACCCAAATAACGTGAATTTACAAAGAAGAGATGTCAAATCGAAGCAATTGACTAACGAACAACGTCATGGTATTTTGCAACAGCTGTTACGGTATATGAAGAACAAAGAAAAATTAGAACACGGTGATATTAATGAATTGATTGAATGTGTTCAAGATGCATTTAATAAATTAGAGAGAAATACTCTTGATAACATTACAAATGTGTATGGAATCAATTATGTTGACAGGGGAAATTCCTATGAAACACCTCATATAAATAAGGTAAAACTTCGTCGTGAGGATCGATTAGCTAAAAAGTACATATGTTCAGAAGAAGCGTTCAACAAGGCTAAATCTCACTTTAACTAAATTTCGATTACACTAAAATTATTTAGCTATATTGTGATGATAAAATGAATTTAATATTTTTTTTTATATTTAATTTTAGTTTTACTTGATTTTCTTCGCAAATGTTTACCATATTTTCGGACAGCGGGAGTACATTCGTATTTTCCCTAATTTTTTGTCTGAGATTTCTGAGGATCGATGGATTCAATTCCTGACCATACAATTTGATGCTTGTGATTAGTCGGCGTTCTCGTTGATACGAACCTTTTTAAAAACTGTAACTACGTGCGTTCGTTTGATTTCCTTCTGTATTATCAGAATTATTACGCTGTGTTAAATTTTAACATCATCACAATGTTAATTCAGTATCTAGTTAATCTATTAATTTCTTTATCTGGTAAAACGTACAGTGTCAGGTGAATACGTAATTCATCTCTCGTTTTCTTAAAATGTTGAATTAACACACTCTTGCTAAAATGTCCAACGTCGAGCAAATACATCCGTTTCTATTCGAATCTCTGATAGTGAATCGATACACAAACATTCTCCGTTGAATGTTAAATCAACTACTGCTACATTACTAAACAACACTAATTGACACGCCAACTTTTTCTATTTTCTTTTTCTTTTTTTTTTTAACTCTCTGTTAAAATAAATATTATCATCAAACCGCGGATTTTTATGTACTCCTAGAAAATTGAAAGCCACGCGAAAGTAATTTTCAAACTTGTATATCAATATTATTATCATTATTATATATTATCGTATTCCTTCCAATTTCTTGAACTACATTTCTAAAAATTTGAAAATCCGCGATTCGACGATAACATTTATTTCAACAGAGAGTTGAAAAAAGAAAAGAAAAAAAAAATAGAAAAAGTCAGTGTCGTTTAGTAATACAGCAGTAGTTCATTTAACGCTTCTTCAACGGAGAAGTTTCCCAGTATTAGTATCAGTATCTACCTGTTTGTCAATTTAAACAGATTAAATCGGGTTGAATTTCCCATATAAAAAAAAAAAAAAAAAAAAGAAAAGAAAAGAAAGAAAAGGTCCTCGAGATTTGCTTCTGTCGGTTTCTCGCAGCCGCAAGTTCGACGACGTCGAGCAATCGTTCATCCGGCGACAACTCCCGCCGTTTGCCCGCGCTTTTTTGAATTTCTTCACGTTGACATTCAGAGCACTGGGCAGAAATCGCATTGCGTCCAACGCTCATTGGGGGCCATCGCAAAGTATTAGTATCAGCTGCCTGTTTGTCAATTGAAACAGATTAAATCGCGTTGAATTTCCAATAGAAAAGAAAGAAAAAGTCCTCGAGATTTGCTTCTGTCGGTTTCTCGCAGCCGCAGGTTTGGCGACGTCGTCGAGCAATCGTTCAGCCGGCGGCAACGGTGGATCGAACCAACAGGACGAGGAGGACGTGGACCTGGTGGTCGACGGCGACGACGCCGCGGAATTCGGCCCGGCACAGTACTCCGAGGCGGACGTGGTCGCGCCGCGCATCGACGGCACGCCGAGAGAGCAGAAGGAGAGAGACGCTCTCCGAGAGGCGGTGATATCGCCGAACGCGCCCAACACGCCGCACACGCCTGAACAACAAGTCGGTCAAGGCCTGGTCGAGGTGAAGCCCGAGCCAGGAACGGGGACTCCTCTTGGCCAGAACGAGCAAGACGAGAGTGTCGTCTCGACGTCGCCGAGGAGGGACGGCGACACGCCGGTGATCGAGGCCCTTCGGGGGAGAATCCGAGAACTGGAGGCGGAAATGCGCGGCCAACCGTTCAAGTGTCTCATCTGCATGGTAAGTATGGTCTTCGACTTGTCAATTAATTCGCTCTTTTTTTTCCTTCTTTTCTCTTTTTTTTTTTTTCTACCTAAAGAATATTACTGTGATACTTTTAGGTAGATTGTATTTTGTACTTTCAATTGTATATTAGAATAATTCGATTCTTTTTTCTTTTCTTTTTTTTTTTTTTTTTTTTTTTTTGCTACGTAAGGAATATTCGATACTTGTAATTAGACTCTTTGATTGTTCCTTGAATTGTATTCGAATGATTAGATTCTTTCTGTATTAAATTTTATGTTAAAGGATGTTTCAGACCTTTGTATTGTTTTGGCGTGCGATTAATTGCGAAGGGGAATCTGCTTTATGGAAACAAATTTTTACGTCGGATCTTTCTAATTAGAGTTGTTCCGATTCGTACGTGACGATAGATATAAATTTTTGTTTTCCCCTTAAACGAAAGTAATACTTTCGTATTAGAAGGAAAATTCAAATTGTGTTTCAACTTTGAAGGAGAATATATTTATTTGACAGTTGTATAATTTTATCATTCTCCTTCTACCCTTTCGTTACTATTAATGTTGTTGTTCTTGTTATACAGTATTATTAATATATTTATCACACATTTATTATACTTCTTTCTGCCTCACTTTTTGCAAACATTATTCCTCTTCTTTCCTCTTTTCTTTTTCTTTTTTTAATTATTCTGTTCTCGGATTTTTCACGTTTTCACGCTGCAATTATTACATAAATGATAAAAGCAGTGAACACGAAGTTTGTCGCTTGCTAATTAAAGAAAATATTTGATTTCCTTTTTTGTGTGTGTGTGTCTTTAGGAGCAGTATAAAAAGCCTGTGACTTCCGTTTGCTGCTGGCACGTTCATTGTGAACAATGCTGGTTGCACACATTGGTGAGTTACGAGTATTTTGCTAAATTAATATTTATAACACATCCGTGTGCATCCTCTTCTTTTCTTCGTCGTGATGGCTCGTAGCACGAAACGGAATTTCGAGAAATTCCTCGCACTTTTAATTAAAACAATTTTATCAAAATTAAACTTTAATAAAAGTACCATTTCCAAAATTTCCAATTAGTCATCATATCAGTTGCACTTCGAACAAAAATTGATCGACGATCGAACAATATATCGGCAATTCTTTCTATCGAAATTGAATTTCCAAAATACATTGTTATCTTATTTCATTGTTATCTTTCGCTCAATATGATTGTAATTTTAAGTGGAGCAAGTTACGCAAAATTGAACGAATCCAATTAAAGAAAGGAGCTCTATTTCTACTGGACTTTATTTCTTTTTCTTATTTCTTAACTTTTTGTTTCGCGATATTTTTTCAATATCTCATGGACTATAATGGACAAGTCTAGAATGAAACTACAGCTTGATTAATTTTAACAACTGTAATTGTACAACGTTGAGAGTTGTTCAATAAATTCGTAAATTCACGCGAAACGAAAGCCCTTACTTACTTTGAAGTTTAACTAATTCTTCGCCATCTTCGAGGCGAAAGATAAGTTCGTGCGTAACTTGCTCCAGCTGTAGTTATATAATTAAAATAACAATAATAATGATAACAATAATCGGTACTTTCGTCCGCATCGGGCCTGAAATCTCACTTATGTGCACATTCAAACGGGAAATTGACGACGAATTTTCTGTCGAAAAAAAAAAAAAAAAAAAAAAACACCACAAATGTTCTTTTGAAAAATCACCTTTCAGGGCGCGAAAAAGCTGTGCCCGCAGTGCAACATGATAACGTCGCCTTCGGATTTGCGACGTATCTACATGTGAAGGGGTTCGCGTGTGCCAAACAAGACGTCGTCGCGTTACTCGTAGAAAAAAAAAAGAAACGAGAGAGAGAGAGAGAGAGAGAGAGAGAGAAAGGAGAAAAAAAAACAGGAACGTCGATTCTCGCGCGTTTTCAAAGTGTTTCCAATCGTGTAAATATCTGTATATATTTATGCGTCACGTTAAATTAACTCCCTTTTAGACTTATCACGTACGGATATGCACTATAGTAGCGTTAGTAAATTAAGCCGTGCAAAAGGGGCGCGCGTGAATTCACGTCTCGATCGAGCCGAGTCGATCACGTTTCATCATTCTTTTTTTTGTTTTCCTCTTTTTTTGTACGTTTATGAAGATGAACGAGGAGAAATTAACGTTTAGGTTAATGATAAGTTGTTGTACAATTGTTGTTAGACAAATCACGCTATCGTTAGTAACTATTTGGACAGTTGGTGCCATTTCGTTTGGAAGATCGGTATTTTCTTATTGTATTTTCAATACATGACAGAAGAACGTTGTCGTAGCTGTCGTAGCTTGAATTGTTGTGACTGTCAATGTGAGAAGTAGCTGTCTGCGTTGCTCGAATTCCACGTTTATTTGTGTCGATAATTCGTTTAATTGGAATTTATTTTATTTATCGTTGAAAGAATTAGAATTTAGAAACCGATGAACGTTGATTTCACTTATATAATTAGATCGTAACATTCGATTGTCTGTCTTTTGTACTGTGAATTAGATGTAATTTCCATTCGAAGGTTACGTCAATTCCTTCCTATTATCAACTTCTAATTATACATTTAATAATCGGATCATAGTGATCACTTTGATTCCCTGTCTTGTCGTGCGAATTGCGTATAATTTGGATTTCTTTTCGTAACTTACGTCGTCTCCTCCACCAGGATCAATTTTTCAGTCACGTGTCGATTTATCGTCTCTGACAAATATGTATCGACTGGTGAACTCAGAAATGCATTTGCGACAGTTCGTGTCCAAATATTTATGAAACGATGGCGTTCAAAGGAGTCGGAGACCTCCTGTTCAAAAATGTAACACGAACGCGTGTTGTTCATTCGTTTCGTTCGATATAGTGACATATTTTGTAAACAATCAGGCGACGAACGAAGTCTGAAATAATTGAAATAAATTAAATATCGCGACCGATCGTGATTGGCGATTGATTCGAATTCGAAGACTATACGCGCGTACCTGAAATTCTAGGTGTTATTTCGAACGACTAACGTCTACCTTAAGATCACCTCCCCTCCCCCTCCTCCAATACCCACCCACCCACCCCTTTCTCGCCCGGATCTCGCCGTTTGTCTCTTAATCCTCTTCCGAAGAGAAGCAATGTATCTGTGTCTACGACTTCATCGAGTTCAATTTACAAAGACGAATATTATGTATGTGTAAAGAGAAAAAAAAAAAAAAAGTATAATCGACAACCACTTTGTTAACGACAAGCTATCACCAGTAGGATCTCCGTGAAAGGGAACGACAATTCGAGACAACAGTGGGAAATCATTGCGTTTGAAACGAGCAGAGCTCACGAACAATAGTGAAACGATAATGAATCAGTATTTTTTTTTTTCTTTTTTGTTCCCACCCTCCAGCCACGATTTTTGGTATTTTTCTTTCTTCCGAAACAATTCATAGAAAGCGGGATTTCAATGCGAGCACGCGCTTGTTCGTTGACACGCATTGTTGACTGCCACATCGGTGTTGTTACTGAAGTTACTGAATCATTTTTGGAGTCATTGATTAAAAACGCAATATTTAGGTAGAAGTGAAAGTGCTTCGATACAATGTTGCGACACTCAGGGAAAAGCGAGAAATGAAATTCGGTCGTTGGCGTTGCAAGATCGGTGTTGCAGACGATTGGAAAATTCACTCGGTGGACTGAAGTTTAAGTGTGACGCGATGGTAATGCGGCGCCATTACAATTGGATATCTTCTAGACTAACTTTCGTTCGAGGTCGACGAATTCACAGAATGTAAGAATACGCGGCGATTGATTATTGTTAAAATACTCACAATGATATTGCAACGTTACCAGTCGCTAACAGTTGAAATATTTTATGACGATAAAATAGATAATAAGAAAATCTCACAATGTCACAGTTCGTGACGTTACAGTAACATCGTCAATCACTAAATAATTGAAATTCTCACAATGCTATAATAATGTCGTCAGATCTTCAAATAATTGAAAATCTCGCGACACCACAGTCGCTGACAATTAAAATTTTTATCGCTTAACAATCGCAACTTTTATGACATAATGCTATAACACGTCACCGATCATAAATAATTGAAAATCTCGTGACGCTACGGTGACCTCGTCAATTACAAACTATCCAAAAATCTCACGATGCTGCGGTAAACGTCATCAATCACTAAGAAATTAAAATTTCCACCACGTAACGAACGATCAACGAACAGTTGAAAAATCTCATATCATAACGCTACTACTACCAGAAGTCGTCAGAGATGCTGACAGAACGAGTGAAACTGCGTTTTTCGTCCAAGGCTGGAGGGTTGAACGTCGTTTGTCACGATTGTCGAACGATAATTCGTTTGCGTTCTTTTAATTTTTCGAGCCGTGAATGAACGAATGAATTACTTAATCGAAAGCGATTCGCAAAGAGCACCGTTTGCAAGGGAAGAAAAAGAAAAGACGACGAGTTTATACGTTTGCCTTTTAACGGTGTTAATGCAATATTCACGCACTGTAATACGATTTACACACCTTAAAAAAAAAAAGGCAAACCTTAAAAAGAAGAAAGTCAGGCAATGTTCAGTTTTCGTTTTATAATTCTACCAGCGTCTATGATTTTACCACGTGACAACGCATATATTTATTCTATTTTATCATTAATAAAGAGCACTTTATCATCGACACAGTATCTGTTTAAAAGAAAGGAAAACGCAAACTAGATCTCGTATTATTTTCCATTAAATGGATGACCCGTTTTATTTTCACAGAGACACGAATTTTTTCTCGAGAAATACTTAACCGATCTACCGATCAATAGAGTGTTGGTAAAGAAAGAAAAAAAAAAAAAAGAAAATACAAACAAAATTGAAAAATAATACACGAGGTGAATTTCGTTCTTGACACTCCGTTGTAAAATACACACTACTCGCAGGCTATAGTGAAATCGATAAATCAGAAAACGATACACCAGCGTAATCCAATCGACCAAAGTTGCGATACGAAAAACTGGATGAATTTATTGATATCTATTAAAGTGGATAATACAAATTCGCGTGGTTCTTTTCCCTGTTTTTTTTTGTTTGTTTTTTTTTCTTTTTTTTTATTACACACGCTAATAGAAGAAACGTTCATTTTTTTTTTGCTGGAGGAAAAATTCGAAATCGAGGGAAAAAAGTGCGAAGAGAGAGAAAAAGAAAAGAAAAAGAAAAGAACGGACCAAGACGAACGAGCTTTCTTTCAGAAGATTCGTTACTTGTTTCGCGAGTATATTGTTCAAGATCATCTGTCCTTCTAAATCATCGACGATGCGGCTGAGGAAAATGTTAAAAATAATCATTCACACGACGCGAAGTGTTCCAAATTCTCTTCGATTATCAATTTCGACTATCGAAATATTCAAGCGCAAAAGCACTTTGTTTCCAAATTTTATCGTCTTTGAAAAGTCGAAGTGTTACACCAATGACTTTCGACTCGTGTGTTGCAATGTAAAAAAAAAAAAGAAAAAAAAGAAAACCATAAAAATCGCGAGTTAAACGCTTATTTCAATCCTCGAATCGTACTCACGGTCAGTTGACGACTGTGTCGAATTTTGAAAACTATTTTATATTTCATCTCTCGTATTATCGCATTCTCAATGATATTAGCGAAGGAATGAAAATTACATTAAATCGAAAATCCCGAAATAGAAGATACGCTGAATACGTGTAATAAATGTTACTTGAAATAATAGTACACGGTCCGAATTTTTTCTCTCTCCCTCTTACTTCTGTCTCGCTTGAGCAAGATTTTAGATTGCTGCGTGTGTCTCCTCCTCGTGCACATCGAGAAAGCTCTTGTAAATACGTACACACAAATCGAGTTAAAAACCAGCAGGAGAGAGAGATCGGCTCCCCGTTGCGAGCGTTGTTCTGTAATGGAAATAAAACGATCATGGAATGTAGAACTATCGTTTGCAATCAGTTCTTTCTTCTTCTTCTTCTTCTTCTTCTTCTTCTTCTTCTTCTTTTTTCAAGCAATTCGTCTCGTCCCGCAACTCGACAAGTTTCCAAGCAAGGAATTAAAGGTACGTATCGTTTATACCTTTTTATTCTTATTAAATTCTTTTGAACAAAATGAAATATTTCCATTAGTCTAAATTTATTAATAAATAGTTTTTTGAACAACGAAATTTAAATTCGAAGATCGATACCAGATGAAATTCAGCCGTTCAGCGTGGGTATTCTTGATTTGTGAAAAGTTCGACAAAAAAAAAAAGTTATTGTTAAAGCCGATTTCAAATGTACGCGGGTTGGCTGAATTTGTAACTAGAAGTCAGCAGAAAAAGCTGATTTCATTTCGGCGTAATTTTAATTGAATTTTCATTTAGATTTCAATTTCGTTGAATTGAATTACGTATTAACATACGCGTTCAATTGTAATGCGTGTAATGAAAAGATCGCTGAACTTTCACCTTAAAATTCGTCGATCTTCGAAGTGTCACATTTTGACTGAAAAAAAAAAAGAAAAATAATCAACCTGTTCTCTTTGAAACTGCTTCTACGCTAAAGAAAAGAAAAGAAGAAACGGGAAAATGAAAACAGAGTTTCTCTTAAAAATATCACAATTTTTCCTCGAGAGAATTCACTCTTATGGAATTTTTACCCTTTAAGAGTTTTGCAGAATCAAACAGCTTTTTTTTCTCTTTTTCTTGAAATATCTTTTAACTTTATCCGAGTTTTTACGAACGTTACGAACATGTTGTTACGCAATGATTGTCTGCAATGATAGTAACTAGATAATCGTCAAATTTGTGGCAAATTTTGAAGCGCGAAAATTGCACGTAATAATTATAATATGAAAAAAATGAATAAAATATAGAAAATGCAAATTCTTTCTGTAGTATTTCGTAGGTAAAGCGTGTTTCTCTATTTTCGACAGTATTCTCGAAAATTTGAATTTGCATAAAAATACGTAGTCGAATTAAATATTTATTTATTATAACGATTGCATATCAAGACAAAAGAGATTCTGATGTATAATTTTAGCGTATAATTCTATATTTTACTATTAGAATATTCCGTTTATCCCCAGAATTTTCTCTAAAATATTTAGGACGCGGAGCACTTTTATTTCAAGTATTATACTTCAGTTTCGCTGTTCCTAAAATTTCGAAATTCTCGCGTGCTCCAAATTTTTCAGCGGCTGCGTATATTCCGCGGTTATAGTGACGTCGAGAATTGCACAATTCGCGAATCGTAATTTTATATTATTACATTAGCAATTAAATTGTTTCTCAACGAAAGACAATCTCTACGAATCGTTTTAAACAAAATGTGACCTAGCTACAATGGTTAATTTTAATATTGACATACAAATTTTTGTGCGCAATGTACAAATGAATATGTAACATGAGCAGAAAATTTCGACTCACTGAAATTCTCAAACTCATCAAAATTTTGCTCGTTGAAGTAACAATAAAAAAAAAAAACAAAAAAACAAACAGACTCTGAAAGAAACGAAAACTACCCTCGCTCGATATCAAACGAATTCTCTTCTATACTGCAACCATACAGCGTAACGTTAACTCCTCGAGCAGTTCAATTTACTGAATTCTAACAGGTCTCTTCTCTCTGCAAGAACTACACGTACAAAACCCATCTACGTAATTATTATATTTATGCACATTACGCCATTGTACCATTGAGGTGTATCTCAAGAGGTTAAACACGACGCTCAACCAACAACCCCGATGATCCACCGATCGCGGAGAGAATCCTCCCTCTTAATTTCCTCCTCTTATCTGAACCGTAATAATAATCGTGAGAACGTCGTTTCGAAAGCACGAGCGTGGAACACGGAGGAATATCAAAAGCGACTCGACTCGACTCGACTCGACGTCTAGCGATGGAAAAAGAAAAAAGAGAAACTGCACGGGCAAAATGGCTGGTGCCCCGTTAGAAAGCTTGTCCCGCTAGCTCGCGTAGTAGGTGGAACTGGAAACGCGAAAGGTGGGGCCGTTTCGCGCCGGTGCGGTTTGCAGGTGTGCGCTTTCGACGAAAGGATCGGCTCTTCTCTTTTCTTTTTTTTTTTTTTATTCGCTCGTGAGTAAAGACAACCGATCGAACAAAGAAAGACACAGAGAGAGAAGGAGACGAAAAGAGAGAGGATTCTGGAGTAGAATAAGGTTGTGCCGTCGTGTGCTCGGAGAAAAAGGTGAAAGAAGAAGAGCTCGAATACCGGAAGCTAGAAGTGGAAGAACCACGTAGTTCCCACCATGTTCGAGCGAGAAAGAATAATGTGAAACAAAGAGAGAGAGAGAGAGAGGGAGAGAGGGAAGGTTGGAAAAAGTCCCGGGAAAACGCGAAGCGCTAGTAAGAGGTGGGATTGTAGGTGGAGGCGGAACTGAAGGCTCCGCCTATGTTTTCCATCCTCCACCTGCCACCAGTTGACCTCTACTTACGCGCCGATTCACGTGCCACTACCTTTCACACTTCACCACCTCTGCTGATTCCCTCTTTGGTAGATAGCCAGCCAGTTTTCTTCTCCTCTTCGCTTGCCATCTCGCTTGAAGCCTCCTTCTTCTTCTTCTTCTTTGGCATCTGCCTCCTCTGGCTAGCTGATATGATAGCGTTTAAACCTTGGCCAGGCATTTTCCAATGCTCGAATTTTCCCTTACTCGTTCGATATTCCGCTGTACGTGACCTGGTTGCGCGACTGAAACGTGTTTCGTAAAGATTTATTCTGCCGGAATGGTTTGCTGCAGGTTTATTTTAGAGCAGACGTCTTTTCGTTGATCTTGTCAGCAATTAGCAGACTTTCCATTTATTTTCTTTTTTTTTTATGCTCGAATTTCCTTTGCTCGTTCGATATTTTGTTGTAGGTGGCTTGGTTGCGCGACTGCATCCCTTTGGTAGAGATTTGTTCTACTGAGAAGATTCGCCACAGGTTTATTTTGGAGTAGTATAAAATTCAGGCGACACGTAATAGGATTCTCGTCAGCGATTAGGGGACTTTTTGCATTTCTATTCTATGCGACTTGATTATGCAATTGAGGTGTTATTACTCTGCTGAAAAGATTTGCTACCTCTGCTAGAAAGATTTATTTTGAAGTTATAGTAGAGACGTTGCAGGATTAAAATATTTGGGATTTTAGTAGAGATTATTGTAGATTAGTTATTAATTATCGCAAGTAGAGTTTATTTTGGAGTAGTACCGGGGAAATATTATAAGACACTATCATTGACGTGTTGATAATTGAAGAATTTCTTATATTGTTTCATGCTCAAATTTCTAGAGAGATTTATTTTAGAGTGGTATTTTGAAACATCTTGTAACGAGATTGTCAGTGGTGTATTATTAATTTTAATTATTATAAGTAGATTGGGGGATCTTTTGTATAGTTTATATTCAAATTTCCTACTCGTTCGATATTTTCTTGTACATATTTTCTCGATTCTACTGAACTGAACTGCTAGAAATTTATTTTGTAGCAGTATTACATGGTTTGAGATGTTTGGTAATGGTTTAACGAAGATTATTATTCACGAACTAATAATATTTTTATAAATGGAATTTAATCCTTTCAATCCCTGTGTAAAGCATCTTATTGAGAAATAAATGTTCAATTCTGTTCAATCAATATTCCAGTGGTATATCGCTACCTTAATTAACATACCAATCAAAATGTTTATCAGATCAAGAATTTAGAAATTCTTGTGCTTCCACCGCTTCTTTTCGAAGTAGCAAGACATAAAATTTAGAATTTTACAGTTTTTTACACTTGATGGCAATAAATCCGACAAATTACGTAATATTGGTCGCGAAAATAATTCAGTCTGCTGATATTTGTACCGAGTATAACATATATACAAGTATCACATACATACACATTTAAAAAAAAAGAAAATAATCCTAGAACTCTGCGACGTAGTCAAGTGATCCATACACTCTTCGAAGAAACTTAATGTCTGCTTCCCTGCTTAGAAACTGAAAAAGTATCAAAGCTAAATACTCCAGCAAAACGTACCCCTCAAACCAACCCCACGAAAAAAAAAAAAGAAAAAGAAAGAGGAAAATCGTGTACGTACTACGCAGCAGAGAAAGGTGGAAAACGAAAAGGCAGCGGACAGAGAGTAACAGAGAGTAACAGAGAGCGGAGGATGGAGGAGTCAAAGAAGCAATCGCCTCGATGTCTCGCGAGCGTCTGAACGGTTTCGGGAAGCGGCTGCGAGGGAGGCCAAGGGTGGCACGTCGGGACGCGTCGCGTCGTAGGCGTCGGCGTAACCACGAGGAAGGGCGTGTTTCTGGGAGGAAAAGCGAAACGGGTGGCGGGTACGACGGCGCAAGTCAAGCACCTGTTTTCGACGCCTGCGAACTCGAGCGTAAGGGACCTATGAAACCGGTTGCGACCGCCTACCATCCTATCGAAACCGACGGGATCCGCATCCCTGAAGACCTCTTCCACCTATCCACCTATCCACCTAGCCGTTTTACCCACCTACGACCTCCGATAACTTGGCCAGTCCGCCAGATCAGACCAGTCAGAGGGAGAGAAAGACATTCGCACGGCGAGAAGAGCTTTTCTTCTTTTCTTTCTTTTCCTCCTCTCTCTCTCTCTCTCTCTCTCTCTGTCTTTCAGTTTTAGCACTATCTGCAGCTTTGTAGGATAGACAGCTTTTGAACGATACGCCGCCGCCTCTCCTTGCCTCCCTCGGTTAACTGCCCCTTCTCCGCCCCCGGTCACTCGTTTCCGCTCTATTTTCGTTGTTACAAGCGTTGACGAGAATATCTTCCTCCGTGCCTTAGTCCACTGTTTCGTCGTTGATGCTGCCCCGTAATTATTTCTGACACCTTTGCACTTCGTTCGGGGCTGTGTTGTGTAACGTTGCGGATGGTACAGGCACCGGGGGTTGATTTTCATCGAGGATTCGTATTATCACCGTCTTCTTTGTGATTGTTGTACTTCCGATAGTCCGACAAAGGCTGCGTGTCTGTGACGTACGACAGATGTAGAAATTGATCGTGCAAATAAAAGATATTTAACAGATAATTGGTATAGAGGTGTTTACACAGATTTTTATTATCATCTTCACTTTTGTTTTTTCTGTAACTATTCTTTGATACCTCTGGATTAAGATTAATGTGACATGCATGATGCAAAGATTGATTGTAATCAACTGGAAAGTAAAAAACAGTAATGATTAGAATGAGGATTTTATAGAGATTCGTAATTTCATGGTCATCTTGACCTATTATTTTGTCATTGATGCTATATTTGTTGCAGACGAATGTGATTGAAAAAGATCGAGGTTGATTATACGAACCAAAGACTAAGAGATTTTATGCAGATTTGCATTTTTATTATCACTTAACTCGTACTCTTGATCTACTCTTTTATTCATTTCGTAATTATTGCTCTATTATTTCTCTCATTCGTAATATATATATATATTTCTTTCTACTATTATTTGAATATATTTGGAGTCACTGTATAAATTTGTAGCACAGTATAAATAGAAACAGAAGACAGACTCGTATTTTTCTGAAGATCTGACCTATACTTTGGTCTGCTAGTTGATCCTATTAATAATTGCGAACAAAAGTCAATAATTATCCACACCTGAAAATTACAGCAACAAGTCAGTACAATCTACGATCTACTGCAATCGTTAGATTCGCAAAAACAGGAAAATAGATAGCGTCTGCTTGATTTATAAAGAAACTCACAACGTTGAGAAGATAAATCTATGCACGTATAATTTACAGAGAAATTACGACAAAGTTCGGCAACAAGTATTGAGAGGATTATAGAAATTATCGGAATTAGAAATTCCGCCGTTTGGTTCGAATACATTACCCTTAATGTGCTTCGTTTCCTAGAACCGGATAAATATACTTACTTGACAGATATTATTAATGATATTTTCCTTCAACTATGTCTTCACGCATAAAAATCTTAAATCGCTGTGATTATTAAGAAAATAATAAAATGATTATTTTACATTCAAATTATTCTTATACTTCTATCTGTCAGATAGAACTAAATCAACTATAAATGAATTTTGTAAATAATTATGCTATACAAGTTGCATATAAATCAATATACGATGCTTACACAGATTTTTATACGTTAAAAAAAATACTACTTTCGTTAAGCTAATGTAAATACCAAATTCTTCTCCTACTTCTTTACCTAGAAATGTACCAAAAATAATTTTTTTTTTTACTGTTTTTTGTGTAGAAAAAAAGAGTCCAAAAATTTTCGTTACAAAATTAATGACACGATTCATACGTGTACTACAAAAAGCACCTGTATCGTTATACGTGTTTACAGGTGCGATACATGTCTATAACGATGACAAGTTGCGGACCGTGTTCTTCCTGTTAAATGCAAATTTATTCAATGAGAATCAACGAAACGCGTTTAAGTGCTCGTTTTACGCGAGCTGTTTCACATTGACAACCTATTTTACACCGTACATCGTTATCAGTGCAAAAACAATTTTACATCTTTGAAGAAAAAAAACTTCTTTGGAAATGGAACTTTCTGGGTGAAACAGAATTAAAAATGTTTGTTCTTTAAATGATCTTAAATAATATTAGGACAGGAAAGTCTGTCCATCGTTTTGAACAAATATTTGAACTTATTTTTGTTTTATTTGTGAAAAAATATTGATGAAAGATAACTTTTATATATTGCAAAATTTTTAGCATCTTTTAAAAATAATTGTAATTTTTAATACATGTTTGATTATTTGATGTTAAATAATTAATTGTTAAGCAAATAAATTGGTATACATTGAACTGTAACATATTCAACGTTAAATCAATTAAATAATAACATTGAGCTATCATTATTTTAATTATTCAAATTTTTTAGTGTTAAATAATTATCGTTTGATTAGAAATTTGTGATTTGATATTCGAAAAATATTTCTTTTTATACCTACAATTAATTCTTGATTTAAAAAACTAAGACTATATAGGATAATATCGCCAATTAATAATTTACTATTAATAACTAATTATTGTTAACACTTAAATATAAAAATGATACATTGAAAATAACTACTTTTCTCTGTGTTGAGCAATACAACAATTTGTTACTCAAAATTTTCTTGAAAATCCAAAGAAATGAATGGAGAATTGCACGGTGCCTGACTTATTTCAAGTTACACTACTGAAATACTGAGGAAAAATTGGGCATATATGTTTATCAGACAAAAAACGTTCCTCTTATCATTCACTACCATTCTATACTTGATTAATCTATAATTCCAAATGAATATTGTGCATGAAAGATATAAATTAAAAAATTGTTACTGTAAATTTAAATAAAAAGTCAATTTTTCGTCTATCTCTACTGAATGGTGAAAATTCTTAAAAAATTCTTCTATGTTTTACATTTGTTACAAAATTGGAAAAATTACATAATTTACAACTTGCCTATAAGAATCTATATTATAAAATACACGTGCAATTGAAAAGTTTGATTATCTGCGATAAATACTGAATGTTCAAAATAAGTGTCCTAAGACTTTCACTGACAATATTATTTCACAAAATATCGAAAATACTATCCAAATTTCAAAAGTATACGTTTCATATTACATTTCTTCGCCATTTCTAGCTTCGAGCTTTCAAAAACAATCGACTACATAGTTATGAACTGAAGAACAAAATAAAATATCTACGAAACAAATTAAATTCTCTATAAAAGAAACTTAACTCTATAGTAAGTGTAAAGTGAATAAAATTTACACCCATGTCATTTCTGTTTCAATTGAAAAACAAGAGGGTATCAATTCTCACTAGGGAAGCAACTGAACCCATCAATTAATAAACATATCATTTATTGCATTTTTCATATAATTTATAATCAACGAGACTTTTTTGGCCCGCGTGTTTCTAATCCAATCGCAATTAAAATCATAATTACGCAGCGGAGAACGGATGCATCTATAGAACGCACTTTAATCGAACAAGTGATCTGAATCTAGGATACAAGGCACAATCGGTGTTCCTTACTTCTCTCGGATAAAAATAATTGACTTATTTCGCCGTCCACATTGTATTTATCATTTTTCTTTATCACTCGTTCAACCGAATGAATAACATCTAGGTATGTCATTCGAAGGACCAGGCTACTCTATAGTGCACACTACATCGTACCAACCATCTGACGAGGAAACTGTTCAAACAACATGAAACACTCTAATAAGATGGAACAATCGATAGAGGAGAAAGTCTGACTGGACACGAAGGAAAATCGGGCCAAAGTGATTAACTCCACTTTATAAATCTGTTTAAAATTCTAATCCTGAAACATTTAGTTGATTAATTTAACATTTTACGCCTAAAATAAATTTCCAAATTTTTCTTTCAACTATTAGACTGATGCTTAACTTTCTACACCTAAAATAATTAAATTTCCTAATAAATATCTAAAATTCGTTTAAATTTTAACGTCGAAACACTTAACTGGCGTTTAACTTTTGCACGTCTAAAATAAATTTAAAAAAATTTTTTCTTTTAATCGCGAGACTAGCACTAGAATGCTTGAATTTTTATATATACAATTCTTTTAAATTTTAGCGCCGAAACACTGATCTGGCGCTTAACTTTTTAATGCCTAAAATAAATCTCTAAATTTTCTTTAAATTACGAAGTCCTAGATCGATTATTAACTTTTTATACCTAAAATTCTTCAAATTTTAGTGTTGAAACACTTGACTGGCGCTTGAAACTTTTTCACATTTAAAATAAATTTTCTTAACAATTAGACTAGGTGGCAAAAATTTGTTTAGACCTGGAGTAGTAAACAGCTTCTAACAACATCTGAGAAGCGTTATTTTATGCACTTTGTATGTCGTCAAATAAAAGCTACATAACATAATGATCATTAAAAAAATATTAAAAGAGAATTGATGCTGCTATTTTCTATTCTCTGTTTTGTGGAATTAATCGATTTGACTCAACGAGAGGCTCGATTATCGCAGGGCATCGTTGGAATCTTGATTTCGCCTTCTTTTTCTAACGGAGCTAGCTAAAAACTGTTTGCTATATTTGCCAAGGAAAAAGACCAAGGTAACGCGAGTTTCTTTCTCGGGGGAATTCTCAACTGTCTCACACGCTTATAATCAATATATGTAATCTGCTTATAATTATTTGGTTCCTCGCGAAAATAATTGACGAAACTTAATTTCTTACTCGATCGATAATCTATCTTGCGTTCGATATGCTATTCTACGAAGAAATTTTATATTCTTTACACGTGGTACAAAATATAGAAGTTAAACGATTAACCATAAATAATTTAATATGTGTCATATGTATGATAAAAGATTCGTATGTTACAGAATAAAAGATTCTCGTTGCACGCAATGTTTTCGAATTCTTACCACGTTGTGAAATTTAAATTTAGATTTAAACACGTAAGAAGCTTACGTTCGAAGAACATTCTGCTTTTTCGCTGAATTAATTCCTTGAGCTTTCGTATCAATTAATTTCTCACAGAAGCTTAGTGAAAATGTAAGACGTGTTTTCGTGCTTAACTCTCAAGTAGTATCATTGGGTCATAGATCACGAAAATTTACTCGATTCTATATTTTCCATTCTCTGCAACTGTCAAATGTTAAAACCAAGTTAAATATAAGTCAAAGTTATACTGTGAAATGTAATTAAAAATTCCTAAACGACACCAGTTAAGAGTTAATCGAAAATAATGCTATTCGTCTCAAGATCTTCACGTTCGCGAGTTTCACTACGTTTATAATACGCTTCATTATTCATTATTCTATTCGATCAAGTAGATAGTAGGTATTTCATCGACAATTATCGATGACTCGAAGATGGAACAATCAATAGAGAAGAATCTGATAGAAAGCAAAATTATCGCAGAGTTTTATTGGAATTTTCTTTTCACGTTCTTCTTTTTTTTCGTTTTTTCTTTTTGTTTTTTTTTTTTTTAACTCTAGGATATATTTATTTTATACTTCAACTTTGTATGGAGATCCAGGGATATGATCGTCACCCCATTTTACAATGACGATGTATTCACCCCTTTCGCGAACCACGTAGCTTACGTTGTAATTATTGCGACCTGTGTGCTTCATGGACACTTCATCGCATGGACCTTTGGGTCCATACACACCAACGTACAAGATATTATTACCTGAAAACGAAAAAATATTTTAGTGTTTTATATTAATTCGTCCCTTAAGTTAATCCTCTATGAAGTTTGTGGTAAAGTTCCTGGAGTTTTCGATATATAAATTGAATTTAACAAATGTATCGATAAATATCTAAGTAATTTAATGAATACTTTCATAATAAATTCACAACGATATATCTTTTTCTATTATGTGAAACGAGAAATAATAAAATATATAATAATATACAAATATTAATTCAATGAGTATTGTCGAAAATATAATATATATTATGTATTATACTTCTAACGATACTCGTTGAATTAATATTTATACATTATTGTATCGTGTATTTGATGATATAATAATTATAAATTGTACGAATAATACATTACCAGCGTCGCTAGCATTTACGGTAAATACATTCTGTTTGCCAAGGTATGCCTTTTTCAGACCCATTCCTTTGCTCGCTACCTTACTGGCATCTGATTTGAAAAGGGGTAAAACTGGTCCAGCCTGCTTCGATTTCGAAATTTTTTGAACAGTCTCCACCACGATTGAACTCGTTTCTTGCGCGCCTCTCTCTGCCAGATCCGCACCTATAATTGAATTTGTTGCGTTATTAACTTTCTACTACGTATAAACGATACACTCTTACGAATGTACCGGGTGAGTCACCTATAAGTGAAAAATTGAAATATCTTGGGAAACTACCCGGTTACGTGAAAAAATGTTTTAAACAAAACTGGTTTCTAGGGAGTCATTAATATCTTTATAAACAGACGCGTGGAAAAAGCTTTTTCTTTTAATAAAATCGTGTAATTTTTAAAGCATCAATCGACTCATGTAAATGAACTATTTTTAGTGAAAATCAATATCAGTTTAAAAGTTATATCGTTGCAGAGTAGCATTGATCTTTCAATACATACATTGTGACTAGACTTTTATGCAAATTTATATCTTTGAAAATACAGTGAATAAAATAGAATTTTGATAGTTGTTTTATATACACACACAGTGTTATGCAAAACGCTACATTTTGAATATTTTATATATTTTCTCACACTTTGTGCAATTTTGCACTTTGAAATTTCTTACATACAAAAATTCGCGGCAGTAGCGAATTATTATGTAAAGGTGCAAATTTCTGTTGTATGAATCGACGTGGAATAACACGATCGCGATGTATGTACTTTCAATGTGTCTGTTTCTAAAAATAAATCCTCAAGCAACCAAAATTCTCAAGTATATTAAGTACACAATGATTTAGTATTAGATTTATCTATTCATAGAATGTCCATGAAGATGTAATAATAGAATAGTCAAGTTCATTAGTAAGTTACATTCTGACTAAATTGTAGTTTATATAATATTATTAAAATTATCTGAATGTTGTTGACGCGTCTATTATTTTATTACATACATATATATATATATATATATATATATATAGTAATTTTGTATGACTTGTTTAATCGTAAATTGAATCTCTTCATTTCGACGAAATTTTTCATCAAAGAGTTTCCACGGATTCTAGAATTCTAAATTATCTTAATTTTTCGATTTTCTTAAACGATCGTTTCAAATTTCTAACCAATCCTATCATATATTAATTATTATCTTACGCCATCAATTATATTAAATATTACAAACCGACATCTTTAATTCGTCAGTTCACCAAAATAAAATGACAAATCATTCTAGCAGAAAGTTTGTATACATTAGAATCGGAAACCACTTGACGAACAAATGCAACAAATTATTTTACTTCATGAAACCTAATCGCGAGAATAATCTTCATTTAGCTCGTTCAAATATTAACGTGGGATCGTTTCAAGCTTCAAATAAGACATTATTTGCAGTATCAAGTAGCAAAGGCAATTATCAGATTATATACAAACCTGTGCAAGGAACCTTAAACGGCGAGCCAACGATGTGATACCCATCGTACTTGATGCTGATATAATAATCGCCAGGTACCAAGGGTGTGTATCTAACTTTGTAGCCCTCTTCAACCTCCGTGCAGTCCATCGCAACTTTGCTTGGCCCGTCCACCGTTATGCATAGCACACCACTTCCGGCGTTGCACGTGTCAATGATAAAGTCTGTCTTCTGGCCAGTTTTGATCTCTTTCAGGCCATTGCCGTAAGCGTGCAGAGCGGCTGGATCGGCGTCCACTTTGCCAACTTTGATACGAAACGGGCTACCTTGTATGTGAACCCCGTTGAACTTCACGTGGATGTTGTGAATGCCGTTCTCCCTTGGCATGAATCGCACCGAGTAAGTGTCGGTGTCGATGCCTTGGATGAAGCAGTCATCCTCGATACCACTGGGAGATACAATCTGCGAAACAGAAGATGAAATTTCTCTCGTCAGTCTCTTCACGCCACAGCGTAAAAAAATGAAAAATGCTCGACGCATTTGCATTTGGATTTGAATGTTGCTCGAATTGAGTTGCTCACGATCTTCGGAGAAGAAATAAAAAAAGAGAGAGAGAGAAAGAGAAGATATATTAAATTCGAAAAAATATTAGAATTACAGTGCGCTTGCGGCATTTTCAAACAGTTCAAATGAAAGTACGGTTCGAAGAAGGGAAATATTCGATGCCATGAATGGAGAAAACGCGAGAAGACGACACGCGCGATGTGGCGTCGCGATGTGGCGTCGTTGTTTCACAAGAGGAAGTTATTTAGAGCGCGCGGTTTTCGCAAGGACTTTGTCGCGTGAAATGATGTAGGTTTCCAAGAAAAACGGAAGGCCTTCGAACGCCACGGCTATGAAACATCGCTGCTTCTTTAGCTGAAAATTTCTTACGGGGAATTTGATGTTTGCGTTGCGTCGTTTACGCAAGGGGTTTGATTTTAAAAAGTAAATAAATCCTGGCTGGCTTCGTGCGTTACGTGAAACGTAATTTTGAAAAATTCTAAACAAAGAAGCGATCGCCGGACATTTAAAAACAATATACATTTTCTCCGTTGTAATAACCAACTGTTATAAATATTTATAATTAACTGATTGGTTATTATTAGAAATAATCATTAGAATGAACGACATTATTATAAATGAATTAATTAATTAACATTATATATATAGAGTCGGATAAACTGAATTCAATAATATTATTATCATTAGAACAAACAATATTAAGTCGGAATTTTGTACAAGATTTGTAGATTTAGATTTGGAATTTTATTGCTATTTGCAAGAATTTTAATGGAAAATAATAGATTATTAACCATAATTATTACGTGCCATCCTTCGATTTAAAATTCGGCGAAACGAATTATATAATTGGAAATTTAAATTTGACTCGTGGAATGGTTTCCACGGTTTCTACGATGCGAACAAATGATAAATTATAAGAGAAGGAACGTGAACGCGTCGGGAAGTCTAATAATACTCAAAATTGACTAAAACGTTGAACGTCTGATTTTATCACTGTGATAAGATATTTCGAACTCTATCTTTATTTCAATGATTTTAATAACTTTTCAATAGAGTAAACTCCCCTAATTTCAGTGTATACAGTAACAGCAACAAAGTGTTGAAATGCACAGAGAAAGCCAAGTAACTAAATTGTTGGAAACTGATCTTACCGGATAATCGTTTAATCGATTTATCTGCCAGAAAATTATATTACAATTGTAATCAACTGATACGTGTTAGAATCAATAAAATCCAGCGAACGATATTCTTTACAAACACAAGCGCAAATAAAAATGGAAAAAAGAAAATTAATCCCAAACGATCGCTTTTAACGATGCCCTAAAAATACGCGTTGCGACGTAAGTTGAACAGCGTAGAAATGATATACCTTCGCGTCAAGTTCACCCTTGGCACCATTTTTGCGAACGAGGAAGGTGGCTGGCTTGTCTGGTTGCACGCCGGATTCCGGAAATTGCGCCACTTCCAGCTTATGAGCATCGCCCATCGCCGGTGATATGTAAACCTTGTGAGGCGAATCGGGAATATGCTGATCGTTGAACTTTATTCCTACCCTGTATTCACCTGGAAATTTCAAATGTGCAAGTCACTCGACAGTTGATTAATAAAATTTTTTTTTACGACGACTTTATTACACTACATCGTATCATATTACAATTCAATTTCAATTACGATCGATAGAAGTTCATTCCTCTCGTACTTTTTTCTTTTTTTCTTTTTAGCGAAAGTTAATTATTTTTATCATACAGAGAGACTAAAAACGTGTGATTAACACATTTCGGCGCGATCGACAATGGACAGACTACTGATTCTTCCATCAGGTCACGTAGACTAACCATCGTTCTGACGATTATCGTCATTTCCCGTGAACAATACTTGCGTCGAGACGGTGAAGCTACCCATCGTTTAAATGTCGCCGATATCGATCGCAAAACGATCCCGATGAATATTTTTCGTCGACAGGAATGCGAAATCAAAGTGCGGAAATAAAAGGAGACGAATTTAAAATGAGGAAAGAAGAGGGATGACGACAGCGAAGAAATAAATTATAATAAAAATACGAAGAAAGTGAGAAGAGTACGAGAATAAAGGACAAAATTAAAAATTCCAATCACGAGTTAAGAAATTTGTCGCAGAAAAGAAAAAGAAAAAGAAAGGAAAAGCGAGAAAGAAGGGTACTGAAGGATATCGAGATAGCAAAATTGGACGACGACGACGATAAGAGGGAGGGGAGAGAGAAAAAAAACGAAGGCGAGAGCGTGTAAACGCGTAAGAAAGAGGATAAAACGAGAAGAGTGGAGAACCGAGCACGGCTGAAATCGCGAGCCACTATTTTCCTCAGGCTGATTCTAACGTCTGATCTCGATTCGTCCACGCTTTCTCTCTTTCAGTTCCACCGTCTTTCTCTCTGTTTCTTCTTCCGTCTCTTTCTCACGTTCGATGCCATCCAAATATAACGGCCTCGCCAATTCACGTCCAGCAGCCTTAGCCACCAAAATATGAATTCACCTTAGACGCGAATATAAATCGAAGGTTATTTCTGGATCAGCCAAGAACAACCAATGAACACCGGTGGAGAGCCCTGTCCACTGCCCTCTTTCCCGAAATATGTGTCATTTTTCTCAGTGTTCAGTCATTATACATACTGTGATCATAAAATGTATTTATTTTTCGACGGAGCATTTTTTTTTTTTTTTTTTTCTTTAATTAAGACTCAACGTTGCATTTTCAATTTTCGTACGAAAGCATTGGTAGATGGTAAGGAATTTAATTGAATGAATATTATTGTAAATGGTGCTTTATATCTTTGTGTTATTAATAATATTAATAAACACAATTAATTGCCTCAATATTTAGGAAATATTAGGTATGAATAATCGTTACATAATTCAAAGGATATAAAAATATATGTACTAAATTCGAGAGACAATTATTATTCTTCACTGACTCTAAATAGTTTCTCTGTATAAAATTCAGTATCTAAAAATTCTCTGGTTAATTATGTTTAATGCAGGTTAAAATTGGACTGCGAGTTAAAAATTGATGTCGCTACGTATATTGATACATAAGCTCGGAATTTAATACCAGAATAAACAATAGATTTAGATTTGCTTCTTTACGGATATTTTTGTCAAAATTAAAGTTAATTTCTACTAAGACAGAAACATAATTGTATCAATCTATTTATTTTAATTGTTATCATTTAAAGGCTATTCCAGTGTTAAATCATTTTTCCATAACTTTGTTACAAATACAGATGCAAATATTTACGAATAATTACAGATTATCACGTTTTTCCAAGATTTTACTAAAAAAGTTACTTTAATAGACTAATCGTGTTCAGTCGTAAATACTGAGATAACTAACACGGACATTTGAGTGTGGATGTTTTGAACATATAATTTAGCAGCATAAATGAACAATGTAACATTCGAGACGATTAATAGAATAAAATATGAATTATCGACGTTGGCAGACATCCATGACTTAAGTGTCAGTTAAGTGGTTGACTGTTTTATGAACTGTTCTGTCACAATTAGCATGCAGAGAATTTTCACTTAATAATACTGTCAATTTCACACATCCGAGTGAAACATTTCTTAGACACATTTACTGTCATCAATCTAATTAAAATTGAAAATCTATATTTTCTACGAATATCTTAATAATACAATATTAATTGTTATTATTGTAATAAATAAATAATCATCATATAACAAACTACATACAATTAAAATTTCCACAAGAATTTCCGAAACATTCGTTCACACGAACGACCATGAATTTCATGAATTAAATGATTACAATGATTCTTAGTAACATGTCTGTTTAGTATAAAAGTATTAGTATTTAGTATAAAATAAACTTTAGCATATAATAAACATAATAAATAAGGTATAGTATAAATACTATATAAAAATTTCTATTTTTAAAAAATGAAACCCAGACGGAAGTGTTTACCAGATATTACAATTACTATACTATGCCCATACACTTTGCATTTATTCGCGCATCCAATGCATCTCAGTCGTGTACTCAAACTCTCCACAAACACCCCAGCAAAGTGCAACAACGTTCCACAGGGTAACGATAAAGATAAAGATAAAGATAAAGATAAAGATAACGATAGCGACAACGACGGCGGGTAACATGAACAATAAAAACTCACCAGGCTCGGAAACCACGTAGCTAACGTAACAGCTGCCATCCTTCCGATCCTTGAAGTCGATCTGAGCCTTGCTGGGTCCCTCCACAGAAACGGCCAGAGTACCTGCTCCGGCCTCTCTCGTCCAAATGTTAAACTCGCACGGTTCACCCTGTTCTCCCCTCTCCAAGCCAGGGCCACCGGCGTGCACCCGGTGCGCACCGCTGTCTCTGAACGGTCCCACGGTAAACTGGAACGGTGATCCAGGGATATGGATCTCCTTGTAACGAACGGAAACCGTGTGCACACCGAGCTCCTTCGGCACGAAAGCAACCGCGTACAAGCCGTCCTCAACTTCCTTGACCTCGGCGTCCTCCGTGACGCCTCCCGGCGACGTGACCGTCGCCGCGAGATCGAACGACGTGATACCAGGCATCTTGAACGTTATCTTGCACTGGCTGCCAACTTCGGTGATGGGCACAGCCTCCCTCTGTCTCTGGATCTTCTCCCTCTGGCGATTGCTACCCTCGCCGGTCACTTTTATCGTGTACGGCGAGCCCTCCACGTGATGGTCGGCGAACTTCAAGTTCACTATGTAGTAACCAGGCTCGGTGGGCTTGTACGAGATGTTCAGTGTCCCGTCCTCGTTGTCCTTGCACTGGATCTCAGCCTTGCTCGGCCCTTCGATCGACAGCGAGAGACCACCGAAGCCAGCGTTCCTCGTGTCGATGGAGAAGTTGTTCTCCACGTGAGTTTTACCCTCGACCAGGCCGGGACCGGAGACTTTCACCTTCTTCGCGTCGCCGACCTCGCGATCCTTCACGTCGATCTTGAACGGCGAGTTGGTGATGTGTTTGCCCATCTTCTTCACCGCCACTGTGTGAGGGCCGGCCTCACGAGGAGTGAACGACACGCACATGTTGCCGTTTGGTAACGTCTTCAGGAAGCATGGCTCCTCGAGGCCGCTGGGGGCCGTGATCGAGGCGTTTAACGACCTGATGTCAGAGTCTGTCACTTTGCCCGGCAGTTGGACCTCGCTGGACGAACCGACCGAGATTTGGTTCCTCTTGCGACCCTCCCCTGGAACAGATTTTATCGCAATGTTAATTCCTCGTTGTCGTTTGTCGTTCTCAACGCTACGGGGGTCGGTTGCTTTTTATGAAAAATTGAAATTGATATTGAAATGTGTGACGTTTGAAAACAACACAGTTAAAAAATAATAACGTCATTGGTGAACCATTAAAAATTACATTGGTCACTAACAATCAAAAATCACGTGTCGCTGTAGTATCGTACAACCAAAAATTATAACAGAAAAGAACATATCTTAAAATCTAGCACATCGCACCGCATGAATTACAAAAACTATAAAATGAACTATGAAAATTAAATTCGTTCGAGATACTACAATTTATTGAACGTAGACGTTCTTTAAAAGAACAAACAGACAGTTTTTTTCAAATGCTTGTTAAAATGAACATTCATTGTTTAAATAACACTTACTTTCGTAACTGATCGATTATTTTTTAATTCTCGTTACCTCTTGGTACTTCGATGGTTAGATACACACGATTCGTGTACTCAACCATGTATATATATATATATATATATATATATATATATATATATATATATAAAAACATATTTTTCAAATTTTTATTCTTCGTTGCAACATGCTAACAATTGGTAACTCTTTTTACTCAGGGGAAAAAAAAAGTATTAATATAATCGAAGTACCTGTGATTTTAGCAACGTAAGGACTGCCGCGAATGTGCTTGCCACCGAATTTCACGCCGATTTTATATTCCCCTGGATCGGTCGGTAAGTAAGAAACCGAAATTGTGCCATCCTTATTATCGTGACAGGAGATCGCTGCTTTGCCCGGCCCTTCGATGGAGAGCGAGAGACCACCAGGTCCTACGTCTTTTGTAGAGATGTTGAAGTTTCCTGGTTCACCGCAGACACCGTATATCAGACCTGGTCCGTACGCTGTCACATAGCCACTCGCCAAAGAGTCCACGTGGAATCTGAACGGTGAGCCTAATTCATAAAACACGTACATTACTAACGATACAATACTAAAATAATGCAAAGTGCTTCTGACATAATAAATACACGTGACAAAGACAGAGACAAGTCTTATTTAACAAATTTCCTTTCATACCGTAATTATTGATATTCCTGAAGAATTTAATTTTCTTTTTTTTTCGTAGAAATTATTCTTTCAGAGACAGAGTGAACTTTTTATCCCTCGAGAGAAATAAAAGATTAACACCTCTCAAATAGTTTACTTCAAGAGTTTCGTGAATTCGATTCTCTGTGTTTGATAGTTTATTTGAATTTGAAAGAGTTTAAAAGTATATTTAAAATTGGCACAAACCTTGAACGTGTTCGCCATTGAATTTCACTGCAAGCTCGTGTTGTCCTTCTTCCCTGGGATCGTACCTAATCGACACAGTACCGTCCCGATTGTCCTCGATCACGGGTTTGTCCAAGTTCCCGCTCGGCATTTTCACTTCGGCTGAAACGTGATTGAAAAGCAGAGAGTTGAAACACGGATGACGAAGAACACACGGCTTACGAACGATTCAACGTTCGTTCGATCTCGATAAAGTGTTTGCAAAGTTCTCCTGCGACGCCAAATTTCGCTAATCAAAACTCAGAAACGTCATATTTTTTATAATCTAGATATAATCTAATCCAATCTAATTGCATCTATACCTTCTGTATATACGATAAATTATATTCTATCGAGAATAAATTAATTTTCACGTACTCGGCGCACCGCTGAATTATATATTATATACACTATATATAAAATGCAAATACGAATTTTCAAGCAAAGAATTTACTTCTATATCTATATCACCTGAAACACAATGATCGGTAATTATGAAATCGGCTTATTTTAACATTCCGTGTGTGCGTAGAGCGTGCCTAACAGGAATAGATAAACTAAATGACTAGGAATAATTTTCCGGAAACACTGAAACCTTTTTTCGTTTGCACGTAGAAAAGACTCTGAAAAATTAACGGAGGAAAATCGAGTCCCGCTGGCGTTGCTTCTTTTCCCGGATCGATCCTGGTGTAACAGACCGGTCCACGTTCAGGGCAATCGTACTGACTGCACGAAATAGTCTTCAATCCGTATCTGTAGAAGGTCGACACCTCCTGCCACGTGGTTTCGACCTCCTCTTCCTCCCAAACCATATCCAAAGGTTCGATTCGGTCGACTCACTGATACGAATAACATTACACGATCGTTGACAACACGTCTCCAATCGATTGCAATCATACGTGTCAATTATAGTAGACTTTTGAGACGAATGATAATTGGAATACGTGGAATATAAAAAAATCTGAATCGTTTTCTTTTTTTTTTTTTTTTTTTCTTATTAAACTATTATTTAGTAACTGGATGAAGATCCTTGAATAAAGGAAATTTATAGTACATTTCGCGATCAAAGTTGAACTGTATCCATCCCCTCGTCAATCATTTGAGCGTGCACAAGTGCCTGGTATTCGATCAGAAGATGTTAACAATTGCTCGTGAAAGTATTCCAAAGAATTGTGTTTCGTGTAACATTTTAAAAGTTTGTTGACAATTTAATGAGACACGAGCGCGTGTCATGATTATATCAGTCAAGTTTGAAACAAATTTCATCGTGTACTACAAGATTTAAACAGTCAATTATCTGCTGTATTTTCAACAATGGCTGTTTACTAAATATATCTTCAAAATAAATATCTTGCTACTTCTACATACGTTCCGCACAATATACAGTCAAATAGCACATATAACGAATTATGTAATACACAAAGTATAATGTTGCAAAAGCTCCGCCGTGACAAGTGTTCCGATACTTTCACGAGCCACTTCATAATCTTCTTTTACTCTTCAAGAAACAAAATTTGATCCTTCGATAAATCACTTGAGATCTTAAAGCGCTAAGTCATTTTGCATATCGATCGAATCGAATCGAGTGGTGAACAACAAACACGTAAAATCGATGTCGACTGTGTAATGGCACGATCGAAACGATTAATCCATTCTCTCTGCTTCGTTGTTCATTTCGTAGTTTCATTTTATTTCAATTAAAAAAAAAAAAAAAAAAAAAAAATCACGAGAGTCAGAATATAAAATGAAGAACAGAGAGAAGAAAAGAAGATTATGAGAAAGAAGAAAACACTGTCGAAGCACGAACTAACATCTAACTACGTTTTTGGATTTGACACGGTCGTAGAAAAGAAATCCGATTCTCTTTCTGCACGATTTAACGTGATCAAATTTTGAGAAAAATTTGCACTTGAATCTGATATTCCTCATACGTGAAGCTTTCCCGTAAGGATGAAAGCGATCTCGAACTTCAGTCATCGATGAAATCGATTAAATCAATAACTATCGTGTGAGTAAGTTAGTCAACAAAATAAAAGTAATTTCTGTGCAAACTAACCGAAATCAAGCAAAAAAATTTAATCAACGATCTCTGTAGAATTTCTTCGTGTTATTCGTTACTATACCGATCTATCTTTTGCGTATTACATTGTTTCCAAAAAAATTCGATATGTGACAAATTACCAAAAATTGCAAACAAACGATCGATAAAATTGCGAAGAAAGAAGAACCGAATTTCGTTCTACTCCGAAAAAAAAAAAAAAAAAAAGAAAAAACAATATCTTTATCGAAACGTAGAGACAAAGGGAATAACTGAGAAAGTAACGATCCTCTCTCTCTCTTTTTTGTTTCTTTCTTTCTATCAACAGTGAACATAATCGATGATAAGTAGATTGAAAAATCGTGGCAGGAGAAGGACCGACCGAACGAGTTACACCGTAAGAAATCCTCTGGATTTCGTCTCCCCTTTAGAATTCGTCAGCGAGCGTTGCTTCCAACACGAGCGAAACGTTATCGCCGATATCGCTTCCAGCTGGATCCACGACGTTTAATCGACTTCTCGAGGGCACATCTCTGGCGCGACTGACGACGAAGCGGGCATCGCTACGCGCGAAGCAAACGATGCCAGCCCGGGAGACCTTCTTTTTTTTTCCAGAACACCTACCGCCGAACTTTATATCACGAGGCGGTGGTCGCCTCGTCTCTAATAAATCTTTCCGTCTCTGTCCACCTTGCTTGCTTTCGTCTTATAATTACGCGTCGTCGTTCCACACGTAACGACGACCGAAGATTTGTTCTTCGTGCAAACCTGTGAAAGTTTTACTCTCGCGACGTACGTGGCTGTACAACGAAAAAATCGCCGACAATTTAGAGTGACATGGTGAAACGAGAAAAAAAAGATTCACTCGGTTTCATTTTAAAGCGCGAAGCCTCTAGTTTGCGACTGTGTTTGCTCGTTCCGAGAGATGATTTTGTGTCGCGAAGTGGACAGAAAGGTAAGGATCCTCTCGAGAACTCGAGAAGGTTCAAACGCGTGTAAAAAAAAGTATTAAGGAATTTTTTTCGCAACTAGTTTTGAAGGTTCAAGTCTCCACTTTACAACGCGACCCTTTAAAACTCGCTGTACGATTTTTTCTTTTTTTTTTTTTCTATTGAACTTAGAACATTAGGATAAACGAAATCTTGGGATTTCTTACATTTTTGTCGTTTAATATTCAAAGTTCGATAAAATTGTAGGGAAAAGAAAATCGTACAGCAAGTTCTGAGGGGTCGTTGTAAATAGGGAATTTCAAACTTCATGAAAATTATGATAAAACTATGTTTTCCTCGTGAATCCTTCAAGTAACTTTAATTGCATATTTAATTGCACTCATTACATTTATCATAGTTATACTGTATTTTTATATTTTATAATTATCACTTATGAACTTCTGTTTTTAATCAGTTATAAATAGACTGATTTTTATGCATTACATGAAATATCCAATATACAAGATGAAAGAAAACGCTTTTGATAGTATTTTATAGATAAAACAATTATCCACCAAGCTTCTATTTTTTTTTCTTTTTTGAACTTATGAATTTTCATAAACATTCGTAGCCCAATTGCAAATTTAATACCGCAACAATCGTGCGAGATCATCGAGTTGCAACCTGGGCGATAAAATTTTTTTCAACCTTGGTTTTAAAATAAAATCACTAATTAATCTACGCGAAATTTAAACATTTTACTACATTGTTAACATTGCCGTGGAACTAACGAAATTTGCCAAGACGCGTGTAAATAGTCAGCCGCGTTTAACTTAATAAATGTGTAAGATCGTGTAAGATCGAATACACGTATAAATAAAGGTAATTCACACACAAGCCCGTTGCTCAACCACCAATTGATGTTAAACATTATAAGTTGCTTGTAATATGAGAAATGTGATTGGTTCTTGGCAATACGAACCTTAATAAATTCAAACTTAATGAGACGTGGAGAATTTGGGAATAGACTCATATTTTTAGATCGAACGGACATTTATACGTTTCTGATCGTTTTGCATATCTATGCAGCGTTGTCGTCTATTGTATTTTTGATTTTACTACATTCAAACTGGGGACAATGCGAATTTTCTGTAAAAAAAAAAATTTGAACAATTTGCAATTACTCACAAACAGTGTTTGCACGATCATTCTTATTAAAACCTAAATGAGATACTTTGAACTACTTCTACTGCAAAATTTGCTCGCGCGTTGTTTGTTCAACAGCAACAATTAACAAACAATTAACTTGTTAAAGTGACAGATTTTTTATTATGTAAGAACTTTTGGCAAAATTATATACCACATATATGACGTAATAATCTATGCTTAATAATAGCAGTATAATTATTAGTATTACATTATTATACATTATTATACTATTAATTACCATAATAATGTACAAATTACTCTAGATACCGATTATTTTATATACTGTGATTATAGATTCATCATTTTATCAGAGAACCAAGCACGAGTATACTCGTTTCAGTTTCATCGTGCCACTTTGATCACAATTTATACGCACACGAGATATTTAACTCTGCTTTCTTAAACTAACGAAAAATCGAATTCCAACCTTTGTCAATATCTTCCAGTTTATCGCTCAATTGTTTACCACCTACAAACTTCGTTTGAAAAGTCGAATCTTTCGTTTCATCGAGAAAACAAGCAATCGAAAATTCGTAGAAATAAATAAATGACAGAGACGTGTATTAGACGAAGTAGGTAAAAAAGCATCGCTTTGTTAAAATCCTATCAGGATAATTGATAATCTTTCGTTTCGTCGAGAAAACAAGCAATCAAAAATTCGTAGAAATAAATAAATGACAGAGACGTGTATTAGACGAAGTAGGTAAAAAAGCATCGCTTTGTTAAAATCCTTCCGGATAATTGATAATCTTTCGTTTCGTCGAGAAAACAAGCAATCGAAAATTCGTAGAAATAAATAAATGATAAAGACGTGTATTAGACGAAGTAGGTAAAAAAGCATCGCTTTGTCAAAATCCTTCCGGATAATTGTCACATTTCCACGAAAAGCGTCTGTAGCTGTAATTTACGTATTATCCGTCCGATCCACTTATATATATATATATATCACTTTAATTTAAACGTTCGACACGCCTCACGTGTCCCGATATTTTTACGTTCTCGCCAACGAAAAGAGACGAGTCATTTACGCTGGCGGTTACATAATTCTTTACTATGCGCAAAGAATCTCGGAATTCTTAAGATAGAAGAAAGAGAAAAAGAGAGAGAGAGAGAGAGAGAAGAATTTGGCGCGCAGCATCCTCACTTCTCATTGGCCACCGGTTCTCCACTTTGCGCAGGAAGCGGTGCTCCTCGAGCTAGGAGGGTCGTTTCGTGCCCGTTGAAACGCGTGCCAAGGGTAAAACACGGGGAAATCGGGAGGGCATGTTGATTAATTGCGAACAACAGCGATACGATGGATTTACGCGACGTTGCGTTATTCAAGCCGCTGTTCAAGCCGCTGAAAATGTAAAGGAAAACGATATCGACACGCGAAGAAGCCGCTGCAACGATATTCAAATGCCGGCAGCTTAATGTGCACGCGATTAACAACGTCAACGCTGCCATTTGCTATCGTGCAAGTCGCTAAAGCACTCGAGCAGACTTGCCGTAGAAGAAGCCTTCTCGTGCGTGCTAGATGTTTCATTTTAAAATTGATTTTGTACGCTCGAGAGGGTGACAAATCGATGACAGGCAAAAATTTGTAGAGTGAAGCCCTCCGAGGTTGTATTTAAAGATCTCGGTAACACGGTATTTCAATTTAGATGAACGATCAATTTAATCGTATTGTGAAAGCGCAGAATTCATTTCGATGTTTGATATGCGCGTTGTATAAAAGATTTGGAATGTGGTTGGGATTATTACGCACGTGAAGTACGAAATTTATGTTTCGTATGAAATTTACGCGTTAGAAAAGTAGAACGTTATCTTTCGCTTTGTTCTCTGAAAAATTTAAACGAATTAATAGACGATATGAACACCCATCGTGTAATAAATGTTTCGTACAATCCTACGTGAAAATTGATATAATGGACAAATGATATTTTGGATGAATATTTGTTTAATCTCTGAAAAATATGTACGACGATGAACGAAAGAAATTTCTAACACTTTAAATTAAATGGTAAAAAAGCAAACGCTATATTTTTAGACAAACAAATGCAATATGAAGAATATGATTCTTAAACTTTGCTATATAATACCTCGTAATTTCTCTATATAGTTTTTGTCTTGTATCAAACTTGACAGTCATGATAACTCAACCAGAGCATGATATTTTTTAACACACGTAATCCATTCCTTAAAAAAAAAAAAAAAAATTCGAATACTTTCGCGAAAAATTATATATCATACTTGACATATTCTACTATAAACTAGCATATGTTCCAAAAAGACTACACATTGAGAGAAAAATAAATGCTATTTCAAACCAAAGTTTGATCCTCAAATTACCTTAAAGTTGAACAAAAATAACCTTCTCAAAAAATTATTTGCGATACATTCCGATAAAACTTTTCCATATAAATAATTATTTCTATCCCTTTAATTTCCTCTATTCTAACTCTATTCTAATCGTTGTAAAGCGAGAATGGAGAAAGAGAGATGTTTCTCTTTCGACTATCCAAGATTTCCATCGTCCTAGTTCGAGATTTTGAAACCACTTGGGCTTTGATTTTTGGGCCAATGACGAATCCGCACATCCGGAGCCACTTAATCATCCAGTATTAATATCACCGCCTCGCTTCCGACACAGCCGTCGACATACATTTTTCTCTCTCTGTTTCTCCCTGCTCCTCCTCCTCCTCCTTCTCTTTTATCTTCTAGTCTAACTATGTTTCGAAGAGCTGTAAGTACAGAGCTGAAGAACAAGACGAGTGGTAGAACTTATGTTTCGCTCATCCTGCCTAGCATCAATGTTGCAACTTCGATCGCGTGCATACACGTATGTGCATACACGTATGTGTATACACGTATGTGTATTTTAATTTTACGAGAAACGATTGCATTTTTGTACTGGACAATAAAAAATGATCGCTAGCGCGTAAGAATGTTTGGACTGAAATGGAAAGAATCTGGCCAGTAGTGAGAAAGTTGAATTTATTCTAAACAGAATTATTTGAAATTAGTTTGAATTGAGCAGAATAGTGGATAGTCGAATTTATTTCATTGCAATTTATTAAAATTTGACTGTCAGTATCTTATTGTAATTCGACTTTTAGTGTTTTATTATTTTCATCCAGTATTTTAATGTTAATAAAACAATGAATGAAAATTCATTTCTAAATAGATTTGTTAATATTTCACTGTAACTTGACTTTAATATTTTATTATTTCACTTAGGATTTTATTATAAATACATCATCTGATTGTTTACTTTGAATATTTAATCATTCGATTACTGGAATTACTTTACGTATGAAAACTGTTCTTTCCGATTAGATTAAACTTCAGTCCTTCTACTCAATGTTTCGTCAATGTATGTTCTTTTCAGAAACTTCGAAATACATTTATGTAGAAACGCATACTGGAATTCTCTATAGTCGAGAATGTTGCCAAGAGACCTAAATACCATCGTTTAAGATCATATCTGTTGTGAAAATACATTTATTGTTCCACCTATCAAAATACGTCGTCCTTGAACAAACTCCAATAAGATAAAATCCCTAACAATCAAAGTATTATAATTATATTCGAATTTGTCAATGAGGATCAAACGTTTCATTGATACGAAAATAATGTGAATTTCTTTTCAATTTTACATAAAATATCCGTGACATTTGCGAGAAATTAACTTCTCCACGTTTCGAGTTCAAAATTGCGAAAGAAAACAATTATTAGATAATTTTCATAAATACGTAATAACCCACTGTCTAGTAACAGATGAAAGGCATGAAAATCATTGTGGTGTTAGTCTAAATTTTTGTCCTTCGAATTAATAACATTTTCCAAGTTGTTGAAGACTCTATAAACATATTTATAGTTTCATGGCCAAGTATTGTTGCAACTTGCGTGTATTACTGCTTTGTTTCAGCACTTAACTGAGAAAGCAATAACAGTAAACTGAAAATACAATTTTCACGAGTGACTTACATCACTGTGATTCTCAGGCCTTCAAATAAAAAAGGACTTTCCATTTCCAATAAATTACACCTTGCGAATCATATCGAGTCATGTCTTTAGAATGAATAAAAAGAAAAATTTGACGGACGTTCGCAAGTTCCATGAAATTCAAAGTCAAAAATTGTTACTTACATGTTACGGTGCCGTCCAATAATGGTAAAAGTATGTTGTTCAATCGGACTTCGTTGAAATTCTTCTTCGTGGATACAGTGGAACTTTCCTGAACGATTGAACTATGCTGCTCTACGACGTGTTGCTCCTGTTTCTGTTTGGTCCTCTTAGCTCTGTGAGTTTTATGGGTGCTGCGCTCTCGATACTCCTCTGACGCCTGAAACATTGTTTTAAAAACACCTTGTAACGTTTCGATTTCGCAGCCAATTTTAGAAGAACGTTCTAAAGTAAAAACTGAAACAACAACAAAATAAATTCACGTAGTTTTCCGATAATTTCTGATAATTATCCACGGTTGCATGCGAAAATATTCGAACATTTATTGTAAGAGGAATCTCATAATAAATATATTTCGTATATTTTTCATCGTAAAAATTTATTTATTATAAAGCAATATTATATATATATATATATATATATATATATATATATATATATATATATCATTGGAAACATTTCATAAATTTTATTCAGATTTGTAACGAGACACGATTTTCACGGTTTTTATTGGTAAAATTTGATACAGGAATTACATTATCATTATTATATTGATAACATATATTTATAAAAAGATTAATATAATTTCGTTAAATATTAAGGCCTATTAATGGATAATTGATTGTTTAAGTACTTCTGCGATATCTATTCTGAAACATACTGTTATTAATTTACTGTAATTTATATTACTTCGTTTTTATTATACCTGTAATTTATATTACTGTATTAAACAACTGGATTAATCTCCAATACTATTTAATAGTAATACTAGATTACATTTATTCAATATTTATCTCTAATATCTATTTATTCTAATATTTATTCTGTGACATTTATTTCTAACACTATTAAATATTTCTATACACACTTTCACACCTCTTCTAAAATTAGATCGCGACAATTTTGTCTCATTGCAACGTCAGTGAAATTTCTCATAAATGTTTCGTACACACTTTTCACACACGGAATCATAAAATTCAATTCTCCTTTTTTTTTCTCTTTGGTAAACGAAGAGATATAAATATGGTTTGATAAATCAACGTGAATGATGGAATTGCAAGGGGGAATTTCTGAAATGAGGCGATGGTAAACGGCTCATTACGATAGGATCTACGTATTTTGAGACTGGTACCAAGCCAAATTGTTCTGCGTGTAAACAATTTATTACGTAACCGCAACAAGATTATTGCAAAACGTGTGTCACGTGAAAGATTCATTAGAAAATCTTATAAACAAACCTGTTCAATTGAAATTTCTGGTCTGATTCGTTTGATCGTACATATTGCATAAACGACAGTCAAGGAAATATTGGAGTTTGTTCGAAATGCAATATCCTATTTCTTTTTTTCTTTTTTTCATACTTCTGTTTTGTAATTCATGTTTTCACTCTTTATTCATAAAACTAAATATTTTAATAATTTAGGGAAAATTAAATGTTTAACATCTTCTTACATATTTTTTCATCTCACTCATTTATGGTGATGATGAAATTAATGAATTCTTGGTAGTTGGAAACAAATAAATATCAATTCTACAGTATTTATTATAACATCAGAGAATTCATCTTTTAACAAAAATAGAACATATTTTATTTGTCATAAGCTTGGAAATAGAACTTAGAACTCTCTCTATCTCTATCCTTGCATGTATTGCTACACCAAAATTAAAACAACAAAATCATTTCAAATATAATCGTACCTGGAAGGAGATGATTTAAGTGAGACAATCACTAAAAGTTCATAATCAAGTTCAAATGACAATTTTATAAAGCCTCTTACAAAATATAATATCGATACCTCGCAGATTTGTATCATATGAAATACGATTTACTTTGTCGAAATTTTAGAACAAAACACAGTGTCTGTTCCAAGATATTTCGTTTCCTAAATATACATCTCATCGTCAGACTGGCATACCGATAAGAAAAAAAAAAAAAATGTTCAGTATGAAAGTTACTAATTCTCATACGTATACATATACCAATATTAATTTTCGATCTTTCTTTGACGACTTACTTTGTCGAACTTTTAGAACAAAATACAGTATCTGTCCCAAAATATTTCGTTTCCCAAATATACATCTCATCGTCAGACTGGCATATCGATAAGAAAAAAAAAAAAAAAAATGTTCAGTACGAAAGTTACTAATTCTCATACGTATACATACACCAATATCAATTTTCGATCTTTCTTTGCCTGGAACTTTGAGAGGAACTTTTTTATTCGAATTGTGTGCTCCAAAAATAGCGGACCTTACCATGCTGCTCACATTTGACACTGTCACGATCCAACTAACATATAACTACTTAACTAAAAAACTAAATCTTTTTTCTTCTCCCAATAAAATTCATTCATTTTGTCCTAACCACTTTGAACAGCTACGTACACATATAGACAAATACCTATGAATTTTCAACTTTCTCTTCATCTTAAATTTCGAGAGAAACTGACGGAGATCTCTTGAATACTATACCGCGTACAGCGTCAAACTCTTCACATTCGACACTGTCACGATCCAACTAATATATAACTACTAAAAAACTAAATCTTTTTTTTTCTCCCAATAAAATTCATTTTGTCCCAACCACTTTGAATCGTCTGGAGAAACAGCTACGTACATATATAGGCAAATACCTATGAATTTTCAGCTTTCTCTTCATCTTAAATTTCGAGAGAAATTTCTTTTTATCTAAAATTGACGGAGATCTCTTGAATATTGAATATATACCGTGTACAGCGTCAAAATCTTCACATCTGACACTGTCACGATGTAGGAAGTCAAAGTTTTTTCCCTCCCTCGACGAGATTCTTTTTATCCCCAGCCACTTTCAGTCATGGTTGCGTACCTTAAGTTGCGCGCTAAAGCGTGCTTAGCGATGGTATAGCAACGGCAGGAACCAGCCAGCACGGTGGTCGTCACGGAACTCGTGCTAACTGACGATAATTTCGGGCACAATGCTGTATTCGATGTTACCATAATAGCTAGCTAGCCCCCACTCGACCACGTCGTAAAAGGGTAAACGACAAATGATATTAATCGCACGAAATTACACGGCGATACACCCGAGTCGAAGAAACTGAACACCTCTGTCCGTCCAGTTGCTGAACAGTTCTGAAATCAGCGGTCCGCTCTGTGTTCTCCAAAATCGGACGACTGGTTTCCAATATTTTTTTAATTTGTAATTATGGCGGGACTTGGTATTTTCAGAATATTCGCAATATTTTCTGTGATCACACGGTCACGATTTCTTACTATCTTTTTTTTCTCAGAATACATAACATTTCTGTGAATTATATTTTCGTAATTTCCCATAGTATTTCTGTAGCGTTATACGTTCTTACAATTTCTCGTAGTTTTGTAACTTTCCAGAATGGATGGTATTTCTGTAAATTATATTTTTATAATTTTCCGCGGTATTTCTATAATTTCAATCTAATTTTACAACGTTTTATTTATTTAGAACGTCTACTTTCCAGAATATTTCTGCAATTGTTACTTTCGTAATTTCTCACTTGTCGTGTGTTTCATTTAACACGTCCGCTCGGGTTTCGAAATTTCACTGAGAAATGAAGTGCGAGAGTGCAACATGATGTAATTGCCAATTTTCTGAACGATCATAATTGTGATTTATTAATTGAAGTTCTTGCAGGCCAAAGAACAGACCAATCACGATCGCGTGGAGATTCGTGAGTGAAAAGTAAAGCGACGTTGGACACGCAAGAACAAGCTAAATATATAATTTTGAAAAAACAAGCATTTTAAGTAAAGAAGAGAGAAAAATCTATGAACGTAAGATTGCAATAACAACGTCGTGAAACTTTGTGGAATTTATCCCTCTTCAGAATCTCTAATTTAAATCTGTAGCTAAAATATTTTTGCGAATATAAGGTTGCAATAATAATATTGTGCAAATTCGTTCGAACTATTCCTTTCTCAATCCTCGAATTAAAATGTTATATCAAATTAATCAGAGTTATTAAACTATACATGTATTATATTCTTGTGTCTTTCTTATGTATTTTATATAATTCTGTTCAAAAGTCTAAAATTATACTAAGATTTAACTAAAAATCCATGAATATATCTTTGTGCAATGCTCGTCAACACCTTTCTACATAATTTTGAAAAGCAAACTGAAGAAAATCTATGAATTATCTTTACGAGTATCTTAACGTAAACTTCTCTCTTTTTTTCTTTCGGGAATTGTCGGACTTTGTACTTACATAATTAATAATTATAATACCAATTCAAAACGAAAAAGAAACTCAAATCAAAGAAAGAAAAAAATGTCTCCTGTGAATTATAAAATATTTCTGCGACGAGTAATCTTCGATGCACTTTCCCTTTCTCCCTTTCGAATTATCAGATCTTTTACGTGAACTAAGCTCTAGCTCCACTATAATGTTCAGAAAGTTATGCAGCGAACAAATAGAGATACTTAATCTCCAACCTCCCGTATTAATCTAATTTCTCGATTCCCCCTCTTTCGCCTACTATCCGGAACACGTTTCTGTTTATAAATTTGGGAAAGCCTGACTTGCACTCGAAATAGTCTAAGAGACCTCCACCAGATGCATATTGAATTTCAAAAGTAGATCAGCAACAGATTCGCATAAAATTCTCAAATATCGCTTCTACATTCTCCGCGTTCCCTCGAATATCGGCGAATATCTCTTTCTATCTTCTGATCGTCGTCGATTACGTCTGTCATCGCCATCGCCATCGCCAACAGATCGTAATTTCATGCTTGTCAAATCAGCCTTCTGCGAGGGTGAATATATATATAAAGTTGTCTGTAATGCTCCACGTTGCTTTAGCCGTTTCGACAAAAACCTATTCGTTTGAATTTGCAAACGAAGAAACTTCGTATAAATTATCTCGAGACTGGTGAGTTCTAACTACCTGAATTTATTAAATAGTTCAACTAAATTTAGATACTTTTTGTCACGTTGTTGCCTCTGACAAATTTCTATCTCCCGAATTGTTGCCATTTTTGCTCCGAAGTATAAATATGTTATTTGTTATAAATAATATCATTTCGTATAAATTATCGAGACTGGTGTGTTTAATTACCTGAATTTATTAAGTAGTTCAACTAAATTTAGATACTTTTTGTCACGTTGTTGCCTCTGACAAATTTCTATCTCCCGAATTGTTGCCATTTTTGCTCCAAAGTATAAATATGTTATTTGTTATAAATAATTAATTCGTATAAATTATCGAGACTTGAACCTGTTGAATAATTTAACTAAATCTAAATAATCTCTGTTACACCTCTAACGACTTATTACGTGTTCTATATCGTATCATTTTTCATTATTACTATTCTTTCGTTCTAGATAGGTGAACAAAGTTAATTAACTACAACTATTGTTTCTTGCAGAATGAACGCATATGGAACGGAAGTAGTTATTTATAAATATCATCAAAGTTATAAGCGTATGTAGTTCAGGGATCAGCATCATTATTAAAACACGAAGCGATATATTCAATAAAGATGAAGACAAGATAAAGATACTTTCAAGAAAGAGTTGGTTGGTTTACAGAAATTAAACGAATACTTGATGATTTGTGGACAATAGTTCAATCACTTCTCTACTCGATTATTTATTAATCCTGATACGTTGGTGTATTTCATTGGCTACCTTTGACAGATGACAAATTATTAAAAAAAAAAAAAGTTAGAAAACGAATTGAATTTAAATGTTAGTTGATTTTCGCCGACGTAATTAAAACTGAAATTACTCTCTGTGCACTTTACAACATATTGTGAATATTTCGCAAGCAAAATATCTAGATCCAATCCGTGTTCAATCATTTACGAAATATTCGAAAGAGAAGCTATTTTTTTCCTTTCGATTTAAGGTGAAACAAAAAAGTAAACAAATAGATCCGTGGATTTAACGCGGGCGGCGAAACTTGCACATTTACGAGAGAAGACTCATATGTCAGAAATCTGGAACGAAGACAAACTGTTGCCTAGCGGTTCACAGAAAGCTTCGAAATAATTAGCAAATTTGCCTGACCAACGGAGCAGCACGTTCTGACAAACGTCCAAATGTTTTACACGAACGACAGCCATACGTTTGTAAGTCGTTGTAGTCGTTTCGATGCGCAAAATGCCCGAGAACAATTTCGAGAAAAACAGGCCACAAACACGGGTTGCACTGCTTTTAATTAAAATTGACGGGACAATTATTTTGGTTTCTTATCGTTCCGATTACGATTTTCTTTATTTTGCAAGAAAGCAGCTACCTTTACCTTTCGTTACTTCAGTTGCATTGTTTTTTTTTTTATTCAAAAAAGAGAAATATGATCAATCGAACTATAATTGTCGAAGAAATGCTAAATTGCATGTCGAATTATTAAAAATGACGTTTTATTAATTTAACTAATGGAACTTTTCATTTAGTTGAACTTTATTATTATCAATCTCTGATTGCTATTTGTTGAGTTGTTTTAAATTTCAGTGATAATTTAGGATAAATTATTTGCAAACTATTCGAGGGATAAGAGCACCACCAATTTTCTATTTATTATATTCATCTATATTCGTGCAGAACGTAAGGAGGAACAACGATGACCAGAAATATTAAATAACAACGATTGTGGTTAATTAATCCACTGTGACTTTTCACCACATTATTCGCAGATTTTGAACAGCTGTTTGATTTGCTGTTTGGCAAAGTAAATATCAAGAAACTACGAGACGATTAAAGAATGCAGACATCGAGGCTCGCAGTTATTTACGTGAATTTCAAACAAAAGTCGAAGGTCTGCTCAAAAGCACAATACCTCTTTTGTCTAGCTTTTTACCGAAATAATGAACGCTTGTTTAAATCATTTTTGCCAGCAACAGGTATCGTTGTGTTAGAATAATTACAATGTGTATATAATTAGATCGAAGACCGTTCTCAGCCGGAATTTAACTTTACAGATCTGAGAGTAAAAGTTCCTTCCACAGAAGAGAAACAAGGAAACTAAGAGACAGACTGCGAAATAGAATGACGTATTAAACGTTCTAATTGTAAAATTACTTGAAAACTTTAAAACAATTTTAAAAGCAATTTGAAAATTCCATTCCGTTCTCGAATGCATATTTTTCTGAGACTTTTGTGAAATCGAAGAGAAAGAAATAAAGAGAATATCTTTTTTTTCTTACGAGTTTATAATAATTCTCTCTCGTGTTTCAGTTTATTTCCGACGATTGCCGAAGGTGAATATTTTGCAGAGATATTTGTCGCAGAAATCTTACAAAAACACGTTTATTTCAACGTATCCGACGAATGATCGGCCTATTTTATTCAGCACAGGAATCTCTCTCTCTCTCTCTCTCTCTCTCTCATTCCTATCTATTTCAAATATATTTCTCACAAAATCACGCAGTGTTATAAATTTTCTAAAGTAAATTTCTCTAAAAATTATGTATAATAATTTAACAAGCGTGTTAAATTATTATTAAGTTGATGTAAGATTTAAAAAAAGAAATTAATCGTTAGCTACGAAAATACCAAGAAATAACTAACCAACAAACAAATAAAATGAATTTACAAAATTTCCCTCTAATTAATATCCTAATACCCTAAATAATATCATAATCGCGACCATTTCTTCGTCAAAAAAAAAAAGAAAATATTCCAAAGAAGCAGCTACGAAGAAAACATGAAGTTCCAAGATAATTATCGAACAAATAAAACGAATGAACAAAATCTCCTTTTTATAATTAATATTGATAGTAATTATATCAATCACCGCGACTAAAACGTCTGTTCGTTCGCGAGGGACGTGATTTTCAAGTACTCCTTAAATCAGCTCAGTCAACAGGTGTGCCAAAAAGTGAAACCGAGCGTCTCTCTATACATTGACGAGCTCTACTTACAAAGTTCGATTAAACTCGATGGAGGAAACGCCTCATACGCTTTCTGTTGCGAGAATAGACAATACAGATACTCGGTAATACACTTGAACGTTGGAAACTCCACGTGATATGAGATTAGGGATAATGTCAAATTGACAGACGTTATTCCAATGAACCGTCGAAGTGAACTGTTTCACTGGAGACTAAACTAAAGGCGACAATATGTCCTGCAGTATATCTTGCCTCTATAGTTAGATGCCTGCCGCCCCACCCATTCTTCACCAAGGAACCACGCATCTCTTTCGTTAAGAAAAAAAAATTCATCATACCGTGTACATACGCGTTAATAAGATAAGAAATACGTGAGAATACGCGTATGATAGGCTTGAAAATTTAGATAGAAATGGAAAATGTCATTTTTCATTCTCGCTCTTTTCAGCCGCATCTTCTTCGAGAGACGCGAGGTAGCGCGAGGTTTGATTAATTTTGCTTGACAAATTAGTGCAAAGAGTGAGAATTTTTGCAATTTATCGCAATATCTTTGCGACAAGTTGCAATTACAGTGGCTGTTCTATTTATTAATTAATTATCAAAGTGTTGATCGAGCTCAAGTAAATTTCGTGTTATTTAATACATTGTATGATAATAGAAATTTCGTATCATTTAGTAGCACTTTCACAAATCATCGTGAAAATGATGCTATAATCAGACGCTGATTAAAGGATTTCTTTTAGAAATATCTTTACAGCCACTGTAAATTTGTTTATTTATACGTAGTCGTCTCGAATCGTTTTGAACACTTCCGCACACTTTCACCACCTAAATCCATCTGGCGAAACGATAAAGCAAAGCTATACTAGACACAAGGTAAATTTGAAAACATTCTAAAGATAGGATACACAAACATAATCCGTATTCCGTTCGAAGAACGTCGAATAAAATCGTGAGATTGCCAACTTTATTCGATTTCAAGCTATATAGTTCAAACTTTCAGAACTATCGAGCTCTCGGTGGTTTCTGCAACGTGAAAGGTTGCAATTTAATTTAATCGACTATCAGAATTGTTTTATGTGTCGAATGGACAGCAACGACAAAGCCGATTTCACTTTACGTGAGAGTGTAAAACTTGAACAATTTCTAATTTATAGCTTTTCGCGAATGATTGTCTCGAATGATTGTTCTCTTTACTCTGCTTCCGAGCGTTGCTTTCGTATTTTTCAAGGAAACTATTTTCAAATAATTTTTCAAACAATAATACGATATTTAAATAAAAATAAAGAAGATCTTCAGTTGCTGATGTAATAAATAATAGAGAGTGGAAATGTTACGAACGTTACGAGAAATAATGACTCACTGTGAATGTGTAAAATCCCTCTGGTATCGGTTGACCACCAAATTTGATGCTGAGGGTGTAATCACCAGCATCCGCCACAGTGTAATAAATGTTCACCGTGCCATCGCCGTTGTCTTCAATATCGATATCCACCACTTCACTGAAAAATAAAAACGTAACCAAATTAAAACCAAAGCAACAAAATTCTTTAATAATTAATCAGATTTCTTCTCCTTCCTTTAATGATATTATTCTTGAATGTAAAATAATGCAACGTTCATATAAATTGAATATTAAGAATTTAGCGTAATGATCCTAAATACTTTTATAATTTTACGTTCGACATCGTATCGATACTATCAATATTAATTTCATCATTTTTCACGTAATAAAATTTGTCAAAGATACTCGAACATAACAGCTCAGTGAGATAATATCGACGACTTTACAGACGAAAATTTGACGTCTCCGGTGAAATACAATTCTTGTGAGATTTCTTGAAAAATTTTATTTTTATTCCGCCGGTTCCCTCGTAATTTCTTACATCTTCGCTAAAATAACATTGGACGTGTCCTGTCTTATTTAAAAAAAAAAAATTTCACCGTGACCCCGATATTTATTTCTGAATCGTAAATTTATTGATGCCGAGTCTTTTGATACGGCTTCTTAACGTTGGTATGTTGGTATATAAGCTATATTTATAGAGACACTAACAACGTTCCTTCCCACATACGCTCCAACGATACGCAAAAATATTTTTCACAAGCATGCTGTTATACATTACCTCTATTTCCAATCACTGTAAGACACAGAACAAATTTTATTTCAAACATCTTTTTTTCTCGAATAATAAATAATCGCGCGGATAAATTAAACTGTATTGAACTACGTTAAATTCTGAAAAGATCGCGAAAAATTCTGAAAGTAAATATTTTACCTCAAACGCGAAGATTTACGTGGATCGCGTAGATTTATAGGCTGAAACTGACGCGACGTTGAGTAAATATCAGTCAATCACTCGAAGAACCCATTGTGCATGAAATATTGGCGTATATCCGAAAAACTATCTCTTCGGCGAATGAACGATTTACATCTTGGCACAAAGTAGTGGCCAGTGTCGTTTAAAGTAATAGCAGAAACGCGTATCTGTGACACATCTCTAATTGCCAATAGACGCATTAATAAATCGCGTTCACGTTTTACCATTGATGTTTTACACGATCAGCACTACGAATCTGGTGTTCGCGAATTTGTGTGTATTTTCAAGAATTTAAAAGCTTTGAATGCTGTATTTCTGGATATTTCATATATTTTTGTATATTTTGTATATTTTTCGTATATTTTTTTTGTAATTTTTGTGTAATTCGAATTTTTCATAGATCGGCCTAATAATCATCGAGTAAAAATTATTTGAAAAATACTCGAAGTATCCTACGACGAATATTTCAGTCGAATATAATATAACTATAATTTTATAATTTCCGTTAATTTCTACTGATTTTTATAACTTTTGTTCAAAATTGATTTCTTTGTAACAAATATTTCACTTTAAAATATCTATCTACGTATTTCTGATTCGAAAAATTCACAAAATACATACAATAAAAGAAATTTCTATTTAAAATCAATTTCATAAAAATACGAAATTCCATAAACATCCACACGTCCAATTGTAACAAAATTATACACAAAATACATTCCATTTCGTACGTACTTTTGCGGTAAAAATCTGCAATTTAATTCTTCTGAATAGAAATTAGCCTACCTGCCAGAGGTAGAGCGTATGCGACAGGTGACTGCACCACGGCCAGCATTTTCAGTGTCCACAGTGATACAGTACTCTTCACCCTGAGCCAAAGTGCGTTGAATACCTTCCTTGATTTTACACTTCTCAGCTTTACCAGTCGACACACTCTGAACGTATATAGGGCACCCTGGTATTTCTTTGTCGCCGTATTTGACGTTGACTTTGTAACGGCCGCAGTCGTCGGGTAGATAAGTCGCTTTGTACTTTCCATTGCCCAGATTCTGAATTTCAACCTTGCGTGGCACTTGATCTGGACCCTGAAACGAAAGAAAAAAAATTATTATACGGCTCTTGACCGTTGATTTAGCATCATTCGTAATCTCTCGTTATTTTACAGGTTTCTGATCAAGCTTTCGAAGGTCTGGTTTTATTAGACAAATTTTATTAGATATTAAAATACGGAGATAAATATAATATTTAGAAAATGCCTGGATTTAGTTCTGCTTTTGTCGATTTTTCTTTTCTCGATGCCAGATCAATTGATATATTTTTATGAAACTTGTGATTTAAAAAATGTATAAAGCGTGGAATTATTTGTTATTTATTAAATAACTATAATCTCATAGATCGTTCGAATACTTTCGTGAGCATTTATATTATATATATATATATCTACTTATATATATATATATATATATATATATATATATATATATATATATATATATATATATATATCTACTTCAAAATAAATTTAAAAATTTCAAATCAATTTATTCGTGCTTCGAGAATCTCGAAATATTCCATTTAACACGCGTCATATATTTATTAAAATATTCCCACAAGTGCGTTACTACAAATTTATGATCAACTTAGTATTCTTGTCAATAAAGGGCCTGACTTCTTCTTACATCAAATGAAAGATCAATCTTTCTAAATGGAAATGGTAAAAAGTGGAGCTACAAGTGTACACAATCAAGAAATTGACAGTGCTGGATTCAATCTACTCATATGTTTGGTTCATTTACATCATTTGGACAAGAATTTTCATAGTTGAGAACATCAATTATTACAAATTGAAAGAAACAATACAAGTGACGAGATAGTAAAAGAAACATGCCCTAATGAACTAATCGCGAAGTTCCAAGGGATCGTTTAGATGACTGCTCCGAGAGAGTTCAAGAACGAATCCATGATTCTTCACTCACCAGCACTTGAACTTCAAGGTCGCCGTAGCCAGCCTCAGACGTGTCGACCACGAAATCAATTGGGAAAGACGCGGTACAAACAGGAGCCACACCAGGACCCGACAGGACAACCTTGTTCGGCTCTACGGTGGGCAAAACCTGAGGTTTGAAAGGACTTCCTGGAATGTTCTCCCCATCGAAGATCACTCCAACTTGAAGATCGCTGTCGGGTGACGGTGGCTGATACGTTACTTCGAACAAACCGTTCCCACAATTCTTAATCACCGGCTTCTGAACGCGACCCTTGTTGGTCTTCAGCGTGACGTTCAACTGCGCCGGATTGCATTTCGAGGTGTTCACCATGAATTTCGTCGGGATATTTTCTCTAACGACCTCTAAACCTTCGCCGTACGCGGTCACGTTGCTCGCTTGCTTTTCGTCCACCACCACGACTTTGAACGGGGATCCAGGAATGTGTTGCTCGGCGAATTTGATGGATATATCGTATTCACCAGGCGAGGGTGGGAAGTATTCCACCGTGCAATAGCCATCGTCGTTTCCCTTACAAGCCACCTCTGCGTAGTCGGTCCCTTCCATTAATAACGATAATCCGCCATTTCCGGCATCTAAACGAAACAGTGTGTTTCACGGTTTTGTTAGATTACTATGTTAAGATTGCTATATTTGTATTGTACTGTATTTGTAAGGATTGTTAACCCGCGTACTCGTCGTACACGTCAAGATCTCGACTTGAGAGAAAAAATAAATTGCCAACCTATGAAATTTCAAATCGGATTTTAAATTTAATTTCGTTAACATTGATAGATAAAGATCACATATAACGTTTCAGTACTTTGAATTACCTTGGATTAATTTGACAGTTTTTCAACAAGTAATGCTTACACCTTAAAATTGAAAAGAAAATCGTCAAGGCAAGGTGTTGATTTAATTTGACTAATTTGAAATATTATTACAGATCATAATATTTGATATTAATATTAAATGATTGTATGACATTGTAATATTTATATTTATATTAAACATACGTATGTATACGTATTATTTGCTTGTAATTTTTAAATGACTCGCAGTTAGAAAGCTAGTAGCACATACTGGATACAAACGTGACTGACATTGTCCAATATGAGCTCTCAACAATATGACATATTATATAGTCAAATAAAAACTGATAGCTAATTTATTTATCTTATGGGTAGGAAAAATAACTTTCTCCCAAAATAACTTGTTCCCGTGAAACTTTCATTTCATAGATTCCACCGGGGCATAAAAATTCCCACAAAGAAGCAGATATTATTTTCTTAAATGAAACAAGCAATTTGTTCAGAAACGATCGATTACTCGAAATTTATTTTCCAAATACGTGACTAGCCTGTTTTTACCTTTCGTTTCCACGACGAACGTGTTGTACTTATTCACGTATCCTTTTTCCAAGCCAGGTCCGTGCGCCTTGCATTTGCTAGGATCGCTGTAATATTGAACGTTCACTGTGAACGGCGAACCAGGAACCGGAATGTTGTCGTAGCGTATGTCTATAGTGTGGGGTCCTTCCTCGAATGGCTTGTAACTGACTAAATAGGTCCCGTCCTTCTGTAGAGCGATGACTTTCTCTGTGGTATTGCCACCAGGATTGTTAATTGTGCAGGACAATTTGTCGTGATCGTTTTTCGTCTTTGGAAGCGATCGCGCGTCCACTGTGAACTCTGTTGCACGATTCACGCACGGGCCTGAAATTCATCGAAAAATATGTTATTATATTATACGCGTGATAATCTAATGTACTGGCAAACAAACGTTTTGTTTCTATCGATGCAACTACTGAGGTATTTATTGAAATATATATACATATAAATATATTATATATATTATATATATAATAAAATAAATATATATTTTTTATTATATATATATATATATATAATAAAAAGGTAATATTTATAAAAGTAAAAATGTGCAGGAAAATTTGTTACGATAAATGTAGCTTCGTGTGAATTTGAACATTTGCACAGGAATATGAAATATTATTTCTTGAAACTTAAACTTGAACGATCAATTTCAATAAAATTGCAAACATTCAGCAAAATAAGGTAATAACAGATGTAAGCTTTCGTAGACAAACCAACGTGATGAATAACATGAAAAGTCAGTCTAAATGTGCACAAACAAATGGATTCGATGTACTAACATAATATTGTACACTAACTTGAAATAAAAGGAAAGAAAAATTTATAAATGTATAAATTGACTTACTATACCGCGAGAAAAGAAATACATATAGCGAGCATAAACGAATGCTTAGTAATTATACCTATCTCGTTTGCCAGGCGTTCTTCATAATATTCAGCGTTTTGTATACAAAATCGAGAGAGCGTTCTTCGAGTGTTGCGATACGTTCGACGAATAATTTACGACTGCTTATTTGAACTTGAACGTTGTTAAGAGACGAAGGGAATTATATACGCAGTACGCATTCGTTTATCTAGCCTAAACGCGCGAACGATTTGAAATCAATTTCACCAACTGCTCGTGAAGTTTTCAAATTCAGTTTCACATCTGTTTTCCAATTTCGGTACAGTTTATACAGGATTTCAATTACTAATAATTCTAAGAATTGTACAATGTTAATCTCTATAATTCTAAGAATTATGCAAAATTATTTAAAACAAAAAAATACTTCAATTGAATGCCTATAAGAATTATAACAATGATTCTAAGTATTTAATTATTCGTTGAAGAGAATGAAAAGAATCAACCATTTTATTCTAGTTGTCTATATTATCTATGTAAAGTCTCAAAGTTTCCTTCGCTTTCTCTAAATCTTGATTACGATTTCATCATAATTTGATTATGATTTTATTTGAATAGCGTTTTCCTGACAAGCAAACGAAAAATTAAAAATATCACACAGCATGCATAGAGTGCAGTTTTTCTATGTATCAAATTGTGTAAAATGCAGCTCTGTCATAAATTGCAGCATAATAAACGCTTTTACATAATGAGCAAAAATTAACACAGATGAAACATATTTCGACGGTTCACTTTCATCTCGCTTGAAACAGGAACGAATTAGTTGTTTCTCCTTTCACTATACCTGTAGTTCAACTCCGAGTTATTTTTATAAAATAAAATTCCCCGAGATATATTTCATCTGTCTCATTATTCACCTATTATATGTGTGCAATGAGTCACAGAACTATTTGCACCCTCGCGATTATTTAGTTATACGATTGATTTCAATTCCCAATTATATTATAATAATTTGCTATTTTTAAGTAATATTTTTGAAAGATGAAAAGTATTCATCAATTGTTGCACGATAAATTCTAGAATGCATATTATCAAAGAATATTGATCATTTTGAATTTAATAATCACGAGAGTACGTAATCATGACTCGCTCAAAATTAGACTGCGGATGTTTATGTAAATTCAAGAAAATGGAATCTAAATTCGTTTCATCTCCATAAACATCATGATTCATTATTTCTAATATTTTATACACGATATTATCCATGTACAAAAAGAACTAAGATCTATTCCATCCTTCAGATAAAATAAATCTCTGTTCTAGTAAAATAAGAATTTTCTATACAATTATAGAAATATAGCAAGAAATATTTCAATTTCTCCACTCTTAGCCAAATACAGCGAATAGCATAACTGTACCAGCGACAATAAAAAATTGTCGAGGATACTCTCTTCTCAAAAATCGATATTAAAAAATTTTTTACTTTGTAAGTAAGATCCACTATCATTTTGAGGACTGACGTATGCAATTTACAACGAGCCTTTAAAACTTGTTCCACTTCCCCCAGAAATGCACAAATATCCGCAGTCCGCTCGCAACTCTGCATTCTATTAGACGCACAAAATGGAACGCTGGCAATTCCAGAAGTTAATGAAAGCGGAACTCCTGGGTAAATCACGACAAACGGTACCGTTTGGTTGGATGCCGGTTCCAGTGACCTTGATCTTCGACACGTCGACGTCTTTTACCACGATCGCCTGGAAAGGCGAGCCAGGGATGTGCTTCTCGTTGAACGTGATATTAATCCCATAGTCGCCGATCTCGGTCGGAAGATAGGCGACGGAACAGGTCCCGTCGCCATTGTCGCGACAATTAATCGCTGCTTCGCACGGGCCTTCGACCGTGACGCCGAGATTACCCTGGCCAGCGCCGCGAGTGTCGATCACAAATTCCGCCGGTTTATTTACTATTCCGTGCGTCAAACCTGGACCAGTGGCTCGCACCTTCTCTGGGTCTGAACCGTGCACGCACGTTAATCGATACGGTTGATTCGATATCGGTTCACCGCCGAAACTAATTCCCAAGAGATATTCGCCCAGCTCGGTGGGCGTGAAATTCACGAGGTAGCCTTCGCGAATCGGCACCACGTGCGCCTTGACACGGTTGCCCGAAGGCGCGGTAATCGTCACCTGAAAGTCCGCTGGTTTGCCCGCGCCTTTCGTTATCACGAGGAATTGCTGCAGGCTGTTCACCGGAGCCGCTGCGACATGGATTTAGTTTGGAAGTTTTTTTAATTCTCTGCCGATATCGACGAGGTACACGATGGGGTGTATGATAAAGGATAAATAAATCTAGGGTTTATGAGTGGTTGGTTTGATGATTTTGTTGCATGTGGTGATATGTTGATCGGAGAAGAAATAGAAGTATATGATATCGTAGAATGTCACACGGTAACTGAATCTGACAATCTAGTAATAATGTAATAAATATTAACAGTTTGTGAAATCGTCTAAAGTACCATAGATATAATTTTTCAACTTGTATGATACTTGAAAGTTAACAATAAATTTGATTAATCACGAATTCAATGAATAATTTGTAAGTTAAATAAATATTTCTGTAACTCTTCGACAGCTTATAATGATACTTAATAAAATTAATTAAATGCACCTATGTATGTTTTCAAAAATTCGATACCAATCTTCTCTAAAATATTATTACATCCAACACGAAATTATTCCCCGAGTCACCTGTTCGATACAATAATTAAAATATATAAAAATAAACCAAATCAGATACTCACTTTGTGCAAGACCCTCCACTTTGACCTCGGAGATGTCGATGTGCGATTGAACGTTCACTTTTATTGGACACTGAGGTGCGTTCAGGCCTCCATAATTCAAATTAACGAAGCACGTTCCTGGCTCGCGTGCTACGTACGTCACAGTATACGTGCCATCCTTATTGTCCGACAGCGAAAACGGAATCTCTTTCTTGTCAGAATCTTTTATGCTCACGCGAAGTTCACCCGAACCAACTTCGCGACAGTCGACGATAAAGTGAGTTGGTATGTTCGATTTGACCCCCTTCTCGAGTCCAGGTCCGTGTGCTGATAGCATAGCAATGTTCAACGGTGCTTCCACTTTAACTCGATACGGACAGTGTTTCGTAGCTACGCCACCGTAACTCACCTACGAATTAATTATACCGATGTCATTATTATTCCACAAACTATACGATTTTATTACATTAATTTATTGTATTGATGATACTACAAATTATATCGACGTTAATTATATTCTAGTTTATGTAGCCAATTTTTCCTACAATTCACATAATCGATTCACGCATATCAAGATCGAACGTGTTAGTTTTGATAAGTCAAATAAATTTCTTTTTTTACATCGTTTGAATAATCGAAATTCTGCAGCATTCTGATATTTTGAGATTAACCATTATCTGAGATTATCTGAGATTAACCATTGTAAGTTAATTATCCTCAAACGAAGATTTCAATAAGAAAAATATGTTTGTACTCTTAATGAAAAATAAGCTTATTATTGGCTTCTGAGCCATCTATATAATTATTGAAATATAAAACTTACGAAATTTTTTTCTTACCATGATAACGTGATTTGATGCAGACGTAGGTGTATAATGACATTGTACAGTGCCATCGTGATTATCCTCCAATAGAACTGAAACGTCTTTTCCTTGAGCGTCTTGCACGACGACTTCCAACGGTGCTTGGCCAGCTTTCCTTACGTCCACTGTGAAATTCGTTGGTTTTCCACTGGGAAGTGTCTCCGCTTGAATTCCTGGACCATATACCTCAACCTACAAATTGCATTTACATCATAAATACATTTTATATATATATGTATATATATATATATAAACAAAAATTTTCATTTAAGATCGTATTGTATTTATTTTATCTTCGTACGTAAAAAATAGATGATAAAATTCTTGAACTGCAGATATATTTTATAATACAACATATGCAAATATATGAATTCATATTAGTATATCATACAGTATCATGTAATAAGTATGCTAATACGTTAATGTACAATATATTTATAGACTGCTTTTGTTGTATATTTTTCCAATTTCTCAAACAAATACAATACAGGCGTCGGAAACGATACACTATCTTTATAAAAACTTCCTATGAATCCTCAAGAATAAAATTCAGATAAAAAAGTATATCAAGAATAAAAGCTATAAAATTCAAGTAAAAAGTATATCATAAAGACATGTGAAGCTCGAATGAAAAGATAAGGGGAAACACCTTGTCAGGATCGAAGTCGCCTTTCGGCAATATATTCACGAGGTACGGTGATTTCGGAATGTCCTCGTTGTCGCAACGAATATGAACAGCATATTGTCCTGGAGCAGTTGGTAAGTAAGATATAACGCCAGTCCCATCCCCATTGTCGCGACAAAAGATCTTCGCTTCCGATGGCCCCTCGATCGCGAATCCAAGACTAGCAGTTTCCCTTTGCGTGTCGATAATAAATTTCGCCGTGTGGTCAACGATACCACCGTGGAGACCAGGACCGTAAGCTCTGATCGCCGATTCCTTGTAAGGGCCAACGTTCACTTCGAAAGGTGACTTGTAAATTTCTTTTCCACAGTACGTTATCATCACCACGTATCGTCCCTCTTTCATCGGCGTGTAATTGCACTTGTACGTTTTTGGATCGACTCTAACCACTCTGGAAGAATATAGAGAAGATTATTTAATAATAGAGTTCTATTTATTTATTTATTTATTTATTTATTTATTTATTTATTTATTTATTTATTCTATTTCGGAAAAGTAATTTGTGTAGTGTAAATTGTCCAACTCTGTTATCGTATAAACTACGTGTAAATTTATTTACATAAAAGAATGTTTCGAATGAGGGTTGTATGCAATTACGAATATTAGATAATATATTAATGTAATACAGTAACTTGTGTATATAATAATTACTGTAATGTAATAATTTATTATGCGAGACACGTGTCAGGAGAGTGTCACCTTGAGTTTCATCAAAATTCCAAAGAATATTAAACCTCAAAATAAAAAGCTATTAAGATTTCTAAAATCAGCAAGTTTTATATTTGAGAATATTAAGCGCTGAGTAAAAAGCTACTAAAATAAGTGCTTCTTGCTATAATTATCTCTGAAATAAAAATTTTCTATCAAGTAAAAGATTATCAATTTCTTGAACTAACTAGTTTTTTTTATCACTAGTTTCTTATAGTATAACACTTCCTTTGGTAACTTATCGTACATGTATCTTTTTTACTCATAAATATGTTTCAATCAAGATTTTACAGTGAAAATTGTTCGAAGAAAGTAGTATAATTACTCCACAGATTGAGCAACTCCTCCGGGACCAATGATTTTAATTCCAGGCACATCTTCGCCAAAATCCTTCGTAACTATGACGAAATCTGCATCATCGTGAACGCGAACTCCATTCGGTAATAATCCTCGTCCATAAGCTTTACACTTCTGAACATCTGATACTGAGCCTATGTTAACGTCGAAGGGGCTTCCAGGTATAGGTTTTCCAGCAAAGGACACGTTCACCGAATGTAAGCCAGTTTCAATCGGGGTATATTCGCATCTCCATACCTCTGGTAGAGTTTGACGTAATTTCACCGGTACGCTTGACCCCTGAAATAGAATTTAGTAGAAGCTTAGTAGTAGTTTAATTAAATATAACCCCTTTAAATCGTAAATTCTTTATGTCAAATTCAAAGATGTTTATAAATTAATTAATAGATACGACTTATCCATAAATTAATTATGGATAAGTTCGTCGCATTAATTCTATGACCACTGAAATGAGTGTCAAAAATTCTGTATAAAAACTATTTCCTATAATTCTACTTCTAATTATTTTCACATGCAATTCTAATCTAAATTTCAAATATCGTGTTTACTTACTCGAATACTTTGGCCACACCTTTATAGAACGCATTTTAAAACTCAAGCGGTATAAGGAGGACAATTGAGGATCCCATTAGAAAAATGCAACTGCAAAAGTTTGTAAATTAATCCTTTTAATTAGCTTTTTTTGCAAATAAAAATTCGTTCGATTTATGGCCATTCAAATACTAGCGCCACGCAACGACGAAACTATGAACTAATTTCACCGCGTGTTTTAAAAGTGCGAAATTCTTGCCACCTACCAGATGAGTTAAATTTGCCAAAAAATAACAGAAGTACTGAATACGCTGATGACTAATCGCTAATTATTCGATTTCTAGAATAAATTCGTACATTTTTGGAATTAGATTAATAAAGTGTAAATCTTAATTTCTGTTTAAATAAGTAAGATGCGGTAAAATTAGTTCCACAGTTTCACCGCTACGTGGCGCGTATTTGAATGCTCATAAATCGAACAAATTTTTATTTGCAAAAAAAGCTAATTAAAAGGATTAATTTACAAACTTTTACTGTTGCACTTTCCTAATTGGATCCTCGACTCTCTTTCTTGTATCATTGGAACTTCGAAATGCATTTGTAAGAGTCTTTACGCACGAATTTTTTCTCGCAACTGTACTGAACAAATACGATGAATTTATATTTATATTTAATTTATGTTATAAATAATTAATTTATAAACTTTTTCGAATGTAACATAAAGTACAGAGTCTAAAGAAATATTTGTAATTGTTGCATTCATAATGTAACATCAAAAATGTATCATAAGTCTCATAATATCCTCTTCCTACGTAAAAGAAGAATACTTCCTACGTAATTCGTAAAATATTTTATCAGAATCGAACAGAATCAGTAAAATTCTGCTTCTTACATACATCCATATTCAAACGTTTCGAATAATTAATAAAACTCATACAATTAAATTCAGTAATATGTTACCTGTGCGTTCAAAATTGTAACTGCAGGTGCACCACGTCCAGCACTTTTCGTGAATATATCAAAGAAGGTGGGTCTGTTTAGTATAAGTCCTTCAGGCTGTAGTCCTGGCCCACTCGCTGTAACTTTGTTAGGATCGCCTGTTGGTGCTTCTACATTCACCGCGTATGGACTTTTTGGAATTTCTCTTCCGGCAAAGAATATTTTCACTTTATGCGGCGTTGCGGTCTTTGGAGTGTACGACACGGAGTAGGTGAGATTTTTGTCATTGTTGAACCTGATATCAACCTTCAAGAGAGAAAAATTTTTAACTATTAACTATTATATATATTCAATTAGAATTTAAGTAGCATTTAACGCTAGAATTATTGGCTTTTAATATACAGGTACAGAAATATATTGTATATTAGCTGATTAGAATTAAAACTATATGATAAAAATAATTATATATATATATATATAAAATCATGGTTTTGTTTCAATAAAACTACTTGTATATATGTATTTTAATAATTGCAAAAATAAAAGATCCGATATCAGTCGTTTTAAATGGCGTTAATTATTTTCATTAATTAAAATTCAAATAATTTGTATAGACTCTAACAATCCAAATATTTTGATGAAGTATTCTACTTTAGAATATCACTTTTGCACACTGTCGATTAGATAGATATTTGTATAATGATAAATATCTGACGTAATTGGCGAATACTCTTCGATCATCATTAAATACACGTGCAAAGTATCGATACGAAAAAATTTACGGTTTCTTTAGAAAAAAATCCGAAAGAAATAGAACTTAAAACTACCGGTGAAATCACCAATTGGATAATTCGTCTATTGTAATTTGTAAATCCTTGAGTAAGTATTTATTGGAAGGTTGTAGTTATTAGCACTGTAATTTATTACGAGTGTACATTTATTCATGTTTTTCGTACAGAGAAGCTTGTACTGTGCCAACTGGTGATTGACTACCTAACAATTAAACCGCACGTGCCAAAGCTAAAATCTCGACGTTTTAATTGCTCGTAATTTTACACGTTAGTTTAACAAACCTTCTTATTGTGTTATATTCAAGATATTTGTAATCAATTTCATATAATAATACAATATTTTTAATATGTATAAAATATTTAAAAATATGTTATGTCATATCGTATAATTATACTATCAAATATAAATATAATTGCCAAAGTGAAGATAAAATGAATTTCTACTAATTCGAGTAGATAAATTCTTGTGGAGTATTTTCAGAATGGTAAATAAATGTAGAAACATGTGTAAGTATAATTATTACGTCATATACATCCTGGTTTATAATCAATTTCTGATTACGATATAAATGGAGCGATTTCCGTGACGGTTAACCACATTATACGCGATAGTAAATACGTAACGTAATAATCATAAATAGACCATGAAGGTGCAAAATGTATCAATGTATAAAATTTGTTATAATTGTTAATCTTAATGAAACAAATTAATCAGAATTTAGTTAAGTAAATACATATAATTTTTAATTAATTAATTTAAGTTATAATTTCCCTAAATTTTTCGACCGCAGATTTTCGACATCTATAAATTTATATTTTTACAAATACAATTAAAAAGATCGAATGAAAATAAAAATTTGCCCTGCTTATTGGAAATTGTAAGAAATAGTGAAGTAATTTGAATATTCTTTAAATATTTTATACAATCGTGAATAAAAGTCCGAATATTTTATCCAATTTTGAATAAAAGTCTAATAAATATGTTATAAATATGTTTTAAAAATAGAGAAACATTTGTGTCAAAGAAAATTATTCTTACCGGAATTTTATTTCCTTGAACATCTTCTACGATGATATCAACGTCTCCTTTACCAGCAGAAAATGTTTCAACAGTGAAATTAGCTGGTGTTTTTACAACTACACCATTTGGTTCAATTCCAGGACCGTAAGCACGTACTCTACAGCATAAATAAGAAAATTACGATAATACACGAGAAGCAAAAGAAGATAGAACACGAGAAATAAAAAATTAAGTCGACACATAGAAAAATAAAAAATTAAAAGTACTAATAGAAATCACGTTTAAATCTCACTTTCCAAATCACTATAATTCTTGCTAAATTTATTATATTATAATTAAATTACTTATGATATATTATAACTGCTTAGTACGTGTAAAAGCTGCCACATTATTACAATATTTAGTTCAAATAGCCAGAAATTAATTAATCGCCCCAAACTTTGCATAACGACTATTAATCGTACGTAACAAAACTTATCAAGAGGATGTTGAAATAATTATTATTAAAATGGTAAAGAGATATGAACAACTATAAAAAAAGAAAAATGCAACAAAATGTACAATATTCACGCAACTTACCGCGGTGGCGGAATACTGCAACCGGAAAATAAAACAGATTTATTAATCACAACTTTCTATCATTAAACATTCACTCTATTTCTACGTGAGACTAAATACAGAAGAAATAATTGATATTTTTACTTCCATATTTAGTACCTATTCCATTTATAACTAATCTATAATTTATAATTTCATATCGATAATATATAATTTTATTATTTATAATTTTTATATTATTAAATATAATTTATAATGTATAATTTTAATTTTTACGAAAGGTGATCGAAAAAAAATTTTTTTCATTTACTCACTTATTTCGATTAGTACGTGGTCTAAGAGGTGCTCCTGGCTTTAGTTTTGCATTAGGGTATTGACTCAAATATGTCATCATCGACATTTCGTCTATATTTGGATTAACCATCTCCTCCGGCTTGATGAGCTATGTAAAAGAATAATAAAAACTAATCACGCAGTTCACGTTTCAGTAATTTCAATTTATTTTAGAAAATAAGATGGACGAAACTAATAAAAGAATATATATAAATTTTTCCACGAAATAATGCAATGAAGATCGTCAGTATCTACCTGAGGTATGTTCAACCAATCATCGGCTAATTGCATTGCTTCTGATGCATTTCGAATTGCATCATTTTTATTCCAATCCTGCCAATCGGGGCAAAGACCAGATGCAACTCCATCGACCAAAGCACCTATAGCACGACCATCGTTCCAATCAGTAGTGAAATTACCGATTGATAATTCGGGGACTTTGCTTTTGATCCACCTGATGAGTCTTTGTTTCGGTCCCTCTGTCTGGGACCCTTCCTCCCCATTCCAAAGAGGCATCGATATCGAATAATGTAAAATTAGGGTCCATATTAAACCCAGGATTAACTTGAGCTTCGAATCGACAATGTCCGTTGAATCTGTAAAATGATTTTTTTGTTGCGAGAATTAATCATCGAATGATATGATTCTTTAATTAATAATAGGATAGATAGATAGAATAATCTATCTAACAGATAGATAGATATATAGTAACTATCATGATATGTACATAATGAGTTTCTATCAATATTGGAAATATTAATAGAATATTATTTAATATTCGAAGAATATTTGATATTAATACATATTAATTGAAGTATTTGATTGACATTTTTTACTAATTTAAAAAAATCAATCCTTGACTGATGTTTTCGATTTTTTAAAGAGAAATCGTCAAATACTTTTAATTTTGAAAATCAGATTTCGATTGAGACAGATTGTTAACGTATCGTCAAGAATTTTATTTACACGTGATACAAATAAAATTTGACAAATAAACTCTTCAATTTCTCCTGGACAAGCAAAACAGGAATTTCCATAGAAAATCACAGAAAAAGAAGATAGCTTTATTAGAAGATAGCAAGAAATTGTCGTTCTTTAAATCAATATTACACAAGAGAGAAACTACCAAGCTCTTATCATTGTCAGGGACAGCAGCTAATGCCACTGTAAGTACACCTACATGATCAGAGTAAATATATCCTACAACTAGTTAAAGTACTTATCTCGAGTTCTATTTCGAGTATGAAAGAAAACATTGATTTCTCAACGATGTGTTTATTAATAAAATTATCAAAATTAGTCATTTTTTCTTCTTTCTCTTTTTCAATAAAAACATATCAAAAACGTGAACGTCAATTTTACACTTGTTAGACGGGATGTTATTTCGTGTTAAAAAAATATTAATTTATAATATATATAGCCCAAAACCTATTTCTAACTCACAAAATTCATCGTATCTCAGTTTCATTAGAAATACTTTTTCGCTTGCGCTTATTTGGAAATACGAAAGGAATTTTTTTTTTTTTTTTTTTTTGTTAAAAAGCTGCTTTAAAAGGCATTTTGCGAAACCAGTCTGAAATATGCATATATTCCTGACATTTCCGACCAGGAATAGTTGCACAGTGATACAGTGGCTAAGAAATAACGCTTACGCGTAAAAATGAATCAACGCTCGTTCTACGAAAGAAGTAAAACAGCTAAAAAAGAAGAATCGAGAATTATTTATGCACACGTGCACGCGAAATATCTCGTTTTACATTCCCTGTGTTTGTTATAAAATACATATTTATATATAAAAAGATATTAAAATATAAGTACAATTACAACAAAACATAATAATAAAATACTAATACAATTAAAGGAAAAACTTTCGCAGATACAATAGGATCATTAGTGATCAGACTCTTGTCTAAAAATCATAGTTCGACTCGATTTCACCTTTAATAGTTTTACAAAGGGATTGTGTCATCTGTCCATAAATACTTGCGTATTACGTGCACATTATATCATAATAGCTTATTATAGATAATCAATATCCTCAATTACACAGTTCGTGATTTCCTCCTAATCATACTCTAATTTTATTTCTAACGATAGGTCATTTAGATCTTTATCATTATCTCATTATAGTTTTACGATCTTTTGGTACCAACTCGAACGAATGTGTTAATTGCAATTTGCAATCGACACCGAATAAATTGCATTTTACAAGCGTGAATTTTGGACGAGCTTTTGAGATTTTGATATTCTTAGCGCGACGTGTAAATGACAATGTATTGGAGGGCCAACGTATTGTTACAACATGACTCGAGCAAAATATTTCAGACGACCGCATGGTTGTTTCTCATATTTTTAGAAATTCAATAACCACAGAGTTTCATTCGAGTGAATATCCGAGCGAACGTCTCAACTTGATTTTTAATACAAATTTGGCAACTTCGCAACGTGGATATCTGACAAATGTATTTTTGGAAAAAACACACTCGCAACTCGCAGCTTGTAAATTCGTGTAAAATTAGATAAGAATTTTTAACGTCCCCGACCGTGATTTTATAGCAATATATATAAAAACCATGAACGAACATATGAAATGGTAATTCTGTAAATCCGAGCTCGATATGATTGATGTTTAAATATTTTTCGAAGTTAACGTAGAATGTTAAAACATACAAATATCTGTAGCATCTTTGATAGATTTTAATTTCATTCCTATTATAATTTATCATATTTATATATTTACGTATATTTTTATTTTTATATATTGTAATTTATATCTCTTTTTTCGAGTATCCCTTTTCTTCGCGAAATTCAAACAAACAAGAAAATAATTGTAACAACACAGCTGAACAAATTATAAACGTGAGAATTATGCTCCGTACACAATAGGCTTCAATTTCGAAAGAAACTTCTCTATTCATAGTACATACAATAGAATATCTCGTGTTACGCGGTTGCTATTTACACAGATCCGGTATGATGATGAGTATATTTCGAGAAATTATATCAAATGCAGTTCGTGTCTATGTAATGAATGAAAAGTGTGCTACATATATGTACACTTGCAATTTCAAAACACGAGAAAGAGGAAGTTTTAATAGAAGTAAACAGTAAGTGATGATATTGGCAAAGATTTTGTAGTTTAATTCAATCTATGTCATTCACTCTTGTAATTCGCGATCAGTGATTCATTCCAATTAAAATCATCCAAATTCTGACGTTATTAAGAATATTACAGATTGTTATATTTAAAATAAGATTGTTTTAAAATTATTTTTAATAATAGGACGAGAATGAATAATTCGCCTTTCTTTTTAAACACGAATATATTTATCTTTTGTTTGGATTTGTATGATATCAATCAATCAGAAAACTCAGCAATTCAGAATCATGATATGAAATTATCTATTAATTATAACTGGTAAATTGCGGATATTTACGGATTTATGGAAAAATTCATGAAAATTTTCACAAATCACAATGAAAAAATTCACAAAATGCACGTGTAATTATCAAAAAAATACAAAAATTTCTAATTGATAAATCAAGTCTCTCTGCTTCTATTTCATTAACCCTCGTCGCGTTCCTTGCGTATGAATAAGATCACGGTATAAAATTAAACATCTATCCGTAATTGAATAAAAATTTACTGTTAATAAAGAAATTTGCAATTTTGATTGTTTATCTTCTTGCATTTGGCATTGTTAGTTCGTTTTGCACATCAAATCGAAAAAATAAAAGATGTGCAATTGTAAAAATTGTGCATAATCGACGTTCACGGAGAAGTCTGGATTTTTTAAGAATTTGCACAAATGCCAATGTCGAATAATTAACTTTGTAAATTACGTAAATTAAAAAGTCGAATTGAGAATTTCCACGAACATTGACGGCTGGTGGTTATTTTTATAAATTACGTTCAACGGAGGTGGAAAAAAAAAAGGGTTGGAATCAAAGATGCTTGGAAATCGTCTCCTCCAGTTCCTAATGCGCGTTCAATCTCATGACGCAATCGGTTAGCCATCAATGACGTCATCGTCTAAACTCGCCGTGGAATACGGTCGAGGAAAACGTCATGGGCACTCCGAGAAGAATCGTAATCGGCGACTCAACACACACGTAAACAATAAATTCTTCTCGCCGATTTTTGCACGATTGAATATTAGACAAGATAACGATATCAACAAATGTTAAATTATCGTTGCACTAATCACTTTTACACTTCCGAAATTCGCATGAAAAAAAAAACAGATTAATAGTGTGTGATTTTTAAAATTTTTAAATTTCTCTTGAAAGAAGTGTTCCATTTCCCGTTCTCTGTTTCATCGCAAAGAATGAATGATAAACTTTATCTGCATAATAATAAAGTATAATAAGCATGCTGTAAGTAAGTGAAAAAGAAACAATGAAAGAAAAGAAACGTAAATAAGATACGAAATATTAATGGACACGCCATTAAATTACTAATGAAATGAATTTCTTTTCACTTAGTACCTCTTCAAGTAATCTTTTGCTTCAATCATTTTTGTCAAGATTTCTTCGCGATTTTTATACGTGTATATACATATACATGGCCAAAAGTTGTAATAACAAATATATATATATATATATATATATATATATATATATATATTATAACTTTCGGCCATAATTTTAATTTCATTAATAAGAAGTTATCCTGTTTAATATTATAAAATAGAAATAATTGTCAACGTGATCAAAATAATTGAAACGATACTACTACAATAGATAGAAATTTAGAAGAACGACTTCGTTACAAACATGTACATAAATCTAAGCGAATAAAGCATTCCGTGCCGTGATAGCCAGTTGTATTTTAAATTGGGAACGTATCGATAAGTTGTAAGACGGAAAAGAGAACTATTATCTTCTATTCTCTCGACAGGCATTGTTATCTTCCCAATAAATTAACACACTTTACAATTAGAGCGGATGAAAAGATTCGTTCTCTGGCCTGATTGTCAATCGGTCATTTGTATAGGATAGAATTAAATTAAAATTAAGGCGATTCATCTGAATAAAAGCTACTATTTCACAAATCACAAATTAAAATTATAATATCATTTTTTATTAGTCATAAAACTCAGAGTTTAACAATTATGGTTTCGCAACCATAATTTATTTCATAATTATAAAATATTATATTAGAAGAAATAGAAATCGTATCGAAGACAATAAATATATTACGGTTTTAACATAATTAATGTACTATAGTTGTTATTGACAAAGCTCGAGGAATACTTTTCACTAAATTTTCTCGATTTTGAGAGAAGACTATCTTATCAGGAGAAAGACTTTTGGCATATACGCAAACTGAAACCAAGGATGACGTTCCGCTTTGTGCAAACCTGAGCAAATATGACCTTCACCTCATCTACGTACGTCTGCCTACCTGCCTTGCCGCCTACTTTCCATCTCTACCTCCCGTTCTCTCCCAAAATTATTTTCATAATTTTTAGGCGAAAGTAGTTTATCTACGCAAAAGTATTGACTTTGATTTCAGTCAAATGATTTCATCACAATAAAATTTTAAGAGAAATTGTTTCAAAAAAAGTTTGTATGATCTTTGAGTGATAAATATCTTTCGCTTGTTGTCAATTAAACTCCTAAATTGTATAAATGCCTAGACGAGATTAATTAAAAACAAGGATAGCTAATCATACATTGATGACTTAATATCAATTAAATTCTTCGACATTTCATAAATCTAAGAAAAGATTATTTTTTGGAGAGAATTGAGATTTCTTTGTGTGCGGAAACGAGGAAAATTAAAATCACAACGTGATTCTTTTAAATTCTTTATAAACATTTAGAGGAGATGAAGGAAATTAAAAATTTCTTTGAAAACGAAATAACTAAAATCACTTTACATGATTGCCATTTCAATAGTCATCTTACGAAAATGGAAATTATGAATCTTTCAATATTCATTTTGAGAATAAATAGAACGTGTTTCTTAAGTAAATGGATTAAAATTTGGCAATTTTTAGACAGATAACAAAATTATATACCTATATTCTTATCCTATAAATTCTGAAGTACTTGAATAAAACTATATCAATATCTTGCATAATTTATTTTATTAATTTTATTCTATCCTGAATCGTTTAATCCTTAATAATCTTATAATTATTATTATCTTATTATGTTCGATAAATTATTTTTACACCTGCCACGACAAGAAATTTTCTTCAATCCTAGATACTTGAAACTTTTTCTAAAAACGAAATCTGCACTT